>JAFEKR010000010.1:1200000-1800000 GCA_019022495.1 Epichloe hybrida
CCACCCATTGAGGATATGAACTCTTTGAGAATGATGAGGTCGGTTGAGTTGCCACGGAAAAGCTGATCGTTGACATATTGTAAAACCGGTGTTGGACTTAATAGTTGATATCGGCGGAAGACTTTGCCCGAGAATCGCGATAGAGCTTGCAGCCACTTGCTGGTAGTGAGGGCGTGCTCGGCCTGGGTGCGACTTCGAGATTTACCCAAAGAACTCAGAAGCGACCAAACCAAGACATCATAAGAAAGATCAGTGAAGTATTTCGCACACTCAACAAAGGCTTCAATCAAGTTCGGGTAGGATTCTAATTGCTCGAAAGCCACTCGGAACACAATGCCAGGAGACGAATAGCTCGTTTTGGCAAGCTGCTTCGCCATCTCGCTCAGATTGGTTAAAGAGACTCGCTTCATCGTACCTCGGGTAGCTGCGGTCGCCCTGGCAAAAGCAATTTTCATAGCAGGCAATCTGGATATCTGGCCTTCGAACCATTCAGCGTACATCGAGTATCGAGTAGTGAGAGGGAAGCGTTTCAGAAGATCCCAGATGGCGTTGACAACTGATGCATTAGCCTTAGTGTGGCTAAGTGCAGGCAATAGCAATCGTCGAAGAAGGTCATGCCATCGCGCGAGATTGGCGTCTGAAGTATCATCCGCGAGGCTTTTCCCGCCGATGCGCGCTAGCTTAGAGAGCAAAGCCTCATCTTTGCCGATGTTGACACCGGAGAGATTCAAAAAGGTATTGCAAAGGGTGAAGACATCATCCACAGTTTGACAGACGGGAATGTTGTCAGCCCATTCGTCCCAGTAGAAGCGGTAATTTTGATTTTCGTTGACGTCAAATTTCTCCGGGAATGGCCACCGCCACTGCTTCTTCACTATTGGTCTGTGAAGTCGCACGCTCCCTTTCGGCATACCTGATTGATCAAGGTCCGGGAGCTCCTTGCTGGGCATCTCCAGTAAGGCGTTCGCCTTGGGCGTCGTATCACTGAAAACCTTTTCGAGACTGACATGAAGAATCCGATGGATTCTGTGAAGGACATCGGGATATAATTCAGGGATCCACGGGAACCTACCCAAGATGAACAAAGATTCAGGTATGGCGCCTATTGTGAGTAGCTGAGTCAAGAGAGCCACTTTTTGCTCAAGTGGTTCGGGAAGCTTTGCCTTGTTTTCGGCCTCATTTCTGGCCGCCTTCTTCTGGTCGGTGTCGGGCTTTTTTGCAGCATCTCGTTTCGGCATATTCGTGGCGTTTGGATTGTCGTCATCTCCTTGCGGCAAAACTCCAGCCATCAGCAGCGCGTTCATTTGTCCTCCTCCTCGGGCTGATCGTTCTTCATTTTGTAACTTTTCAGCTTCTACCTCGCGGACCTTTTCCATGTCCTGATCAGGGGGTGACAGATGAGGGTATAAGTCGGTAATTGATAGGAACCCAACCTTGATCAGCAGAGCAGCGAGGTAGAGTAAGTTGGCAGGTAGCACATCAGCCTTGTCGCGCATTTCAGAGTTGTAGAAAAGCAGCTTGAAGCCGAGTAGCTGTGCAGCAACTCGATTTCCTGGAGGAGGTAATGTTTTGGTTTCCTCCATCCATTGCTGCTCAAAATCAGCGTCGCCTTCGCCCTGTTGACCAAACGTAATTTTGGCTTGCTGAAAGTCGGCGTCACTAACTTGTCTTCCTCCAAGTTCGAAGAAAGCACCCAGGTGAATTGCCCTGGCTCGATCCCAAAATGCAACATCCCTCGCGAGCTTCTGTTGTGCAATGGCTTTCTCGTCCTCTTCTGTGGCTGTCCATTGTAAGTAGCCGGGGTTGGCCCAGGGAGGGAGACCACCGATAAATGCAGAGTCATATTTAAGATGTGACCGCGGCCACCACGAACTGACTCGAAGAAATTTGACAAAAAACTTGTACTGCTTGATTAAGACGGCTGCGGCAACATCGAGCGTCAAATCCAGAGCACGCCCAACGTCCAGATCGAAAGTTCCAATGAGGCCCTTGACCCGCTCAAAAGTCTGTTCGGCCAGTTCCGGAGGTGGCGGCATCGCGCTGTTCGTTGAGAAAAGCTCTGTGATCAGTTTGGAGTATCCTTCAGTCTCTTCTCGAAGTAGGTTGTAGTTTGCTTGCCGGTACAATAAGTTCGTGGCCTGACGGACGCCCAGCCTCGCAAAATTGTCTCTAATGAGACCTAATTGTTGTAGGATGGGGGCATCCAGTATCTGGCGCATCAATGCGGGTGAAACTTCTGTTGCAATCAGGAAGTCGCGAAGTCTAGGTCGGTAGAATGCAGAATCGTTGTCCATAATAATGGCCAGAGAATCTAGAAAGAGAGTGTGCGGAGCGAACGCGTAGGCATCCTTAATAGCGTCCGGGTTCTCCTCGCCCAAGATTCCCTTAATACAGACTCCAGCATCGACAGCGTCCAATTTGTTCTCAACGACTGCCTGAATGAATTCTTGAAAGAGAGTGGAGAGCTCGGTGATATCAACATCTTCCCTTGCTTGGACACCTTGCTGTAGTATTTGTTGCCGTCCATATTCGTTCCAATTCAGAACTTTGTCCTCCGTAAGGTTGTCGTACTGATAGTTCGACCGTACGGGGGATGCTGGTCGTCGTGCCGGTTCTGATGGAAGCTTCGTCGAGACCGGGGAACTTGGTGCTTTCGGGGCTTGTATTTGACCAGTACCGGGGTGAGTCTGTCTTGGCGTTGACGGTGAGTTAGGAGTGTGTTTGACGGGAGAGGGAGGGTGTGGTTGTGTTTGCGCCGGGGCCTGGTTTCCAGAATGATTTCGTTGCTGATTGTACTGTTGATTGTGATGATGATTGTGTCCTCCACGGCCATAGCCTTGGCCATAGCCTTGAGATGAATCACGTCGATTGAAACCCCCACGATTGCCTTGAGGAAAGTGACCGCCCCGACCGCCACCTCTCCCACGACCAGCGCCATCGTGACTTTCTTGTTGGGCTAGATTCGTGTCTCCAGGTCGATGGGGAGAGGGTCTGCCTCCGTCACCCAACGGCCGGTCAGATCTCTTTCGCTTTATGGGCATGACTCAAATTCGTGTAGCCAACCTTGCAATGCACCGAGTTATATCATTTGCGCCGATAAATATGTCAGGAGTTTCGGAGATGGCAAGCGTTCGATTACTGAGCCAGGTCAAGTTGATATTGACAACTGGAAGAAGAAAAGTTGAGCTCTGTGATACGCGGGATGCCAAAGAAACCAAGGGGTTATTGAAGGCGAAGCGACTGCGGCGAGGAGGGGAAGAATCGCGAACAAAGAATATTATTTGAAGGATCTGCCGCGCAAACGGGGAAAGCTTCGGCGGGAGGTGGGAAATGAAGGGAAAAAGAAGAATGGGGGAGCAAGTGCCCCTGATATCAGCTTCACCTTTCCTATTAGACACCTTATGTACTTTGAGCTCGGCTCTATAGGGGTATATGGGGGGGCGGCTGACGTTAGGCGACTGTGTAGTCAAGATGAAGAAAGATCTATGATCGTGAGCTCCGCGTTCACGTCCGCCCGTCGCCAGATTGTAGCCTTGCACCTTACGTGGGCCCCACCTGACGCACTTGAAAACTCGTGCTCTACGACGGTGTCAATCACGTGGACTGTCACGTTACCTTCTCGATTTGTCAAGCCAAATGCCACTGCGACAACCGGACCGTGACCGCAGCGGGTACTCGTGCCCCACCCCTCCACCTAGCAAGGTGGGGCGGCGTACGAGTAATTGGGGACCGAAGTTCCCTCTGTCTGGCAGAAACAACACAACGGCGCCATCTCCAAGATTAAATACATAAGCCTCGTAGTCGCAATAATTCCCATTGAATGTGGAACACTGCATCACCACGCCGAAGATCACCACACAAACGGATCCATTCACCAAACACCGCGGCTTCGGTTAACTTCTATCACAAAGAGTGAAAGTGACATTCCTCAAACCACCATTCGCATCCCGCCTCCGGTCTCGGGGCCAGGTAAGACGGATATCCATCACGCGTGGAAGACATCACAATGGTTCAAGGAACTCCTGCCAGTGTTGGGTCACAGACAAAATACGGTAAGTCTTCCTTCTTCGTGAATTACACGCAATAGTTTCGTATGCTCTTCCCTCATTATCCCTCCCCGCCACCATCTTCTGAGCCCAGGAGCAACCATGACTCCTCCGTGATGCATGTGTCTTTGTCATACTTTGAAAGAACAGTGGCTGAACACCTGTAAGAAAGAAAGAAAGAAATCACAGCCCGAGAATCCCTTCGCCAATTTGATTCCAGACCAGCAGATAGCTATTGTTCCCGAGTTCACGCTCGAATCAGGAATCACCCTTTGCAATGTGCCTGTTGCCTACACCACACGTGGCAAGCTCAACGAAGATGGGAACAATGCCATGGTCATTTGTCACGCTCTCACAGGAAGTGCTGACGTGAGTGACTGGTGGGGACCGTTGCTTGGCGGTCCTGGACGGGTATTCGACACCTCCAGATTCTTCATTGTTTGCATGAACAGTCTGGGCAGTCCATATGGGACGGCGAGCCCAGTAACTGCGAAAGATGGAGACGCATCAAACGGCCGCTATGGACCTGAATTTCCCCTCACCACGATTCGTGATGATGTGAAGTGAGTATAAGATCTGATCTGTGTGAATTTTGAATTATGTTTCCTTCTTTTTTTTTCCGCTTCTATCCGGCCTATGCACTCCATTCCAACTTTTCAAGTCTATACGGTTTCAGAATCTTGAAATGAAACTTCACACTAACTCGTCTTCATTCAGCCTTCATAAGCTCTTACTCGACGACCTAGGAGTTAGACAAATTGCCGCCGTCATTGGAGGCTCACTTGGAGGCATGTTCGTTCTGGAATGGGCCTATCTGGGTAAAGACTACATACGATGCATCGTCCCCATTGCCACGTCGAGTCGACACAGCGCATGGGGCATTAGCTGGGGTGAAGCACAACGACAAAGCATCTACGCCGACCCCAAATATGATGATGGCTATTATCTATTTGACGACCCGCCCGCCACAGGGCTAGGCGCCGCTCGTATGGCCGCGCTGCTGACATACCGAAGCCGCAATTCCTTTGAATCGCGTTTCGGCCGCAACAACCCTGATCCCTCCAAGGTCCAGACCATCAGCGGGCGACAGCGGCTGCGACCGAGTACTCCATCAGAAGCGCATTTCCGCATCCACAACGATGGACACAACATTAAGCGCGCGAGTATTTCACGTCAGGGCAGTGGATCAAGCATTCAGGTGGCATCGTCATCGTCCGCTGCCCCTCCCACTGATGTTCCTGATCCGCAATTCCACGGGCCCCAAAAGAGCACGAGCACTGGCAAGGGAGGGGAAAATGGCGAGAGCCTCACCGGCGGAGAGACGACTCTTCCAGCGTCCAATTACTTTTCCGCCCAGTCTTATCTGCGATACCAGGGAACTAAGTTCGTCAAGCGGTTCGACAGCAACTGCTACATCGCCATGACACGCAAGCTCGATACGCACGACGTTTCACGAGGGCGGACGGACACTATTGGCGAGGCTCTGGCTCTTATTGAACAGCCGACGCTCGTGCTGGGCATCGAGAGTGACGGACTCTTCACAATTGCTGAGCAGGAAGAGATTGCGCAGCATGTCAAGAATGCACGCTTGGAACGGATTGACAGTCCTGAGGGCCATGATGCCTTCTTGCTACAATTTGAACAGGTCAATAAGCACATCTTGTCATTCTTGAAGCAAGTGCTTCCGGACATCATGAGCAAAGACGGGGCAGCACCCGAGGAAGCGGGCGTGGGTAAATTGACCAAGTCTAGTACGTTTGGTGAAGCTGAGGTGGAAGATATCACGGAGTGGTAGCAACCTTGTCTATTACACTGTCGGCTATTCTTTGCCCTTCCTTTTCTTCTTTCTCTTCTTTTTCTTCTTCTTTTTCTTATACATCTTATACAGTCTTTCAAGCATGAATGTTCCGCATGATCATGTAGAGGGAAGCTCAACGAAATGCATATAGCTGGAAATACGAAAAGGATACCTTCCAACAGGACAACATATACTTAGCGCAGACGGTTCAAAAGCAAAAATGACATTTCTCCACGCAGTCCCTCACCTCTCTCACGACTACAAAAGTTATCCTTAAAGGTGTCAGTATGCGCACGTCAAGTATCTGTGCAAGGCAGCACCATGAGTCGGTCCATCGTGCGCGTGTACAACGGGTTCCACGGAAAGGGGAATTAAGCTACGAATTTACAACCCCTTTCGAAAACAAGGGTAATCTGCAGCATCTGATCGGCTATACCAACAAGGGCAAATTTCACGCGTCGGCCGTTGTTCCGGTCAGTCTTGCAACGTGCAAGAGCTATTCAAAGTTTTCAGAGTACGTATTTCCATTATGACCTCCCCTGTCTTGCCAAGACAGACAAAGAGACAAACTCGACGGTTAGCTCCGCGCCCTTGACTATCGAAAGCCACGTGTTACCCTCCCATGGTGTCTAGACTTGTTCGTCATGACTCTTGACCTACTTGAAACACTCACTTCACGACGATCAAGGCCAGTCTCTCGAACGGCATTCAATAAAACAACACGGTAATAAGCAGAAAAGCAGATAAAAACGTATGGCCACAATATTAGCGCGAGACCCTCTTACCAAGTGCCGTCGTGTTTCGGCCCCATCATTCGGCATTCGGCATGTCTGTTTCCCATGTTTCGCAATCCGTTCCAAGGATTCATTCACCCCGAGTTCTAACAAAACAAACCTTGTGGATGAGACGATAGTGACGCACATGTATGGAGTACAACACAGGGGAAATGCCAAAGAAGTCATTCGGGGCGCTTGTGCATTTCCATACCTAGGTACCTTTCCGGGTGCCAAATATTAATATGTTCCGTCCCATCTGGCGCTGGCACAGCATTGTCTGGTTTCGCGACATGCCTCAGGCCTCAGGCCTCATCACTGGCAAAGGGATAAACTTCGATGGCCCTGTCCATCCATCGGGCGTTTCGGGGGCGTTTCGGATTTCGCAACAAGGAAAATGTATTACCCGTTTCACCATCTATTTGAAGGCCGTAATTATTAAGGCATGTATGTGCATACGGACCGGACCGTATGTTGCACTAAGAAAGCGGCGCAGCCGACTGGCCAGTATTAATCTGTGCGCACGGACGATAATACATTATCCCTTGTATTATGCCTTGCGACAATACCCTGACCCCACGTCCCCCTGGGTCAGAGACCAATAGCGCTCCTCCGTAGTTTGTGTAGTACATGGAAGTAATATAGCTCTCTGTCTCCTTGGTAACGGCAAGGCCTGGCGGTGGACGCTACATGGGCTGATGTCCAATCAACATTCACTACTCCGTAATTAAAGCTATTTTCATACGTGTTACAAGATAAAATATATAATATAATGAGTGTGAAGGTTGTAGTTGGATTCAACTAGCTAGAGGTCAGAGCTATCGTATTCCCTACGGAGTACGGAGTACATAAATTACTATTACACTTTCGCGTACCTGCGCGGTCACTAACCTTATGGTAGGGGGCCTGTGGGGGGCCTATGTAGACCTATAAGGCGGAACATTGTCTAAGGAGGTTTTTATTAAAACACTTTGCCCACTACTCCGTATGGATTAGTTCGTTTGTATAAGCGGGCCGAGGCTTCATTCGGTGACAGATTGCGCCATCGAGAAGCTCTATGAGGAGAATGGATCTAGAAGGCCACCAGAAGGACACAAAAGCTATGTATAACCCCCACTGTTGTAAGGACACATGTACAAATGCCCCCGCTCGGGCTCTGCCGTAATTGCGCCAGCGGCAGCCCCTATTCTGGTCATTGGTCCACGTGGTCAGAATATCGATGCCTACGGATTATTACCTTCCTCCTGCCTAGCTGGTACGCGCACAGTAATAGGCAAGTGTCTTGTCAAAGGTGCGGACGATGGGCTGCGCAGATTCGGACCCGGCTATAAAAGAACAAGTAGCGGCGGCCGAAGCAACAGTCGCAACAATGGGCGATGCAGAAAGTCGCTCAGTGATGTTGTACGTACGATACATATCACTTGCACTCGTCGAAATGATCATCTGCTGATGGGCTAGCAAACTGCATGAAATGACTCCCCGGATTTCGAGCCATTACGCGTATGTACATATGTAGTCCGTAATACACATGTCTCTCTCTCCTCCGTTTCGTGCCACGCCATCACCATCACCCGCGCACGACATGACAGGGGCCCCGACGTGGGCTTTCATTGATTGGCACCGACACCCGAGCAGCCAATCATGTACACAGGTACACACAGACGGCTGAGCCACCTTGGTCCGGGAATGCCACGGACAATGCCAGCAAAGCAAGGCTAAGCGAGAGCTTCTTATCACTTCTTATCCAGCCTGGCTTGGTCTGCATGCGTCGTCCAGATGGTTAAATTGACCTGATCTGAAGTTGATATAATCGCTTCAATATTCCCCACCTCCACTGCTACTTTGCCGTCGGGTCGCCAACCATCCGTTTATCCGTCCATCCGTCCAACCGTCCAATGCCGTCACTCCTGTCCTATTGCTTCCCCGTCTGCACCTCCTCCATCGCCAACAGACTACACGGAGTACTCCGTAGTGGGATTACAGTGCAGTGCGGAGTGCTTGTCAGCAAGACTATCTGCCGACGGAGGCCACCCGGGGCCGAGAGTTGAACAAAAAGGGTTCAGAGTCCCGAGGCCAGGCGATGAAATTGATGAGGCTTTGCTGCTGGGCCTCCTGCCTTGGCAACCCTGTCGTGGTATCTTCTTTGATTACATGCATGCACTATGTAGGTGGCTGTGCTTGTTTTTTTCGCACCACGGATTACGAAGTATGTAATAAGTTAAGTAATCATGCTTATTCATTCCCTGCTCGGCTGATTGCAGATGGGCAGAATACATACGGACGTATTACATGTAGGAACTACCGAAGCAAACCACTCGATGCCACCCTGACCTTGCTGGCCCTAGCCTGGGAGCGGATGCTGGTCACGGTTATTATGAATTCCGTCAGCATCATGTGCATGGCTGGATTATTGTTGTCTCTGCGAGCGGAGCAAAAGCTTCTCGAATCCGACCAGGGTCCAGCCGTACACACGTTGGTATGTATTATTATTAATCCGAACACACATGCACATATTAGAGAGTTCACAGCTCACTCGGTATTTACCAGTCACATTTCCTTCGTCGCGCCTTCCTTTCCTTCGCTGCATTTGCCCATCAACCCCCCCCCCATTCTCACGCCCCGCCCCACTCGTCACTACCAAGGCCTCGCCCAAGGCACGGAGTCCATCTTGCTTCTACGGATTATTACGGGCTTGCTGGATTTAAAATCCGAAACGCTCTAATCCGTATTACTCTGTACTCAGCATCTATTCCAGCCCAGAATTTTTCCCATCGTCGAACCCGTTTGACTCGTTATCGACTCCCCTCCACTTCTGCATCTCCTTCTCATCGTGATCCTTTTTTCTCCCTTCCCATTCCCGTTCTCGCTTTTCACCCCGCGCGCTTATCATCCGTTGATATAACCGGCACGGCTGACGGATTCTCTTGTCCATGTCGTCGCCCAATTCGCAAAACGAACTACCAGACAGCGGTAGCGACTATCGTCACATCACCATCATCGTGACCTCCTCGATCCAACGGATTAAAGCCCGCCATAACTGAACTTGGGTACACGAACTCACAGTTGCCTATCTCTTCCTTGCCGAGTCGTCGTATGGTCCAGGCGCAGGATCAGAGCAAATTTGTCTGCAAATTTGGTTCGCAAGTGCCCGACCATATACATTTGAATCAATTACTCTCGGCAAGCTGTGGAATACCATAGGAAGGCGAAGTCGTGACCCATCCGATACTTGGCTTTCCCCACTACATTAACGAATCAACCTATTCTTTTCGCACGCCAACTCATCTTTTACTCGTGACGATCCGAAAGTCTGTCAAAGTCAGCCGATGAATGTGACGGAAACCGATTGTACTGTCAGCCCTAAATTCTTATTTTTCACGGACTGGCGGCTTATCTGGCCTCTTATTCCCATGTATTCTATTTTGAGACCAGGCAGCCTCCGTCGTTGAGTCGTCTTCGACCCTCATACCATGGCTGCTGCTTCTGTAGAAGAAATGCTTCCGCCCCCGACGAATCCTACTGGTACACGTACTTTGGGGGGGAACCGGGCATTTCACAACTGTTACAACGACTATTCGCACATATCAGACCCCAATCTTCGCCGGAGACTGGCCTTGTCCGAGATTGACAAGGTCCCCTTCGGTTTGTCTCGTATGTTTATGCCGTTGGGTCGCTCTCTGGTCCGGACTTCGCTTTTGTTGAGGCAGGTTTTGGAATGAACTAACTGTTTCTGCAGATATTCGAGCCATTCTGGTCGCTGGCATGGGCTTTCTTCTCGACTCATACGACATATTTTCCATCAACCTTATAACGACCCTGCTTGGAATGGTATTCTGGTCTGTTGAGGATGTTACCAATGATTTCGGCGGGGACAACGGCATTTTACCGGATACGATTAGTCAAGCACTGAAGGCGTCGACAAGTGCTGGCATCGTCATCGGCATGATCCTATTTGGCTGGCTCGCAGAGTACGTGCATCGCCTCGGGCTTTTTGTGTAATTGTCCCCTCCATCTTACTAACTATGACCTTCAGTTCCCTAGGTCGTCGACGCATGTACGGCATCGAGCTGGCCATCATCATCTTCGGCACATTCAGCTGTGCTTTGGTTTCTTCCAGTCCATCCATCAGTTTTGTTGGTCTTTTGATTTTCTGGCGAGTCCTTATGGTACGCGAATTCTGAACGCATGCGAGCGTGAGCTGTGTGAACCGAGTCTAACAATTTGAAGGGCATCGGAATCGGTGGCGATTATCCCCTCTCCAGCGTCATTATATCCGAATTTGCTCCCACCCGATGGCGCGGTGCCATGATCTCAGCTGTATTCTCCATGCAAGGTCTAGGTCAGCTCATGGCTGCCATCGTCTCCCTCATCACCACTGTGGCGTTCAAGTCGTCTTTCATCGACATTCCCGACGAAGAGAGCTGCGATGCCGCTTGTCGGGTGGCTGCTGACCGTGCGTGGAGGATCATTGTTGGAGTTGGTGCCATTCCTGCCTGTCTTGCGTTTTACTACCGAATTACTATCCCGGAAACGCCAAGGTACACCTTTGATGTACAGCAAGATGTCGAAAAAGCTGATGCCGATATCAAAGCCTACGTATCTAGTAAAACGAATGGCGATGTTGACGGCCGCCGTCACTCGAGATCCAAGACTTCGGACAGTTCCCTTGATCTTCCCAAGGCCTCTTGGACTGATGCCTTTTCATACTTCAGAGAGTGGAGGAATTTTAAGATTCTGATCGGCACAACCATGTCCTGGTTCTTCTTGGTACGTATCGAAAGAGAGCACGTCAACTTTCACCTACCTCAGGACTAACAGAGAAACAGGATCTTGCGTTCTATGGTCTGGGTCTTAACCAAGGTTTTGTGCTCCATGCTATTGGCTACGGTAGTGGCAGCAACATGTATCATAAGCTGTGGAACAACGCGGTGGGCATGATTATTCTCACCGCTGCAGGCTCCCTTCCCGGATACTGGACCGCTGTCTTGACCATTGACACCATCGGCCGCAAGCCACTCCAAGTCTTTGGCTTCCTTTTGCTCACCATCGTGTTCGGTGTCATCGGATTCAGGCTTCACCACTTGAGCGAGGGACCAATGCTGGCCTTGTACATCATCGGGCAGTATCTTTTCAACGCCGGGCCAAATACGACTACTTTTGTGGTTCCCGGCGAATGTTTTCCCACGCGGTATCGATCCACCGGGCACGGAGTCTCGGCTGCTATGGGGAAAATCGGCGCCATAATTGCGCAAGTCATTAGCATCCCGCTTTTGGAGCACGGCAAAGTCAGAGGATGTGTTGGAAATGATTGCTCACCCTATCTCGACCGGCTTCTCAAGCTGTTTGCTCTTTTCATGCTTCTCGGCACGTTGGTCTCATTCCTCATACCCGAGACAAAGGGTATTACTCTCGAAGAACTGTCGGGCGAATCACGCACGAGTTATAATGCTGGTTGCAACGGAAGCATTAGCCTTGGCTCTCACCGGCGCAATTGGAATCCTTTTCACGGCGGACAAGCGGCGGGATTTTTGTACCCTCGAGCTCACAGTGGTCGCTTTGGCAAGAGCAGATCTTCTCGGGTTGGCACCGTGTCCTCGCCAGAGATGGTGGCGGAGGCTATGCGCCAACAGCGAACCAAGTTTTGGAGACGAAATCGAAAAGCTCGGTTACCTAGCGACGGATCCAACGAAATTGCGCTACGCAATCGCGCATCCGGCGTGTCTTCTGATGCCGAGTCAGCATCACAGAGTGGTGCTTGGCGACAGCAGCTACCGACTTGGGGTGCCGGATGGGGCCGAATAGATCGAGGCGCGCCCCCGACGGCGATGAGCAGCGTGCAACTCAACGATGTCGGGATGCTTTTAAAGCCAAACTAGGATTCGAAATATGAAGAGCATAGAACCAAGAATAATAAGCATGGACTTGGCGGATGGCGGTCATCTGTGATTTTCCCCATTTCTTCTTTCAATACACGGAGGCAAAGCATGAGTATTTTTCATGATATGGACGAAGTTTTGGACTACTTTTAGGCGTTTTCGGCATCGGATACGGGTGCATTAGACATGATACCTGCGCTTGGCGGCGCGCGTTGAGATTTGGGTTAGACATGGGAGTACGCGTGTGTATTTGTATATATATAAGGACTCGTTTCGACCATGAATGTATGGCTGCGGCGAAAGTTGCAGTGATGACACTGATGATGTTTTATTGGAGTGACATGATTGTCTTGACGGCGACACCAAAATGGTTTATCGCCATGACCATGGCGATTGGGGGTGTTTTGATGAGCCACGTGGCTGACTCTTTGCGGCTACTTTTGCTCATAAATCGAACCATATAGTGCGGGGAGATTCAAGCAAACAATTAACAACCAAAGGAACTTGTACGTCACTGTCTGATGGGCCTGGGCCAAAGAGCCATTGCGATGCTTTGGGGGGCACCAACAACTGAAGGGAGTAAAGAAAAATACATCTGTACAGTGCGTGGATTCACGACTTTGCTTGGTCAACGCCAGTGAATGACAGCTCGAGGACGTAAATTACAAGACTCGGTGCAACTAGCCAGATGAGGACATTTGCCGCCAAGAAAAAGCATGCCTATTTTGTCCTCGGTCACCACGTCCGTCCCCGACGGCGATGGTGTCCTGCTTAAGTGACCGATGGACGGTATTCCTTGCTGGGGTAATTGAATCTTATAACTTCCGTGTCCCTGCGGCATTTTGAACTATGAGGTACAACTTGTGTTCTGCTCGCAGAATGCTAGACTTTCCTCCGACATGGCCAGAGGTAATCGTGGCACGCTGCATTTCTTTTGTTTCTTCAAAACTCTACATACACCTAAATAAGGTGGGGCGTGGCGTGACTGATGAAGTTCACATCGGCGCAGAGTTCAACTAGCGGGAGAAGAAAAGCTTATTCCCTACTACTACTAATGACCTATAAATGGACACACGCGTATATCATTCAGTGCGGGACGGCCCTTTGTTTCATTTTCTCCCTCAACCCATCATTTCATTAACCACAAAATACAGGCCCTATTGAGCTCGACCTTCTGCTTCCACGGGTGTTCCTATATCGATCAAGACTTTTGGTATTTGAATAGTGCTTGCATACCAGACGAGGATAGTCAATTCTTGTACTGCCGAGTCCAAAAGCAAAAGAGGGCTGGCAACTCGACTCGACGCCAAAGAAAAAAAATGGCATCATCTTCTGATCCATCTTCTGATCCATCTTCTTCTGCCTCTTCTAATCCATCTTCTTCTGCCTCTTCTGATCCATCTTCTTCTTCCTCTTCTGATCCATCTTCTTCTTGCTCTTCTTCCTCTCCTCCTCCTCCCTACACCGCTTCAGAGCCTGACAGTCAAGAGAGCGCCTATAACGATATTTCGCAGTTTCAAGGCGGACACATTCAGTTTGACATGCTCAAGGACACAAATGTAAGTGTGTGGAGGGCCGGAACCCCCAAGCGGAACGAATACGTTGCTGGGCAGGTTCCCTGGCACGCCGTCTTGACCCTTCACGTTAAAGATGTTTTGCAAATGATGACGGGAGGTGTCCATCTATCCTCTGAGAACATTGATCCTCGCGGCGCCCTCATCAGCAACCGAGGAATTCACCTTTCAACGTATTGTAAAAGCCTAGGATGGACTCACTACCGCCGGTACGCTCTCCGGGATCTTCAGGATGGGAATCCGCAGTGGAAGGGGATCATGATCGTTCGTTCAGGTTCCGTCAAGGAGCTCTCTCGGTTTCGCTTTGACGACCTCTCCATCAAGAACATACGAATGGCGAGAGCGTTTGTCAGAAGTGTCAATCAGGTGTATTTCTTCGACTGCATTGACGCGAACAAGAACTTCAATGCCCTTTTCGATGACATGCCCATGCACGGCTGGTGGCCGTGGCCGAACCCAAAGGCCGAGAAGGGTGACGACACTGATGAGAGGCAGGCGACGAGGAGCGAGGCGTCGTCGGACAATCATGACTATTGGGATGGAGACGCATCCTTGCGACCATGGGGAGAAGAGGACCGAGCATGGAACTTGTGTGGTTTTGAGGTGATTGTTAGAGCCTCCAGATCATGGTTTGCTCTTTAAAATGATTATTTACCTCTCTTCAAAAACGAAAAAAGATGGTGTACAATGGATTGGACTGGGGGGGAGCACGTTTTGGTTGTAATTTGCTGTTTTACTACGGAAAACTTGCGCAGATCCAGTGATCTCATTAATATATTTCGACGCCGACGTTATTACCCGCACAGCTTCCATCCATGCCTGAGTCTTGTCCGATATACGCCATCTTACTGCTCATCGCCAAACCACGCCTTCAGTTGCTCAACGTTGCTTTCTGATATCAAAACTTCTTCAGACGGTGACCCATCAGCATTACACCGGAATGCCAATCTAAGGATTGCGGCAATCGTACTTGCCGCTTTAGCCAGAATATGTATTCTGGCTCGAAGCTCCGACTCTTCAATGCCAGATTCGGCCCAAAATTCGTCCCAGAAGGTGTCTTGCAGCATCGATTTATATGCATAATCACGCCAGCCATCTCTTGTCATGAACCCAGTAATCAAGCCAATATCTAAATCCATGCCGAAAGGCATCATCGCCGCCAGAGACCAATCGACGATGCCGACAATCTCGAACTCGTTCTCGTCGACCAGAATGTTCGTTACTGAGAAGTCGCCATGGGTGAGGACTTGTGGATAGTCTGGGCTGAAGAGGGCAGGAAGGGTATTCATCGGCTTGGAGAGCTTCGACTTTGGAACGGTGAACTGCGATGACGCTTCCATAAGTCGTGCAAGTCTTTCTCGTATCCCTTGCTGCTTTTCCGCTCGGATTTCACGGTTTACGGACTGTGGTTTGGACCAACATCGTGCAAAGTACCTGTTCTGAATGAGCGCGGTTGCCTCCAAATGGTTCTCAGTGTGGGTGAGTTTTACCGAGCCAAATGCTTAACAAGCATTCCAAGCTTCCTTTGTTCGTCGGAGTCCAACTCAACTTGAAAGGGCAGGGCTTCAATACAGGATTGACCTCGTAGGTAGGGCATGGAATATATATATATAATGGCGGATCTGCTCCATCCACGCTTCCGTGAAAAGTGGACTCGGGCACGAGATCGCCGTGGATCTCCTTGGCAATTTTTATCATCTCCTCGTCAAGAAGGGCTCCTTGTTCTCTGAAGGACATAACTAGGTCCTGCCGTGCTCCATGACATCCATTGCAGATGACGGTATAGCTCGTCGAGCCTGGGCTGTGTACAGGGCTGACCCTTGACGCGCCAGAAATGGAGTAAGCAATTGTGGTGCATTGCTCCCTTGACGGTGATTTGCGGTCGTCAAAGAAGCGTTGAGTGACTTGTTCGGCCCAAGCAGCCTGCATCATCGCTTGGGCGGGGGTTTGTGAGAAGGCGGTATGTGTGATGGAGGTAACTTAAACTGCATGCAACGGACGAGCGTGATACTTTAGCATTTTTATGCAACCAACATGCATGCAATTTAGGCAGCAGCCCCTTAAGTCAGGCTAATAATACAACATTACTGTACCAACGTTTAAGTCAGGCTACCAACGTGGGAGCCACTTGGTGTGGCCCGTGGACTGTGCATACCGCGTCAGTCCCTTAGTGGCGAAAGCAAGCGGCTCGCTACAACAGTTATCGCGGGCATCACGAAAATCAACACTAGCTTCAAGCCCTCATCTATTCCGTAGCTATCCAAATAACCCCTGTAAATCTAGTACATTGTAAACAGGGGTCTTAGAAGACTGCGCCGACTTGGATCATGGTGAGGATATCGCAGCCTCACATCGTAGCTTCAAAACTGAGGCACCAATCTTGTCATCCTCTCTTCGTTTAATGATGCAGCTTCCCGTATCACGTTTGTTATTGCGTTCTATTATAGGCTTGATTTAAAAACCAAGATTTACCTATTGATTTTTATATTTTTTTTTTGCGTCATTGGGTGTAGCCAGTGCATCTAATTTATAAGAACACAATTATTGCGGGCAATACCCCGCCGGTATAACAATTAACATACAAATAATCTAGATTTACTTATTAATAGATTTAAAGCTTTCAATCGCTTCCTTTTTCCCTCTATTAGATTCCGATATTCCTATACCCAGTCCCGACACCCCCCAAAACAACACCAGAAGTATTGCCCCAAGTAATATCGCCGCATTTTGCCACTAAAATTCTGCGGCGAAATCAATGTTGTCCCCCCACTCCGTCCGAGGCATGGACGCCTTATATTGCACGGCATTGTAACTTTCGACAGCCATACTACACATGTATGTTAGTATACTTTGATTAACGAGGTTCCGTACACAAACTTACATATGTTCACCGGATCGCGTCGCGTCTGATTCAGAGTTCTCTGACGCGGCGGCGGGGGGACTGGCGGACGACCGCCACAACACGAGACGGACTTCAACGATTTTTTTGTCTTCCAAATAGTCAGTTTGATTTCCATTGATGGACATGGTTGCATTGGACATGGGACAGGCAAAGGTGCAATACTCACATCATTTTGAAGGCGAGGACGGCGAGGACGGCGAGGAGATGATGGTGTAAGAACCCAGAAGGTGTGCTGGAATTCCCCAATAGACCAAAAGATCCGTCAATGCTAGCCGTTGCTAACATTGTGTGGAAGGATGCAGACGGTGGCAAAGAGTGATCAGCAGAGAAGATGATGTAGAATCGCCATCTAGGAATTCGGAATCTTGCAAGGAAAAGGAAGCTTATTATAAGCTTCAAATCTATCAATCAGTGATTCTAGGTCTTTAAACGAACCCTACGATGAAACACGATAACAAACGCGATGCGGGAAGCTGCATCGTCAAACGAAGAGGGGATGACGAGAGTGATGCCTGAGGCTGCAATGTGAGGCTGTGAATATCCTCAACACCACTAGTTCGATAGGCGGAACGGACCGACTTGAACAAACGTCTTAATACCGCTAAACAAATTTATGATTCCGACGCTATATTTTTAAAAGCTTTTTACAAACGATATGCCCGCACCCCTAACACACAGACGACTAGCACTAATAACAACAGCTAGGCTAACTAGGCCAAAAACGGAGTGCACACCCCTAATGGTAGCTGTTGTAAACGGGCATATAATGCTTAACAACTAACACCACCACTGCAGTTCCTTGCGCCCATTGATTTGCCGCAATAGTGAACTCCAACCCCTACGTCGTTTGGCGTCGAGTGTGGTGCTAATGTATTGGAAACAACCAGCACTAACACCACCACCGCAGCTCCTTGCGCCCATTGATTGGCCGCAAGAGTGAACTCCAACCCCTACGTCGTTTGGCTTCGAGTGTGGTGCTAATGTGATGGAGTTTGCTACCGCATGGAACTAGCGCTTAGGTTTAGGGATACCTTTGACACTGGTATTGCAATCTCGGTGATCTGTACTAAACATCTATGTTAGTGTACCTTGATTAAAGAGGGTTCCTAAACAAACTTACGTTTGCGCACCAAAGGGAGTCGCGGCTGGAATGGTTGTGTCTATCGCGGCTGGAAGAGGCATGTTCTTCAAATATTAGTCAGTTTGATCTGTTCGCGTTGGACAAGGGACAGGCAAGGGGTAGGTATACTCACATCATTTCGAATGATGGCCGCTAAAGAAGAAAAAAAAAGAAAAGAAAGCAATAGGTGTTGGTATCATGGGATGCCTACTAGTAGGATCAAATAAATGAGACCGAATAATAGTAATCGTAGGTCGCGATCGCGACTGCAGTCGGCCCGCGAGGGCAGCCCTCTGCAATTACTTGTTCCAACAACGGGATGGCGAGAAATTCTAGGAGCGGATTCATGCCTCTCAATTATGCCTTAGGCACCCATCTCCTCCTGCCTGAAAAGTCGTCGACCTGTGGGTCTATGGGACTCGCTAACACAATAATAAGGGATGATACGGACGTAAACGCACGCAATAACATTACATCTTGTCGACGGCGCAGCATCAATGGGATGTGATCCAGGCGCATTTTTGCCACTCCACGACCCAGTTGATTGATACCATGGCACCGCAGATTGCCAGTTGGGAAGACATGCTCTGGGTGTCTGAGGAGGCGCATGAAGACGCCCCATACTCCCAGTACACCACGTTTGCAGCCGTGGAAGACGACAAGATATACTACGGCCAGCTGGAAAAACGAAAGGAGGACATCGCATTGAGGGACGCCAGTTGCTCCCTTGTTCGAATTGCCGACAAGGAAATCTTTCCGGTGTGGTCTGAAGATCTCGACCTTACCAAGGCTCCAGAAAACCTCGTATCAGACGTTTTCGTCAAACGGCCGAGGCTAGCCCTGTACGATGTCTTCTCGAAGCACAAAGTCACGCATCTCCTTGCCAAGGAATTGATCGAAGAGGCACAAGCACTGGAGGTGCTTGCGCGCCGACCTCACCCAAACATTGTCAGATATCATGGCTGCCGTGTGCGACGTGGGCATATCACCGGAATTGTGCTCGACCGACACCTCCGTGACTTGAATGATCACTTGAAGAATGGCTACTTCGTTGAGGACAAGGAAAGCTTCGTGATATCATTGGAGTCTGCGATTCGTCACATGCATCGCTTGGCTGGGCCCATAATGATCTTAACCCAGCAAATATCGTTCTGACAAGGGAGGGGCGACCCATTTTGATTGACTTTGGCTCGGCTCGTAGAATCGGGGAGGAGTTGGCGTCCAGCCGTGGCACCAAAGGTTGGATCGATTGCGAGATGGAGGATTACACGACATCAGAGGCGCGACACGATATCTCTGCTCTCGATAAGCTTCGTACGTGGCTATATAACCCTTCTTTCGACGAATGAATACCTATGATGTACATGTGGACGCAGCGAGCAGCACATTCACCCAAGGATGCCGCATAGGGGAAAATCACTAAAATAGTTTTAGAAAAGGCAGTCCCTGCATCAGTGACAAAAATGTGGGTCGGCGAGTTTTCAGGCAGGAGATAGGTGCCTAAGGTAACAAGTGAGGGGTATATATATCCTCATAATCGATTGTAAGGTGCAATGTCATGTGGAGGGCCAAGTGACAAACCAGCACTGCCGAATCTCGACCATCTTTGTGAATTTCTCTCGCACAATGGCCCTAGTCAAACTGGCAGACCCAAGATGTGGCTGTTCGTGGCGGGGTGCAGTGATCTATGAACGGAAGGCGCTGGTGGTCGGTGCCCCCCCCCCCCCTAGTCATCATCGTCAGCCGTTGTCAAGAACAAACAGCCACTTTGAGCCATGCAGGAGGAGACGACAATTCCTCGTGACTGGGTGAGGGGCTTCATCACCTCTCCCCCACCCTTTATCCAAGTGTCTTGTCTTGTTTTCGTTTCGTTTATACGCTTTCTCTTCATCGCCGATAGAGGCATCCGATTTCATCTTCCCTTATTTCTATCTCTTATTCTTATTCGGCCCTTGTTGGCATTCGAGGTCAGCAGCAACTGGCATCAGCGACAACTCTCAGCTTCACCTCTTTCGCTTTCACCGCAACTTCGTACATTCGTTCCAACAACAAATCCAACCGCTTGCTATAGTCTGCGCCTTGCAGCTCTGATACAGGTTCGATGGGAGGACCTCTCGTTATCAGTAAGAATGGTGCAGAACAAGCCAACTTCACTTCGGACCCGTCGACCCCTACAAGTCTTGACGGCCAGCCACCTATAGCTGAGCCACCAGATATACGTCAAAGTGAAAAGGCAACCTGCTTCCACACGCATTCTGCCCAGCGTGTCGCCGACCAACTTGGGTCTGATCCCGATCATGGTTTGAGCGGCGTGGAGGCGGCCGCCCGACTAGTTCGGAACGGTCCGAATGTGATCAAAGGATCTAAAGGCATCTCTCTGTGGAAGATTTTTTTACAACAAGCCGCCAATGCCTTGACTCTCGTCCTTGTTGCTGTAGCCGTCACATCTTAGGTGATTGGCGACTATATCGAAGGCAGCGTCCTGGTTTCTGTCATTGTGCTCAACATTGTTGTTGGGTATGTATCTCTTTTCTCTTTCTGCAAGCGATTTCTTGTACCTGTGACCCGTTTGACTAATAGAATGTAGGTTGATCCAAGATTACCGTGCAGAGAAAACCATTCAATCCTTGTATGCGCTTTCTACGCCCAAATGCAAAGTTATTCGAGATGGTCACAGTGACACCGTCAAGGCTGAGACCCTCGTAAAGGGCGATCTTGTATCTCTGGCAACTGGCGATGTGGTGCCTGCGGACTTGCGACTTGTTCAAGGAATCAATCTGTCTACCGATGAGGCACACCTGACCGGCGAATCTGTAGCCATTAACAAAGACCCCGATGCAGTGCTTGAAGATCCCGAGTTGCCTGTTGGCGACCGTATCAACCTTGTCTTCAGCGGTAGCTCTGTTTCTCTTGGTCGCGCCACCGGTGTTGTTATTTCCACGGGAATGGATACCGAAGTTGGCCAGATTGCCGAGCTTTTGCGCAAGAAGAAAAAGGATGTCCGAGGAAACAACCATGTGACCAAGGCTCTTTACACCTTTCTTCAGACCCTTCGGAATGTTCTTGGCCTCGAAGGAACCCCCCTGCAAGTCACTCTCAGCAAGTTCACCTTGCTGATGTTTGGCTTGGCCATTCTTCTTGTCACCATCGTTTTCTCGGTGAACCGTTGGGAAATCAATGATGACGTTCTCTTGTATGGCATTTGCGTTGGTGTCGCAGTCATACCCGAATCTTTACTAGCGGTATTGACGATGACCATGGCTGTTGCGACAAAAGCAATGGTCAAAGATCATGTCATTGTTCGCCAAATGCCATCTCTCGAAGCAGTAGGCGGAGTGACCAATATTTGCTCCGACAAGACCGGAACCCTTACACAAGGACGCATGATAACACGAAAAGTTTGGCTCCGAGACGGGCTTACCGGTATCGTTGATGGTACTGCCGACCCTTATGATCCAAGTAGTGGAACTGTCACCTGGTCCGGCTCGCTTGTGGGAAGCTGCATCGACGCATTTCTCGACACTCTTGTTCTGTGCAACAACGCTACTGTTTCCGACGGCAAGAAAGAACCCGAGACTGATCCCAGCAGCATGACCACCGCTTTTGAGCCCGCTGACTGGAAGGCCTTGGGTGACCCAACCGAAATTGCGCTAAAGGTATTCGCCATGCGATTTGGGAAATCTACTGGAAGTGATCTCCTGACTGCGGAGCACCCCTTCGACTCTTCGTGCAAGATGATGAGCGTCGTTTACGGCAATGGCCTGGGGAGGGAGCGACACGTTTACACCAAGGGTGCTGTCGAAGTTCTTCTGCCGAAGCTGAATGAGGACGAGGAATACAAGAAGGCTATATATTCTCAAGCAGAAGAACTTGCAAGCAAAGGACTGAGAGTTCTTTGCATCGCGGACAAAGGCATGTCCGGTGAGGTTGTGGACTTTCAAGACCGCGTCAAGGTTGAGAGTGGCCTGCGCTTCCTTGGACTTGCAGGCCTTTATGATCCGCCAAGACCGGAAACTGCCGGCGCTGTGAAACAATGCCGCGAAGCTGGAGTAACGGTCCACATGGTCACCGGCGATCACATCAAGACTGCAACGGCCATCGCCTTTGAGGTTGGCATTCTTTCCAACGACGTCCGATTTTCGCGCACTGCAGTCATGTCAGCTGCCCACTTTGGCCATATGTCCGATGACCAGATCGACGCTCTAGATGCACTTCCCTTGGTTATTGCCAGGTGCAGTCCCTCGACGAAAGTGCGGGTAATCAAAGCACTTCATCGTCGCAAAGCCTTCTGCATGATGACTGGTGATGGTGTCAACGATTCGCCAGCCTTGAAACAAGCTGATGTTGGAATAGCCATGGGTGATCGTGGAAGTGATGTTGCCAAAGAAGCATCTGACATGGTTCTTACGGATGACAACTTCGCTTCCATTGTGACTGCGATCAAAGAAGGAAGAAGATTGTCAGACAATATTGAAAAGGTTCGTCAGACTGACTGGTTTTGGTCTTGGCAATAGATTGGCTACTAATCCGATGTCGCGACTCAGTTTCTGCTGCATCTGCTTACTTCAAACCTGGCCCAGGTTATTTTGCTACTGATCGGATTGGCGTTTGAAGACACAGAACAGTTCTCCGTATTTCCACTCTCGCCTCTGGAGATCCTCTGGGCAAATCTTGTCACTTCTTCTCCGCTCGCTCTCGGTTTAGGGCTTGAGGAAGCCCAACCCGATATTCTTCAACGACCTCCTCGGAGTCTACGATCAGGGGTCTTTACGGTTGATCTGGTCCGTGATCAACTTATCTATGGTACCTTTATGGGCTCACTATGTCTCGCAGCTTTCATGTTAGTAGCCTTTTCGACTTCCGGTAAGGGCTTCCATGACTTACCGGCCGACTGCAATGACGGCAAGGGTGATGATTGTACTCTAGTCTTCCGCGCAAGGGCCACAACATTTGCCACTCTCAGCTTCTTGCTCATGGTCACTGCTTGGGAGGTGAAGCACTTCCATCGCAGTCTCTTTGCAATGGACAAGCGATGGACCGGTCCATTCTCGGTGGTTAGAACCATATACCAAAACGTATTTCTCTTCTGGTCAGTGGTGGCAGGCTTTCTTGCTACAATCTTGGTCATCTACCTTCCCTATATTGACAAGCAGGTTTTCAAACACTCGGGTCTAACATGGGAGTGGGGTGTGGTTGTTGGTTGCGTCGTGACGTATGTTGGACTTGTCGAATTGTGGAAGGCTATCAAAAGACGTTTTAAGCTCGGCATCGGCAGCCATGCGGAAGGCCATGAATATGTCTAATGGTTGAATGTTAGTTGCCAAGGGAACAACGAGAGGGTGGCTGATGTATAAGGGGACAGGTTTTCGAGTATGAAACCAAGTAATATATCTAGCCTATTAGTTTTTGACTAGTATCCTCAATGACAATCATCATTTTCCTGCCACACGTGCCGGCCGATCCTTGGTGAAAAATTCACCTTACCTACCCCCCTCTCGCTTGTGATGCCAGCTATTGTATCTCGATGACTTGTTCTTTTGATTTTTCTGGGCGTGGAATTTTGGCAAAGGTTGAGCCAGCTTGATATTGGTGGTGAGAAATCTCTAGAGCTTCTCCATCTGCCGCTGGATTGATTGTAAGTGGCCTCTGTGTGATCTGTTTGAAATGCATACCGTCAATAGGACGATCCCGCTCAAGAGTTTTTGGGAATTGTTTACGTCATGGCGACCATCAATCAGCATATCGAAATGGTTTGGGGCCGAGAGTCGATACCACCAAACGCTGACGCTACCAGCTCCGTCCTTCCTCAGAATTCGAGTACGTGTCCTCCACGATGTGATTTGTCGACCGAGGTCGTCCCAAGCACCCTGATGGCCACGCCTGAACCCTGATGGGTATGCTTCACAAGTTCTCAGATCTATCGCATGTCTGCATCATCGGCCACATGGCACGGCTTGTGTCTCGAGTGTCTCGAGGGTCGGGTCGTTGTCGATGCTAATTGCTAATAGGGGCACACGCCCCTTCATTGTGACGACTCGGTACTCAACTATTTGTTGGTATTTTTCGCCTTGTCCCTGCGAAGGACGCTGCCTCTTCTTCGAGGCTTCGACTCCTTGTCGATGCTCTGCGAACCCGCCACCATATTTTTCTTCCCACGCGTGCTTCAGTGTACTCGGCAGCTCATACGACTTGTTCCTAACCCGGCACGACGGGCGGTGGACGACTCATCAGGCCTCGTATGTCGGAGATATTCCTATTATTGATCTTACGATCGATTTCCGCCTCTCAGCTCGACACTGCTGCTCGAGAGGGGTACGGCAAACGATGAACGCGGCGACTGCATGAGATGGTCTCTCAACAAGGTCATTCATTCCATCTCCCGTTTCTTTGTTGTCTCTAACGCCTCTGCTGACTTCCGCGGCCGCCGTGCACTCTCAAGCGACCCAAAGGTGGCCACTGGCCACTCGGGATGAGATGCTCTGACCCTTTCTGATTCTCGTTTTCCCTCACCGTCACTTCGAGCGGCAAGGTTTCACATACATGCATTCATTCACCCCCAGCCCCCTCATGTCTCCATCACTCTTTGTTTTCGGACCATCATCGTCTCCGTCCGGCGACCAAGTCCCGCTTGCACGGGATATGACCGTCGTGGTTTGGGGCGATGCTGGTCCTCGCAATTATCTCTCATAGAACAAGGATCTATGACCAGTCCTTCAGCTGCAGCTGCTCTCTGAATCGGAACAGCTTTTCTCCTTTGTTCAATGCAGTCAGCAGTTGCTATCGGCGTTTGGGGGACCGTAGGCCCTTTCCCAATGGCCTCAGGGTCACCACCGGAAGCGCACACACCATGGACAGGCACTTGCCCATCTCACCGCCGCAAAGCTCTGTCGCCATGGCTGACGTCTGTTGGAGCTTTGGTCCACTTCGCTGGTGACTGCAGCACTCATTAATAGTGATGAGACGACCTGTTGAGTGGGGGTGAGGCCTACCAGCACGACCATACGCGGCCTGCCCAAGAGGAGTTGGGCCGCCCTCGTCATTCATCAATCTCGGGTTGTGTTGCCTGGAGCGAGCAGTGGGAAGACGAGCTCTTTCGCCCTGCGCAAAGTCGAAGTCCGCATTGACTAGCGTATGACACTCGCCCGCCGGCGTTTTCATCTCATCGAGTCTTGTGGAGTAGTAGTTGGCTGCATATTGCAGCAAGCTAAAGGGTTCCATTCCCCGAAAGACTTGTCTTATACCCCTCTACATATTCCTGTTTTCCTCATCCGGACTAGGCCGGAAACAAGTGTTTTCACCGTGCACAATACAACAAGCATAAAGACATTTCCTCTCAGGTATACTCTGTCTCCCTTTACTCGCCGAGCTCAGGTAAGTGCGATGAAGCTCAGACAACAATATTGTGTAATTATTTCTTATTTCTTATACCATATTGGTGTTTAGGGGCGCAAAATAGCTATACTGTTTTGAACTAAACCTCGCTTCAAGGTACACCTACCTGACAACTTTATTCACGTACCTACTACCTAGGTACGTATGGTTGCCACTGGGGCTTTGGCTGTATACTTTTTCGGCTCCAGTTACCGTTTTACTCCATCTCAGGTTTAATAGACTCCATAACAGGAGATGGCAGGCGCCATATCCGCGGTGAGGAGCAAGGTGAACCTGCCGCGGTTGCCGATGCTAACTTATTAAGCCTTGACACACGATACAAAGCACAATATGCTTCCTGTTTGAGTGGTTTCCAACGTTCGGTTTGCAAGCGTTGATGCAGACAAAATAAGGACATGTTCATGTTCATGTTCATGTCATGTCACCACTTCGAAAACCACAAAGCCCTGGCTCTTGGTCGTCCCGACATGGCAACCCGAAGAATTCGGGCACAAGACCGACCCACCCATCCTTGTTCCACCACAACCAATCGTCGTCGATCCGTGCCCTACCAGCCGGCGATGGATGATGATAACAAGCGGGGAACGACGTGACAAATGGAGTACATCGGTAGGTAATAGGTTTTGCACACTCACTCACTCACCTTTTGATCTATCCTGGTGTGTTCTTTGCGAGTAGATAGCTCCGTTGGCGGGCGCCCTTGCTGCAGCTCAGAATCATCGAATCGCAACGATGGGCTGCTCTAATATGCACTGTATGCAAGTAGAAAAAGTATAAGAATGCCGTCCAGGCACGTAGAATTGATGTCTACCTCTTCTCTTCTGCATCAACCCATCACTAGATACCCTCTCCAACTTTCAATTTTCAACTTTGAACAAACTTTGAAGACACTCTTCACAACCCACAATCAACATGTCTCCCTGGTAATGTCCCAAGTCTCTGGGATTCTCTTGAGAGAGCAGCCTCCAGCAGCTCTCCAAGAGGATCAAGATTGCCATCTTTCATGATGAACTAACATTTTGACAGCGACTGCTCTTCTTGCTCCTGCTCCGGCTCTTGCGACAAGTGTTCCTGCACCAGCTGCAGCGTACGTTCTAACCCGTCCCTTTCTCGCTCCTTACAAGACAAATGAAGAAAACAAAACGCTAAGGATTCATGCGTAGCACTAAATATCAAGTTTTGCGCAAACCCCCGGAATCGGAAGCACATGGGGATGACAAGTATAAATCACGAGCTCATGCAGCCGATGGCACGACAAACTCCCACCACAGGCTTGCTAGATGGGCGATTTCATAGCCACTATGTTTGAGAAACGGGGAAGAATTTGATTATTTGTTTTTTGAGAAAGATCACGCTTTTGGATGAAGCTAGATACTGCTATCAAAATACCACTCATTCGTTTTCGAAGAAAGAAAATCCCTCTTATATCCCGCTATATCTGCCATGTAATCCGTACTTGATTGTCCTGTTGGCCCCAGCACGGCGGGCAACACGGCAGGCACCATGCCGCCTTGGCCTATAAAACCGAAGAAGTGCCTCATCGCTGTTCCGTACGTAGTTTGGCGTGTCCCCCCTCCCCCATCGCTAGGAATAATAATAAGTTAGTAAGGTGTGGCACCCTCTGACGTGGCCGTCATGTCTGCGCTCCACCCCAAGTCACATACATGTGTAATGCGATGCTCATGCGGAGCACGGCAGAAGCAGGTTGGACCGAGGGAAACCCTAGGTCGACCACTAGATAGAGGAGTGCGTATGAATACGCAGCAGTAACTAGGCTCGGACTACTCCGTACGGACCGTAGAAGAGGTATTTCTATGCATAGTTTTTAATACAATTAGTAAATACCTAGCACTAAGCTAGGCAGGATTGTATAGAAACATGTATAGAGATACCTCTTTCGTTTTAGTTATACGTGATTAAAAATTTGTTACTACATACCTGTTTAGGGTTCTAGTGCGTGTTGAGGCATTTTACGGGACACGTCCCATGTGTGGATGCTTGGGCTGCGATGGACAGACTAGGCGTTGTACTCCGCCGTACGGACTACCGTCATGGGTGGATGGTCCGTTTGAATCGAGCGATGGCGGAGGGATGGATGGATGGGTGGACGGGTGCAAGGAATCCCTTTGTTGTCGGCTCTGGCGGCGGGAGGGAAAGGGAGGGAGGAGGATCAGGAGATTCGGATCGGGCCGTGGCGACCCCGTGGCGGGGATTTCTTTTCTCTCGTCATCACGTTTCACGTTAATATTTGCTTTTTGCTTGGATTTCGGCGGGCTTTGTTTGCTTTGCGTATCTGTAGAATGATTGCTATCAGGTTGGGTGGTCTAGAATGAAGAGGCGGCGAGAACTGATGAGAGATGAGAGAGCGAACGCGTGGTCCACAGAAATCACAAATACAAAATGTGATTATTCAGCACTTTCCACAATAGCCACACTCTGCACCGCAGGCCGTAAAGTCCTGTTCCCCGTCACTACCGTCACTACTACTTTCTGAGCAATTGTCCTCCACAGTCCCGACCGCGTCTGCACCATCGAGCCATTCGGCCCAATCTCGCCTCACAGTCTCGGAAAAGGCAGTTCCTGCATCAGAGGCACGCCTGCGAACCTCTAGCGCGCCCCCGATTTGCCGAACAATCTCGAGCTCGCCGTCCTGACGGGAGTGCGCCGTGGCGATTATGCGGTGGAGCAGAGTGACGAGACGACCCAGCGCGTCCTTGTTCTGCGCTTCCCACTCCTGCACCTCTTCTTTGACGTCCCGGACACTCACGTCACCAAAAATCCCCCTGTCGTGGTACGCAAGGATAAACTTGGAAATTTGTGCAACCCACAAACGTGGCAGTTGCTCCTCAAGGACGTCACTGTCTTGCCGCTTGACTGAGCGCGTCTTCAAGTCGAAGATGCTCTCCTGCAGTACAGTCTCGCCAGCGTTATCCACTTGGAGCCAGTCTGCGATGCCTCCTTTGCGCGTGTTTGTTCCTGCCTCGTCCTGATTCTGCCTCAGACGCAGCCCTTGAAGTTGGTCGAGTACTTCGGGCCCATCAGATGTCATCCGCGGTGCTGGTCCCGACTTGATGTAGCCGTCACCCTCGAAGCGCACCATCATGTCAAGCCCACCGAACTGGTACTTTAGAATTCGCTGATGCGAAAGCGATCGTTTGACATCCGGCTCCCAGGTGGTATAAGCCTCTGGAAATGCATGACCGTAGCCTCTAACCCCTAGAATCTGCTCCTTTGGGGTGTTCTCTCTGCGGATGAGATGAACCGTCTCCCCAACAACCTCGACCAGCATTCGAAAGGGCTTATCATCGCCTCGTGTAAAGCGGAGGAGATTGCCCAATGTGCTTCCGCATGCAAATACGTCGACGTGGCACGGCGTGGGATGCATCTGCATGACGGAGACGATCGCGGGCTCGAGCGGGTGTGCAGGGTACGATGCAGCATTGCGGTCGCGATAGTATATCCCATCATCTTCCCGAAGTTGGCAGCGTCCAGAGAGAGGAGCCCATAGGGGGGGTTTGCCTGGAGTTCTTTCAGCAGAGCATCGTCATAGACAAAACGTCTATCATCATAGAGAAAACGTCAACAGTTAACATGCTTACCTGGAATGATGATCTTGGCACCCTCGTCCAGCCAATTATACGAAGCAATGAGCCTGGCACCAGTAATGACCGGTCGACTTCCTGGCTCTTCATATTGCTTAAGAGTACTGCCCTCAGAAATAGTCTCGATGAGCTCGCCAACAGGGGGCCAAGGTGATTCGTCCATCACTGGTGTTCGCTGGAAGCGATTGCCGCGAAACGAGCCCCCTCGACCACGCGGTCGGCGCCAATTCAATTGCGACATGAATACGATGTAATCACTTCTGAGAGATTCTGTATCGAGATGCACCTGCTTGGACCTGAACTTCACTTGTCTTCGGGTCCCTGGGTGGATGTTGTGTGAAGGTTCTTCTCTCCTCCTTTTATGTACCGAGATCCAGTCTGCGCTGTGCAGGAGGCTGACATGTGTGCCTCTTCTCTCTCAGGGAAAGGACGCGGCTGGCAAATTGATCTTGTTGAGTACTGCGGCCTCTCATCTGAGGCATCATTGCTTCGTTTGTGTTACCCTTATTCACGGATGCCGCGTTTGATGTCGCGGTCCGTGCCTTTCTTCGTTTGCTGATCGACCCGAAAAGGCCTCGCTTCGTTTGTTAGATGTAGAAGCATATGTGCGCCCCCTTTCCCCCTTCTATGAGTTTCTCTAGGCTGGAAATCTCATCATATCCCATTTTCCATTCAGCTGCATCATTTCACAAATCTCCTTTGCAGCACCACTGTCCACCATTGTCTTCCCTCCGTTCTGTGACATTGCAACTGGATACTGCAGTGGGAAAAGGGGGTTGTTCAATTTGTCATTCCGTTTCGGACTTCTAGAGTACCGCGAGAAGAAGCATTCCTTGAATGTCTGCCTCCAAAATGTCCTCCGACAAAGTTCTTTCAGGCCGCGAGAGGGCGCTGTTCAAGGTATTCAAAAGCCATCTCTCGGGAGATTTGTGCATCAAGAGCAGTCACGATGCCCAACGCTTTCTGGAGGCCACTGATATGCTTGCCAAGGAGAAATCGCCTGCTTTCTGCGCAGAATCCATAGTTTCTAGCCAAAATGGTATCGAAACGGTGCGGAGTGTCGTGCGCAGCGACCCCTCAAGGGGATTCGTCTCGTTGATCATGACGCAACTCATCGCACATCTCTCTGACCCGGTCGTCAAGCTGATCAACGATGGAGAATTTCTCAAACGCCTTTTGGTTGCGATTCTATCACCTCCGACATTTTGGTCGACACTGGTTGAGTTTCATCGCGAGAGTGACTTCAATCACAGCAGCGCTCACGTCTTCGCCTGGTTGTGTCTCGAAATCGTATCAATCAACTCCCAGGACCTGCAAATTCCGTACCGCGACGTGGCAGAATTGATGGACCGCCAATTCCTCCTCCATTCTCCATCATATCCGGTGAGACAACTGGCGTATCGAGTCGTCAAGGTCCTCAGAGTTCAATCGATTGCCTCCACTGCCGATTCGGTATATAGCGCCGGTGGCCGCCACGACAACGACTTCTCTGACTTCCGTGCGATTTCCATTTTCCCAACCGCCGACGAAGTACGTTCCACGGAAGAACCGTTCCTTCAGCGCCTGGATGATGTGTTTGAGGCTCCGCGGGAGTCCCGACCTGTCACTTACCTCGCATGGCTGTTTCGGCTCCTCCGGGAGGACATGCTCGCTGATTTGCGAGAACGTTGCATGGGGGAAAAGTAAAGGGACTCGAAGACCTCTGCGTCTGGGCAAAATGAGTCTTGCGGGCCTCGGTACGAACAACACGAAGCGGATTGATCCTTACAGCTTGAGCCTTCGATGCGAGGAAGGGATCATTTTCCCCCGCATGGTAGGCCAAAAGGCCAGGAAAAAGTTTGTGGAAGACTCCAAGTCCTTTGTGAAGCACAATTCACTCGGCGCTCTGTGCCGCGGCGACGAAATCATTGCATTTGGCTCAATCATGCGCAACGTCGACATGTTGGCCAAGGACCCTCCGATTGTTGTCATCAAGTTCACTGACGCGGTGGGATTGAGAAGGGCCACTGAGGCTCTGCTCCATGAGAAGCGACATGAGCTCAAGTTCTTCGTTGTTGACACTGCCACGTTCGCTTACGAGCCCATCTTGCGGCGCTTGAAAGGTATATCCGAGATACCTCTCGAGGATGTGTTGCTGGATCCTGGAAACGCTCCAAGTACCTATCAGCCTCCTGGTCGAATGCCTCGCTGTTTAGATGTTCTCAAGATAGCACTGAAGGAAGGAAAAGCAGTTAATCTATCATCAATCGTCAAGACTGTACGCCCTGTTCGAATCTCCGGTGCACAACTCGAGTCCTTGATCAATGGCCTGGAAAACTCTGTGGGCCAGATACAAGGCCCTCCTTCTACTGGGAAATCTTACATAGGAGCGCTGATATCGCAGATCATCCTAAAACAAACAGATAAACGCATCTTAGTTTTGAGCTATACCAATCACGCTCTAGACCAATTTCTCGAAGATCTATTGGACATTGGGGTGGCGGAAGACGACATGGTGCGACTTGGTTCCAAGTTCACGACAAGGACTGCACCCCTTCGATTGGACGAGCATGCCAGGCAGCCCAAATTTCGATTCTCACCCAACATCAACGCAATGATCATAAAGCTCAAGATTGAAGCAACCGATGTCAATGGCAGGCTGGCGGAACTTGGTGACAAACTCGGGGCCGGGCACGTTTCCTGCGACGATGTTCTGACGATGCTAGAGTTCCTCGAGGACGGCCTCACCTATTGGCTATCATTTCAGGTCCCGCAAATAGACGATGGGTTCGCCATAGTCGGCATGAAAAACAAACCCATGCAGCCAAGCGAGGTCCTGCGAAAATGGGCCCAGGGGAGCGGCGATGGGTTGGTTGCGGCTTTGGTGGCCAGCATGGACCAAGCATGTCGTGACGTGTGGCAGCTTCCACTCACTGTCAGAGCCGAGCTTTTCGAGAAATGGTCGGCCCAAGTGCGACAGGATCAAATGGCCGAGTTTGTTGAGCTTGCTGACACGTCCCACGAGATTCAACGGCAGATTGATAGCCTTTACAACGAAAATAAGCGAAGCGTGGTGCGTAGCAAGCGCATCATCGGATGCACAACGACTGCGGCGGCCATGTATCAGTCCATCATCAACTCAGCAGAGCCTGACGTGGTGTTAGTTGAGGAGGCCGGCGAGATTCTTGAGGCTCATATCATCACTGCATTGAGTTCATCCGTCAAACAGTTGGTGCTCATCGGCGACCACAAACAACTGCGTCCCAAGGTGAACAACTACAAGCTCACCGTGGAGAAGGGCGAGGGCTTCAACCTCAACGTGTCTCTGTTCGAAAGACTCATTCTGCAGGGTCATCCTTACACAGTGCTTCGGGAACAGCATCGCAGCCATCCCGAAATCTCCTATTTCGTCCGCCACCTATCCTACGAGCATCTCGAGGATAACGCGAAAACGCTGGACCGAGAAAAGGTGCGGGGGCTCCGAAACCGAGTTACATTCGTTCACCACGAGCATCATGAAGAACAGCTCAGCAGGGTGGCTGATGCGCGAGATGGAGGTTCCAGGACGAGCAAGAGAAACATGTTCGAGGCTCTCATGGTCATCAAAATGGTCAGGTACCTCAGTCAACAGGGGTACAAAACAGAGAACATGGTCGTCCTGACGCCGTATCTAGGACAGTTGTCGCTGTTGAGAGAGAGGTTTAGTCACGACCACGACCCCTGCCTTAATGATCTAGATTCTCATGAATTGGTTAGAGCTGGTCTAATGGAGCCGGCTGCTGCGAAACTAAACAAGAGGCCTCTCCGACTCTCTACAATCGGTTTGTCACCCAAGCTATACAAAAACACACACGAAAAAAACACATGAGCTAATGATGCACACAGATAACTATCAGGGGGAGGAAAGCGACCTCGTGATCGCCTCCCTTACGAGGAGCAACTCGTCAGGCGACATTGGCTTCATGTCGGCGCGGGAGCGGCTGGTGGTCTTGATGTCACGTGCGAGAGATGGCATCATTCTTTTTGGCAATATGCATACATTTATGAATAGCAAGAAAGGTGGTGAACTGTGGAAGGATTACTTGCAGGCGTTGAAGGACAAGGGATGCCTATTCGATGGCGTCCCTGTGCACTGTGAGAGGCACCCCGATCGATCCGCACTTCTGAAATCTCCAGAGGACTTCGACCAGCATTGCCCCGATGGAGGTTGCTCAGAGCCATGGTAGGTCGATCTCAGTCAAACTTATCGAGCCTCACTAACAATTTTAGCGGCGCGCTACTGAGCTGTGAACAGCATGTTTGCGAGCGTCGATGCCACCTCGTCGTGGATCACTCTCGAGTTCCCTGTTCGAAGGCTGTAGAGCGTACATGTGAGCGAGGCCACAAGAGGAAGGTCTTTTGCTCTGAGAAAGGCGGTGGATGCAAATCGTGTGCTCGTGAAGATGAAGAGACTCGCCGACGTGTGTCAAGAGACCTTGAACTGGAGAGAGTAAGGCAAGAGCAGCAAGAGGCGTACGCTCTTGAACTGCAGACAATTGGAGATGAGATTGATCATTGTCGTCGAACCATGGCTTATAATGAAGAGGCGCAGCTGCAACAGAAAGACCTCGCAGAGAAGAAGGCGCAGCTGCAGAGTCTGAAGGAGGCTAGCGAAAGGCGCGAGTTGATGGCCAAGAAGCTTCACAAGGCAGCAGCGGTGCAGGACCAATCGAGCGAAACCAAGAAGTGCAAGACAACCGATTCCACATCTACGAGCAAGGCGGCACAAGAATGGGAGGCCATGAAAGCCAACGGAGAGCCAAACAACGAGGCGCTCAATGAGCTCATGGGCATGATCGGTCTAGAATCTGTCAAGGAGGAGTTTCTGTCTGTCAAGTCAAGCGTCGACACAAAGATCCGACAGGGGGTGTCGTTGTCTAAAGAGAGATTGAGCTGCTCATTGGTGGGCAATCCAGGAACAGGTAAGTCATTTATCCTACGACGTGGTCCTCGATGGTTGTACTGACAAACCCTAGGCAAAACAACCGTTGCCCGTCTGTGGGGAGGGTTTCTGACCTGGATCGGTGTTCTCCCGGGAAACGGGTTCAAAGAAACCACGGGTTCCAAGCTGGCGAATGGTGGTGTCTCGGGCTGCGAAAAGCTACTTCAGGAGCTACAGGACGACGGTGGCGGCGTGCTCTTCATTGACGAAGCCTACCAACTGTCCACGGGGAATAGCCCAGGAGGTAAGGCCGTTTTAGATTACATGCTTGCCGAGGTAGAGAATCTTCGCGGCAAAGTCGTCTTTGTCATCGCAGGTTATTCGAAGCAGATGGAAACTTTCTTCGCCCATAATCCTGGCTTTCCCAGCCGATTTCCTATCGAAATGAAGTTCCATGATTATGCGGATGAGGAGCTGTTGAGCATTCTGCAGCAACTGGTACACAGGAAGTTCAATGGGAAGATGAAGATTGAAGGAGGTTCCGATGGCCTGTATTTCCGGATTGCTGCTCGACGAGTTGGGCGCGGTCGGGGTGCGGAGGGATTCGGCAATGCTCGCGCGGTCGAGAATACCCTGGCGCGAATCGAGAAGAGGCAGGCAAATCGGTTGCGACAAGAACACCGATCGGGGTCGGGTGTAAAACCTGACGACTGCTTGTTCACCAAGGAAGACATCATCGGCCCAGAGCCATCGACCACTCTTGAAAGCTGCGAATCGTGGCACAGGTTGAACGAGATGATTGGACTCCGTGAAGTCAAGCAGGAGGTCAAGGTATTGTTGGACTCCTTGGCGACAAATTACAAGAGGGAGCTAGCAGAAGAGCCTCCCATGGTTTTCTCCCTCAACCGCGTCTTCCTGGGATCGCCGGGAACAGGCAAAACGACAGTCGCCAAGCTGTACGGAGAAATATTGGCAGCCCTCGGCATCCTAACAAATGGCGAGGTGGTGATCAAGACTCCTGCAGACTTTATCGGGTCTGCGTTGGGGCAGTCGGAGGCTCAGACCAAAGGCATCTTAGCCTCAACGCTTGGTAAAGTTCTCGTCATCGACGAGGCATACGGGCTGCATGGCGGCAGCAACGATGGTGACTCTTTCGCAGACCCTTACAGGTCTGCTGTTGTGGACACGATTGTAGCTCAAGTTCAAAACACGCCTGGAGAAGACCGGTGTGTCATCCTCGTGGGGTACAAGGAGCAGATGGACACGATGTTCCAAAGCGTGAATCCTGGGCTTAGCCGTCGCTTTGCTATCGACTCGCCATTTGTGTTCCACGATTTTGACGATGAAGCACTTCAACAAATACTAGACGTCAAGCTGAAGGGCTCTGGGTTTAAAGCTACCGGGCAAGCTAAACGGGTTGCCCTAGAGATGCTTAGACGCGAACGCAGTCGCCTAAACTTTGGCAACGCCGGTGCCATTGACAACCTCCTAACAAAGGCGAAAAGTGCGTATCAAAAGCGTTTATCGGCTGGAAACGCCAAGGGGAGCCAGCTCGAAGCAACCGACTTTGACGAGAACTTTGATCGGGCAAGCATGGGAGGAACGGATATTCAGCAGCTGTTCGCAGACGAAATCGGCCGCGAGAAAATCATTGCACTTCTCGGGGGGATACAAGATCGAGTGAAGCAATTGAAACGCCTCGACATGGACATCAGCGACGATATACCATTCAACTTTTTGTTTCGAGGCCCCCCCGGCACAGGCAAGACCACGACTGCCAGGAAGATGGGCAAGGTCTACTACGACTTGGGATTCCTCAGTGCGGCCAGTGTCATCGAATGCTCAGCGACGGACCTAATCGGTCAGTACGTGGGTCACACAGGCCCAAAAGTTCAGAAGCTCCTTAACAGTGCTCTTAGAAAAGTCTTGTTCATCGACGAGGCGTACCGTCTTGGAGGGCCAGGCTTCGCCAAAGAGGCCATCGACGAACTGGTCGACTCGGTGACCAAGGAAAAGTACAAAGGGAAGCTCATCATCATCTTGGCGGGCTACGTCCATGACATGAACCGGCTGCTGTCGGTCAATCCTGGTATGACGAGTCGCTTCCCTGAGGCGGTCGACTTTGATCCCCTGAGCGCGAATGATTGCTTCAAGCTTCTCACAATATTGCTGGCGAAGAAGCAGGCCCAGTTGGAGCAGAAGAGGAAGTCGTTTGACATTTTGTGCCTGCAGTCACCGTCTGAGTTATTCAAGCAGGATGTTCTGACTCTATTCCAGCGGCTTGCAGCCGTCGAAGGGTTTGCCAGCGCAAGAGACGTCAAGCAGCTAGTCAAGAACATCTTTCGAGGCGTAGACCTCTCCAAGGAATCCCTGAAGCTTGAAGAGCATCAAGTTAGCCAGGAGCTGCAGAAGATGCTGGAGGAGAGATTGGGGAGAGTGAAGCAGGAAGACGCGCCCACGGCCCTTGAGTCGCTAATGAGGAACTCGCAACCACAGCCTCGGACAGAACATCCATGCACCATCAGGACTCGCACATCAATCGACGTCCAAAGGAAACAAGCCACAGAGGGAACTCGGGAAAATCAACCGATGACGGAAGAGGAAATCAGTCCCGTGAGATCGACAGCATCCCTCTTGGGCGTGCGCGACGCCGGTGTCAGCGATGAAGTCTGGGAGCAACTTGAGCGAGACGCGGCTGAGGAGCAGCGCAGAGAGAAAGAATTTCGACAGTTGAAGGAGGCGCAAAAGTTGGCCAGGGGCGCTGATCGAGACCGTATTGTGAAGCAGGTACTAATAGAAGAGAGGCGTAGAAAAGAGGAAGCGGCCCGGAAGGCCAAGTTGATGGCCCATTGTCCTGCGGGGTATCAATGGATCAAGCAGAGTGGCGGGTACAGATGTGCTGGAGGCTCGCATTGGATTCCTGACGGGCAAGTTGACGGTACTCTAGACTCCTAGGTCTGGGCAGCACCTTGGAATGCCACGACTCTACATTGATTATTCTGTCTGTTGTATCATGTATCATTCTCTAGGTAGCAAAGATGATCCACCAAATATACGGAGCACAGCACAAGGAAATAAGGAAACCTCTGTCCGAACAATTCTCAGTAAACTGCAAGCTCCCGCTCTGAACAAAGGTGTCATGCAGTCGTCACTCCAGACAAATGTCTTGCACCTGCAGGATGTCGTGAATAGTACAAGTTAGTGGGCTTACGTTAAACCTTTTAATTAATTATTATAATTCTTATAATTCTTGTAATTCTTGTAATTCTTGTAATTCTTGTAATTCTTGTAATTCTTGTAATTCTTGTAATTCTTATAATTAGCCTTAGGCACCTGCCTCCTGCCTGAAAACTCGTTGACTCGTAAGTCTATGAAAACTCGCTAGCATAACGGATAATACTAACGTACTCCGTAAACGCACGCAATAACATCACATCGTAATGTGGTGACTAGACTTTGTCAACGGCGCAGCATCGAATAGGATGTGATTCAGGCGCATTCTATTATCTAGATTTCGAAAAACAACGCCAGACGCCGAAAACGAACCCCGGGCCTTCTTTATCCCTATCCCAAAAGGTTCATGAACGGCTCTGGCCAACTTCCCAACACCAGAGGGCGATCGCTCAATCGCCCTCCCACAGGAGCCAGTAACTTGATTTTGCGCCTGTCCTCATCGACATCAGAAACGTAGACAAACCCCATCACAGTAGCTGCTCTGACCACTTCCGGTGCGTCTTTGAGGGAAGCATGCATGACGGCCAAGGTCCAATGCTGCACGAGGGACGATGGCTCGTCGCGAACAAGTTTACCCTGTTCGTATGCCGAATCTAGAAACAAACCTCTCGTTGTTAGCCACGGGCACTTTCAAAAATCCACTGAACCCCCACTGAGCGTAGAGCACGTCAAGGCTGCCTTACAATCAGACGCCTTGTATATGACAAGGGCATCGAAATCGACCTGCTGAATCTGCGGGCTAAGTGTCTTCCGAGCATCTCCAAAGAAGTACTCCTTGATAGCCTGCTCTCTGGAGCTTTCAAGGAATGCCTCACTTCGCTCAGCGACCCCTTCTGAGCGATCGAGCCCAATAATGTTGATCGGTTCGCCCAGGCTAGTTCGCTCGCTGGCAAAACGCTTCGACAGCTCGGCGCTCATACTAGTAGAGCCAATGACCACGATGATGTTGACTGTTTTCGCCCCTCCCCGGCACAGGATCAGGGACTCTTCTCGCGATTCAAAGCATGTTTTGGCGGGAAAAACATACCAGAAAGCTCATCCACAACATGGGCCAACAAATCCATCCCAATCTCGCTCTTTTCATCGATGCCCATTGAGTCTACAATCGCACCGGAGCTTCTGACCCCCTCATCTTGACTAAGCCGGCCGCTCACCGTGCTCGCAATCTTGCTGGTCAACTGCCTGTAGAACTCGGGATCGTCCTCCGGTGAGTTGTGCCCAAAGTAGTGCACAAGCGGGAGCTTGACGGGCACCGTGCTCGGTCCACTCGTAGGCGTGCTCCCCCATCCGTCTACGGCCTCTGGGTCCATGACTGTGGCAAAGACACTTGCACTCAACGTGCCCGGCAAGCTCAGCATGCCCTCCTTTGGATCGGCGTTCACGACAATGGGCTCGTACCCCTGTCTTGTCGCATAGCTCGTCAGCGTCTTTACCAGCGTGGTCTTCCCCACGACAGCCGGGCCAGTCACCAAGACCCTCGGTCCTTCGCGCTTCTCCCTCGCAGCAGCGACGCGCATCTCCCCTAGTCGAGCGTGCAGATTGACATATGAAGTCGCGGGGTTCGCCTGGGGAGCAGCATACTCCGCAATCGTGTCATCGTCCGTTCGTCCCTCAATCTCAAGCTCACAGCCGTGCCATGTGAGGATTTTCGATTTCAACCCCGCAAACGAGTATGCGTTCCGGAGAGCTAGCTCAATGCCATCCTTTTCTGCGGTTCCGGAAAGTACCTTGAGAATGAGGGTTCTACCGACGGGCACTTGGAAGCGCCATTCCCAGCAAGGTTTGAGGATGATAGTTCGTGTCGAGGAGGCGACGGTCTGTCATTTTGTCAGGAAACGAGGACGAAAAGTCGGATTATGGAACTTTTTGAAGTTTGGGGCGGGGAAGTCTGGTTGTTCTCCCGGGGTAGGGACAAGCGATTGAGCTTCAGATGGGACAGATCGATCGGGGGGGGGGGGCCTGTACCTGCGCTGGGATCTGGCCTAGGCCTGGGATTGACATATTTGGACTTTCATGGACGAGACCAGTTGGGGACTCGATCGCGTTGCGAAGACGAGAAAAGAGAAAGGCACGGGATCTTCAAAGGGCTTGCAAGTTGCAGCTCGTGGTGGAGAGCTTCAATGTGGGGCGGGTCGCTCGCCTGATCCAAAACTGCTTAAACTGCTTGTTTGCATCTTAAGATTCGAAGGGGAATTCACCGCAAATTTCATAGTATAGTGGAATTGGGGGAATAATGCTTCAAATTGGGACGGTTGAAGCATGTGCCTCATTACGTCTACTGTGTTTGTCCATGTTTGCTCTTCATCAAAGCTGCCGCCGGATGAACCGGTCACGACAACGCCACCAATTTCCCCCCTTCAATGCTACAGTTCTGAAGTGACCAAAAGCTGACCAAGAGGCCCGGTCATCTCTAAATGCTAGTCGTGTGTATTTGCACCAAGTGCTGCTCTCCTTGAAAAACGTTCTCTGGGTATCTCGCTATATGAAAGTCGGTCATTTTCTCGCATCGTGTTGCTCATAAAACTACAGCAGCTATCCAGCTGTTGTCTCAAAGAAGGCTTTGAATTTTCCCCTATGTGACGACGTAACCGAAAATGTTAGGTCATTAAAAAATTTATCAGTTTTTTTCTCATTATTCATCCGCCATCTGATCAAAGATGTGCTTCAGACTTTTGACTCCAGTGAGAATATTTTCGTCGGGCCCTTGCCCTGGCGTCCACGAAGCGTGAGCAAAGTCGATAAGCTTCAAGCTATATATCTTGGGCACACTTGCTACAAGCTCGTCCAAATCACTATCATAAAGCTCTTCATCGTCATCGAGGCCAATGCCACTATCAATGCGCCTCGTAGTTTGCAGGTAGGAAGCTCGCCTCTCCGCTTTTTCGAAAAAGGCTTCGTTCTCGTCAAAGGCTTTCTGAAGCGCATCGCCGTCGCCTTCGAATACAAACAGAAGGGATGTGGAATACATGCGAGTCTCGTAGTTGGAAAGAACGTCGTGAACATTTTGAAGGTCTTTGGCGAATGCTGCGCAGACTTTTTCACCCATGTCTTTGGTGATGTTGGCGCCTTTATTGAATATAAAACGCTTGAATTCCTCAATGACGTTGTCCTTGTTTACTGACACTCGACCGTACTCCTTATCGTAAATCTTGTAGCCCTCGTCGTCCAACTCGGAGGCGTCTTCTGACCCGCGATAAACTCGCATGCCGGCGATGCGAAACCCCAAACTGCCGTGTGTCGTCTCTGCGCTGATCCTGGTGAAACGATCTTTCTTTTGTTGTGGCGCATCGTCTGCCCAGAGGCGCATCCCGAGCTTTACATCGAGGATGTTGGCGCGTTGAAAGCCATGGGTAATATTCTCCAGAACGACGGCCTGGTCCGTTTTGATCTTCTTGCCCTTGGACGGAACCCACGTTGCTTCATCGGCGGGTGAAGCTTCAGCGAAGGCATTCGCATTTCGTTCCGTGACAGACGCAACAATGTGCTCCTTGGTTGTCTGTAGTGTGCCGTCTTCCGAAATGACGCCGGCCAGTGCTTCGTCTAGGCCGCCACTCAAAGAGTCTGTCAGGGTCAGAGTACCCATGAAGAGAGGTATTATATCGTCCAAATTGTACTTCAGTTTCTTCGAACGCTTCCCATCTACCGGCTGAGAAATAGAATTATAAAAGTCGATCTCAGTTTGTGTGCAGGGTTTGATGAAAAACTCGCCATCTGCGTCGCACATGGTTCCAGCACTGCGCAATCGCACGCCCGTTAGTAACATAAGACATAAGGTGACAGCACAGATGATATGTTGCATGCGCCAGTGGTAGTTCCCGTGGCCCTCTGCAACAGACTGAAGATATACTTACTGTCCGGCGACAGCATAGTTGTAGTCACGAAGATCCTCCGGGCGAGGGAGTTCTCTGGTGGTCATGGTGTTGAATGGCACAGCCGTCTGCTTCAACCAGCAGGCGACGGCCTTGTCGAATCTCGAAAAATCTTGAAACGTATGCAAAGAATGTGAAAGTATTGACGCTCAGTCTTTGCTGGATAAAGTCAGAGCAAATTCGTGAAGGTGGTGCAGGACTGATTGGTCGAGATCTGGCGCAGTGGCAAAGAAGACTCAAGGGGGGAGAGACCAAAGATCGATGGTGTCGGGCGCAATGGCTCTATTGCGATGGTCTGATGATAAAGGAATGATGCATGGACGGCGATAGTGTTGCTGAGTGGATCGGAAGGAACAAGCTGGGTAAGAGCGGTGGAGGACGGGGATTTTAAAGTCTGAATCCGCGACAGGTTGCTAGTGAGGCAAACTGCGAAGGGAGTCACGACGGAAAAAAAAAACAGCCACAAAGCGTTAGGCTCTGTTCAGGTATTGGCCACTGTCAACGTGGGCGACTGGGGTAAGAGAGAGGTAACAAAGAGGTACGTAAGGACCGAGTGGTACGGCCGAGAACAAGTGGCAGTCGCGGACAGGAGGCGGAAGGGAGGGCAGATGGAGATGTACATGGTTTTGTGATGGTGCTCATTGGCCTTCATGATGGGTTGTGGCGGTACGGAGCACATCCTGAACAAGGCATCAGACTGAAGTTAAGGATTGAGGGACACGGCCAACGTCACCGGCCCACCGTCCTGCACTGCCTTGGTCGTCACCAATCAAGTGGGTGGTGGGTCGTCGTTGTTTGCTTGTTGTGAACAACCAGACCATCCAATTGCCACACTCTCTTGTAAAGCGTGGAATACCCCGTAAGTAAGTTAGTAACACATAGAATGTTTCTACAAATCGCCTACAAAATCGACCGTCAACTCCACCGAATGGCTCGTGGCAGGTCCAAGCTCGTTGGCCTGGCCCTGGTTCCGGCCGTTAATGCTGAGCCACAGATGTCCAGCTCACTGTCAGTGCCATCCAACCTTGTCGGTCGCAATCATGGAGGCTGAGCAGATGAGACAGCAAGGCGGAATTTGTCTGTGGATCGAGCCCCTTGGTCCCTCGTTTGTCCTTGTACTATTAACCATCTCCGAGTCAAAATGCGGTCAGGCATGTCAGGCATTTGACAATCTATCATGATACCAGGGTGGTCATCAACTAGCAGAAGCAGCTGACAGCGCCAACATTATAACGGCAACACGAGGGGCACGGAGAACCGCTTCATCTCCATGTTGACAAGGATCGGTTTATCCAGTTTCCACTGAACTAGGAGAATCCGAGGCACCACCTCGACGCATTGTATTCTGAGCCACACACCTTATTAGTCAACGAATGCACGCCATAATTTGACCACTGACTGTTTTTCCACTCAGTGCTTTACGTTGGCTTGGCAGATACGGACCTCCTTCTCCGAAGGGATTTGTGTACCCTGCGACGACACCTGTGCCCGATGTCTGGGGGATCTTATTAAGAGAGCATCATGTGCACCTCACCATATCTAGCCGTATTGGTAGGGATTGCATTCAAGCTCACACAGAGTCCTATCCTCGATCGCATCCCTGAGGCATTTGAACACTCTGCGCCTCTTGTTGGTGTGCCTAGTCAAACGCGTGGACCACGAGCATTGGTCAGGCTGCGGCCAGCAGCAACGTGAGAAATGATGCTGTGCAACTTCCACCAACCGTAGCCTTGGGTGAATTCACGTCGCCTATTCCGTAATGGAGCCGGGTTTGGTTACGCCCAAGTGACAGAGTGAGAGTTGACAGGCTGCGTGCTTGTACGGCGGACCTATCGGTGCTTGATTCATCCGCAGATAATTGAATTCCGGGCCATGTTGAGGCTCTGTGGCCATTATGCGCGCGATTTTGAGGCTCTAGCATGTTGTCGATACTCAAATTTATCTGTCTCGGTGGGTAGGCATGCATGCATTCGTCAGACTCATGCCTCTGGATAGTCGTTTGCCGGAGCTCAGTGTTTGGTCTTGGGAATTCTTGACAGCTGTCGTCGACTGCCAGCCATGGACTGTCAGCCAACCGATCGGGGTCTGCTACCACCTGCTCAGATACTTGCCAGATCCGAGTCACTGATTAGTCTGTTGCGGCCAAAATTCCTCTCCGTGTCTGCTTCAGTTTTCTTCTACTCATCTTCGGGTGTTGATATTTACATTTCAACAAGATGCCGTCCCAGATTGACGAAGCCTCTATGAGTGATGCCGGCGAAGCGAGCACCACCGTGACGGGACAGATTTCTCCCGGAAATGGCAGGCACGCTGAGCATATGTCCTCAGGCGAAGATGACGCATTTGTAGAGCCAAGTCAGCCACCTGTTAGCAAGAGCAGCAAAAAGAAGAAGCGCAAAGGCAGTCGTAAGTCCATGGCCAGTCGTGGCCCTTGCGCTTTGCCACGAAACCGCGGCACGGGTTTTGAAGGTTCGTCAATTTAGTTCACTCTGCACGAAACGGTGAACTTTCATGCTAATGCAACTGTCAGAGTTCTTCGCAGATCCGCCCATGACACCAGTGGAAGCTGCTGAGGAAAAGTTGGAAATTTATGCAGCGTATGACCTCTAAGAAGTTTTTTTTTTTTTTTTTTTAACCCCGAGCTGACGCTCTTTCTAGCAATGTTCCATTTGAAGAGTAATTTAGCACCTCCTATAAATATCGTTTTTCTCGCATATCATTAATATCTTGCACAGGCGAATCCAGGCCTGTATTCAAAGATTTCGTTCGAGACGGCGCCTTCAAGGTGATCAGACAGTCTACTTCAACGAGTACCTGTTCTTAGGTGGCATCGATACCTCTCAGAACTCCTTCTCAGGCCTAGATGACAAAGATCTGAAGGATCTCACGCCAGCCGAGCGGCGTGACGCCACCGCAAGAGATACTGTCCACAGCGGCTCCTCTGCAAATCAGCAATTCTACAATGGAAACAGAGAGCACTGGTCGGTAGACTTTGCCGGCGTGGCGGCTGGATTTTTCTCCATCAGTCTCGGTCAGTTGACTGGTTTTGAGAAGAAAAATATCGAAACAGCCATTGCCGTTGTCGAACACTTTCTCAGATATGTCCTTCAGCATGACGTCTGTCCAGAATACCAAGACGATGTTGAGTCTGCTTTGCTCGTGTGCCAACAAGCAAGAAAGGAATGGCCCATGCTGAATCGGCTTAGCGACGATTTGCCTGGCCATTTCAATCTGGCCGCTACGGAGTGCTTCTCTACGATGGAACCTGGTGACTGGTCTTTGTTGTCATTCACGCGACCGGAGAACTTTGATGCCAAGGCAGTATTCTTAGCTACCTGTGCGTTGTGTGGCGAGATGGAGACACTCAATCACTACTCCAACGGGGATCTCGAGCCTGCGAAAGAGTTGACCTGTACAGTGCAAGTCACTGAAACTCGGAGACCCTCTGACAGCCTTGTCCAGAAGTTTGCTGCCCTTTGCATCGAAGGAAGCAGCCACGCCGTCGAGCCGGTAGGCAAGGTGTTCTTCAAGACTGCCGTAATTAAAGACGAGTGGGAGCAGCCCGAAATGCCGAGACTTTTGAAAAATGATCAACTTTGGATTTACCTCGAGGACAGAATGCTTGCCAATATTACACCCGGCATGAAGATGGAAATGAAGGTCATCGAATTGAACACTGGCATTCGTTTCGTCAAGACTATATTGAGACTTGTGCCGTCATTCTACACGTTTCTGCCACAGCAAATGATGAAGCATTACAAGGCTCTGAGGGAACATGATCGTGCGGCACCATCTGTCCACGACCCATCTGCAGAAGATGGACATATTGCTCGCGAGCTCGAATAGATGTGGATCCGGTAATCTTCGGGGTGGTTTTGAGAAATTCACACGAATAAAGAAATTTGACAATCGGGGCGAAACGGGATATACCGGCGAAGTCCCACGAGCTTAGGCGTTGCGTCACACGAGTTATTAAAAATAAGATGCTGACGTTATTGAGGGCGTATACAAATACAGGCAGAAATCCAGACTCATTACTCCCGCAGCCCAAACAGTAATGAAAACATGATCCTATGAAACCGCCCTAATGCCTGCATCCATTGCTAAAATATCAACAAGTACTGGTGTTCCCTCCCACAGCCCCAGCAATGTGCTTCCGTCGAATGCATGATTCAAGTCAATGGCAGTCGCAACCACAAGTATACGTTGCCCGTACCACAAGTGGCCCCGTCCCGATCACTGTTACGTCTGCACTTTGTAGTCCCGGTCCTCAGAGACAACCTCGGCGTACGGAGGCGGCACGCCTCCCTGTCCATCCGAGGCACCAGCCGCAGCAGACGCACCGCCCTGCGACTGCTGCTGATGACCCTGCCCATGACCACCCTGCGTGCCGTAGCTCATGCCGCCCTGACGAGGGAGAGGCCCGCAGTTCGGTCCATGAGACGACTGCACGTAGACGTATGCGACGCGGCCGCCCTCTTGAGGCAGCGTCTCGTACTCGTACAGTGGCTCGGGGAACTTGGCGATGATGTACCAGGCGTGGAAGAGGCCGGGGAGGAAGCCGAGACAGCAGAGAAGGATGTTGATGATGGAGTCGGCGCTGCAAATCCCACATTTGACCCATACTTTTTTTTTTTTTTTATCACGAAAGTGTTAGCCCGCGACCGTCACGAAGAGAAGGGGGGGTTGGGTTGGGATGCTTGTTGTTGACGTGCATGGCGGGCAGGCGTTTCCAAACGTACCGGGCAGCGGGGGGAAGAGGATGGCCAAAACACCGAGGAAGATGTCTGCGGAGCACATGGCGCGGAGGGGGTTGCGACAAGAACGCGGTATCACAGAATAGAGGTTTTGATATGAGCGCTGCGTGCGGACAGGGACGTGGTATGTCGCCAATGTCGTGAGAAGTGGCTGATGGGGGTCGAACTGATGAAGTAGAGTTGGCAATCGGGAGTGGGCGGGCAGTGAATAAGTTGGTGACGAGTCACGACTTTGTTGCCACTGACCCCCGGCGCAGAAACCGTCACGGGTTGCAGAGGGAGCCTGGCTTTACGCAACGGGGTTGCGCTTGCGTAAGGCTGGTGGCAGTGGCAACTGCGGGGGCATCGGGCCGAGTGCGGCTGGGGGCACACAGTAAATCTCGGCTCCAATAAAGTTGATCTCGTATCTAGGGTGAAGCCTCTAAATCCTAATTAGGTAGGCGGTGGGGAAATCGCTACATAGGCTAAAGACTATAGTGTATTAGTGCAAATTTTGTTATTTATTCTATTCATTTTATTTATTCTATGTATTCTATGTATTCTATTGTTAATTTATTTATTTATTTATTTGTTAATTTGTTAATTTATTAATTTATTGTAACCACGTGCGGCTAGGACTTGCTTTGTCACAGACTCACAGTGCTGCTAGGATTCTACACAGCTTGTTCAAATGTTCAAATGAGCGAGTGAGACATGCAACGCTGATTTGATCAAGACTATCCTCCGAGTCCTCGTTGTATTGTCTATACTTTTGGTGAACTAGCACAACGAGAAGATGCTGCTATTACTCCGTAGAGCTTCACCACACAAGTAAATCCCAGTCAGTCCAAAGAACGCCAAACATGCTCATCATTTAATCACCCCATCATGATATTATCAGCCCCTCAACCCCACGTTCCACCGCCGCCACCCTTGCCACCTCTTCTCTGCGCACTCAATCTCCAGTCGTCTTCCCTAGCGAATTTATTATACAATGGCTGAATCCTCTCGGATGCCTTCCTCTTGCTCAGCTTATTACTGGGCGCGACCTTGAAAAACGTCGGTGCCGCCTCTACCAACCACTTTGGCTCGATGGAGCTTGTGCAGTGCATGTACTCCTTTGTGGTCAACACGAGATCATGGTAGATCACCCACTCGGCTTGTTTTCCGAACAACGCCGAGCTAGGATGTAGATAGACGGGGGTTCCCTCGGTCAACGTCTTGTACCCTTCCTGTGGGTCTTTGCGCGCGGCGTTGCGGAAGAATCCTGAGCAGAGGGCTCTTCGGATTTTATCGGTGTTGCGCCCGCACGAGACGATGGGGTGTTTGTAGCGTTCCATGATCTTGACAAGTTGGTCTCGGACATCCTTTGCACGATTCATAGACCGAGCTTGGATGAAGTTTTCGAAACACCAAGGTTTGGAGTACCCGTTTTGTTTCCAGGAGTTGTATACATTGAGAAGCGTCAGGTGGTCGCCGTGGGGGTCGTGGAACTTGGACTTTTTCTGGTCGGCTACTGTTTGCTTTTCTTTGGGGCGGTAGAAGACTACGCCTTGGAGGGACAGCATGGCAATGATGCTGAGGGCCTCTTCGGAACAGTCGTGGTCAACGGCGGCGAGGAGGACTTTGGCCGAGGACGGATCCATGGGAAAATCGGCCATCTTGCGGCCGAGACGGGTGGGCAGGCCTTCATCGTCGAGTGCGGAGAGAGCGTATAGCTCTTCCAGGGCGGTCAACATTGTGTTGACAGGCGGGGGGTCCATGAAGTCGAAATGGATAAGGTCGTTGATGCCCATGGCTTTGAGCATGAGGATAGTGTGTGAGATGTTTTGGCGCTGGATTTCAGGGATGGTGGTTGGCAACATTTCAGATTGGTATGCTGCCTCGGTGTAGAGTCGGAAACATTTTCCTGGTCCGGTTCTGCCTGCACGTCCAGCACGCTGGTTGGCCTGGGCTTGGGAGACTGGGGTGATGACAAGCGAATCCATGCCGAGTTTAGGATCATAGGCATTTTGCTTCACAAATCCTGGGTCAACGACGTAGTAGATCTCGTCGATGGTGATGGATGTTTCGGCGATGTTGGTGGCGATGACAACCTTTCGGGCGCCCGGGGGTGCTGGATCGAAAATTCTACTTTGCATTTCCGGGGGTAGCTGTGCATAAACTGGCAGCACAAGAAGCTCGGGGACCGACGGGCCTAGCGCTTTCATGCGCTCATATAGAATCTCGCAGGCTGTGTCGATTTCCTCCTTGCCCGTCAAGAAGAGGAGAATATCGCCCTTTGGCTCTGTTAAATGGATCTGCATCACTGTGACCAGCGCACTGTCGAGGTAGTCAGACTCTGGCTCTCTTGAGTATAGAATCTCGACAGGGAATGTTCGACCAGGAATCGTGAAGATAGGGCATTCATTAAAGTACGATGAGAACTTGTCGGCGTCGAGTGTAGCTGAAGTCACAATGATCTTGAGGTCCGGCCTTCGCTTGACTGCTTTCTTTAACAGGGCAAAAAGAACATCCGTGGCAATTGTACGTTCGTGGGCCTCGTCCAACATGATGACTGAGTATCGCTTCAGGTCCATGTCCATCAGAATCTCTCGCTGTAACATGCCATCTGTCATGTACTTGATCCTCGTCGCGGGACTCGTGCAGTCATCAAACCGAACGAGATACCCGACTTCCTCTCCGAGATTGCATCCAACCTCTTCTGCGACACGTTTAGCCACCGACATGGCGGCAACTCTTCGCGGTTGGGTACAGCCAATAAGTCCTTTGTCTGCGAAGCCCGCTTCGGCAAGATACTGGGTCAGTTGGGTGGTCTTTCCAGAGCCTGTCTCGCCAACAACAATCAGAATCTGATTTTCCTGAACCGCCTTGATGAGCTGGCTGCGGAACGCGAACATTGGCAAAGATTCACGTTGCTCCTTCATGCTAAGATTGGTCCGTTTGACCAGGGGCTGGCCCTTGGGGGGAACAACGGCCCTTTTCCACTCAGGGACCTCTTCCGATGTTGCGTTCATTCGGGATTTCCTCAGATCGCTGGCAAACGTGCGTTTATCGGGATCTGCCATGGGATCATGCCACTGAGACGAGAGGTTCTGGTCGGTCTGCTTCTCTTTCGCCGCAGCATCTGCCTCTTGTTGTTTGAGCTCTTTGCGTTCCTTTGCAATTGCTGTGCCAGACATGGCGGCACGATTCATGGAGCCGTCGGGCGCCTTGACAACACGGATAGGAGAAAGCTCCAAAGACTGCTTGGTCTGACCAACCAGGAAAGGTGGTTCCTCTTCCCGAACTTCGATATCGACTTCCTCCTCCAACTCGAGTTCTCCATCGCCTCGAAGTGTCGCGTTGTAGTCTTCTTCTAGATCAGGATAATCGGATGCCTTGGCTACCCCGGATGCGATCAGTTGTCGGATTTCCCATCTTTCAGGAGACGTCATGCGCTTCTTTTGGCGTCTCGGAGGCCCAAGAGCATCTCGTGGCAGCGCCGGGGTGTCATCAACAAAGCCATTCCTTGCGCCACCGCCAAGGGCTTCCGTGTTAGCACCCGTTGTAACACGTGCCTGTGGTTCCAGATCCATCCCAGTCTCTTGATCGACATCTCTCATGGAGAGGCCGATCCTGTTCCCTTCCAAGCTGGTCACCTTGACCCAAACATCTTGGCCTTTGGATAGCAGATCTGACGGATGGTTGACTCTCTGTCCCGGGGTTATACGTGATATGTGCACCAGCCCGTCCACTTTTCCTCTCACATGGTGCAAATTAACAAAGGCGCCAAAATCCTTGATACCCGTAACATGGCCTTGGTAGACTTTGTTCAACTGCGGCGCATTGTCAACCTCGGGCTCAGGTGCTCTGCGAAACGTATCGTCATCGTCATATTCGTCATCATGTCGACGTCGACCGCGTCTGTCTATTCGAGAACCTTTGAAGCCGTCGCGCCAGTCTTCATCGCCTCTGTCTTGCGAGCGAGATCGTGATCTGTGTCGGTGTTTTCGTCGTTCATGCGATCGGTCCCGTCTTCTCGTCCGCGATTCCTTGTTGTCATTTTCGGGACTTCTACTGCGCTTGCGCGAAGCTTTCTCCTTCTTCGCTTTGCCCTCCAGGCCCTCCAACAATGCTAGGGTATTATCTATCGCGGCTCTCCCATTATATTCGACCGGTTGATCCGCCAGCGCAAGACCACTGAAGACCTTCTCTTTTTCTTCGAGTGTCCTCGAACGATGCTCGTCTCCGTTGCTGTGGTTGCCCTTTCCCCTGAACTTGGGATGCATAGCAAGAACCAGGCGGTCAAGGCTGTCCACCAAGCTCGGCGGAAAGTCGGCGCCAATATTGTTGAGTTTCTTGCGGAAGTCATCGGTGTTGGAACTCTCGAGGCGCTGGGCGATGAGAAACTCTGCAAGCGTCTTGTCGCTGATGCCGACATGGTTTTGCAGCTCGGACGTGACTTTCGACACGATCGAAAGCAGCTCGAGATTCAAAAGATCATCCATGGCGGACTATTGTATCCTGCACACGGCAGGTTGGATGAAGGAGCCCAGAATTCCGTCGCAGCACAAATCCCAAGAAAACAGTTCTGAAGTTTGCCAGAGCAGTGACAATGGCGGGTAAAAGCCGGGAAATCCACTAAAAGTTCTTGCGGGTGGCACCTACGGAAGAGGTGGAGAATTGGCTACCCTACACTCCCTGGATTCATTTCTGTGTTCGGGCACGAAGTTCTCGAGTGGGTGACTAGGTCCTCACTCGCCTTGGAAGTTATCATCAGTGCTTTTCTATTTGTCTTCATAATCCTTGGACGATTTGGTCAGGAAACTGGGACAGATTGTAGCACAGCAAGGGTGGACGATGCTTCCCAGATCACGTGAGTCATGACGCACCCATCTTTCAACGACGGAAAATCACTCAAGAATGGCGTCCGGGTTTATGAAGGAAGTTTGGTATTAAGTGATCCTCTGCACATCTCACTTGGTTCCAAAGTTTGTCTGTGTAAGTAATTAATCTGACTATTAGCCTGATGATTGACCTGATCAATCTGACCGAATTCCCTTACGCTGAATTTGTCAGCTAATCTTGATTGCTAGGACAGCTATCTCTTTTATTCGAGGTGCCTGCACTTGTTACGTGCTAGAATCAACAAGTGGTCTGTCACGCTGCGCATTCAAAAAATCGTTGCTGCGTGTTTACGTACTCCTCTAATCCGTACTCCAGATAAGCAATTCCGCCATCTCTATGTGGCCATACTTGGCCGCCAACTCCAACGGCGCCTTGGATCGATCGATGATACGATTGCCCGTTGGGGTCTGCCCTTTCGTAGAAAGCATTTGCATCCATCTTGCAGTGCCCATTCTCGACCGCCAGAGCCAACGGCTTGCCATCAGGTCTGTTCCACGACCGCGTCTCTCGGTCGAGTGTCATTTTCAGACTGGGGCAGGCCGCCGCCGATGCCGAACAAGAGACCTAATTCAACTTGGAAAGCGGCTCATCATATTTCAAAATTCGGCGCTAAAGCTAGGAGACTTGTTGAGCAAGTCCCGTCTTCTTCTCGTCTGCCTCATGTTCTGACTAGTTGACGCCATTCTCTTCATACACCTTCGAGCTGAATCGAGCAAACTTGCTTCGAGTCCGGATTCTCTTCCCGTACGTCGTGAAGAGTGGCGGGACAGCGCAAAATAAGGTCGACAATATGGCAAGGGTCAGGCACGCACGGTTTGCACCCAGGCCGTCAAACATCTTGGTTGCTACCATGGGAAACGCAGCTGACATGAGGGATCGGACGATGGAAAGAGCTGCAAATCCGCTCGCTGCGTAGCTGAGATAGCTGTCTGCCAAGTACCCTGCCAGAACGGTGTCAAACTCGTTTATGGCGTATCCCACAAATACCAGAGCCAGGGTGGGAACGATCCAGGGAACATCAGTGACCGCAGGTGGAATCGTCCATGTGAACCACCAGAGACCTCCCGCCAACATGGGGGCGGCTATGCAGAACCCGAAGATTCGTTGTTCTGGCTCCGGTGTCACACCTTTATCCTCACAACGGGCTATCATGCGGTGGTCCCGTAGGCGAGTCAAGACACCCAATGGAAGACCGACGCCGAGAGCCAAGAGCGACAAACAGGCCAATGTTGTTGAAAACCCCATCGATTCGTAAATCGGCGGCAGGGCTTCGGTGAACAAGTAAATCAAGGCCGATGCAAATGCGCTTATCGACGACACCATGAAGACAATGGGCTCGGTGAAGAAGAGCTGGACAGGGCGGAACAGACCGACTTGAACAAACGTCTTGAAGTCAGGGGTATGATCCGGATTTGATGCCCTCAAGCTCACATCGCCGGTTTGCTTTCGTACGTATTCGACCTCTCGTTCGAGGAGCAAAGACGGTCGCGACTCTCGAATACCGAACAACAAGATTGTCGTCAGACCCGTGACAGCCGCGGCCACGTAATACACCCAGTTCCTAGAAGTACGAGGTCAGTACATTATCCATCCATTCATCGGCAAGAGGACCAATTCTTGCGTACCAGCGCAAATGCACTATGATGAAGATACTCATAACGGGACCGACCGTCAAACCCATGTTCGCCAACAAGGTCCAGATGAAGATCAACCAAGTCCGATCTTTGGAATTGAACATGTCTTCAATGCTGCCTGCCACGACGATTGTGGGTATTGCAGAAACCAGCCCGGAAAAGAATCGACCGACCGTTATGCCCGCAGGAGACGACACTGCGCCGCTGAGTGCGCAGAAGCCGCTGAAAAGACCCGTGCTAATTATATAGAGCTTTTTGCGTCCAAAAGCCTCAGAGTAGGGAGGAAATATCACTCCGCCAACCATTTGGCCGAGTAAATATCTGCATGGTGGTTGTGATATTAGCTGGAAGCGGCGTGACCATGGCCCATTGTCAATTAATCGAACTTACACAGAGACGAATAGAAATACGGACAGCGTTTTCTCCAAGCCGAGTTCACCGCGAGCTTGCTCTGCAACCGAGCTCTGTACACATATTAGCTTCCGCTCCTGAGGTCAGATGCTCAAAGATCATACCCCGGCTGTGCTAATTGCGGTCCTAAACCACCAGAAGATGCTAGATCAGCATCTCGTCAGTTTTAAAAGAAGTCGCGGATTGGACCTACGTGAAGAAATCCAAAAAAATGACCAAGCCGACATCATAGAACTTACGACATGTCGTCCAGTTCCTAGGATGCCTCTTGTTGGAGACCGACCATCGTATCAATTTACCGTCGGGCGCATATTCCAGTTCGAGGAATTCCAAAACGTCCTGGACAGACCCGCTGGCAATGGTAGACAATTCCGACCTTTCGCTTTTCCACAGAGAAGCCATCGTAGCAGTTGAGAGCTACGACTTGAGCACATGGAGAGTTTTTTTTTCGCATCAATCATGAGTTAGAATGTGAAGATGAGCGGGCAGGCTCTCATTTCCATGATAGACCGCAACTGCCAACGGCCATTTGGGCGGCTCATCTTAAGAGTCGTGCTTGGCTTCCATTCCCTCATAGAAGTACTATCATGAATCATGTGGACATTTGATGTCTCTGTATCTCACACATCAGATGTGCTGGTCATCACCGAGACGAGACTACCGGGGCGAGCGAGCCTCTGTCTCAGCTCACCGACCCTTCCCTAGCCTCTGTGAAATGTTGTGCGTGATTTCATACACGATTAGTTCGTCTTTAAATTAACATAGAATGAGGATTAGTAACGGCGGGTTTCCTCTATATTAGAGCATAGGCACCACTCCGGCTTATTTAAACAGGATCTGCCTAATACTATAATAACCACCTGACTCTACGCATTATCTATCTTCTCTCTAATTCCTATAGGTTTGACTGCCACTAAGTTCTTCTCTTATTATTTGGTAGACGTATGTACAGACTGGTTAGTAGAGAGTAGATTTGCATAGCAGTCAGCACGAATTGGCACGTCAGCATGTGTGCTGGAATGCATTTATGAGAACTCCAGCTCAACTTGGAGCGACACTCGATCAAAAGCATCTAGAAGCCATCGGACACACGGAGTATGATTCTCATCCACGTGTAGTTTCGCCCTTCGAACATCCGTGAGTCCGAGTCTTCAGCACAGAGTGTCTAAGACGTCTTGGAAAAAACATCCCAGCCACACGGCGAAATGTGCACATCCCATTTGCCGTCCCGCAGCTTAGTGAGACCCCCCCCCTTTCATCAGATCGACTCTATGTTTTCCGAGCTCCGATGACGACGTGTGTTGGTCATGAAATCGTGGCCTCCCGTGCCCTCGCTCGATCATTCCTGTCGCCCCGATCAGAGCATGACTGGTGGGAAAAAGTATGCATCAGATCGGGCCATCTACCCCTTCTTTACCACAATTCCTTTTTCTAGGGGACATATACCAAGACCGAGTGCACCATCATATCATCTCTTACGCGGCCAGCAACGTGTATATTGAGCGAGGGATAATCACCCTTGCGAAGCATCGTGTGCATCGCTGAATCCAAACAAACCATGCCGTTGAAGCAATTTGGGAACAGGTGATGCAAAAAGGAAGAAGACGACTACACTGCGCCGTTTCTTCGGAATGCAAACTACTAGCTTACCGCGAGCTCAGCCCCTTGATGAAATTGCGTGATTCGTGAACTGAATTTATGCGGCCAATACAAAGTCCCAGGTTGTTGAAGAAGGAAGAAAGAGATCAAGAACCCCCCGGGGGGGGAGGGAAGTGAATCACTGCTGAGGCCCGAAAGGTGAAGCACAAAGATATATCCAGGCCTGTGAACGCTCCGGACCCGTAACTAAAATACCCTCTTCCCCTAGAGATCAAATAGAAAGAGGAGCTTAGGTTTTATACAATAACCGGGCCGGTAGCAGGCTAGAGATAGTTAAAAAGTGAGGCACTAGAAGAGAAGTGTTACGATACGAAATGTAAGATGTAATGAGTGTGTTAAGGTTGTTCTTCAAATTCAACTAGCTAGAGGTCAAAGCTATCATCTAATATCGCTAAGGGGTTCTAGGTCACATGCCAGCCATAACCTTGGCAACAGGCTAGCCACATCCTCAGTGACAGGCCACACCCCCTTTGTCAATTACCTTTGATGCTTCAACCTTCAATCCGTTGATTCGAAGACCTTCGATTCAATTCGATCAATCCGTTGACCTTCGACCGACCGCTGATCCCTCGATTCGAAGATCAACGGTCGGGTTGAAGATTAACGGATCGAAGAAGACCTTCCCTTCGAGAAATCAGGCCTTTCAACATCTCAAGGACCTATGCCCAGCTAGTCAGCGATTCCAACAGATTCAACAGCAGCTAGACCAGCAATCCCAGCAGCAATTCCAGTGGCAACAAGACCAAAATCAACGGGATCTTTAGGACCTAGGGGTCCGACGATTTGCTGATTTAATTGCTGCTGCTGCCACTGATCATCGGGTCCTGAGGTCCTGAGGGTCCCGTTGGTGCTGTTCTTGTTGCCACTGGAATTGCTGCTGGATTTGCTAATCTAGCTACTGTTGAATCTGTTGGAATTGCTGACTAGCTGGGCAAAGGTCCTTAAGATGTTGAAAGACCTGATTTCTCGAAGGGAAAGTCTTCCTATAGATGCCACAGGTTCAGCGCTGATGATCTTGCTTATAAAGCCGCTGTAATCGCTGTTGCTCGCACTGATCTAGCTGGGGCAAGGGAAGCATTATAGCGAGCTTCACCGGGTTCGTAAGGAAGCTGCCTAGGGGGGAGGCCAGCGATGGAGATTGACGAATTTGCCAGATTTGACGGTCGAGTCGAAGGTCAACGGATCAATCGAAAAATCTGACAATGGAAGCGATGCCTAGGGGAGCTATCAGGCCTAGTGGAAGGGATAGCTTTGACGGGCTTGGTGGATTGCTTGACTTAGTCGGTTTGGTGGCTTTTACAAGATCCTCATGGCTGCCCGAACTTTTACCGGCGTCGTAATAGGCGCAGGGAAAGCTTCGGTATCCGCCCGGACTAACTATTATCCACTTCCGTTTCTTTTACTAACCGGCGATTTAACTGATTTCTTTAGATATTTAAGCTTTTCTATTCCCTCCAGGTCCTCCGGGGGATTTAACCGACTGACGATTGAACTTACGATTTGACCAACGATTTGACCAATTAACTGACTGACCGATGGTTTGACTAACCGACGATCTGACTGATTGACCGATTGACTGACCGGTGATTTAACAGATTTAACTGATTCACCGAGAGAGGTCAGAGACAGGGCGATCACATGGTGGAACCTCGGATCCCTTAGATAACTAGGAGCCGTTGCCTAGCTACTAGATAGCCACGTGCACGCAAGGCAGGGTATATAGCAAAGACCGCTTATATTATATAAAATTATATAGGAGAATTCAGAGTATAAGACGCGCCCCTAGGTAGCTTTGTTCTAGCAGCGACCGCGAATCTAAGCCTTCACTCTATTCATCACCATAACCCGACCCTAGTCTTGACAAGTACTAACCTAGAAACGAAGTAATAGGGGTTTTCCTCCTAAACTAAAGGGTATTCCTTGTTAATAAACATGCAGGAGTACTAGGAACAGCTACTTAGAGCTAGCTAGTGTATACCTACTAATAATAATACAAAGTCCCAACATCGCATCCTTGGAAGTTAGTCTACTTCACGTCATCCAAAGGCAAGCTACCCAAGCAAGCGTCACCATTCTCAGCGACAGTATAAATGTCCCCCGCCGTTCGTCCCTCATTATCCCTCGCGGCGACGGGTCATAACCCAGCCGCCAGCTTGATCAACTCGGAACTTGAAAATGCGGCCGCAAGGAGCTTGTAAGCAACATCAGGCCGGGCTGGGGTAGACTCTCTGAACTCATCAATCTGGTTATTGATGTACAAGAGTGACTCTATCAAAGGTGAACAGCCGTGTTTCGTTACGGTGCGGTATTGATGTTAGTTGTTGACGATGGGTCGTTGACGCAGAGCCACTCCATGAGGCGTAAATCGTTTGTGGCAGCAGCGTAATGCCATATATTTCTTCCGTCATAGTCTGTAGATGTAGTAGACACCCCATACTGTTTGACGAGTACGCTCAGCATTGTTGGGTCCTCGACGACCATGAGAGGGGTCCTACCCTGGTCGTCGACAGCATAAAAGTTGGGACCGCAGGAAACCAGGATTGGAATTAGGTCCAGCCTTTGTCCACTGACGGCCATATGAAGAATCGTGCAATTTTCCATTCCATCCTCATTGAGCGGGATTTCACAGTTAAAGCGAGGGTCCATGACCAACCGCTGCAAGTAGATATGGCAGCCGTTAAGTACACATTCTTGCACAGCCATGTGAAATGTATCGTCATCTAGGAGCGGAATGTCCATTCTGGTGGTTCCCAACAGCAATAGATCGTTTCTTTCCATAATATCCAGGATAGGAACAGAAACATCGTACCCGTCATCCCATGGAAATCTCCCGAGGCGGTCATGAACCATGCTGTAACCCAAGACAATGGAAAGCAGTCTAGCAATGAGCTCTCTTGAGTCTGAACGAATCGGGGCGGAAAACAAACTCATAAGCATACGGCTAAACCCATAATCTAGGCTACCGCCTGCTCTCATTATATTTTGGAATATTTCGTGGTTTTGGCCCTTGACCGATGCTACGAACCCAAAGCTAGCAAGCGTTGGGTCATCAAGCTTTGCGTCACCAGAACTTACTTGGGGAAGTTGAAACTTGCATGCACAATCAGCTCCAGATGATATGATGGTCTGGATAGTATTGCTGTCTGCAGGCTCCATGACGTCTATAATCTTCGGCCATGAAGAAGGCTGATTGCGCTGTATCAGCACTTTCGGTCCCATGAGCGCACAGTACAGAGGAGAGCAAAAATTACTCCGGACGTTCACAGCGGCCCCCAAGGACAACAGAGATCTGCATAGTTCGTGCAACCCAAGCATTGAGGCCAAGTGAAGAGGCGTTAGCCTCCCTTGTTCAAGCTCATCGGTGAGCTCTATGATCTTAGAGGCCCTGTCCTGGTGACCTGCACATTCGAGTTGATCTGAGAATCGAATTCTTCCGAATTCCAGAACCCACTGTATAAAGTTGTTACTTTGGGAATTCGAAAACAATTTCTCGGCTTCGAATATGATGACAGGCCATCGTGAGTTGGCGCATCGGTACCATCTCGAGGCAGGTACTCTATACAGGGGTATCTGTTGATTGCGGACTCTCACTAGGCAGACTTCGGGAAATAACTCTAGTGGCGGGCAATTATTGCTAGGCGAGTTCAGTTCATGCACCCATTTCAGAGTAGTGGCATCATCAGGGTCCGTTTCGAGACAGTCCTTCAAGGTGTTCCGTTGGGTACAGATTCTCTAGTCTAGCACTAGGCCGTACACGGTTTCCAGGCTGACCATAGGTACGCTTTTAGGTTGATAATAGGCCTGACATGGCTTTTTACTGCCTACCGGTGAGAATCGTGAGAATCGTGAGAATCGTGAGAATCGTGAGAATCATTAGATCGTGAGAATCGTTAGATCGTGAGAATCGTTGGATCGTGAGAATCTGACGTAATATAACGAATCTAACGAATCTGACGAATCTGACGAATCTGACGAATCTGACGTAATACAACGAATCTGACGCAATACACTGTGGTTTTTGGCATATGCAGCGGTTTTCCACTGCCTACCTAATTAGGATTCAGAGGCTTCACCCTAGATACGAGATCAACTTTATTGGAGCCGAGATTTACGGTCTGCCCTATATTGCCTTGTGACAATACGGGCCCCTAACATATACCAAATACAGTTTTCTTCCATCTATAAAAGCCATGCCAGCCTCTAACTATTCGCTGAGATACACCTACTAGGCACTACTCTACAACTACGACAAAAACAACATCTCTTACAAACATGAAGTCTTCTTACCCTACTCTCGCAATCATTCTCAACTGTGCTATGTCCTTAGCTCTTCCCCAAGCTGGACCTATTGGGCCAGTCCTAGAGCATAGTAGAGACACCACTGGGTTGGTTTTCGAACGATCTTTTAACTGTCCATCAAACAAAGTCAAAATTTGCTGCGCGGTAAGCATTTTTCAAATAGACTTGCAAATTCGTTGTGGGCACGCGCATGGTCACTAATGCGAATGAATAGTGTCGTGGTGGGTTTGGAACCTGCCTAAACGGACAATGCAGCTGCCAGGGGGGTAATTGCTAAATAATTTATGGAAACGCCACTCTACTTTCTAAACAGAGTAACAATCAAGTGAAAGACCGCAGGTCTCTACTCCGTACTGTTTTACGTTTGTTAAAATAGGAGAGATTAGGTAGAAAGACGTCTCGTATTATTCGAGCTGTCAGAATCGTCCCTTGTAGTTGCCCGTTTTAGTCTGCCTAATGTTAATGTATTTTATGCCTGTTGCCTCCAATGCATCACCTTTTTGCTAGTTTCAAATGCCGTTTCCTGCTCTGAACTCCCAGTCGTCAGTTATCCCATAAATTCATGCCCATTCATTTTCCAGGGCCCCTTCATTATTCGTAATCGTAATGAACCTCGAAGCACTCCGAATCCCAATTCGTCCCTCATTCCCATCAGTATCGTTGTAATTTTTTTACGCTGTTTATTTCACTCCCCTGAAAAAATCCCGTGCGCAACACATGTTTTCATGCAGCTCCCAGTAATCAACATCTTCTTCGCTTGTTGCTGGAGCCACCATTTCCACTCGAGTTGTCAGGCTGAGCTCCCAGTCCTCCCAATCGCTTCATGCCCTTCCATGCCGGGTTTGGAGCAGTCTGTCCCTGCTTGCCCTTCTTCTTGCCTGTTGTAAAATTGAAAAGTTCTTCGCGCTGGTCGTCGTCTAGGAGCGTGGGCATGTGTCCATCGTGCTGGAGTGCGTAATCAACTTCCTCGCTTTTATTTCTTTGGAGCTGTAGTAACTTCGCGTCCATGTCCGAGTTACTCAGCACCCGAACCACATGACACTCCTTCTTCTGGCCGACTCTATGCGCGCGACCAATCGCCTGCTGCTCTGCTGTGACATTCCACCATGGATCAACAATGATCATTCGGTTGGCACATTGGAGGTTTAGCGATTGCCCACCTGCTTTCAAGCTAATAAGCTTTCCTAACCGTTAGTATCATTTGCTAGGTTCGCTGCTTAGGGCTTGCATGGATGTTCTTACCATAATCCTTGGGACTATATGGTTTTCCTCTCTGAAAATCTCCAAGGCCTGTGTCTTTTTCGCGGCTGACATGCATCCATAGTAGTATAGGAAAGGGATGTGTGCCACTTCAAGCATGCGGCCCAGTACCTTTGCCGTTGAAATGAATTGGGTAAAAACTAGCAACGTCTGTTAGCGATATCCTTCTTTAGTAGTATGTGCGCTAGGACACTTACCCATGATCTTATCCTGAGGATAGTCAAGATACCAGCTAGACAGCACAGCCATGGCGACCGTCAAGCGAGAGCTCGGTATCTGCGATGCATCCCGCCTGTAATCGCCAAGAAGGAAACAGCCATTTCTCTCTTTAGGTCTTGGCAGAGCGACATTATTCCAATCGATTCCACGTTCAATAAACCTGGTATCTTGTGATGCTCGCCAAACTTCTTTTTCCATGGAACAAGAGTTTAACGTAGCCGCTACAGGCTTTGCACATTCATCAAAGCTGCAAGTCTGTGTAAAGTCTTTCATTAGCGTTTAACACTCCCCGCGCTTGGTAGGTAGGCATTTTGCACCGCCATTACCTCAGGGACAGAATGCCCAGCTTCGTTTACTCTTGGTTTTGTCATCTTCTCCACGAAGCAGTCATTGCAATAGAAATGGCCGCACTATAAAAGTCAGCACCATATTTTCTGCGCACCTACTTCGTACGGACGTACCGAGTTCGCTTTGATAGGAAGCTTTGGCTGTTCATAGCATGAAGCACACTTGGCTGCTTTTGCTTCGCGTTCGATCTGTATCAAGTGCAGACAGACGTCAAAATCTACATGGCCGCCGATTGCTGGATCGAGACATCTCTTCACGAAGTTGACACCAGCGCCATAGTGTTCAAGCTCTGCGGCCAGTCTTGGGTCTTGAAGAAGTTGATCCATAACTGTTTTTTTGTCCTGCAAGTCAGCCAAGGCTTTTCTCAAAGTTTCTATCTCGCCGCCAGAGGGCAAGGTGCGATAAAGGCTCTCGGCATTGTAGGAATGAGAGAGCACCATTCTCAGATGCATGTACTGTTCTGCGTATATATGCGTTAGCGCTTTTTCGAGCTTTTTTTCCAGTTCAGAAATCAAGCCTTCGTCCACAGCTTCCATCTTTATGGCGGTCGCCTTTTCCAATTCTCTGGCAATCCCATGGAAGACGGACTTTGTAAAGCTAATAAGTGTTATTAGCTTATGGGCTGTGTAATACAAAAGTCATGCAGTAATCACTTACTCGTAAATAATTTGCTCTTCCTGCGATATCGTGAAGTGGATGTCGTGTGTGTGACATGGCGGAATGTCAAGTATTTTATGGCCAAGAAAGGTGTCTTTCTTTGTTCTGAAATCCAATGAGACGATTCATCCTCGTATTGCACCCTGGATCAAAACTCACCGTCGATACATTACCATCGCTATGAGAGCTTCCAGCTTTTCATTCGCTTTTTTCTGTTGAGGTTCTTTAGTGATTGCTGTCTAAGCAAGAAACTTTAGGCTCGTATGACATACCTCCTTCATATAACCGCGTTTGAACGATGCCACGTCCTCGTCAATGTCGCAGCCTATAAATTTGAGATATGGCAGAAATTCTACGTATCCCCTTTAGCGCGTTTATATTGTCTTGCATTCGACTCCGTTTTACTTTACCTGTGGTGTCGTTGGACAGAGGTGTTCCGCTTAAAGCCCAGCGATGTTTAGCTTTAAGAAAGCAGCACGCCATTTTACCTCGCCAATAGTTAGCACTGGTCTCGCAAAAAGCCCTACCTCAAAGCCATGATTTCGACGAATTTTCGTAAACTCACTCTTGCTGTTAGTGTTTTTTATAGCATGGGCTTCATCCAAAATCACTCGATACCAGCTCAGCTCGAACAGTTGGTATCTTTGGGGATCCCCCACACCGTCCGCAGAGGTCATCCTTGCTTGATATTGCTGCCTAATCTCGTGCATGGTCGTGATGCTATGTCGAATCAGTTTTCATAAGTGAGACAAGAGAGATCAGTCCGCAGTCAATGTACTTACACGATCCAATGGTCTTGAAGTATTTCGCGAGACATATTAAATTTGGCGCTGTAGATCGTCACACGCGCTGAAATTCTGTGATTCAAATGCGTTATAGCTTCTTGTCTCCACTGATTAGCCACAGCCTGGTTAGGCACTATAATCAGAGTTGTCTGGAGAAACTTCTTGAGGTCAATATCGCCAGGTGGGTTGCCCACCACACAGGCAAGACTCATGAGCGTTTTCCCCATGCCCATCTCATCCGCGATAATACCTCCGGCTGGTCCAGCTTTGGACAGTTCCTTTCCCATCATCCATGATGTGGCGGTGACCTGGTAGTTATATAAGGCTGTTTCCATATCTCTATGCAGCCAATTTCCATCTAGCGCTTTGAGAGCCTTGTAGCCAAATGATTTGACGGCTAGTTTAAGGTCTCTGTTCTGTGTCTTGGTTCGTCTGATATCTGATCCGACAGGAATGCTGTTACTGATCAAGGCAAATTGCTCAGCATGAGTATATGTCGACATTTCCGGCATGGTAGTAGCCACTGATTCTCTGATGCTCTCTCCATTGCGGAGATCTTGCTGTAATTGCGCGACCACCCCAAGATCAGAGTTGACATTTGCCTTCGGGTTCCCGGTTGCCCTTGCTTTACGAGATCCATTATGTGTCTTGCTATTATTCTTTGCCTCTTGCCTTAGCTGTTTCTCTTTCTCGTGCAGTCTTGCGAAGAATTCACGCGCAGTTTTTGCAGGGGGAAGTCGACTCTTCTTTCCTTTCGCGGCTGCTTTTTTAGAGCCCTCTTGGTAAGTCTTATCTACGTCTTCGTCATCAACATAGCTTGTGTCCGAGTCATCACTTGATTCGTGTGCTTCAGGCTCCTCTATAGAGTCGTTTGCGTCGGGAATGTCGGCATTAATTGTTTCTGGCTCATAATGTACTTTCGCATTGCTGTGCAGCCTCCCTAAGCCGTTAGCATTTTGAAGTGCGGTTGATTGAGGTATGAAACTGTCGATTTCGACTCTGCTAGGAAGTGATTCTGTAACAGCATTTGTTGGAAGTAGTTTGGTTGAATAAAAGCCTTCATTTGCATCTTCCGTCATGTCGATCATCGTGATAGACGGTTCAGCTTTGACAACAACCGCCGCGGACCCATCCAGTCCAGGTATGCTCTTTGTTCGAGTGTCAGCGATGAGCAAATGGTGTTTCAGAATGTCTTGGGAAAATAACTTACTGTCGTGTGGGCAAGCTCAGGCTGCTCTTTCTTTATTCTAGTCCCAATCTGATCCATTGCAAGCACTCTGGGGGGTTTGTAAGTGCAAGAAGCTGAGCTGAGCTGAGCTTAGATGGAAATTGCCAAGAGTAAATCCGGCGGACATTTTGAAGTGGAAGAGATGAAGAGTCAACCTTCTCTTAGAGGAAGTGTGCTTGAAGATATATCAACGCCTCCAGACATCGTCAGGTGAATGCAGCGGGCAGTAAAGCTAGCAGTTGTGTGCAGCTGCCACGGCTGGAAACAGAAGCATTTCATCCCGCTATTGCCATTCCAACTTGGCGTTCAGACTGGTAGACTGAACGATGACTGAACGATTCCAAAGTCGAACCTTCTGAACGATAAATCATAGGGTAGGCTGGTAAAGTGACAGGGGTCGGTCGAGAACCGGCCTCGGCAAAAGAGTGTCATTATGATTGATTGACATCAAGATGGAATCAATGTGTTATTTCCAGATGCACACACAGCGCTGAGGGCACAACTGGGCAAGGCCAAAGGTAGAGCCGAGACCTGTTGATGCAAAAAACCTCAGCCTCAACCTGGCCTAAAAATACCGAAATACACACCGACGTCAGAAAAGGGCGTGGATGTGGCGGTCAATGCAGAGGGAGGCTTCGGCTCCTGCGAAACATGAGAGGTCATGTGTCGGGCAATGACACAATTGAAGCCGGTGCTCGATCTATTCCAGCAAATGGCAGAGACAATGGGCCACATGAGCTGCTCCTCTAGTCTCTCTCTCTTTCTCTCTCTTTTTTTTTAACCGCCCTTCCAAGCCAGCCACTCCACAGAGTCCACGTCTCACAGCACAAGCCTCATTCCCTCTGATCGAAAATTTGCATGACGCTTTCCTGCAGTTACCGGCTCCATGCAGCTCCAACCGCTCCTTCTTTCCCATGCTGCCGTGGTCTGTATCTCGCTTCGCCCTGTCGTCTCTGGAGTCTCGAGGGTTGGCACGTTTACGTTGGCACAGCCACGAGCCACATCCGAGAAAGAGACGGAGACATGCATGTTCCGTAGACAGACCTCATAGAGGTCCGTTCTGCTGCCCGTCTCATTGCTAGATCATAGATGTCAAAAGACCATCTCGCCGGCGCCAATGATTTTCTAATCGCACCTTAAGTTTCTGTCGGTCCGATCACACACCACAAGTCGCTTCTCGCTTCTCAATTCCCGGACGGGCAGGCGAAAAGCCACGGACTGTTACAGACAGATTCAATAAGAGGCTCGACACTTCCACCAAACGTGATGATACCGAGAACATTGGCCTGACTAGCACAAAACCATTCAAAAACCGAGCAGTGACTGGCCATGCCGCGTTCGTCGAGATGCCGATTTGGTGGCGTATTGTCGACCTACCTGCCTCTATAGAGACCTTGCCACCAGATAACCACGTTGTAATACAGGGAGCTGCAGCAGACGCGGTATATGTCGATTTGGTCCCGAGACAACTTTTTGTGCTTTACGTATCGTCCGTCATTGCTGGAGGGCTGAGCCTGATTTCGACGATAATTGCTATAGCATCATTCTTGCGAATGCGACGCAGTTTCAGGCATGAGTAATTTAAACCTGGATCTGAAAAATTCGAGAGTCGTAAACTGACAAGGACACAGTCTCATTCTATTACTGATACTGAGCGACTTGCTTAAGACGCTGTGGCTAGTCATCTTGCCCGCGACCGAACTTGTACAAGGAACCGTCGCCTCCACCTCGAGCCTTTGTCAAATCAGTGGCTACTTTCTGTCTGTCGGGATCGAAGCATGCGATTTAGCGGTCTTGCTGATGGCTGTGCACACTGGATTATACATATTCAGAGGACGAACGGGATTATACCCGTTTCGGTTCTTCGCATACGCCATTGTCGCAGTCGTATCGCTGATGCTTGCCTCCCTGGCATTCATCAACAAACCCGCCTTTGTGAATTCGGGGCCTTATTGCTACCTGTCCAGCCAACCAGACTGGACCAGTCGAGCGCTCAGCTGGATCCCGAGATATGTGATTCTCGTTACCATAATGCTGACATATACGTGCATCTATGCCTACGTCCGATGGGTCATGACGAAGTCGGAGGAGCCGGGACGGCTGCAGAACGCAAATGAACCAGGCCGGGTCGACGGGCATCATGTTCAGGAACCAATTCGCTACCACCAACTCCACCAATTGCATATCATGGACTGATTCCGCCCTCGCCACCCTGTGACCGAGCGTTGTCTGATCAAACCTTGGTCGGGACTTCGCGGCTTACCTTACTAGAGCTGTCGCAACAGAACGAGGGTGTGGGAGTTTCTTCGTTTGTCAAACAAAGAAAAGAGAGTACAGAACTCAGCCCGACCAAACCCGCTTTGCCCAAGGCTCTGTCTAACAGAACGGCCCCTTCCTCCCATGATGACCGGCATGAAGAGATTTCTAATGGCTATATTCATCCGCACCATGCTGGTGGGCATGAGCAATTCCTATCGACAGCCCGATCAACAACAGTCATCCCGCAACAAATCATCACCCCATACCCAACCACTGCTGGCGGCCTATTGATTCGAGCGCAAACCGGCCCAATTTTGATCAACGGGAGTTCTGAGATCTCTCGCGAGGATATGTCATTGCCGCATCTAGTCCTCTCGCCAACAACGCTCAATGCTACGGGGATGCCTCGAGTGCGAGAAAAGATACGACGGCAGCTGGGACAGCTTTTTGTTTACCCTTTGGTGTACATGACGGGCTGGCTGATACCATTCATCTCACATGTCATGGGGGGCGACAAAAATGGGCGGCCATTCTGGCTTGTTCTAGCCGGCCTCATCAGCTTGTGCGTCCAAGGCATGGCGGATTCGGTGGTTTTCCTAATGATGGAAAAGCCATGGCGGTATTGGACAAGAGACGATGTAACGGCTTGGTGTTGTATTCCGTGGTGCGAGCAGTCGTCTATGAAAGGGAATGGCATCAAAGTCGGACGTACAAGGGAGGAAATGCTCATTGACGGCACGATAGCGAGAAGGAGAAGAGAGCGCGAGCAGGCCGAAAGGAGGCTGCGGTCAGCTGGGCGCGGCCCAATACACAGATACTGGTGGGATCTTACTCCGGTGGGGATCGACGAGTCCAGTGATGAAGAGGCTCAGCCAGCCCGTACGATGAGAAGATGATGGGATTTGGTTCATTCTGGAGTATATACCTCATTAACAAATATCCAGGTAGCTATAAAGGCGTTATAGGCAGCTGCCGGTGAAATTGACCATGATTGATTGCAAATCCTTGGCTTGCGCAGAAAATCGAAGCATGTCATGATCTACTATTCTCGTGATGGTGTTGAGCATTATATGCTCGTTTAGCACAGCTACTATTAGGGGTGCGCACTCTCTTTTGGCCTAGTTGGCCCAGCTGTTGTCAGATGGCACTCTATAGAAATTATTGCTACAAATTTGCCTACCTACTAGGGCCGCGTTTCTGGACGCCTCCACGATTTATGTGAGATTAACGCCAGTCTCCGTCAACCCGCAACAGAAATACCTCTACTCAAGAACCCCATGGCAAAAGGTCTATGTGTCTTATGATGTATAGCATGACGGCCAACGACAAAACAGAGCTCTATGATAGCCAGGGGATCAGACCACAATCGCCGAGATTCAACATGAGTGTTGAGCGCACCAAAGGTGTTCTCTTTTGCCACCAAAGATCATTTGCTCTCCTATCGCCTGCTGCAGTTGTAGTCAAGATGGCACGCATTTCTAACCATCGCGAATGAAATTAAGGAACGCCCTTCCAATCGCCACGCCATCATGGGGAATCGGTGCTCTCTTCATACCACCCTCGTACACCTCATCATTGAATATACCGGCATTGTGTCGATTCACCAGGATCTCGGAGATGATGTCCTCCGTGAACTCGGGGTGGCCCTGCACAGTAATGTACTGACCAGGTTTGTACATGCCCTGGACGGAGCAAAACGCGTTGGAACCAAGGGGGATCGCATCGCCGGGGAAGTCGTGCACGATGTCGCGGTGCATCTGATGGATGCGCTACAAGGAACAATGGGGTTATTTTTTCCTTCCCCGTCTCGACATGTACAGACAGAGAAGAGAGGGGGGGATTCGCGGTGGATAGTGTGCGCGAGAACTCACTAGCTTGTTCAGCCCAAAGACCTGCTTGCCCTTCTCCGTCAGATCTACTTCCGTCACGGCGACTTCCCAGCCGTTTTCGCTCTTGCCGAGGCTCGCGCCGAGAGCTCGCCCTATGATCTGGTGGCCGAAGCAGACTCCTACTACTTTGATGCGCCCGCTTTGTAGGGCTCGTGTCGTGAAGTCGACGAGCTTGAGGATCCAGGGGTCGTTGTCGAAGGCTGTGTGTCGCGAGCCGGTTAGGAGGAGGGCGTCGACGTCGTCTAGCGAGGGGTATGATGCCGGGTCGTTTACTATGTCGTGCGCGGAGATGGTGACGAGGGAGGATAGGTCCGGTGGCGGGGGGGTGAAGGTTCGGGCGGCGGCGCTGAGGAGCGCTGTGAAGACGCCGGCGTAGCTGCCGAACTTGGCGCTCGTTTGGGGCTGAGGCGTGTCGCACTCGAGGATGGCGAGGCGGAGGGGATGAGGAGGGGAGCTCATTTTGGAGGTTGTGATTCGGGAGCGTGACAGGGGGTAGGTAGTAAGAGGCGGAGGAGGGTTGGAGCCATCGTTTTTGACGTTTTGACGTCGGGTCGGGGTGGTGGAGCTGGGGTTGAAGAATTAGCTTGAATTAGTTGCCGATGTTTTTTTATGTTGCCGATCATCGCGGGGTCCAGCTGGCTCTAGCGCCTAAGCGCCGGCTCCGGCTCTTCGGTGCGACTCTGGTCTGAAGTCGCATTCTAGAATATTACGACAATTCCGAAATAAATTCCCCGATTGCACCAAACCACCGAACCTCGACATTATTTCCCCCCCCCATCTCTCGTAAACACCCGCCATGCCTCCCAACAAAGCATCACTGCAAGCCTTCCTGGCAAATGCCCGCAGTGCCTTGAAGACGCCCGCCGCGCAGCGTCCCAAGCCACTCATATTCGTTGTTGGAAATGAATCTGCAGGTACATGCTTTACTTGTCCAGTCCCAAAAAAAAAGTTTCGAGTCTCACGAGCCACGACCAGCAACGAGATCCAAAAGCCCCGTCTCGTCCGTGTTCTGTGCTAAACCACCGCAATCGTAGACCTTGACTCGCTATGCTCGGCCATCGTCTATGCCTTCATCCGCACCAACACCGCCCCTCACACCCTGCACATCCCAATATCGAATCTCCCCCGGGCAGATCTCGCGCTCCGCACGGAAATGGCGGCTGTTCTGCGGCACGCAGGCTTAACCGCCGACCATCTCCTCACCCTCTCTGACCTGCCGGACCTGCCGGACCTGCCGGACCTGCCACCCCAAGACACCCGCTGGGTGCTCGTCGACCACAATTCCCTCACGGGGCCGCTCAAGAGATTCGCCCGCCAAGTCACAGGCTGCGTGGACCATCACGTCGACGAGGGAGTCGTGGACAAGGACGCCCAACCTAGGATCATCGAGCCATGCGGCAGCTGCATGAGCCTGGTAGTAGACGAGTGCAAGCCAGCGTGGCAAGAGCTGTCTCGGGGGCGAAACGACGATGACGATGCCGCGGCGGAGCACGATGCGCTCATCAAGCTCAGTCTCGCGCCTATTCTCCTCGACACCACCAACCTCACAGCCGAGCACAAAGTTCGACCCAAGGACACGGACGCCGTCAGATTTCTGCGAGATCAACTCCACGACAGCAACTTTGACGCGGCGCAGTATTATGACCTCGTCAACGCCGTGAAGGAGGATATCTCGGCGCTCTCGGTCCGGGACATCTTTCGCAAGGACTACAAGGAGTGGGAGCAGAGTGGTCTCACCCTCGGCATAAGCTGCGTGGTCCGGGGCTTCGAGTACCTTCTTGAGAAGGCCGAGATCAGGGACACATTTCTCGAGGAGCTTTTCTCGTGGTCGGGTGAGCGGAAGCTGGACGTCACGGCCGTTATGACGACGTCTTATCCGGACGGCAAGTTTCACAGACAGCTCCTCGTGTGGGGCTTGAACGATGAGGGCAGAGCAGCTGTTCGGACGTTCAATGACATGGCGACTGAGCATTTAAAGCTGCAGCAGTGGCATCAAGGTTCCTTGGATGGTGGGAGTGAGAGGTTTGCGTGGGCGCAGTTCGAGCTGGCGGCTAGTAGGAAGCAAGTTGCACCGTTGCTGAGGGAGGCGTTGAGGCTGAGTGTAGAGCAGAAGGTCTGATATCGATGCGCATTTGAAACTATTTCTCACCCCTGAATGAAGTGTTTCTGTAGACTTGTGTGAAAACGAATATCGTGCGCCTCAATTGCTAAAGGACTTTGTTTACCAAGAGGGTGTGAGAATGCCTAATGCGGATGCGGACCCAACGACGACAACTGTGCGGGCTGAGTTCCATGATAGTCTAGTATGTATTATACAAGGTAGAAACACCTGTTTCCTGATTATTTTACAAGGAGTGGATGTCAATTTGTTACATCGGCGGCATCGTAGAACCGATTGAGAGCTTGTGCCCGCTCCTCTCGCGCCTGGTTTTCCACAAGATGCCGATTCACATCTTCCACCTCTTTGAGGACACGCACAAACTCGCGGCGACGAAGACGCCGCCTGCCAATAGTATCCAGCGAGTCCAGAGGTGGTGGGTTGTGCAGCAATTCTTCTGCTGCGGGATCTGCTATTAGAATGCAGGCCTTGAGCGCATTGTACACCGGCCCAGTGGGATATACTGCTGGCTGTTCTTTCAGCATCTCGGGATACACCCAGCGCAGGGCATCAATGCACATCTTTGAGTCTTGAGTGGAAACCATCACTCTGTACACCAGTTCATACAATTCTGCAGGTCGAGCCACGCGAAATCTTGCTGGCGCGCGGAAAGTGTCCCAGAACCGATCCCAGTCCTGTCGCTCAGCATAGGCCGTCATCAATCGGCTGGTCTGATCGTGGTCCAGCGGTGTCTGCTGGTCAAGTAGAAGGAATTCAAGATTCTTCTGTGCTCTTTCCAGCTCAAAATTATACGCTGGCGAAGCAACTATCGCTTCAATGAGAGTAACAAGCACGTTCTTTGACTGGACTGACATTCCCCGCTCCTCTGCTGTGAGAAGCAATTGATCAACAAGCTGCAGACGTGTGATGGAACCATCTTTCGCCGAAGAAGCCTGGAACACCGCGGAGATCAAGCGCTCGAGTATTTCCATACTCATGGAGGTTCCTGATATTTGCAAGTCTGTGATATGTCGCTGAAGCATTGCTAGCTCGGATTCAGTTGTTTCGGGGTGGATCTTGTCCTCTACCATCGTCTCCATCGCTGGGCGCATCGCGTCATTTCCGGGTTGAAGTCTTCTTGCATGTGTGGAAAAGCGCCTTTGTTGCTGGGAGGCCTGTTGCATCTTCTGCCATTGGGTAGCTGATTCTGTCTTGGGAAGCTGTAATTTGGACGACACTAGAGACTCAAGGTCCTTTTGACTGTCGAACGTCTGACCTTTGATCTTCATGGTCTGCTCCAGATTTCTCTTCAGTATAGCTTGCCACAGCGTTTCCAAATCAAGCTCGTTTCGTCGAGACTCTGTCATGCATTGCACCACGATCGTGGTGCCTGTTGCTGCTGCCCCAAAACCTGAAAATCGTCCACTCTCATCAAAGCTAGCTGTTTCGTCGGTGACTGCGTCGCTCGTTGAAAAGTTGACGCATACCCAGCCCGTGGATATGCCATTGTCGCCGCCCGGTAGAATCATGGTATTGGTTCCCATGAGCTTCGCTTTCTTTCGCAGTCGGCGCAGTTTTGTTTTCAACTCGCCCGGGCCGATCAAGCCGTCGGCTCGTGCGTTGACCTTGTAGTTTCGTCGCAGCCATCGTACGAATCGACCTGAGGAGATGTGTAAATGCCTTTCGCTTCGGGCGGTGGCAAACAGCATGATGAGGTTCGGCCCTAGGGCGGCTGGAGGGTCCAAGTCGCGTAGATCCATGAGCGATATATCGTCTAAGCCCATATCATCAAAGATGTACTTGATCATTGGGGTGACGAGGGCGGGCGATTCGGTGGGGGCCTCGGGCAGGGTCGGCGTGTGCAAACTCGGAGGATGTGATGGAGGCTCGACTTCAAGGAACCATGGTTTTTGGCCGGTAGAATGCCCATCCTCGATACAGTTTTCACTAGTTTCTTGGACTTTCTCCAAGGTTTGTGAAGTTTGTGTTGCCGGTAGACTGCTTTCGATATTCCGCTCCGTGCTGAAGAATCTTGCCGTTGACCTTGGGAATCGTCGATAAGAACCTTGCTGTATAGTCCGAAAAGTGGGCGGCGGTCTGACGGCTACGGCTTTGAAGATCACATTTCGGCAGCTTGAACATCCAAGGGATGTGAATGAGGGACGTGCGATCATCTTTGGCTGCTGGAAATAGTGCATGCAGCCTTTGCCTGACCTTCGTCAACATTCTCACGCATGCACGAGCAACTTTCCGGCTGGAGCTCCAACTCTTTGGTGGGTCCCGCCACTCATCAAGACGGCCACGTGACGGGACCCCTGACCCTGAAGTGGCCAATCCAAGCCAATCCAAGTTGCAAGGCTCATGGCGAAATTTTCTGAGAGAGCTCATCTCCTTAATCGATTGCCGACCACTCCTCGTGCTCTTTATTTCTGCTTCGGCGCGTTGCCATTATTTCTTAGATGTTTTAATACCTCAACTTATCTCAGCAACATCTCCTCATCCTATGTCCTTGTAAACGCTGGAGCTGTCAAAATGCTCAGTCGGCAAACAAAGAGCAGTTTGCTTGCTCAACGAGCCGCCATCGTCAGAGCAGCCGGTTGCCCTTCCAGAACATATGTTGTCTCGCAATCTCAACTACCATCAAAAAGTCAAAGATATTTTGTGACTAGGCATTTCCGGCCATGGCGCCGTCGTTGGTTGGAGGCCTGCGTCAGCCACTCCTGCAATGAGAGAACGTTGGCGACGGCAGTCAACGACTTCAACTTCGATGGATTACCCTATCATCACGTCTCTCATGCGACGGTTCCGCCTTTTCAATCCCATTCACTTCGATCACACGGCATGCGGGTCATCGATCCCTCGGCACCGCTGACAATTTCCGAACCTGGGCTTCCTAAGGCCGCTACGAAGATCAATACGTACGGTATTCCGGGCGACACAGAGGACATGCTCCCCGTTTTCGACGCTTGCATTCGTGTTGGAAAACTTGATAGGGCCGCTTTGGTTCTGAAAAGATTCAATGCAATGGGAATTCTTTCAGGTGAAGAGCGAATTCTACTGCACAACGCATATCTGCGAACTTCATTACTTCAGATGCGCACAAGCCCCGACCGGCAACAAGCTGAACAACTTCACCAATGGTACGAGGTACAAATACGGAGCAAAGGACTTCCCCACACCGCCGAGACCATTGCGTGCATGCTTAAAGCATCGCTCCTGTCTGAACGAGGTTCAAGGCTGCATCGTCTTGTGAAGAGATACATGGGCATGGCTCCGGGCGAATCAGGTCTTCGAGTTCTGAGCATGGCCGATATATTGAGCGATCAAGATCTAGCAGTTATCACTGAAATTTGCCCGACGTATAATTTCACCATGGACGCCGATGAAACTGTCGAATTATTTGAGTCAACCGAAGAAACCTCTGAGCTGAGAACTATGGAAGTTTCCATCGAAGAAGCAGTGAAGTCTTTACCAAACAACGCTCCGGAACTCGTCGCCACGCCACAGCGAGGTGACGGACTGTCGTCATTGAAGCAAGGACTGCATCTGCTGATGGATTTGCAGGATGTCGACATGTCGAATATGTCATACGCTGATCGTCGCGAAATTCAGCTGGGGCTTGAACGTGATTCCATTGGATGTGCTATTGAGAGATGGCGGCACGCCAACAAGAAAATGCAGCAAATAGGCATCAATACAGCTCTGAGCCCATCATCGGCAGAGGGCTCTTTGTCTCAGCACATGGCAGGGTGGCTCGACGCCATGGAGAGCAGATTGAAAGAAGAAATTGTTCTGATTGAAAATTCGGAGAATAAGACGTCGAAATCTGACCAGGATCTTGATAGATGCGTGTATGGACCATTGCTTCAACAAGCCGACCCCGCTCGCCTCGCAGCTATTACTATTCTGTCCGTGCTCAATCTTACAGCGATGCAAGGCGCAGGCAAAGGCATCGTGGTGGGCCGAATCATCACAAACGTGGCAAAGCTCGTACAAGAAGACACTGAAATGCAACGAAAACCAATGTCAATCACAACACAACGACGATCTAGACTCTCATTTACTGGGTCTACCGCACCATCACCAACCACTGAAGCGGTGGAAGGTCACACAGACTCTTCGAACTTAATTACCGGTTCCTCCGAAACAGCCACGAGTCTGGAAGAGGCAACGCGAAAACCTTGGCCAATGTTTATCAAAGCACAAGTCGGCTCTGTATTGTTGAAGCTTCTAATTGAAACTGCCAAGGTCAAAATCACAACACAACACCCTATTACGAAAGAAATCGTTAGTCAACTTCAGCCGGCCTTCACTCATCTGCAACAACCCCGAAAAGGCAAGAAGCTCGGTGTCCTGTATCTCAATTCGCAACTGATGGAGCAATTAAAGAGAGAACCTGTCGGCGACTTCATTGCTAAGCACCTTCCGATGATTGTTGAGCCTAGGCCGTGGCGCCGGTCAAACCAAGGCGGGTTTCTTGAAAGTAAAACGTCATTTGTCCGTGTGAAGCCGGGTATTGTGGAGCAAAAGCTATACACGGAAGCTGCCATGAAAAGCGGTGATCTGAAGCAAGTATCCGAGGGCCTCGATGTGCTTGGGAAAACTGCCTGGCAAATTAACAACAACGTCCTGAACGTCATGATGGAAGCTTGGAACAGTGGAGAAGAAATCGCCAATATGCCGCCACTGAACCCCGAATTCGATATCCCTCGCGAGCCAGACTCTTCTGCTGACCCTCTGCTGCGCAAAGAATGGATCCATGCCGTCAAAGCGATCGAGAACGAACGCACCGGATTGCATTCACAAAGATGTTTTATGAACTTGCAGTTAGAAGTCGCTCGAGCATTCAGAAACCAAACCATATATTTTCCGCACAACGTCGACTACAGAGGCAGGGCGTATCCGATTCCGACTTATCTGAATCACATGGGAGCAGACCACACAAGGGCGGTTCTCAAGTTTGCGCGAGGCAAGGAGCTGGGACAGCGAGGATTGCGTTGGCTGAAAATCCATCTAGCAAACTTGTACGGGTTGGATAAATCTAGCTTTGATGAGCGCGAGGCTTTTACAAACGACAATACGGCCAACATTATTGATTCTGCAACGAATCCCTTAAACGGAAGTCGATGGTGGCTCAAGGCTGAGGACCCCTGGCAGTGTCTAGCCGCTTGCTTAGACTTGAAAGCCGCCCTCGATCATCCCGATCCAACCAAGTATGTGTCACAACTGCCTGTTCATCAAGACGGCACTTGCAACGGTCTTCACATTATGCCGCGTTAGGCGGCGATACCTGGGGAGCGCAACAAGTCAATTTGGAACCCGGCGAACGCCCTGCAGATGTTTACTCAGCTGTTGCAGATCTTGTCAAGCAAGCAATCGACGAAGATGCCAAAAAGGGAAACCAGTTTGCCGAAATCCTTCAGGGCAAGATTACCAGGAAGGTCGTCAAACAGACAGTCATGACGAACGTATATGGGGTCACCTTTTCTGGTGCTAAAAAACAAGTCTGCAAGCAGATCGATGCTCTGTACCCCGACCTGGGCAAGAAATGCGGTGTTCCTAACTTGTTGCTATCCACGTACATTGCCAAGCACATCTTCAAGGCTCTCGCGACCATGTTTCGCGGCGCTCATGACATCCAATATTGGCTCGGCGAGATTGGTGGAAGGGTGTGTCGCGCGCTGACTCCAGCCCAACTACAACAAATTGCCGACAGCTACTCGGGCGGCAATGTTGAGGAAGGAGCTAGACGGGGGAAAAACAAGAAGACCAATGGGTCCAAGAAGTCTGGCTTTGACGAACTCACTCAGCAGTTCCGATCCTCAATCGTCTGGACGACACCTCTTCGCATGCCTGTTGTTCAGCCATATCGCAAGAGCAACATGAAAGAAGTCAGGACTTGCCTCCAGTCTGTTGTCTATCCTGTCAGCGAGCAAACGGACCCTGTCAATCGCAGAAAACAGCTACAGGGGTTCCCGCCAAACTTTATCCATTCTTTGGACGCCAGCCATATGCTTCTCTCTGCCCTGCAATGTCACGACCAGGATTTGAATTTTGCTGCCGTCCATGACTCGTTCTGGACCCATGCCGCTGACATTGACACCATGAACAGCATTTTGCGAGAGGCATTCATTCAGATTCACGAGGAGGACGTTGTCGGTCGTCTTGCGAAAGAATTCGAGGCACGACACAAAGGCTCTCTGTATCTTTCCCATATCGACCCTTCCTCCGCAGTTGCAAAAAAGATCAAGGAGCTGCGCAAAAACAGCAAGCTGTCGCCAAAGGAGGAGTTGCTGCTGGAGCACAAGCGCAACGCTCTTCGACTGTCAGGGAACCCTTGGGACCTGGAGGCGGCAAAGCAAATCATTACTCCGGCATCAGTGTATGAGGAGATGTCTGGAGCAGAAGTCGACATCGATATCAAAGAAGACAGCCAGTATTCGGGTCTTGGAGAAATTTCGCCGGGTGAAGTCGATGCCGTCGATGGCGTGATCGATGCAGACGAGATACTCATGGAAGATCAAGACGAAGAGGGGCCTCGCGACGGACAAGATCCGGCCATGTTGTCCGAACGCCTTATGAAACACATGAAAATGAGCCATTTCGAGTCGCAAATCGTAGAAAAGAAGACGAAGAGCACTACCCGATCTAAACGCGCCACCCCCGTTCCAGTGTGGTTGCCGCTCACTATTCCAGCCGTTCCCAAGAAGGTGAAACATTGCCACTGACTGGTCGCCCCATTGCGTTCTCAACTAACTTTTTATCTAGGGCGACTTTGACGTAAAACGTCTGCGCGAAAGCAAGTATTTTTTCTCATAGATAGGAAATGGTACATAACCCTGTTGTATTGCTAGGCATAAAAGAAGAGAAAAGAACCCGGCGCAGGTGGCTTTCGGAGCAAATTTTGTTGTCTTTTTTTTTTAATTTTTTCAAGCGGCCACATACGTATCCTTTTTTTGGGCAAAGCATTTACATGGCGTCAATGAGCATATTTTCCGGCATAAGGGCATTTGTACGAGGACTATGTGGCTGAGTGTTGTATACAATCCATCAGGATGAATAAAAGAAATGCGGGAGACTCGTTCTGTACATTAGAGAATACCCTGAGGAATAGAGAGATGGTGAAAACAGGCAGTACACTCATTTCAGTTGAAATTGCATAGGCTTCAGCTTTGACTGACGGAACGTTCTGTCATAATACGGAAGAACTTCCAATCACAGCAGTGAAGTATTCGAATGTACCTCTATTGATTTATGTTTTGAGCATGCGACCCAAAGATCTGCAGACAGTCATCTATCTGTTTACCGCACAGCAGCACCCTTCAGGGTCTGGACAGTGCAAATGCCACCACTCTCAGTAACCAACTTGCCAACATCCTTCTTGCCCAATTGCTCCACGGCAGCGGCATCAAAAACAACCTCCAGGCTATCAGTGGTGGTGAATCCGGGCTGGAAAGTCTCCCAAATCTTCTTCTTGGGGTTGAGGACGCCCTCGGGCTGGCCCTGCCATCCCTCGAAGAACACACGATCACCGGCCTGGGCGCCCTCGGGGGGAGAGACCAGCTCAACGGGACCCTTGTCCTCATCAACCTCGCCTTCCTTTACTTTGGGTGAAGCAGCAAGAACCATGGCGCATGACTTGACGCCGCGCATTTTGACGGGCTTAAGATTGCACACGACGACGACTTTGCGGCCTTGCATTTGCTCGAGGGGGATATGGCCATTGAGGCCAGAGCAGACGGTTCGGCAGACCTGGCCTTCGTACTCAACGTAGTCTTCGTTTCCGGCGGGGTCACCCATAGCGATAGTCGAGACGTAGAGTGAGTCGGCGTCAGGGTGGTTGATGGCCTTGAGAATATGGCCGACACGGAGGTCAATCAGGCAGGGGGAGAGAGGAGCCGCGGCGGGGGGGGCCTTCTGTGGCTTGGAAGCCTTCTCCTTCTTCTCCTTCTTGGGCTTGTCGCCTCCGACAGCAGCGGCAGCAGCACCCTTGACTTGATCAACCTTCTCCTTGACCTGTTCTTTGGTGCGGTCAACTAGGGAGGCATCCTTGTTGACGCCGGTGGAACCAGCTGCAGTGGTAGTGGTGGCGGCGGCGGCGGCGGCAGCAGCAGCAGCCTTTTCCTTCTTCAAGCGCTCCTTTTCGGCTTTAGCATCGACGGGGGGCTTGACGTAGCGAACGTCATCCTGGTCGACTGAGAACTTCTGATCGTCACTGAGCTCGAGGCCGAAGAGGGTGGAGTTCTGGACAAAGTCGAGATGACGAACAATATGGGGGTGGCCCTTTTCGCCGGTTCGCTCGTCGGGAGACCACTTGGCGACGACGGGGGAGAGGGTTTCGTAGATGGCGACGTCGGCCTTGGATGGCTTGCTGCCTAGGAGGGTGGTCCGGCTGGCGAGATGGCTGTTGAGGGTTTCTAGGATGGAAGACTTGTCATCGCTGGACTTGAGGCGCTCCGAGGTGGTGAGCCACTGCTGGATCTCAGCCTCCTCGGTGGAAGTGTAGGTCTGGTTGACGAGGGCCATTTTGAGGGATCGGCGGACGAGGAGGGGGGAGATAGCCCTGGCGGAGGGACGCAAGGCGCGGAGGGAAAATAGATTCGGGAATTTGGAGAGGAAGTCGCCGGTATCTGGGCGTCTTCGTCTCGCTAGGGCTGGGAATGTTGTTGTGGTGGTTTAATTTTTCAAATTGGCGGGGTCTTGGGGGGGGGGGGGGTCTTGGTCAGCAAGCAAAGCGCTGTGATTCTGTTGTCGATGGAGGGGCAGCTTTGCTTAGTCATGCAGTCAATTAACGCGTCCGTCGGAGCATCACGTGACTGCGCATTCGAGTCGCGTCTCGATGCGTCATGATATTTGGCTGCGCGATGGAATGGTTGTTCACAGAACCGACAGTCACCTCCACTTCAGTGCGCTTTCACTCTGCTTTTCCCCTGGGCGTGGCTAAACGCTGGTTCAATTTCGGGGTTTCACTGCTATTTCACATTCTTCCGGAGGCTCAGCGCACCCATAGACCATAGAACTTTCACTGGCTCTTGAGTCTTGAATTGGCCACGCGAGAATTGCCGTCTTTAGATTTCACGTTTGCCAGGGATTCTCGCCAACACGCAGCACAATTGCCCTCAAAAACTGCGTTGAAGAACCGATAAACACACCATCTCAGAACTGGGGTCTCTGAACTCTGCCATTGGCCCCCTGTCATGGACGTATCGTCCTCGTCAGATGCAGAATCCGTCCTCTCGGAACAGCCTACCATGACAAGCGCTCCTAGCTCGCCACCCCCTGTGGCATCACCAAAATCCGATCCGGCGGGCCAATTCACTGAGAACAGCCTCCTGGAAGAAGAGCGAGAGGCCCGAGATGAGAACAGAAGGGCTGTTGAGCATCACAAACTCACTGCCGCTCAGAAGCGCCAGAAGAAGAAGAAGAAGAAGGCCGAAACAAAGACCGAGCGAGAAGCCAAGGCGAAAGAGCTGGACGAACTCCTGATGAAGAGCGCTGCCTTTAGTGACATTCTCACCAAGAAGACGCAAGTGCTTGGCCGTGTGGGCAGCAGTCTTGACGGCAAGACACTTGGTGAGCACAATTTGGAAATGGCCAAGCAACCCAAGTGCATGATTAATGGCACCATGAGAGACTACCAGCTGGAGGGATTGACCTGGATGTTTGAGATTTGCTCCCAGGGCATGAGTGGTATCCTTGCCGACGAGATGGGTTTAGGTGCGTCCCGGCAGTCGGAATATTCTCCCACTTGTCTCTCTCGACTTTCTGTCAAGTAATGGGCAGTTGGCTAACCCGAGCACAGGTAAAACTGTCCAGACTATTGGTCTCATCGCTCTATTGCGAGAGCAAGAAAACTACCTGGGACCGCATCTGATTGTTGCGCCTTTGAGCACCCTCTCCAACTGGATGGATGAGTTTCACAAATGGACGCCGTCTATCCCCGTTGTCATGTATCACGGAAATCAGGCACAGCGAGAGGAAATTTTCAAAACAAAGATGATGCGAAACCTAACAGGGGGAAGGCCCAGTGCCAAGTTTCCGGTCGTTTGCACGTCGTACGAGATGGTGCTGAGGGATCAGCACAACCTGTCCAGGATCCAATGGGAGTTTATCATAATAGTAAATTCTCAACCCTAATGCGGACTCTTTCCCGGCATGGCTGCTAACCGATTGTCGTATAGGACGAAGGCCACCGAATGAAGAACGCCGACGCAAAGCTTTTCCAACAACTGCGGCAATTCTCGTCCGCTACCAGGTTACTCATCACCGGCACACCTCTACAAAACAATTTGAAGGAGCTCTGGTCATTGCTGCACTTCCTCCTACCTAACATCTTCACTGACTGGGAGGCGTTCGAGTCTTGGTTCGACTTTTCCGACCTCCAAGATGAACAGAGCACAGAGGAGTTCATTGCGGATCAGATGAAGCAGGACCTCGTGAAAAAGATTCACCTTATTCTACAGCCGCTTCTCCTGCGCCGCGTCAAGCAGGATGTTGCTGCGTATTTACCCAAGAAACGCGAATACGTGTTGTTTGCGCCCATGACCAAAGAGCAGACCGACTTGTACAACGTCTTCACCAACAAAGAGGTTGACACGAGAGCCTACCTCGAACAAAAGGTGACCGATCAGATCAACAGCGCCATGCCCTCTGGCAGATCAACCCGCCAGTCATCAAGATCCAGCAGTCGCGCAGCAAAAACCAGCAAAAATGCTTCAAGCTTACACAAAGCCGCATTTTCACTTCCCGTGCGACAGAGTCCTCGGGGCGAAAAGACAGAAAATATGCTTGCGGCAGCAGCTCCCAATGCATTCACCATGATGATGGGCAAGAGGTCAGCCAGCAAAGCGAACAGGGGCGATTCGCCAAAGTCTTTCGAAACACCATCCAAGCCAACCACCAAACGCAAAAGCCCTCCTACGTCAGTCAAATCCGAGTCCAAGAGCGCGCGGTCCAGTCGCACATCCACCCCGGCAAGCACGCGGAGAAGACCACGCAAGGGTAAAACTTACACTGAGGCAAATTCAGACGAAGAAGGGTTATCAGATGACGCTTTCGAGGCCAAACTAGCCGATGAGCTTGCCAGCGAAGACGGACAAGACGAGCAAGACGAAACAGACGAGCTTCGGTCCCCCGAAGAGATCGAACGAGCAGAGACTCTCGAGCTCGCCAGTACGTTCCTCCATTCTTATCCTTCCTCTTCTCCAACCCCCCCTGCCTCTTCAAAATTACGCCCTCAAGTCAACCATTAACCAAACTCCCCCATGCAGAAAAACAACTTTCACAAAAGAAACTCGGCAACCCCCTGACCCAACTCCGTCTCGTCTGCAACAGCCCCCACAACTTCTACAACCCCTGGGCCACATCAACCGACATACCCGTCGACGAATCAATCATCACGTCCTCCGGCAAGATGCTCCTTCTCGACCGACTCCTCACCGCGCTCTTCCAAAACGGCCACAAAGTCCTCCTCTTCTCGCAGTTCAAAACCCAGCTCGACATCCTAGAAGACTACGCCCGCGAGCTCCGCGCCTGGCCCGTCTGCCGCATCGACGGCTCCGTGCCCCAAGACGAGCGCCGCCAGCAGATCCACGACTTCAACACCGACCCCCACTACAACCTCTTCCTGCTGTCCACCCGCGCAGGCGGACAGGGCATCAACCTCGCGTCCGCAGACACAGTCATCCTCTTCGACTCCGACTTCAACCCCCAGCAGGATCTGCAGGCGCAAGACCGGTGCCACCGCATCGGCCAGACCCGTCCCGTCATCGTCTACCGCCTCGCCACGAAGGACACTGTCGAGGAATCCCTTCTCATGTCCGCGGATGCGAAGCGTCGATTGGAGAAGCTGGTCATCAAAAAGGGCGGGTTCAAGACCATGGGTCAGAAGCTGGACACGAAGGAGCACTTGGACGCTGAGACACTCCGCGCACTACTTCTCAAGGACGGAATGGTGTATCAGACGTCGGGGGGTGCGGAGATCCTCAGCGATGCGGATCTCGACGCTCTATGCGATAGATCCGACGAGGCGTATGACAGAGCGGCCAGCGGTCTTGGTGATGCGGATAAGTATCGCGTTGTGGAGACTGGTGCGGATTCTATAAAGATGACGAGCAAGGGGTAGGGTGGTTTTTGGGGTGCGTCGTTGAATGATTTATGAATTGTATATTTGGGCTGGTTGGTTGCTTGTTATCAGGTTTCTTTTGTTGTGATTTTTGAACGAGGTCGGTTTTCCGTTTGGCTCGACTTTCCCACTGACATATTGTATGCACACACCATTTGGATGGGTAGGGAAGATGGTTGGAAAGTCCATCGTTACTCATCAGGCTCGTAGATATCTCCAATCTAAATCGTACATACATACACACGCTATATAGGCCCTAAATTTGGTTGGCATCGATGAGGACCCATTCCCAAAATTTGACATCTTAAAACAGTTTGGTTGCAGTCCTCAGAATTCAGTGACATAGCCGATTTGTCTCCTTGCATCACTCACTCCCACTGCTCCGTTTGCGCCATCAGCCAACCTCTTCGCCAGCTTCTCCTGACTTTCAAGCAGCTTCCTCTGTGCTTCCATCCTCCACTTGATCCTGGCTTCGGCATCCTTGTCTAGCCTTTCTACTTCCTGCCTCTCGCTGATCCGGACAGAACTTAGAGCTCTTGCATTTTCCACCTTTTCGGCATTCAGCTTGGTTTCCCACTCGAGCGTTTTTCTTCGTCGCGCCTCCTCTGCTTCTAGTTCCGCCGCTGCCAACGCACGGGTTCTGCCGATGGAGGAATCGGCCAGTGCGTGTTGTTCTTGCATTCTTCGCGCATGAGCGGCGCTCGCCAGCGACTCTTCGAGTTGACCGCGGGACCGTACGGCGGCTACGTCTTCATTGTGGAGCTTATGTCGGCGCATGTCTTCCATTTCGGCCTTCTGGGCAATGATTTGTTGTTCCACGGAGGCGATTTCGCGTTTGCGCGCCATCGCGATGGCAAAGTCTTGCGTTTCTTCGGCAAGTCGCTCAAGACGTGCTTTACGCGCCCTCTCTTGCACGGCCATGTCTTCTGGTAGGCCAACAGCATCGTCAGGTTGGGCCCCAGAAAGAGCAAAGTATACATCGTTGGCACGGTTGGACCGTAGAATTTGCAGAAGGGAGGCGGAGATTTCATTTTGAGGTAGGAGCTTTTTGATATACATTGTCGGTGAGTAGGTGTATCCATTGGCAGTATGGTAGTTGAAAGGCTTGTTAATGTGCTTCCACATTCCGCTCTTGAGGAAACTTCTCGTCGTGGCGATAGGCTCTGCGGCTTCAAAGCATAGTTGAAGCAGTGACTTGTCGTTCGATTTTATCGAAAGATCAGACTGCGAGTCTATGAGGAATGTCATGACCTTCTGCATGGTGCGTTCTCGGTCAGGCCCCATCTCAGTATTGTCGGACCCGTGGAGACAAAGCTCCGCCAGGGCACTTCGCCCTTCGTGTAATGGACTAGGGAAGTCGGGGTCGTGGCCGGACTGGACTAGGATCTTGACCACGGGTTGATTCAAGTCGCGAGCAGCATTGTGAAGAGAACCATCGTCCCGCGATGGATCGGCGGCCAACAAGAGCGACATCATCTGCACTGAAGTGTCACCACCAATGTCAGTTGCCATGGACAGCGGTGTCCGTCCAAGATAATCTTGCACATCGACTTCGGCACCTTGAAGTAGCAATAGTTTCACGAGGTCTGGTCGTCGGGTTTGAATGGCGAGCATAAGTGGCGTTGTATGGGACAGATTTGACTCAGCATTCACCTTGGCTATTGTCACAGTTAGTCGCAATGCTTCATTGTAACATCTTCTTTTCCCGTATACCATCACACTTACCTCCTCGTGTGAGTAACAACTCGATGACAGCATTGCTGACTCGCTTTTGCGGCTGCGCCACAGCCCACAGAAGGAGGTTCATGTCTTCTGCATCATCGATGTCAGAATGAATCTTGTACGTGGCAGCTTGGTCGTAGTATAGGCCGGCATCTAGCAAGGTTTCCAGAATGGCTACCGATCTCGGATACTGGGAGATTGCTCGCACAAGTACCGGATCAGATCCCTGTTGGTCGCTCAGGATGTCAATTCGAACATCACCGTCCCTGTACTCCGCAAACAGTTTGAACAAACCAAGAACCTCGTCTTGAGAGATTGCTGTATCAAAGATACATTGAAAGGCTAATGATAGAGTTTGAATGGTCGGTCTGCCTTCAAGGAGCTGCTTGGTCCATGGAATATTCGCCTTGGATGCGGCCTGTTGCAATGGCTCACCACTATTATAGTTCACGTCTGCCCCATGAGACATGAGCAGTGCAACAAATCGACCTGCGAGGTCTTTAGTCTCTGGAGTACAACGCTTCATTGCGAGGATCAATGCATCGCCGAGTGAGTCCCCGTGAGCGCCCTTTTCCAAAAGCACGGTAGCTGTCTTGAAGCCGGACTCGGTGAACCACTTGTTAAAGGTATCAGCAGTAAAGGCATTCTTGAAAGCCCGATTTACATCCTCCTGGGGCAGGTTCCTCTCCAGAAGAAGTGCCAATGATGATGAAGCCGAGTTGTTGACCGCATCCACGAGTGTCTTGCATCCATTGGCGGATGGTGAAGCACCATGATCAAGCAATAATCGGACAAGACGTTCCTCCGGGTCATCCTCATTTACGGCTTCGTTTAGCGTTCTGTGCAAGTCTTCCGTCACTTGTAGACCAGCTTGAATGAGGCCACTTATGACTTTAAACCGATTATCCCGACTCAGATTCCAACAAGCTTTAAGGGATCTGGCCAAAGTAGGCTGAGCCACTCTCTTCTGCGCAACATTGTTAGCATCAAGTCACAAAGGTCATGGCTGCCACCTAAGTTTTCTTACCTGGATACCGCCTTCATGCCACAAACCAAGCAACAACTCAAGGTTACCAATGAAGGCGCTCCTCGTCGCAGCTATCACACACTCGCCATTGTTGAAATTGGGATCCGCACCAGCTGCAAGCAAAACTCGCAGAACGGCTTGGCCATCCTCGCCGTAGCGCGCCGCCGATTGCAATTGTGCGTCCACCAAGTCGCCTTTCACGCCCTTCTGGAGCAAGCATTTGAAAACAAGTGCTCGCTTACTTAGATCTCGCACTTCTGTGGCTGCCTGGAAGCCAGATTCCAAGGTGCTCTTCTTGACATTGCCATCTTGCTTCAACAAAATGGCTAGGACTTCTGCAGAGCCTCCACGGCAGGCCTCAACAATAGCCTGGCCGTCATTCGTGGCGATGCTGGCGCCATGGCGTATGAGCAGGTCTCCGAGTTCGACATCGCCATCGCGCGCAGCCACAAGTAAAGCACTTGAAGCAGACTCTTTGGATACTCCGAGTTTAAGAAAGCTTCCGCACATGCGGTGCCTTGCCGCGCGGTTCCTGACTCCCATTGCTCTGCCTAGCAGGGCGCTCCTTGTCTCCACTGATGACTTCAACTTGACAAGAAGCAGATCCATTGTCTCTGGCGACTCCTTCGACACTGATAGAGACAAGGCCTCTCCGTCTGAGGTGTCCGCTGCCATGGCTAGAACACCCTGCAACGATACATCTTTGGGGAAAGTTGTGATTGCATGCACCAATGCACGGTTGGCTTCGAGGGAATGAGCTCCAGCCTCAACAAGTTTCTTTGTAAGCGTGAGTCTCTCCATAGAGTCGGTAATTCGCAGAACGTGGGGTAAAGCAGCTCCAAGTGAAGTAGAAGTTGGGCGGACCTTTGCTTCGAAAAGCAGTTCCGTCACTTTTGAGTTGGCCCCGATGACAGCATGACATAAAGCTGCCGCTTTGTAGGCATTTGGGTTCGCGCCGCCGTCCAACAGAATCTTGAGCGGTGACAGCGATGCTTTGTCGTTGCCCGTTTGCAGCACCGATTGCACTTCGCGAGCTAATACCCAGTCCAGGTCTTCTTTGTGGGTGCATCTCGAGAGAATGGTACGCAACTTCCATGCTTTGCTATCAGTAGATGGCAGCGAGGCCAATTCATTGAACGCGCAAGTGACTGACGATGCTGAGGGTTTACCGTGGCCGAATACCATGTCCAGAACCTTTGGGTCAGAATTTGATACCGACTTTTTGATGATTGACCCCTCCATCAGATTGACGTCGGCGCCCCCCTTTTGCAAAAGTAATCTCAACAGCGACATGTCCACGGGTCGCTCAGTCAGAGTTTGTGATAATGCTTTGGCAATTTCCTGTGTCCCAATGACCGCACCAGCATCAATCAGCATAGAGACCATCTCGAATCGCTCCCTATGATCCGAAACATCCATTGCATCCAGAATGCGAGCGGCAGCAGTCTGTGGCGAGGCATTTTTTAAAAGTGATTCTAGAAGCTTCACGTCCTCTTGCTTGATTACACCAGCAAGTCCTGACCCTTGGTCGAAGTTAATGTCTGCATCGTGCTCCAGGAGCATATTGATCAAGGCACTGTCTCGTTGGGAAGCATCCTCGCTGAGCGCGGCATGCAGCGCGGCATCTAATGCAACGCCGTTTGCTCCTTTTCTCAACAGTAGACCTAGGACCATGGCACTAGTTTTGGCCTGCTTGGCACTAGTCTTGCCCTGCTTGGCAACTAGAGGCACACAACTAGAAGCCAGAGCAGGACTCAGTCTAGCCGAGTCGGCGAGAAGGGAGCTGACTAGGTCTAACTCGCCGCGAGCAATCGCTGTCTTCAAAGCTTTCGCATCCTTGTACTCGATAGAGGCACCATATCTTGACAATAAGAGAACCATGTCGTAAAACTGGGTCTCGCAAGCGCTCTCTAGAGCCGATGAAACTACATCACCATGAGCTCCAGCACAGAGTAGGAGTTCAGCCATGGCAAGTTTAGTGGGGGGGTTGATGGACGGATTTTGTTGCAGAAGTTGGAAAGATTCATTGATGTTTAAACCTTGTGGTGGCTTGTTTCCCATAATAATTGCCAAAGCAATATCTTTTCGTCCTAGCGCAATTGCCGCCTTTAAAGCCTCGGCATGGTTGTGGTTCCCGTCTGCGGTCGATCGGCTCAGGTGGAGGACCGTCTCCAAACATGCCGCCCTCGTAGCATCGCTCATACATGCCGATGTCCACGCTGGCGATGCTTGAGTTTCTGACCAGAGGAGCAATCCAACGAGATGCGATCGACTTTGATCGACACAAGCCTGGCGAAAGGCGTCCTGTCCTTCTGGTGTTTGCGATGCGCATGCGCCGTATCGCAATAAGAGTTCCGCAACACGCACATTACCAGTACGGATGGCGGTAGCAAGAGCCTGGTCGATGGAGTTGGGGTCGGCATGTGGAAGCAAAATCTGCAGCATGTCATACTGGTTGCCCTCGACAGCCAATTTTAGATATTTAGATCGATCAACGAATGTGTCGACGCTTCTTCTCCGGCTGAGGATGCCACTCTTTTGTTTCGTCTGGCTACCGCTGAAGTCGACCCCTCCGGCGGCCAGCTTGAGGATCAGAGCCTCTGCGACGCCGGGTGTTCCTGCCTTGGCTATCCATGAGGTTAACACTTCAAGAATTTCTCGGGGGTCCCAATTTTTGCCCCTTTTCAAATTGTTGGATGAGAAGGCTTTGCTGAGGCTGCTTCTTTGTCTGTTTTGGGAGAGCTCGGCGGCTCGGCGTTGCATAAGGTCCTCGGCAATTTGGTCGTCCTGCTGGCTCCAAAAGGAGGGTGGATTGTGAGGCCGCGTGAGCGGTGCCGGAGCCGGGGGCAAATCAACCTGCCATTCTTGCGACAGCTGGATGATGCGCCGTTGGCGGTCCGTTGACGTTAAGAACGGCATCTCGTGTATGGGGGCGGCATCGGTCGAGGATATATGGCTGGTGGCGATTTGATCCGATGCTTAGTCGAGATAGGAAGAGACTCGGGAGAGGCATTCGAGAGAGGGCCAGATGCAGAACAGACGAGTCGCCAGCTTCAATCTCGCATGTGTGTTTTGGGAATAAAGGCGGCATTGAAAGTCGACGTTGGATGGGCCCGTCTCTGCTCAGATAAGTAAGTCGGAGATGGGCTCGTGCGGGCAAGAAGACATGAATGGAATGCAAAAAACGTCGCTGGCACTTGAGGAGAGAAAGTTGAGACCAGCCGGTGCTATTTCTGTCAGCCGACGTCCAGAGTCCAGACTCGGCCGACCTAGCCGACCCCTGGATTGGCTGCCAGCTGGCTGCCAGCTGCCAGCTCCACCTTGAGTATTGTTGACTCTGTAGATACAAGATCCTTATGGCTGCCCGAATTTATCGGCAGCTAAAAGGAAACAAGCCTCCAAAGTTTGTCCACATCATCATGTTACGACAGCCTCAATGCAATGCTACAGGGCCGAAACATTTTACACACGTCTATGTATGCCTGCCTATCTGGAAGTAGGTGCGCAGTGTGGCAGTGTGTCGCGACATTTTGAGCACAGCCCCAACAAACGGCAGCAGCACCTTTGCTTGGATAAAATATGCCCAGAGATGAACGGAGTTATTAGCTCACAACCAACCTTCGACTGCCCCTCCACCTATAATAAACAGCAATGCTAACTTATTAATAGTGAACACCTTTCTCCGGTCTCGCCCGCCTTCCGCGCAATCGCGGATAAGTAATCCGTACCTCCGACCAGAAACTCGGTTGGCAACGCGTCAAATCCCTCGGAATAACTCTTCAACAAGTCACCAGACTTCACTCCCTTTTCGGCCTCGGAGCTACCCCGTACACCCCGCCATCACCAACTTACAAATCCAACAATTCGAAGTCGTTCCATTCACAAGTTGCACTGCAACCGCACGCCCCTCCCCATTTTGTTGCCCCAACGACTTATTATTTCCCATCACCAAATCGTCCGCCCACCAACAATCTTCCCCATCGATCCCCGCAGCCATGCCTCCCGTTCCGCAGACAATGAAGGCCATCCAGGTCGCCCAGACGGGCGGTCCCGAAGTCCTCCAGCTCAAGGACGTGCCCGTCCCCGCGCCCTCGGCAGCCCAAGTCCTCGTCAAGAACGACTTCGCGGGCGTCAACTTCATCGACACGTACTTCCGCACGGGGCTGTACCCGGCCTCTCTGCCCCTCACGCTGGGCCGCGAAGCCGCCGGCACGGTGGTGGCCTCCCACGACGGCAGCGTCCCCGTCGGCACCCGCGTCGTGTACATGGACCAGGGCACCTACGCGCAGTACTCGGCCGTCGACGCCTCAAAGGTCGTCCCCGTCCCCGACGGGCTGTCCGCCGAGCAGGCCGCCGCCGTGTACCTGCAGGGTCTCACGGCATGGACACTGGTCCGCGAGGCGGCAGACGTCCAGCCCGGCCAGTGGGCGCTCGTGCACGCCGCGGCCGGCGGCGTCGGCCTACTACTCGTGCAGATGCTGAGGATTGTTGGCGCAAACGTCATCGGCACGGCCAGCACCACGGACAAGTGCGAGCTCGCCAGGAAGAACGGCGCGGAGTGGACCATCCTCAGCTCGGGCGGCGATGACGACGTGGTGGCACGCGTCAAGGAGATCACGGGGGGTCATGGAATCGACGCCATTTTCGATGGTGTCGGAAAGGCTACCTTTGATGCTGACTTGGAAATGATTGCCCCGAAGGGCCATCTTGTGTCTTTTGGGAACGCGGTACGTTTTTTTTTTTTTTTTTTTTTTCACCGTTCTTCGATTCAGCGCTTTGCTTTACGTGTAAAACGAACCCGTTACGTTACTAATGAGGGGGGGGTTGCAAGTCTGGCGTTGTGCCGCCCGTGAACATCCTCAGACTGGGAGCCAAGAATGTGAAGCTCATGCGTCCTGTATTGAACGGGTATATTTCTGAGAGACAGGACTTGGAGAAAAACGCCGGTGAACTGTTCGAGCTTGTCGCATCTGGCAAGCTCAACATTGCTGTTCACGACGTCTACCCGCTTTCACAGGCTGCGCGCGCGCATGTTGACATTGAGAGTCGCAAAACTACGGGCAAGCTCCTCCTCAGCTGTGAGTGATGGGCAGGAAATTCGAAAAGCAAAAATGTGGAAGATTCCCTGGAATGATCCAGTATATAACTTTTTTTCGTCTTCAATTTGCGTTTGTTCTCGTGATTTTCAGCGAAAACGCAGTCTAAATAAGCCCAACTACCATGAAAATTCTCCCATCCAACATTTTCATAATTGAAACCTAGTTCTTTTATAGACAATAGGGTCTTGGGTTTTCCAACTTCAAGAAGATGGCGTCTTGATAGCAGCAAGCAACTCGGCCGGCGGTTCCTGTCGATAGCCTTGGGGGTTGTTCTTGACCCATCGCCACAGGTCCTCGCAGGCCTTCTCCATGGTGAGTTCAGTCTTCCAATTGAGCTCCTTGTTGGCCAAAGTTGGGTTGGCGGTGAGATCCAAGACATCACCCTGTCGACGGGCCACAATCTCATACTTCAGGTCCCGTCCGACAACGGCGCTGAAAGCCTTGATCATCTCAAAGACGGTGCTGCCGCGGCCGGAGCCCAGGTTCCAGGCCTTGACGCCGGGCTTGTTCTCGCGGAGGTAGTTGAGGGCGGCGAGATGACCTCGAGCCAGGTCGAGGACGTGGATGTAGTCGCGGATGGCGGTGCCGTCGGAAGATTTGTAGTCTGAAATCAGTCAGCCATGTGGTGGGTTGAGAAGCATCCAAACATACCGTCACCAAAAACGAGAAGCTTCTCGCGCTCGCCCGTAGCGACCTTGCCCAGTAGAGGCAACAAGTTGTAGGGGACACCCTGCGGGTCCTCGCCCATGATGCCGCTTGGGTGGGCACCGCAAGGGTTGAAGTATCGAAGAAGAGCCCCGTTCCACTGCTCAGAAGGCTTACCGGCCTTCTTCAAGTTGCTGCGCTGAGCATTGACCCAGTCGGTGATGACATCTTCAACCATGGCCTTGGTGCGGCCGTAGGTATTGGTGGGGCCGATGGGGCAGTGCTCGGGAATGGGAATCATGTTGGGGAATCGAGTTGCATCGCCGTACACGGTGGCGGACGAAGAAAAGACGATGTTGCTGACGTTGTTTCGCTCCATAGAGCGGAGGAGAGCTATGCTGCCGCCGACGTTGACGCGATAGTACTCGAGAGGAATCTCACTGGACTCACCAACGGCCTGTCACTCATGTTAGCCTATTATTTTCATTCATCATCTGCGTGGCCAGAGGAGGGGGGGAGGTTGCCGTGGAAAAGATGGCATACCTTCAGGGCTGCGAAGTGAATGACACTATCAATGGCAGGGTGCTTGGCGAAGACCTCGTCGAGGGCTTTCTCGTCGGTGATGTCGAGCTGGTAGAAGTCGGCTCGGCGACCACAAATCTTCTCGATACGGTCGACGGCGACCTTGGAGGAGTTGTACAAACTGTCGACGATGACGACATCATAGCCGTTTTCGAGAAGAGTCAAAGTAGTGAAAGAGCCAATGTAGCCGGTACCACTGTTTGGGGGTGAAACAATGGCAGAGATTAGCTTCTGGTCATGACGTGAGGGGATTCAGTGTCCGTCAGGGGTCGAAGCATCCCCGCGATAGCTCCCATCACATCACGACGGCGATGGGGTCGGATGAGGGAATGCGTTTGTTCAACGTTGCAAGCAAAAAGCCTGGAGCGTGACTCACCCGGCGACAAGAACAGTTCCAACAGTCATGTCGAGCGAATCGATTGACTGTACCAAGTGATGATTGGAAAGTGATCAATTGTTGGCCGATGAAACTTTGGCGGGGTACAGACAAAGATGAAGTCGAGGAGGGGCAGCGGGACGTGGGGATTGGGGGATGAGATGCCAAGGAGGGGGGTGAAAGAGCCAGGGGGGGGAAGCAAGACGGCTCCGACCGTAGTCCGTAGCTAGAAGCTTAAAATGTGAGGAGGAAAAGGAAAGAGTCTAGCAGGGTAGCTGGACGATGTACAATGCGCACGACTTAATATAAACACTTTTCGTCGGTCTATTATCTACAAGAGAATACATGAAAGAAATATGACGGAGCGCATGCCTATAGGCTATTAGTAACTCAGTTGTACAGCGCACCATTTTCTGCGCACGTGACCGCGGCGCCTTTGCCGCGTCGTTTGCGCCGGCAAAGCTTCGGCGCGCGTCACGATGGCTCTAGCCTCTCTCACCCGGCGCGTTTGCTGCAACAAACAAACGTTCACATTGAATTCAACCGCTATTTACATTGTCAGCCACAGCTTGCACCAGTTTCATTTGCTTTTGACAAGCTGCCCTTCACTTTCGGGCCACTCCTGGGCATGCTCATTCCTCGCATCGTTTCTGCAACCCGGGAAGATTTGTCAGCATCGCCTTATTCACAGTTCATACTCATAGCTCGCGATGAGCTGGGCTGGGGACATTTCACATCAACATGCCCTTTGTTAACAATCGCCACTGCGACAATCCGCTTCTCAAAGACGCTTTCTTTTCACAAGCGCCAGACAAAGCGGTCACTGGACTGGATTGGCAATTTTGCAAGGGGGCTTCTCGTTCTATTGATATATCAGTGGTCGGTACCTTGTCGCCTTCGTTGTCTTGTCGGTTTGCTGCAACAAACCACGGATTTCCCTGGGTCACCTTCCTCTCAATATTAATCATCTTGTTGAGACTGCTGGAACTCTCTTGGAATACGTTCCCCTCCACTCTCGCTTTTCCCTTCCAACCGCCCAACCTACCAACCTCGTTCATCAAGCTCTCTGATGCCCCCACGCGCTGCTGGGCGGCGGCAGGCCAGGTTCTCTTCTCGAGAACCCGACTCGCCGTCAAACCAAAACAACATGTCCACATTCCAAAAACCAAACTTACCGCCACTCCAGGGAACACCAAGCTCGAGAAGACAGTATTCCTACGGTGCAGATGTTGAGCCCATGCCCTCGCGACCTGGCCATGGGTTGCAACGGACTCAGGTGCGAGACATTAGCAATGCTGTCAGAAGTGTCTTGACGAGGCATGAAGCCGAGGAGGAAGAGGAGGGGGAGGAGATCCCAGAGATTCCGGGGGCACAAAATCAAAGAGGACAGCGTCAGTTTTCTGCGCCTGTACCAGATGAACCAGCTGGTGGGCCGTCACAAGGCCGCCATCAACCTTCGTGTAGGACATCTTCTCCAAGCTCGGTACTGGAAGTGAGCTAACTCCGTTTAGATCTCTCAGGTCCCTCTGGCTCCGGTGGCATGACTCGCCCGCTGTTCCCATTATTGAGAAACCAGGCTACTGAAGGCAGTGATGCCGATGATGTGCGTAGCTTCGAGATGGAAAGTGATTTTTATGGTGATGCAACGATAGATTCGACGCCTAGAGCTCCTGCCCAGCCATCTCAGCCTTCACCATTGAGCGAGTTGCGAATATTAAACACTCATTCTGCGACTGGTGCACTGCAACGATCTACGCGTCAAAAACAACCGGGCCTTGGCAGTGAGGACCAGGTCCATGTTGCGCGGCAAACTGCAGAAAACAGTCGCATAGGTCCATCTCCACTACGCACTGCACCTCGCCGTCCCCCTAAACCGCCCTTGCCGCCGAAACCACATTTGATACCACGGACGGTAATTGAGGACGAGAGGGAAGCCGAGGAAGCCGAGGAGGAGGAGGAGGAGGAAGAGGAGGAGGAGGAAGAACAAGAAAAACAACAAGACTTAGATGCGACTGAAGATGAACATGAAAGCGACGACGACGAGTCAGCCAGACCACATATTTTACGACATCTCGCCAACACCAACACTCCTGCTCCCAGACGGCGGCAGACCCGTTCTGTAAATGAGGCTCAAAAACCCCGATTGAGTGGACCTTTGCCGGCTTTGCATCCACCGCAGCCTGTTCCAATATCGCAACAGTCGGGCCGTAATCACGAACCCTTTGGCCAAGCGGGTCGTGTGAGACCAAGTCAGGCCTCAAGTCTGCAGCAGCAAACACACCAGAGGGCAAACGAACGCAGGATGGAAAGACGGGAACCAGAAGAAGCGGAAACGTCGCAAGATAGCTCGGACTCTGGCCGGTGGCTGACGAGAGCAACGGCCACTTCCAACTTTTCCAGTCTGTTTGCGCATGCCAAGCTTTTGGCGAGCAGTAGTCCTTTCGCAATGGCCAGACGGTATCCAGTTGACCAGAATGAGAGAGAAGCTGCGATCCAAAGAGACATCGACGAGGCGGAGGCGGAGTTGGCGCGGGAGCGGCGTCAACAGGCGTCAGAAGAATCACGCCAACGTTGGCAGCAGCGTTGGCTTTGGCTAAAATCGGTTGTACCCTTTACCGGTCAAGCACAACTCGATCCAGACGACATGTCAGCACATGAAGAGGAGATGCGGCGTGGATCGCTCGGTCTGCTGCATTACTTGAATCCACAAACCTACTTGAGAGGGATTGGTTCATGTATAAGAGCAGTGTTAAACTGGATCACAAGACTCATTCATTACATCATACCGGCGGGTCTTTGGGATAGCTTGTCATCCGTGTTTGGATTTCTTCCGCACATGATAGCTGGTTTGCTTGCCTTTGTACTCGCATTCATAATCGCGACCCAGCTAGCCAGCTCGGCGGAAGGAGACTGGATGCCGAATGCTATTGAAACGACGAGGCGGGCGTTTGATGGCATGCGGTACAGGTTTTACGACTCCATGCCCACCGTTAGCTGGCCAAGGAGAGAACGATGGGCAGATGTCACCGAATTGTGGGATGACGACGATACAGCGAGCGACCGGGTCGAACAATTCTTGAACCGTATGGAAGACGAGTTCCTCTCGTTGAAACGAGCGGGCAAGATGCACGATGCGTCTCTGGAGAAATTGGAGAAGGTCGTGCCCAGCATTGTGCACATGGAACTGAGAGATGGAAAACCTGTTGTTTCGCAGGAGTTCTGGCATGCCCTGCGGGACTTGCTTCGGGGAGACGGCGCTTTCTTGACATTCGATAAGATCGGGTCAGAGTACGAGGTATCTTCAGAGCGGCAGTGGAGGGCCATTGCCTCACGACTCGTCACCGACCCGGTCTTCTCGTCCACGCTCGACTTTGCTCTGGAAAAGTTTGAAAGCAAAATGAGCGGCAAAATGGCTTCTTTCTGGGATACGTGGGTCAAGGATAATGACGACAAGATTGCACAAGTGCTAGGCTCAGCCGTCGATCAGATCAAGTCTGCAGGATCACAGAAGGAGTTTGAGGACCGGTTGACGAAAATTGTCAGGGAGCAGCTGGCGCAGTCGGAGCAGCAGAATGGGCAGGTCGTGACCCGAGACGAGTTCCTACGGCATCTGCGGAACGAGTTCGCCTCTCATCGATCCGAGATTCGCGCCGAGCTCAAGGATCTCCAGCCTCAACTGGAACAGCTCGTCAAGCAATCCGTCGAGCTTGCCACCAAGGATATCCCCCACGGCATGAGTCGAGCAGACGTGGCCACTCTCGTCAACGGGCTCATTCGCAAGGCCCTTGCCGACGTCAATCTCGAGGCCATGGCCCGCGGCACCATCCACCGACATTGGGACAGCGACCTCCGCCATCAAATCAACTACTTCTCCGTCGGGTCGGGGGCCATCATCGACGCCAAGCACTCCTCCAGCACGTGGGATCCCGCGCGCCAAGGCGTCGTCTCGCAGGACCAATACAGGCATGGTCTCCGCGGACCCAAGGGCTTCCCTCCCATCGCGGCTCTCGACGCGTGGCAAGACCAAGGCGACTGCTGGTGTGCCGCCCGATCCGTCAACCACCGCGGAAACCCTCACGGCGCCAGTCTCGCCGTCCAGCTCGCGCACCGCATCATCCCGCAGCACATTGTCGTCGAGCACATACTCCCCGGGGCGACGACCGAACCAGGCGCCCGCCCCAAAGTCATCGAAGTGTACGCCGAGATCCTCGACTCGGATGTCCGCGAGCGCATCCTCGACTTTGGCGCAGCCCACTTCCCCGACGACGAGAGCGACTGGAACTTCACCCCGCCCGACTACCACCCGCGGTTCGTGAAGCTCACGCAGTTCGTGTACGAAGCAGCCGACATCCACGACGGCGTGCACGTGCACAGACTGAGCAGCGAGTTGGTGGGACTGGGCGCCGCGACGGACCATGTCATTGTGCGGGCGGTGAGCAACTATGGCGCAGAGAATCATACTTGTTTTTATAGAGTGAGGCTATACGGGTTCAATCCCGAGGTGGATGGTGCTCCGTCTTGACTTGTTGAAACTTGAAACTTTGAACCATCGGGGACAGTGCATACATAGCATGGCGTATTGGCGCATGGGGCTTTGGATTCAACAATGATGCTTGGCTTTCCCCCTTCTTCTTCAACACATGAATACGGTGCGGTGCGGTGCGGTGCGGTGCGGTAGCTTTCTTCCATAATAAATACGCGCATAGTACAGGACAGTACAAAACAATACAATGCATCTGACGTCTTTTTAAACGCGACATAATCATGGTCCATCATGTACAATCCAACAATCCCGTAGCCAGGGCCTCCAAGTCCTCCAACGTATCCGGCCCCTCACTGACCCGGAAGACCTTGCCCCTGCCAGCCTTCTTCTTATCCTCGTCATGCTCATGCTCGTCGTCCTCGTCCTGGAACCACTTCTTCTTCTTCCTAGGCGGCTCATCATCTTCTCCTGCCATGGGCAACGATCTCAGCAACGCGAGGGGATCCTCGCCATCATCACCACCACCACCACCCAGCACGGGAGGTGCTTCGTCCTCCCCTCCGATTGGCTCTCCCTTCTCTCTGGCCTTTCGCTTCTCCCGCTTCTCCCTCTTCTTCTGCCTCGCGAGCTGCTTGTCGTCCACGTCTGCCTCGCGGACCCTCGCCGACTCGCTCTCCACGAACTTGAGGCGCTGTTCGTCGGCGGGACCCTCGTTCTGGAAGTCCTCTTCGTCTTGGAGCTCGTATATCTCGTGGGAGTTGCCGTCGTCGTCGAAGACGAGCTTGGTGGGGTTGCCCCTGAACTTGAGCATCTTCTTCTTGGACTGGAGGGCCTTTTCGCGACGCTTCGAATCAATGACGAAGGGTTCTGCGCCGCCTAGGCCCTCTATTATCTTTGCCGAGTTGATGTGGCCCTTTGAGATCTCGGCGTCGAGGTCGGCGTCGTTGAGGCGGCGCTTGACGGAGAGGAAGTCGTCTTCTGAGTCGGAGTTGTTGTTGTTGTTGTTGTTGGTGGTGGTGGTGGTGGTGGTGCCATCGACGACGAGCTTGGAGTAGTGCTTGGAGAGGACGTCTTGGTTCTGTCGCTCAAACATCTTGTCGTACTTGGTTCGGACTTCCTGCTTCCTGCTCTTCTTCTTCTTCTTCTTGGTCTTGTCGTACTCGCCGTCGAGGTCCGTGTCTGACTCGGATCCGCTGGACATGCCGTCGCGGGGGGCATTCTTGATCTTCTTGATGTCGTCGCCCTTGTGGAACTTGATCTGCGGCGTGCCGGGGAGGCCGAGACCGGCGGCGAAGGCGTCGAGATCGAGCTCGTTGAGCTTGAAAACGTCCTTGTTCTTTTGAAGGTGGATCGAGCGGATGTAGCTGATGAAGGCCTTTTGGCCGAGATATTTGAGGTCGGGTTTCTGGAAACACATGTTTTGGAGGTCCGTTTTCACGCTCTTCTTCTTCTTTTCTTTGACGCTGACCCTTTGGATCGGGATCTTCTTCTGCTCGAGACGCTTCAGCATGCCAGCTTCTTCGCTGGGGTCGAGGAAGAGCACTGCGCGGCCGTTGCTTTCGTACCGCGCCGTGCGGCCCACGCGGTGGATATATGTGTCGACGTCCTCGGGACAGTCGGCCTGGATGACCCAGTCGACGGCGGGGAAGTCGATTCCCCGGGCGACCACGTCGGTTGCGAACAGACAGGAGTGTTTGGCAGTCGTGAAGCGCGACGTGATTTCCAGCCGCGCGACCTGCTTCTGTCGGCCATGCAGATGGAGCAGCGGGATACCCGGCTGGAGATGACGGAAGCTTTCGTACACGAAGCGAACTTGTTTGCCGGAGCTCAGGAAGACGATCATCTTGCTCTTGAGGTTCGCCTTGATGAAGCCGTAGAGGGTGTCCATCTTTTCGTGCAGCGGCGTGATAATGTAGTGCTGCTGGAGGTTGGTGGGCGTGGCGCTGACGGCAGCCTCGTGGACGGAAACGTACTCGGGCTCGTGGAGACTCAGGCGAGCCAGGTCCGACACCTTCTTGCTCTGTGTCGCGCTGAACATGAGGGTTTGTCTTGATTTGGGCAGGTGCTCGACCAGGGCATCCACCGCCGACTGGAATCCCATGTCCATGATGCGATCCGCCTCGTCCAGCACCAGGATCTGCAGGTTGTTGGCGTCGAACCCGGCGGTCTGGTCAAGATGCTGCAGCATGCGACCTGGCGTGCAGACCAAGATGTTCATTCGGGACAATCGCTCCGCCTCCTCCTTCAGGCTCTTGCCGCCAATTACCAGGCCGGCCGAGAAGGCATGGTACCGGCCAATCTTGCGGAGGACTTGGAAAATCTGCACGGCCAATTCACGGGTCGGGGAGATGATCAAGGCTCCGAGGCCGTCGTATTCGGTCCATTGCGCCCGGTAAAGCTTCTCCAAAACGGGTACCAGGAAGGCCAGTGTCTTTCCGCTGCCCGTCTTCGCAGCCCCCAGGATGTCATTGCTCTTCAGGGCCAGCGGGATGGCCTGCTGCTGGACTTCGGTCAAGGTCTGGAAATGCGACGCCTTGAGTCCCAAGATTGTGGGTTGCGACAGGGGAAGATGGGTAAAGTTTTTGATCTCGGCTGACTTGGGGTCCTGCAGGAATAAATAAATAAAAGACAGAGAATGGGTCAGCATGCTGTACAAGCGACATTGGAGAGAGAGTCTCTGGGAGAGTCTCTGGGAGAAGGGGGAGGGAGGGATCTTGGGGTCGCGGCATACAAGGTCCGTCACGGCTTGGTCCAGCTTTTGCAGGTCATCCTGGTCTCGCTTTCTTTTTTGTTGACGATGGTCGGTTTTGCTCTGCTTCTGCGTATTCGGCTGTCGCCCGGGTGTCCGAACCACCATTGTCATGGATTGGTAGTGGAAGTGCACAGGAGTGAGCCTAAAGGCAACAATGATGAGGAAAAATGGCGTTGCAAAGAAAAAAGATATTCCAATCGATAAGGTTTTCGGGTCGGGGACACAGGTGGTGGGGCAAGTGGGGCATTGCGGAGCCGAGCACGGAGCACGGGTCACTTGCTGCCCCGCCACTCGCCAGCCGCAGGCACCCGTCAAATTGATCCATCTCAATGATCCATTTACAAAGCCAACAACACACAACTCAAAACACAAAGCTGCCTGCCATCATGCCCCGCAAACTTTCCAAGTCTCTCACATCACCATCGTCAACCACGCTCTCCTCCACAACCACCTCATCCACCCTCAACCCGGCGTCCACCCTCCCACCCTCCCTCGCCGATCCAACCCTCCCGCTCCCGCGGCTCATCGTCTTCGACCTAGACTACACGCTCTGGCCCTTCTGGGTAGACACGCACGTCTCCCCGCCCCTCAAGCCCTCGCCGACACACACGTCCGCCACCGACAAGTTCGGCGAAGAATTCGCCTTTTACGCCGACGTCCCCTGGATCCTGCAACTCCTCCCCCACGCCGTCAGCTCCTCCGACTCCGACTCCGACTCCTCCCCCAGCGCCCCCATCAAGATGGGCATCGCGTCGCGCACCTCGGCGCCCCAGCTGGCGCGGGACCTGCTCAAGATGCTGCATCTGCCTGCTCTCCAAGAGGGCGACAAGGCGCGGCGGGCCATTGACGTTTTCGACGGCGGCACGGAGATCTACCCGGGCAGCAAGATGAGGCATTTCGAAGCGATCCAGAAGAAGACGGGCATCAAGTTCGAAGACGTGCTCTTCTTTGACGACGAGAGTCGCAACGGGGAGACGGAGAAGCTGGGCTTGACCATGAGGTTGGTGAGGGATGGCTTGTGCTGGGATGAGGTGGAGAAGGGCGTGGAGGAGTGGAGGAGACGGAGGGGGTTTCGAAGGGGCTCTGCGTCGACGGGATAGGTCATGATGATGTTACGTACATTGTATGTAGGCTCTGGAGTTCGGAGTTCGGAGCGCAATCATCGACTTTGGTGTCAATGGCCATGCTACGTTGGTTTCTCCGTGTCAATCACACCCGCCCACTCTTTCCGGCTATACCACCCACCCGGAGGAGAGGAACATGAACAAAAATACCTTGTGCAACCACAATAAACGACCTCGTACACACAAAGTTTGTCGGTCTATATGCTGTCTATGAAGTAAGCAACGCAACACACTCGAGACTAGTGTTCACCATCATAGAATCCTCGCGAGATACACGCACCCGATGACTAACTCAAGTCTCGCGTCCAAAGAGCGTATTACATGTGCTCAAGTCTATAAACGTCTAAAAAGCGGGTGTTCAAAATATACAAAAAGTCTTAGATGGTAGAAGGTGTCGCGAAATTTGCCAATGAAACCGTTTCCATCTCTTTTCCCTCCGTACCCCTTTTCAAGATGCGCCCCTACCTTGAAGAGATCCCACGAATGCACATCCACCCCCCTGACATCCAACAAGTGATAGCCACAACCTTCTAGGCAGTGGCAGTGGCAGTGGCATTGGCAGGAGTCACTCGTGCCTCTTTCCCCCCTTCCAACTTCAGCTTCTCCACAAGCTCCCCATTCGTAGGAGCGTCGTCGGTCTGGGCATCATTCGTAGTCTCGTCCGTCTGTGTTCTCCCCGAAACTTCACCCGCCCCGTTGGTCTGTGTACCCTCTGTGGTCTCCTGAAACGCTGCTGCCTTTTCTCCATCCAAGTCCTCGCTGGGCGGCCATACCTTGGGCATCGTGCAGATTCTCACATCCCTCGGCTTGCCATTCTCCTTGCCCGACGCCACGCACGCCATTCTCCGCCCGTCGTCAACTTCTTTCCACAGCAGCGGACCGGTCGGGAACGACGTGAACCCGTTCTCCCATGAGATTACGCCCTCCCACGCTGGGTCCGGCACACCCAGTTGACCGAAGCTGAAGTCTAGCTCGCCGCCGTACTTTTTAGGAATGTTTCTCGGCTCGATGAATGCTTCGAGCGTGGCCTTTACTTGATGCGGGGCAAGGACGAAGATCTTGGACGTGGTGATGGGGTCGAACCAGCGCTTGACCCATCCCCAGACCGTGTTGAAGAAGGAAGGAGCGCCAATGACGAATATTCTGTCCAGAGTCTCGGGGTAGTGAGCCGTCGCGATCTGACTAGCAATCTGCATGTGGCCCTTGAGGTTCCAGAACTGTTTGAGCCCAACGCCTGAAATATCAACAATGTTGATGCTCATCGTGATGGGCACATCTGGGTGCTCGCGGTCGACGAGCTGCGTGCAGAACGGCTGGTTGAACCGTGTCATGTTCTCGTATAGAGCAAAGAGACGCAAGAACCCTGAAGGTGTTTTGCCATCAGTCTTGGCATCGGAGAAGTTTGACTTGGCACCTTGTCGCTCGTAGTCGGAGATGGCTTTGGAATCCAGGTGCTTGACGTTGAAGACGTAGAGTGGCATGCCGCGGCGATCACGGCGGCCAGTCCATTGGGGGTACTGGAAGGAAGAGCAAATGGTCAGCACACGCGGCTCTGGGGAGCATTTTCAGGTCCAAGACGCACCAGTCGTCGACTCTGCTCATAGGCGTCTAGCTCGATTGTCTGGTACAGAGTGTCAATGCTGTTGGCGGCTCTCCAGTCTTCCGTGTCCTTGAATTGGTTGTATGCATCCTCGACGATCCATCGGCGCGCGCGCAAGTATCGCCTGGACGGGACGGGAAAGAAGTAGACGCAATTAGCACACACGGGGATTATTGTGAATCTGTGATGAAGCGGCAAGGCGCCTCAGTCGCATCCGACACGGACGGGCTCATGACGAAAGACGGAAGCGATTTGAGAATTTTAGCACGAGTAAACCTACAGTACTGTCTGGTCGTCGTGGCTCGCAGGGGGCCCTCTGGTCCAAATCCCTCCCTGTTCCAAGACGTCCTTGAATTTGTTCAAAGCCGCCTCCTCGTGCTCGCTCAAGTGGCCCAGATGCCCGCGCGGGTATTCAAACTGGCTCGCGGTCGACGTTGAGGATTTGACCCGGGTGGCTGGCGCAGAAATGCCGGAAATACCGGAAATACCGGAAATGGCAGGGGCAAGATCGGCCGTCATGGCGACTGGGACTGGGCCAACAGTTGTGTGCTGTGAAGAGGCTTCGAAAACGGAGTGCAGATGATCACAGAATTTCTGGGGACGAGGACGGGGACGAGGAGGATAGCGAGTTGAGAAGGGACAGAAACAAACCGCATGGAGGTCCGTGATAGTTGAGCCCTCAATGTTTTTTTTCTTTTTTTTCTTTTCTTCGATCCCTGGTGGTCCGCGGATGCGGACTTTTCAATGTTGGCACGGATCCGTCAGCCCGGGCTGAAATGGAGCTTTCGACATGGTGGGGTGGGGATCTGAAGGGACGCCGAGCAATCAACACGCTTGCCATGGTCGTTTCGCCGCATCCCGCATCCCGCATCCCGCGTTTGGCTGCCTTCTGCGTTCCGATGCCCCGTTGAATGCCAGTCCAGCAAAAAAAACAGGGGGGGGCCGAGCTTGGCGGTATTCGAGCTGACAAGCCTCATTGAGTCATTGCCCGCCATTTCCGTCGCCGTCACAGGGCCGGAGTGCCCGAGTGCTGCTTTACTCGATTTGTCGACTAGTCGCAAGTCGAAAATGAACATGGCGTCATCGGCCCTGTCGAAGCACATCTTTCCGGGCGCTCCGTTTCATTGCGAAAGCTAAAACAACGGCCGGACCCTGCTCTAGGCTCTACTCGATCAATATATCGTGCCCAAGTCGACGTAGAGGCAGAAAGTTAATCATGACCTCTAGACTTCCAAATCGCCGCATAACATCCCTCGCATCTTGGCCAAAACCCATCCGCGCTCGTCCCACGCGCTCCCAAGTACCGGCCTTGGTTCGCTCCAGGACCAAGAGCAGAATCGTGGCTTCTTCAATGAACCACAATGCCGTCATGCGCTCTCCACGAGCATGCTGCTCAAGGTACTCCCGAATTGGACTCGGCCCGTTGCTGTTGGCTGCTGATGGCATCGTCGCCGCGGTGCTGAAATCTGTGCCTCGGCCCCGACTGAGTCTTACATCCACGCAGACATCGTTGAAAACCCATCCGTTGTTATGAACACGTGCTTTCACTTTATCTAGAACCAGAGGGTTCGTGACACGTAAGAGGTAGCGATTCGGCGAGAATGAGGGCGGTCCGCTCGTGGGCGAGAAGTCGTAGACAGCTTGACCGTCTGAGCTGAGCACCAGCATCTCTGGAGAATAAGCCCATTTTACAGACGATGACTCGTTTCTCGTTAGCTGCGTGGCGCTCATATAGTGATGGCTCAGAATCTTCTTCTCCCTGGACGTGCCGTCTTGTTCAATCACGACAACCGAGGAATGGAGCTCGACCTCGCCTCTCCATCCAGCCCATGTCCAGCTGGGCAGATGTCGCCGTCGCTGTGGCTGGGTGTTTCCAGAATGGTGCCAGAAGCTCGTTGTCAGCGCAAATAAGAGCTTCGCCCTAGCTGGTCCTTGCCGTGTCTCCGGGTTCCAGGTCGGACTCCACAAGGGAATGCCGACTATGCTACCAAGTTTTCCATTTCCAATCGTCTTTTCGAGCCGTCTGGTGATGCCGATGAAGGCGCTGAGGGAATCCTCGTCAAAAGTAAGCTTGCGCTTGCTGTATTGAACAACGTGCTTGTCGGTTTCGCGGAAAATACTCAGCGTGCTCGGCTCTTCCATTGTCTGTGGCAATCTCTTCCAAGCCTCCCAGCTGCCATCGATGTATGAAACGCCATTGAAGAGGCCGGGTCTCACGAAATCACCCATCTTTTCTTGTTCTCTGTCGTAGTATGTGGCCAATGGTAAGACCAATGTTTCTGGACACGACATGCCGTCACACTCCCAGTACATCTGTCGTTCGGTGAAGATCAGACGTCGCCGGGCTAAGAGTCCTTCCTGATATGTCCACCCCCGTGTAAACCAGGTTGAGCTTTGGATGTCCATGCGAGGGTCTCGCAGGCTGGAAACCAGCGTAACACTCCCATCGGCAAATTTGTAGGTCGGCTGTTTTGGTCGCGTGGTCGAACCCACGCCAGGCAATCCATGCATGGCATGGTCGCCATGTGCAGCAATGATTGTCAGTATGGCGCCTTCGAAAATTTCGTCCATCCTGTCAATGTGTTGCGTGCGCTCGGCGAGATTGGAAGAGTCTATGCAGAGTTTGTCCATCCACAAATAGCGAAGCTTCAATTCCCGAGTCACGGCAATAGCATCCTGTACAACATTGGACCAGGAATCGCTGGTATCACTGCCAGCAACATAGCTCAACGCCACATAGTCCTCGGTGATGGGTCGCTCTACCACCTTGGGTGGTGACTGGATGCAATCAATGAGCTTGAACCCGTGTAGATCTCGCGATACCTGTCGTCGCCCGCATCGGCCCTGGTGGTGGCGGTCGCAAAACTGCAACCAGTCACTTGCAATTGACAAGTCTGCCGTTTGTCCAATCTCTCGTCCCCAAATGCCCTTCTGCAGCCAAGACGAATCAGCGAGAAGCGCGGGCGGCTCTGGGGTCAGTCGTTCGGTGCTCCTGGCTCGAACCCTCACAGCCATAGGCTCCAATGAGGTTTGTGGAAGAGTTCTGTAAATCATTCCATTCTCACGAAACCAGTCTGAGTCAACATCCCAGGCTTTTGCGCCGTCTCCCTGTTTCTTAGGAACAACGCCGAGGAAGCCAGGCGCAAGACCCTTGGCCTTGGCACGTGCAGGATGATTCATGTCGAACAATTTGGTGGAGTCGATCAAGTAATTCGTGTCCCTGCTGGAAAATGCCGACAAACTATAATCGCCATCTCCTTGCCCGGGTACGTGAACCTCCCAAAAGAACCTACAAAGCGGACACTTTGTGGCCCATTTGTTCTCTTCCAGTCCGCGGAGTCGAGAAATGAAGTACTCTTTCTTTTCGAAGGCATCTTCAGCGGCGGGATGGAGCGTTTTCGTGAAGGAGAGATCAACTTCTTCCAGCGTAGTCTCGATGTCCGCTGCTAGACTTGAGCAAGACGTGCACAAGTTGGCATCGGCGTTGCGGATAGTGGCGGATGCAGGGGCGGATGCATCAGAATGAGCCGAAGGGCTTCGACTTCTCCTCCAGCTGATACGTCGAATGATAGATTCACGTCGGGGAGATCCATCGTCGTCCTCGGGAGGGGGTTCCACGGTAAGATGCTGCATCATGTTCTTCAGCGGGTTCTTGGATCGGCGCCGCTCAATCGCCGGCCTGTCGCCTCCGCCGCCAGGGGTCACGGGTATCAGACTGTCGGGCATTTCCTATTAATTATCCTTTTTGTTGGAACAGGGAATGAGAGGCTCGCTTCATCGACAATGGAAAATTCTGGGCGGGCTAGTGGTGGTGGAATTATCACGTCAACTGCTCAAATCGAATGTACTGATACAGGTGACTCGCACTTGCACTTTTGCTCGGGTGACCGACCGGAGGCGGGGCAGACGACGTCGAAGGCACATTTACGGTGGCGAAAGAAGAGATAGAAATGCAAAGGCAACATGAAAGTATAAATCGTACAATCGAATAAATGAAGAGGACGAAGAAGACAAACTACCGTGTTGATGCATGAACAAGCGAAATGCAAATGCAAACCAGCAAATGGCACCTCGACGTTGAAATTTTTATGACACTGCCTGTCACTGCCACTGCCACTGGCCATTGCTATTGTGCCACATCACGCAGCATGTGGGGTGTCGTCCTCTTTCGCTTTGGCTAATGAGAGGATTGACAACTGGTTGTTACTCGGGCTCTGCCGTCAGTGGACTTGTCCCGGACTTGTCCCTCGCTGCCTGACTGCCGCCTGCCTCGTAGCTCCACTATTCAGGGGTCATTGTACAATTGTACAATTAAAGAGGGGCGTGGGTATCAAGCAACCCTCTTCTGTTAAATAGCAACCCTGTCTGTGGCTAGTAGCCCAGTTGCCCCGTTACCGGCCGACCACGTGATTTTGCGGGCGGCCACGTACTAGTTAAACGTAGCCCCTAGCGCCTGCGCATAGCATACCTAATACTATAAAATCGCAAATTAAAGCTAAATTAAAGCTATCCTTAATAGCTAAAAATATATAATATCCTATTATTATAAAGTCTCTCTTTAACTATGTTTTCCTTACTAAAGAGGCTATCCTTAAGGCTACTAGAGCTATAGGTAAAGAGCTTAGCTTTAGTCTTATAATTTATTATAGAAAGCTAAATACTAGTAATTATAACTAAATTATCCTTTAATATTATAAAGGTTAGAACTATATATTATAGTATTATTAGGATATTTATCTAAAGAAAGCTTAGAAAAACTTAAGCTTATAGATAATAGGCTACCTATATAAGCTTATAATTATAGTTACCCCTAATAAGGATTATATTATTAAGAGGTAGCTATAATAAGACTATGATTATAAGCTTACTAATAGCTAGTATCTTAGTTAATTCTAATATAAAGTTATTTAAAAATATTATAAAGAGATTATTAACCTTTATAATAGTAGTTAGATTCCCTTAATAATACTAGCTACACTATAATATAGCTACTTAACTAAAGTTAAGGGCATTATAAGGTAAGATATTAAGAATGCTATTTAACGCTATTAATTAAACAAACTTAATAGCTAATCTAAGATTAAGTGGTTATATAACTAGCTTAAAGATAATAATACCTTTATCTTTAGGGACTAATATAGCTCTAATAGGTATATTTAAAAGCTCTTTATTATGCCTATCTCTAGGCTTTAATTATTAAAGGAAAACCCTAATTACTTCTTCCTTGATTATATATATAAAATAAACTACTTTAACCTTCTATTATTTAATGCTTATAGTATTACTATCATGGCTTGCACCGAAAGGTTAAGAACGAAGTAATGGCTAAGACTATCGTAGTTGCTACTAGATAAATGCTAGCTAGGGGCGGGTGCGTGAAGGTTTTAATCTTTAACCTAGCACTAATAATATGTATAGTCTTTAATAAATACCTTGCTTTATAAGCATATAGCTATCTTATAGCTAGCTAGCCTCTTTATTATCTATATAGCCTAAAGGTTCTTTAAAGACTTACTTTAATAAATATCCTATCTTTAACCTCTACGCTCCTAATATAATACCCCCCTTATATATAATTAATCTTAATTATAAAATAAGCTACTTACTTAGGGCGTAGTTACTATATTAGAGCTTTATAAGGAAAAATAAGATAAGGCACCTTATATTTAGATATATAGGTAAATAAAAAGAAATAATAATAATAATACTACTAATTAAAAATAACACCTTATTATAGTTAGTAATGTTTTAATAGTAGCTTATACATGGCTTTACTATAGTAAAATAAATATTATTACCTATTATATAGCTAGAAAAAATAATATAGATAACTTATGTTAATTTTTATAATTAGTTAAATAAATAAAGTACTTAATACTAGGGTTTTAAATAGTCTAACTAGAGGGCTTATATTATAGTTACTATAAGCTTATAGCTATTAGGCATATATGCGTTTAGTAGTGCTAATAGTTATTATTATAATTTGTGAATTACCTATATATAGTGTATTAGATTACTTAAGGGGTCTAGGGTTAATATAAAAAAGACTAATTTTTCCTCTCTTTTATACTCTTCCTTTCTTTTATAATATCCCTTAACCTTATAAGTTACCCTTACTAGCTAAGTAGTAGCTCTCTTATTACTATTACTTAGTAGTTACTAATCTCTTTTAGTCCCTAATTATTATTATTATCTATCCTTATTTATCTTAGTTTCTTACCCTTATCTAGCTTATAAGTTTATACTCTTATTAGTATAACTTCCTTATCTAGTTTATTATAGCTAACTTATAGCTAGTTTACTATATTTAAGTCTTATACCTAAACTTTACCTTTATTAATACCTTAAGAAAATCTATTAACTAAGAAATCTCCTATAAAGTCTCCTTAAAAGTAAACTTCTTTTAAAATCTTATTATAAGTTTATTATATTCTTATAGTATCTTTATTACTAACTTACTACTAGTAAAATAACTTTAAAAAAGATTCTATATATATACTATTATTAGTAAGTAATAATATAAAATATTCTCCTAAAAAACAGTACCTATAAGATTTTAGAATACTTTATTAATAAAAAAACCTTCCTAGCTAAATATAATAAGTCTTTAAGTATAATATCTTTACTTACTTATTACTTCTTTATAGCTAATATTTAATAGGCTATTTAATAAAATATGCTTATTACTTCTAAAATAATAAAAACTATATTATAGTATATCTTTCTTAACTAAAATTTACCTAGTTATTACTAATATATTACTAGACTTTAGCTTAAATTATATAGCTTTATAATAGGCTATTTAAACTTATTAAAGCTACTCCTAAAGGTAGCTATTACTATTAAAATAAAGTAAGTATAATCCTATTTCCTAGATACTAGATTACTACTAACTTACTACTAGCCTATTATAAAAATAAAGAAAAAGCTATAGAATACTATTCTAGTTTATAAAAATTCTAATAAGTATAGTTATATTTACTATACTTAAATATTTACTAATATTACCTATAAGATAAAATATAATAAATACACTATAATAGTACTACTAAGTAATACTATAAATCTAGAGACTTAGATTAATATTATAAATTACCTTTACTTTATAGCCTAGAATATCCTAAAGGTAAGCTTTCTTAATATATATAGCTAATACTTAACTAACTTACTAGTAGTTTATACTAAATACTATTAATTTACCTAAATATATTAGTCTTATTAAGCTCCCTAGTGTACTTTAAGTCTATATATATAAAGAGAGGGATTTAAATAATAAAGATACTCCTAAGGCCTCTTTCTCTATAGCTTCTATAGCTACTAATAATAATAAGGGACTAGTAGTCTTAAGGGCTAACTTTATTATAAAGGGATAAGTACTTAGTAGCTATATAATAGATTATTTAAGTTATCTAAGTAAATTAACTTTATTTTCTAATATCTTTAGTGTGTTAAGTTATAAAATATAACTACCTTATATTAACTTTATTACTTAGCTATTACTTATAGTTATTAATAATTTCTTTAGTAATAAAATCCCTTTTTAATACCTAAGAATTCTCTAAAGTATTATAGCCCTTCTATTTAACTAGATATTTATAATACTTTTTATTATAGTAATATAAAATAATTCTCTTAACTTTAAACTCTTATTTATTATTTTTAATAGTATCTTATAGTAAGGATATATTTTCTATATCTATTAGGTTCCCTTTAAAAGGTTTAAGACTAGTAATATTAAATATATTATATAATTAAGTCCTAGGTAGTAATTTTAATTAATATACTAGTCTATAACTTCTAATTACCTTTTTAATCTTATAGGGGCTTAGATACTTTATAGCTAGCTTTTTACTAGGGTGTCTTAGGTTAATATTTTTTATTAATAATAAAACATAGTTACTAACTTTAAACCTTATTAGAGTTCTCTTCTAGTTATAATATTTTTTATACTAAGTCTATAAGTTACTTAAAAGCTACTTAATTATAGTATACTTCTCTCTTAGTGCTAAAATCCTACTTTTAGCTTAATTATTTACTAAAGGGATGTTTACTATTACTTACTATAGACCTCTAGGATTATAACCTTATAATACCTCCGCTAGTATATAGCTATGCGTTAAGTAATTGCTTATATTATACGCGAATTACGCTATTAATAGGTTATTCGCCTAATTAGTTTATTTAGTATAAGTAAAAGCCCTTAAATAATATTCTAAGACCTAGTTTAAATATTCTATCTAACTATTTATCTAGGGGTAAAAAGCAGTGCTAAGTAATTACTTTATTATAAGAAAATAGCAAAAAGTTATCTAAAAACCACTAGTAAATATAAAACCTTAGTCTATTATAATACCTTCTAGGGCTTTATAGTCTTTAAAAACATATTCTAAGAACATAGTTACTAGCTTATTACTAGTTAGTTATATTAAAATAGGGATATAAATACTGTATTTTATAAAACGGTTAATAATAACTAAAATTACATTATAGGTTTAATTTAAATCTTTTACTAGTAAAAGTCTAGTAATAAAATCTATTAATAATTCTTAAAAAGGGCAATTAGGCACTAGTAATATAGCTAGCTTACTATATAGTTTATAATGCCTTAGTTTTAAAGTCTAATAATTTATATAAGTGCTAACATATACCTTTATATCTTTCTTTATTATTAGCTAATAATATTAGTTTATAATCTAATAAAGAGTTTTGCTTACTCCTTAGTGCCTAGTAGTAGGGTTATTATAAGTTAGTAATAAAATTTCTTTCCTTATACCTAGAGGAATAAAAATATAATTCTTAAATATTAATAGCTTAGAAAGTCTAATTAACTATATCTAGGATATAGCTAAATCGCTGCTTTTAAGTAACTTTAATTAAGCTATAGTAAAGTTATTACCTTACTATGCTTTATATAATAAGACTTAAATTAAGGGTTTTAATTCTAAGCTCTTTTCTAAAAAGTTAGAGTTAAACTTAGAAAAGGTTCTCTAAATAGATTAGATCCTAGCTATAATATCTCTATAAGTAATTAGTTTAATAAATGCTTTTAGTCTTATAGGGATATAGATAAGTAACGTTTTTAAGGGGCGCCCTTACTACTTACTAGTAATAACCTATACTAGTCTATTCCTATTAGTAATAGCTAGTCTAATAGGAAAATTAAAATAATTAAGTAATAAACAATATATACGCTAGGTACTAATAGTATTACTATAGCTAGCTTATTACTTATTAATAGAAGTATAAAAAGTATTAAATAACCTTACTAATATAACTTTTCTAAGATTATCTAGATTATTAGGTTCTTTAGAAATATAGTTAAGTTATGATTTTTTAAAACCCTAGATATTAGTAGTATTATTATAGCGTTATTATAACTAACTATTAGTTACATTAAGTAACGTTTTCGTGAAGCCTATAGTATTAATAATATTACTATAGTGTTTCTATCTCTTAGTATTTATAAATTTAAATAAAAAGGTAAGAAGTTATATAATTACTACTTTCTCTTTCCTTGCCTTACTTATAAAATCTAGTCTTCTTAAAAGTGAGTTAGTAGGATTTAATTTCCTTATATAATATATAATCTTAAAGTTAAAAGGATAAAGCTTATTAAGCATAGTTACTTACCTGCTAGTAAGCTTAGGCTTTATAGTAAAGTACTTATAGTTTAAATAATCTATAATAACTTTAATTATATAAGCTAAATAAGCGAGATAGTGTCTTTATATATAAAAAGCCTCTTAGATAGCTAATAATTTGCTATTAGGTATTAAATATTATAATTTAGTATTAGTTATCTTTCTTAATATAAATATAACTAGGTGCTAGTAACCTAGCACTAATATTATAAGTATAGCCCTAATTATATATTTAGATATATCTATCTTTACTCTAAGATATATAAGTAAGTTAAAATACACTAAAATTAGCGCTTCCTAAAATCTTTATTAAAGCTCTTTAAACACTACTATCTTATAGGGTTTTAGTTTAAATATTACTAGTTAATTCCCTCTAAGGCAATCTATTAATAGAATAATAACTTTACTATACTATTTAATAAAATAGTAGTAGAATCTAGTAAAACTAAGAAATAACTAAATATTAAAAACACTACATAGTATTAGCTAGGTTATAATTACTTTAACTCTTACTAGGTCTATTATAATACCTTTCTTTAATATCTTAAAGCCTAAAAATTAAACTTCCTTAACTAAAAATTAACACTTCTCTAGGTTAATAAAAAGACTTACCTCTTTAAACTTACATAAAACTTATTTAATATGCTTTATATAATCTTTAACCTTACTACTATATATTAGCGTATTATCTAGATAGATAATGTAAGTCTTATTAATAAGTCCTTTAAGAGTATTATTAATATACTCCTAAAAAGTTACTAGTGTATTAACTAGTCTAAATAGCATTACTAGATATTTAAAGTAGCTATATTAATAATAGAATACTATTTTTACTTATTACCTAAGCGAATACGTAGCTAGTAGTATATATCTTTTAAATCTAGGACTATAAAAATAACTATGCTCGCTAATTAATTAAGAATTTTAGTAATAAGGGGCAAAGGGGCCTTATTCTTAATTATGATCTTGTTTAGGCCCTTATAATTCATATAAAGCCTTAATTTCCCTCCTTTCTTTAGAATAAATAAAATTAGGGCTTTAGCTAGGCTAACTAATTTTCTAATCCACCCTTTAAGCTATATACTTATAAGGTACTCTTTAAGAACCTCTAGCTCCCTTTTAGCTAAATTATATATAAGCCCCTAAGGTAATGTTTTCCCTTTTTCTAATTTAATTACATAAGTGTAACCTCCTAGTTTAGGAAGCTTACTTACTAACTCTTTAGAAAAAATATCTATAAACTCCCTATATTTTTCTAGGATTATTAGTGTAAGGTACTTAGTGCTTTTATCCTAATTTAACATAGCTTCTTTATTACTTACGTTTTCTAAAATTAGTATAACTATAATACCTTTACTTTTTTACTATAAATAAGCATACTTAAGGATTTATATAGTTACTTTACTATTTATTTATATATCTATTACTACTAGGTTCTCTAATTAGCCTTCTCCTTTTCCTTTTTAATTTTTATTTTCTAGAATACTTAGCCTAATCTTTATTACTCCTAATAATAAAGTAACTACTACTATTTTTTTCTCTCTATATACTTACCACTTACTATAAGTAAAGAAAAGATATTCTATTATTACTAGATATCTCTAGTATTTATGCTCCTAACACATAATTATAGGTAAATACTCTTTAATCTAGTCTATACCTAGAATTATCCCTTTACTTATATTAGTAATAAAGTAACTAACTTAGTAAACCTTTATAAATTCTATACTATCTTTTATCTTAACTAATTTTTTAGAATTTCTTAATATAAAATCACTTTTTTGCTTATACTCTCTAATATTCTATTTAATTAGATTATATTCTTCTAATCCTTTTTTAATAATAATTTTAGATAAATTATTAAAGACTATATGCCTATATTAAATAGTACTTATATAGCTAACTACTAGTTATCTTATTATAAAGATACTTATATTCTTATTTTATTATCTATAGGGTATTTTATAGTAAGATTGCATTCCTAGGTCTATGCTAATTAAACTAGTATTATATTAGGAGATATAGCTTTATTACTACTTTCCCTATGCTTCTTAGTTATATATTTAGTACTTTTATAGGTAAAATAATCTAGTGCTTAATAAGTTAGTATAGTATACCTAGGCTTTTTATATTTATAGCACACTAGGGATAATCTTTTCCCTTAGTCTTTACTCTATTACTACGCCCTATTTATAGGTAATATAAAATAAAAGCATTACCTCTTTCTTTTAGAGTCTTAACCTTTTTTATTATTTTAGCTTAAACCTATTATAACCTTTGCTTTCTTACCCTAGCCTTATAGTTAGCTTTAGGTTATTAGAATCTCTTAACTAATTATTTACTTTCTTATAGTATTATTTAAGCTATTTAGAAAGATTATAATTCTTAGATATATAGGGATTTCTTTAGGTAACTTAGTGTGTGCTATGATACGCGCGCCTATAAACGCGCGTATTCGCGATGACAAGCACAAGGGATACAGGGGATCGCAGGGATAAATAACACAACAAGGGATAACGATATTAGTTATCTAGGCAAAGGGACTATTTAATCTATAAAGAGATCACCTATAGCTAGATTCTTTTAAGGTTCTTTATGCACGCCTAACTTTAGATTTTTGACTTAAATGCCTAGTGCTACTATAGCTACTATTGTGTTTACCTTAATAAGATAAATTAATAAGATTATTTCCCTAACTTAACTAAAAAGTCACTTCTAATCTAACAGACTATTTAATCTAAATTATCTCTATTCGTAAAGACTAATTTAGCCGTTGTTATAATCGCTGCTATTAAGTTAATTAACCCTTCTGACGTGAGCAAACGTCACCGCTACCTTTAATTACCTGTTTTAAGAATTATTAATGGATTTTATTACTAGACTTTTACTAGTAAAAGATTTAAATTAAACCTATAATATAATTTTAGTTATTATTAACTATTTTATAAAATATAGTATTTATATCCCTATTTTAATATAACTAACTAGTAATAGGCTAGTAACTATATTCTTAGAATATATTTTTAGAGATTATAAAGCCCTAGAAGGTATTATAATAGACTAAGGTTTTATATTTACTAGTAGTTTCTAGATAACCTTTTATTATTTTCTTATAATAAAGCAGCTACTTAGCACTGCTTTTTACCCCTAGATAAATAGTTAGATAAAACGTTTAAACTAGGTCTTAAAATATTATTTAAGGGCTTTTACTTATGCTAAATAGACTAATTAGGCAAATAACCTATTAATAGCGTAATTTACGTATAATATAAGTAATTACTTAACGTATAGCTATACACTAGTAAAGGTATTATAAGGTTATAATCCTAGAGATTTATAGTAAGTAATAGTAAATATCCCTTTAGTAAATAATTAAGCTAAAAGTAGGATTTTAGCACTAAGAGAAAAGCACACTATAATTAAGTAGCTTTTAAGTAACTTATAGACTTAGTATAAAAAATATTATAACTAGAAAAGAACTCTAATAAGGTTTAAAGTTAGTGACTATATTTTATTATTAATAAAAAACATTAACTTAAGACACCTTAGTAAGAAGCTAGCTATAAAGTATTTAAGCCTCTATAAAATTAAAAAGGTAATTAGAAGTTATAGATTAGTATATTAATTAAAATTACTACCTAGGACTTAATTATATAATATATTTAATATTACTAGTCTTAAACCTTTTAAAGGGGACTAAATAAATATAAAAGATATATCCTTACTATAAGATACTATTAAAGATAATAAATAAGAGTTTAAAGTTAAGAGAATTATTTCACACTACTATAACAGAAGCAGAGTATTGTTTGTATTGTATTTATTGTATTATATTGTATTAAATACAAATTATTTTGTAATGTAATTAGTGTAGTAACTACACTAACTACAAACAATACAAATGTATTATTAGGTTAAAAAAAAGTGGGACTTTTTATTAGCTAAGGTTATTATTAGGATTAAAATACAATTAGTTAATAGAAACCTTTTATTATTAGCTATTTTATCTAATTAGTTATATAATTTATAAACCTTTGCATACTTTTTCGCACTGACCCTAAGGTTTGGAATCACCTCTAAAATACAAATCACATTAATATTTGAAATCCTTGCCTTTATTTCTCCCCCCTTATAATATTACACTATAATAAAGCTAGTAGTAGGAGTATAAATAAGACACTAATAGTAATTAATATAGGCTTAGGGGGGCTAGCTTAGAGTAACTACTACTTAAATATAAGAATAGGATAGTTTAATATCTAAAGGAGTAAAGATAACCTAATAGTAAACTAAAACTAATTTACACACCCTAAAGATATAAAATATTATAATAAGATTACTAGCCTTATTCTAAGTAATAAAGTTACCTAAGTATAGCGTATTACACTTACTATAGCTAACTAAGTAGTAAACTATGCCTAAGCTAAAATAAAAACTATAAACACTAATAATAGTAATATCTATACTACTAAAGAAGCATTAAAAATAGCCTTTAAGGAGGCTATTAGGGAGGAAGCTAAAGATAATAACTCCCTAACCTAGGCTAGTATTATAGCTAGGCCTACCCTAAAATAACTAAATACTAACCCCCTCTCTCTTTAAGTCCCTAGAAGATAATATAGAGAAGTACTTATAAAAGGAAATACTATATAAGAATTACTTTAGTCTAGGGGCGCGAAAGATATAGTTATAGCTATAAATAAAGCTATTAGGTAAGCCTTAGTAATAGTAGCTAGAAGACTCCCTAGTAAGGATATAATTATTACCTTTAAAGGAAATATAGTGTAGTATAAAGAAAACTAAAAATAAATTACTAAAGTGTTTAGCCTAGAGGTAGCTATTTACTACTATATACTTAGTGTTATTATTAAGGGTTTCCTAATAAAGTATATATCTATTAAGAACCTAGTAATAGAAATTAGAAAAGTAAATAAAGTAAATATAATTAAGGTAACTATAAGATACCCCTAGGGTAAGAACGCTTAGTAAACTACCCTAATTCTTAGACTAGCTAAAGTTAAAGATACTAATAAGATATACTAAGATAAAATAGTCTTTAAAGTAAAGCTATTTTAAACTAAACTATATAATAAGACCTTATAACCTAGATAGTGCTATAACTACTTCTAAATAGGATATATTACTAAGTTTTATAAGGTAGTACTAAGGTATAGTAAGTATAAAGCTAGCTAGTATAAAGATAGTAAGGCATTATACTTAATAATAAATAGATAACTTAAGGAAAACTATATCCTATACTCTAGACTATACTTAGCCGAGTCTAAAGACTACTTAGTACTAAAAGAAAAGTAAAATATAGTAAAGGCTAATTACCTAGAATAACTATCTTACTTTACCTTTAGCTCCACTAGTAAGAACCTAGCTCTAGCCTAAGAGAGAGCTAGTATAGCTATAGAACCTATAGTAATAATAGGAAGAAAAAGAGGTTAACTTATAAATATAAAGTAAAGCGCTAAATAGCTAAGAGCTAGGAGCATTAGGCACTACGTAAAATAACTTAGGGCTAGAATAAAACTAGCATAAAATAGCTAAGACTTACTACTACCCCCCTAATTAATATAGTAATATTATAAGTTCTCTTCTAGAATGTAAATAAGAAGGATAGCCTAATATATATTATACTCTATTACTAAACTAATATAGATATAATAGTAATCTAAGAGTAAAAACATATAAAATATTTATAGCCCCTTACACTAGGCCTTACCTAGTTTTAACTTACATACTATAATAGGTATAATGCTATATATATTAATAAGAAACATAATATAGGGTTATAGTTAGCCTAGGGAGGGCCTAACTAGTTACTAGTGGAAATTCATAGGATTAATATCTATTCCCTCTATTTAAAAGGTTATAGTAATAACTAGAATACCCTTATATAAGATATTAATATAAAGATACTATATAACTAAAGTGTATTTATAGGAGATTTTAACTAAAAGCATCCCCTCTAGGATAGGCTAAATAAAATCACTAATAAAGCAAATAAGCTACTAGAACTTATAAGCTAGTAAAGGCTTAGACTAGTAATACCCTAAGAGAAACTAACTAGATAATATAAGGATAATAGGGATAGTACTATAGACCTAGCGTAAGTAACCCTAGATATCTAAGTTTACTATAAAGGAGTAAAAGACCTTACTAAATCTAACTATATCCCATAGCTAATTAGTATCTTCAATAGCTTATAAGATAATATCCTATAGGCCCTTAGACACACGTAAAATATAATAGATAAACCGTATATAAAGGCAGAGGTAGTAGTATGCTTTTAACCTAAAAACGCCTTAGATTTATAAGATAAAGAAGGGATAGATATATACGCTACTTAGCTTATTATAAACCTTTAATAAATAGTAAATAAGGTAGCCCTATAAAAGCCCTAGGGGCTCCCTAGCCTAGAGGTATAGTAGTTAAGGATAGCTAAAGAGGTAGTTACTAAAGCTAGATAAGTAAAGAGATAATAAAGATAATAGAGAATAGAAGTAAACTAGTAAGCTTACACTAAGGTAAATAAGGACTAAGAATAAGTTATTAAAACTAAGAGAAGAAACATATAGAGAGATACCTTATAAAAGGCTAATATATAAAGAAAGAATAAGGGAGTGTAAAGACTAAAGAGATAAGCCTAGCTTTAAAGCTAGGCCCCCCTAGAACTACCTAGGCTACTAGAGCTAGAAAGGACTAAAAACAACCTAAACCTAGCTACTACACATAAGGATAAAGCAAGTATACTAGCACTAAGGTTTTTCCCTAAGCCTATAGTAAATCTCTTCTAAATCCTAGACCTTACCTTCCTAAAGCTAGATAATATACTATTCCTAGATAATAACTAGTTTAGATTAGAAAAGATATTATATATTATATTAGATATAGCTAGCTAGAAAGCACTAGGTAATAATAAGCTTCTAGTAGGCCTTATTAAGGCCTATAATAAGCTAGTAAAAGAAGCTATAGTTTAGCTCCTAAACACTATTCTTAAAGTAAGGTATTTCCTAGCCTAATTCTAGACTACTAGAGTGGTAGTAATTAGGAAACTAGGTAAGATAATAAAAGAGATAAGGAGGGCTAATGCTTAAAGGCCTATTTCCTTACTAAATATTATAGGAAAAATCATAGAAGTAGTAATTATAAAGTAACTTATAGCCTTTACTAAGGCAAAAGGACTCCTCCTAGAGCTATAAATAAGGAATAGGATAAATAGGTTAATAAAGACTATAATTAAGGTCTTAGTAAAGTGCGTAAAAGAGACCTAAAGTAAGGGTAAAATTACCTTACTTACCTAGATAGATATCTTATTTACTTTTAATAGAGTTAGCTACCTATACCTAATTTACTTACTAATCCTAATAGGAATCCCTTACTAGCTAATAGCTATAATATAAAGCTTCCTAGTAAATAAAATAAGCTAGCTTAGCTTTAATAAAGAACTCTCTAGACCCTTTAAGATTAAGGCTAGCACCCTATAAGGATTTTCCCTTTTACTAATTCTCTTCCTTCTTTACTTTATAGAACTTTATACACACCTCTAGGCTATCCTAGGCATAGTAGTAATTAGATTTACTAATAATATAAACATTATAGTATTTAGTAAAAATATAGCATAAACCTAGAGAAAACTTAAGGTTACTTAGAAGATTTATAAGAAATAGGTAAAGAAAGTAAAAGTAAAGTTTAACCTAGTAAAAACTAAACTTATACACTTTAGTAAGGCCTATAGGCCTTTATAAGCTAAGGTCTAGCTTAGTATAGAGAAAATAGCGCTAATAAAGGTATGCTAATTCCTTAGGGTATAAGTAAATAGGAAACTTAACTAAAGCGCCTATAAGAATATCCTTAAGGGAAAACTAGCCTAGTAATAGCTTACACTCTTTACATTAGTAGCGTTAGCATAAGGCATTAGCTTTAGAGATACCTAGCTTATATACATATAAGTAATCTAGCCTATTCTTACCTATAGGGTAAGCGCTTACTACACCCTAACTAAGAAAGGAGGAAAACTATAAGGAATAGTTAGAAGTTTTATAGTAAACTAATTAACCTATCTCTAGACTATAGCTAGAGTATTTAAGGCTATACTAATTACTTAGCTAGAAGTTAAAACCTATATCCCCCCCCTAGACCTTTACCTAAATAAGATAAAGCAAAAGTTTAAGGAAAGGATTATACTTAGTAAAATAATAAATAAGATATAGGCTATAGCTAACTTAGTATAAATAGTACTATAACGCAGAAGAAAACCCTTACTTACTAATAATAAACCTAATATATAACTATATAAGAAGTAAAAGAAAAGATAGGAAGACTAGTATTCTAATAGGTAATAGAGATAATATAGGCATAGGAGAGAGCTAATAGAGGATTACTTACTTACCTATAACCTAAAGGAAATCTAGAAATTCCACACTAGGCTTAATAAGTATATTTTCTTTATAATAGTATAATTATATATAGGAAAGATTAGCCTTAATAAGTTCCTCTTCTAAAGGCGCGTTCCTAGGGTAGCTTTGCCCTTATATAGCTATAGTTATATAGTTAAAGACTAGTACTATATAATTATTAACTATACTAACTATAACTATAAATACCCCTAAATAAGATAGCCTAGAGACGCATAGGAGGTAAGGCTAGCCCTAGATAATCCCCTAAAGGCAAGATATATTATAAAGTAGTTCCTTAGCATAAGAAAACTCTAATACTACACATTAGCGTAAGACCTAGCCTTTAGTTAACGCAAACTAGGGGAGGATCTAGGCTACCCTAGAGGTAAATAAATAGACTAATAAATAGACACTATAAATAACTAGAGAGAGGCACTAGGTAAAATAGTGTAGCTATAGAGGCAGGCTAGATATAAGGCAAAATCACACTATAATAGGAAGACTATAGGTTTAAAATAGTTATTAGATTAATTTTAAGTTAAAAAGCTATAGGTATTATTTTATACTAGCTTACTACTGCCCCTTTACTAACCTAGAATTAGCCCTATTTCTCCTTAAGAATAGGGATTATATTCTCTATTACCTTACTCTTACCCTTAGCTAATAAGCTAGTAGCTAGGAGCTAGTTTATCTTTACTACTTAGGCATTAAGCTACTAGAGCTAAAAGATAATCTTATTATATTATTCCTCTATAAACCTAGACTTAGCTAGGTCTAGGCTTACTATAGTAATGCCCTATTTCTTCTTAGTATGGTTTTTAGTATAGAGTTTCTTAACCTAAGCTATATAGTTCTCTAGGGCCTAGATAATTAAAGTTAGCTATAGAATAAAGCTATTACTAAGCTAGAGTAAAATTACTTATATTACTCCTAGTAACTATACTAGCCTAGGTCTTAACTAACCACTAATATTCCCCTTACTAGCTAGTGATATTTAGCTATAAGTAAATTAGCACTAGAGTAAGCTTAGAATAGGCATAGGAGTTAACATTACCTTAATATATATGTAATTATAAACCTAATAATTAAAACAGGCGTTAGATATTACCCCTTTATATATAAATTAGCCCTACCCTAGACTAGAAATAAACTAACTTACTAATAATATTATAGTACTAATAGCCCTTATATTTAATAGATTATATCTTATAGGACACACACTAGATCTCTTATAGCTTACTTAGCTACCCTAGGTTAGACCTAGAAATAGGGTAAAATAAAGGCAAAGGGGACTTACTTCTAGGCCTTTTGCCTTTACCTAATCTAATTACTTCTAGGTTAGGGACTTCCTTAGATACTTATCTAAGGTTATAAGTTCCTAGGTAAATTAGAGCTAGAATAGCGCTAAAAATAAGGTACTTATAAAGCTTAGTAATATTATAGTGTGTTTTTCTATATAAAACATTAGTATTTAAACTAGCACTAGACTAGAGAAGCCTTAAATAGCTCCTAAAAGGGATAGGAAAGAAAAGAACCTATAGGAAATTTATTATAAGAAAAGAAAAAAGGTTAGAACCTTAAGAGAGAAGGAGCTCTCTTTTATACTTAAGAGAGGGAGGGGGGGGGACTAACTATAATATTAGCTAGAAAACAAAGTATAAGATAAGTAAATATATAGATAGCGCGTAACTAATCTAGGAGTAAAACCGCCTAGCCACTAGGCCTAAATTACTTACCTCTTACTATAATTAAATAAAACTATATACTTAGACTTTATAAGATATTTAGACTAGTACTAGGTTAGATTTAGCTAAAAAGTAAGGCACTAGAAGAGTTAGAAGTAAAGTAAATAAAAAGTGAATTATTATTATAAATCTAAATTTACTACGCCCTAGGGCAAAGCAAGAGATATAAAGCTAAGTTAGAGTAAGACTAGACTAGCACTAAAGGGAGCTAGTTAAAACTACTACTATACTTTTTCCTTTCTTTTTTATTTTCTTTAGGATAAGGCTAGCGTAAGCTAGCACTAAATACCTATAATTAATTATACCTAATAAGGCGCAGACCTAGAAGAGGGTTAGCGCTAGCTTGTTTATAGATATAAGGGGGTTTTTCTTCCTAGTAAAGGGTTTTCCCTCTTAATAAAGCAAATGGAGTACTAGGAACAGCTATATAGTTAGCTAGCTAGCGTAAAGAATATATATAATTTATAATATTATATTATTTTAAACATTTTACTATAACTAGTGTTATATATAATATTATAACTTTTTAATAATACTATTATACTTATTACTTTATTTTACTAATATAACTTTAAGAAAAACCTTCTAATTATTTTTTTTACTATTATTAGGAATTATTTTATATTTCTTTTATTAATTTAATTAATTTAATTAAAAAATACCCTAAATTAATATAATTAAATTAAATTAGAAATCTAAATAAATATCTATAAGTTAATAGACTATATACTTAGTACCTAAATATTATTATTAATAAAATAAGAACTTAAAAAAAGCTTAAACTATTTATTTACTATTTAAACTAATTAAATATTACTTTAAGCTTTATAATTCTAAAGCTTTAAGAAGTTATATATAGTAACTTTATATATCTTATTATAATAATATATAAAGAAAGAATATAATAGAAAATATTTATAATATTTATAATATTTTAATAGATTCTTAATAGTATATTTTAGTTACCCTATATAGCTTAAATAAGCTATAGAAATAAGTTTAACTTATTTTTAAAAATAATAGTAAGACTAACTTTTATATAATATACTATACTTATTATAAGAGATTTAATAACTTTAATAACCTTAATTACTATTATTACTATTATCTTACTTTTATTATTATTTTAAAAAACATAAAAAAGAAAACATTTTTATAATATTAATATTTTTAAAAACCTTAAAATACTAAGTTATTAAAAACTATAGCTTTTACTATAGTAATTTACTTATAATTACTAGTATTTATATTTTATGTATTTATTAGTTATATATATTTTATTAAACTTTAACACTAATAATATTCTAAGTAATATTAGTATTTTAAGCTATTTTAAGCTATTCTAAGCTATTCTAAGCTATTATAAGCTATTGTAAGCTATAATATACTATTATAACCTAATATATGCTATTATAAGCTAATATAAGCTATTCTAAGCTATTCTAAGCTAATATAAGCTAATTTAAGCTATTCTAAGCTAGTATAAGCTGTTATAAGCTATGTTAAGCTATTTTAAGCTGTTCTAAGCTATTATAAAGTTATTATAAGCTAATATAAGCTAATATAAGCTATGGTAAAGCTATTATAAGCTATTATAAGCTATTATAAGCTATGTTAAGCTATTTTAAGCTGTTTTAAGCTATTATAAAGTTATTATAAGCTATTATAAGCTATTATAAGCTATTATAAGCTATGCTAAGCTAGTATAAGCTATCCTAAGCTAGTATAAGCTATCTTAAGCTAGTATAAGCTATCTTAAGCTATTAAAAGCTATCTTAAGCTATCTTAAGCTATCTTAAGCTATTATAAGCTAGTATAAGCTAGTATAAGCTATTATAAGCTAGTATAAGCTATTGTAAGCTATTGTAAGCTATAATATACTATTATAACCTAATATATGCTATTATAAGCTAATATAAGCTAATATAAGCTAACATAAGCTAATATAAGCTATTCTAAGCTATTCTAAGCTATAATAACCTATAATAAGGTACTTGTAGTAAGCTAATTAGTAGTTTATTTTATGTAATTACTTTAGTTTACAGTTTTTTTTTAAATAAGTAATAATAAAAATTTATAGAAATAGAAAACAATTAATAAAAATAGTAAATAATATAATAAGAAGGTTTTTCTTTAAGCTATATGAGTAAAATAAAGTATTAAGTATAGTAGTATTATTAAAAAGTTATAATATTATATATAACCCTAGTTATAGTAAAATTAACAAAATAGTATAATATCATAAATTATATAACTAATTAGATAAAATAGCTAATAATATAAGGGTTCTATTAACTAATTTTCTATTAATCCTAATAATAACCTTAGTTAATAAAAAGTTATACTTTTTTTTTACCTAACAATACATTTGTATTGTTTGTAGTTAGTGTAGTTACTACAAATTAATTTGTATTTATTATATTTACTATAAAATAATTTGTATTGTATTTTATTTGTATTGTATTTAATACAATACAATACAAACAATACAATACAATACACATTGTAGTGCAATACTCTAAACAGAAGGCATTGTAAATATCTAGTTAAATAGAAGGGCTATAATGCTTTAGAGAATTCTTAGGTGTTAAAAAGGGATTTTATTACTAGAGAAATTATTAATAACTATAAGTAATAGCTAAGTAATAAAGTTAATATAAGGTAGTTATGTTTTATAACTTAATATACTAAAGATATTAGAAAATAAAGTTAATTTACTTAGATAACTTGAATAATCTATTATATAGCTACTAAGTACTTATCCCTTTATAATAGAGTTAGCCTCTAAGACTACTAGTCCCTTATTATTAGTAATAGCTATAGGAGCTATAGAGAAAAAGGCCTTAGGAGTATTTTTATTATTAAAATCCCTCTCTTTATATATATAGACTTAAAGTGCACTAGAGAGCTTAATAAAACTAATATATTTAGGTAAATTAATAGTATTTAATATAAACTACTAGTAAGTTAATTAAGTATTAGCTATATATATTAAGAAAGCTTACCTTTAGGATATTCTAGGCTATAAAGTAAAGGTAATTTATAATATTAATCTAAGTCTCTAGATTTATAGTATTACTTAGTAGTGCTATTATAGTGTATTTATTATATTTTATCTTATAGGTAATATTAGTAAATATTTAAGTATAGTAAATATAACTATACTTATTAGAATTTTTATAAACTAGGATAGTATTCTATAGCTTTTTCTTTACTTTTATAATAGGCTAGTAATAAGTTAGTAGTAATCTAGTGTTTAGGAAATAAAATTATACTTACTTTATTTTAATAGTAATAATTACCTTTAGGAGTAGCTTTAATAAGTTTAAATAGCTTATTATAAAGCTATATAATTTAAGCTAAAGTCTAGTAATATATTAGTAATAAGTAAGTAAATTTTAGTTAAGAGAGATATACTATAATATAGTTTTTATTATTTTAGAAGTAATAAGTATATTTTATTAAATAGCCTATTAAATATTAGCTATAAAGGAGTAATAAGTAAGTAAAGAAGTTATACTTAAAGATTTATTATATTTAGCTAGGAAGGTTTTTTTATTAATAAGGTATCTTAAAATCTTATAAGTACTATTTTTTAGGAGAATATTTTATATTATTACTTACTAATAATAGTGTATATATAAAATCTTTTTTAAAGTTATTTTACTAGTAATAAGTTAGTAATAAAGACACTATAAGGATATAATAAACTTATAATAAGATTTTAAAAGAAGTTTGCTTTTAGGGAGACTTTATAGGAGATTTCTTAGTTAATAGATTTTCTTAAGGTATTAATAAAGGTAAAGTTTAGGTATAAGACTTAGATATAGTAAACTAGCTATAAGTTAGCTATAATAGACTAAATAAGGAAGTTATACTAATAAGAGTATAAACTTATAAGCTAAATAAAGGTAAGAAACTAAGATAAATAAGGATAGATAATAATAATAATTAAGGACTAAAAGAAGTTAGTAATTACTAAGTAATAGTAATAAGAGAGCTATTACTTAGCTAGTAAGGGTAACTTATAAAATTAAGGGATATTATAAAAGAAAGGAAAAGTGTAAAAGAGAGGAAAAATTAGTCTCTTTTATATTAACCCTAGACCCCTTAAGTAATCTAATACACTGCGTATAGGTAATTTATAAATTATAATAATAACTATTAGCACTACTAAACACATATATGCCTAATAGCTATAAGCTTATAGTAACTATAATATAAGCCCTTTAGTTAGACTATTTAGAACCCTAGCATTAGGTACCTTATTTATTTAACTAATTATAAAAATTAATATAGGTTATTTATATTGTTTTTTCTAGCTATATAATAAGTAATAATATTTGTTTTGCTATAGTAAAGCTATATATAGGCTACTATTAAAACATTACTAACTATAATAAGGGGTTATTTTTAATTAGTAGTATTATTATTATTATTTCTTTTTATTTACCTATGTGTTTAGATATAAGGTGCCTTATCTTATTTTTCCTTATAAAGCTCTAATATAGTAACTATACCTTAAGTAAGTAGCTTATTTTATAATTAAGGTTAATTATATATAGGGGGGGTATTATATTAGGAGTATAGAGGTTAAAGATAAGATATTTATTAAAGTAAGTCTTTAGAGAACCTTTAGGCTATGTAAATAATAAAGAGGCTAGCTAGCTATAAGATAGCTACGTGCTTATAGAGCGAGGTATTTATTAAAGATAGCGTATATTATTAGTGCTAGGTTAGAGATTAAAACCTTCACGCACCCACCCCTAGCTAGTATCTATCTAGCAGCGACTGCGATAGTCTTAGCTATCACTTCGTTCTTAACCTTTCGGTGCAAGCCGTGTTAGAACCTGAAGGTGTGCAGGTAAGCCATTGAACCAAAAGATTCACCAATGCTAGCTCTCGCTTGCATCGCACCTTATAATTGATTATCAAGCCGCGCGCGCGCACCTGACAACCCGCGCGCACCTGACAATCATCCACTCCCTCGTAAGGCTCGCCCCAAGCCAAGGGCCTCACTGGCTAGCGGCTAGCAACGTACGCAACCTTAGCTTAGATTAGGCCTAGTTATCCGTGGCCTCTAAGATAACTAACCAATTGTGAACCCCCAAGGCCTAGTACGCACGGTAACTAGGCCTATATATCACCTAGTGCACGTGACCCCACGGTCGCAACGCAACCGTACAGGCGTAACCATACCTGCCCTATAAGCCTAACGTAAGCACCTAGCCTAGCAATTTAAACCTAGACCTATTAGGTTAATCTAGCTATAGGAATTAAACCTAGGACCTAGCGCATGCCCCACCCACAAGGATTTAAACCTAGGACTAGCACACTAGAAGACCTATAAGAGCTAGCATTAATATTAGAACCTAAAGGTGTACAGGTAAGCCATTAAACCAAAAGATTCACCAATGCTAGCTCTCGCTCGCATCGCACCTTACAATTGATTATTAAGCCGCGCGCGCGCACCTGACAACCCGCGCGCACCTGACATGTAAGCCGTGACAATTTACTAGCAGTTTCTAGATAACTTTTTGTTATCTTCTTGCAATAAAGCAGCTACTTAGCACTGCTTTTTACCCCTAGATAAACAGTTAAATAGAATGTTTAAACTAGGTCTTAGAATATTATTTAAGGGCTTTTGCTTATGCTAAATAGACTAATTAGGCAAATAACCTATTAATAGCATAATTCATGTATAATATAAGCAATTACTTAATGTATAGTTACCAGAGTATTGTTTGTAGTGTAGTTAGTGTAGTTTTTAGGAAAAATTTGTATTTGTAGTGTAGTTTTTTTTTTCTTATAGTTAATATATTGTAGTTTTTTTTTTTGTAGTTAGTGTAGTGTATTTTTTTTTTTTTGTAGTGTAGTGTAGTGTAGTGTAGTTAGTGTAGTTACTAACTACACTAACTACAAAAACTATAAATGTAGTGTTAGTAAAGAAAAAAGTGGGCTTTTTTATTATATAAGGTTATTATAAGGATTAAAAGAAGGCTAGTTATATAGAAGCTTTTATTACTACCTATTTTACCTAATTAGTTATATAATTTATAAAATTTACCTTTTTTTAAGGATTTTACTATAACTAGGGTAATTTATAATATTATAACTTTTTAATAATACTATTATACCTAATACTTTATTTTACTAATATAACTTAAAGAAAAACCTTCTTATTATTTTATTTACTATTACTATTAATTATTTTATATTTTAAAATGTTATTATTATTATTTTAAATAAAAATACCCTAAACTAATAGAATAAAATTAATTAAGAAATCTAGATAAATTACTAGAAGTTAATAAAATATATACTTAGTACTTAAATCTTATTCTTAATATAATAAGAACTTAAAAAAAGCTTAAACTATTTATTTAAGATTTAAACTAATTAAATATTACTTTTAGCTTTATAATTCTAAAGCCTTAAGAAGTTATATATAGTAACTTTATATATCTTATTACTATAATATATAAATAAAGAATATAATAAACTAATATTTATAATCTATTAATAAATAATTAATAGTATTATTTTAATTACCTTATATAGCTTAATTAAGCTATAAAAAATAAGTTTAACTTATTTTTTAAAATAAAACTAAGACTTACTTTTATATAATATACTATACTTATTATAAGAGCTTTAATAACTTTAATAACCTTAATTACTATTATTACTATTAATACTATTATTACTATTATTACTTAATTACTATTATTACTATTATTACTTAATTACTATTATTACTATTATTTTACTTTTATTATTATTTTAAAAAAATATAAAAGAGAAAACATTTTTATAATATTAATATTTTTAAAAACCTTAAAATACTAAGTTATTAAAAACTATAGCTTTTACTATAGTAAAACACTTATAATTACTAGTATTTATATTTAAGTTATTTATTTATTATTTATTATTTATTAAACTTTAACACTAATAATATTATAAGTAATCTTAGTAATCTTAGTAATCTTAGTAATCTTAGTAATCTTAGTAATACTAGTAATATTAGTATTATAAGCTATTATAAGCTATTATAAGCTATAATAAGATATAATAAGCTACTTATATTAAGTTTACTAGTAGTTCTTTTTATAGTTTTTTTAAAATAAGTAATAATAATAATTTATAGAAATAGTAAATAATATAATAAGAAGGTTTTTCTTTAAGTTATATTAGGGAAATAAAGTATTAAGTTAAATAGTATTATTAAAAAAGTATAATATTATATATAACCTTACTTAGTTATAGTAAAATTACTAAAATAATATAATATTATAAATTCTATAACTAATTAAATAAAATAGGTAATAATAAAAGCTTTTATATAACTAGTATTCTTTTAATCCTTATAATACTAATAACTAATAAAAAGTCTAATACTATATTTATAGTGTTTGTAATTAGTGTAGTTTAGGAAAAAAAATTTGTAATGTAATATATTGTAGTTTTTTTTTCCTTGTAGTTAGTGTAGTTTATAGTGTAGTGTAGTTTGTAGTGTAGTTACTACACTACACTACAAATACTACACTACACTACACGTTTTAGTGCAATACTCTAATAATAATAGAGGAAAAGAGGCTATCTTAACCTAATTGCTAATAATATAGTAATTAAGCTAACGGATTATTATAGCCCTTGCTTTATTATTAAAGCAAAAGGGAATTACCTTTAGCTATAAGATATTATATAAGCTTATATTTAATCCTAAATAACCCTAAATAGGCTAATTATTATAAAGTTACTAAAGTAAATTACACACCTCTTTCTAAAAGGTATAATAATAGAGGTGATTAAGCCCCTTTATAGGATTATAGAGGCTAGAACTTACTAGTGGGCAGAGTATTGTTTGTAGTGTAGTTAGTGTAGTTTTTAGGAAAAATTTGTATTTATAGTGTAGTTTTTTTTTCTTATAGGTAATATATTATAGTTTTTTTTTTATAGTTAGTATAGTGTAGTTTTTTTTTCTTTATAGTGTAGTGTAATGTAGTTTTTTTTTTGCTTATAGTGTAGTATAATTAGTGTAGTTACTAACTACACTAACTATAAAAACTATAAATATAGTGTTAGTAAAAAAAAAGTAGGCCTTTTTATTATATAATGTTATTATAAGGATTAAAAGAAAGCTAGTTATATAAAAGCTTTTATTATTACCTATTTTACTTAATTAGTTATAGAATTTATAATGTTTACCTTTTTTTAAGGATTTTACTATAACTAGGGTTATTTATAATATTATACCTTTTTAATAATACTATTATACTTATTACTTTATTTTACTAATATAACTTTAAGAAAAATTAACTTATTCTTTTATTTACTATTACTACTAATTATTTACTATTTCTATAATTTATTATTATTATTTTAATTAAAAATACCTTAAACTAATATAATATAATTAGTTAATAAATCTAAATAAATAATAAGAAGTTAATAAAGTATATACTTAGTATTAATATATTACTAGTTATATAATAAGAACTTTAAAAAAGCTTAAACTATTTATTTATTATTTAAACTAATTAAATATTACTTTAAGCTTTATAATTCTAAAGCTTTAAGAAGTTATATATAGTAACTTTATATATCTTATTATAATAATACATAAAGAAAGAATATAATAGACTAATATTTATAATTTATTAATAGATAACTAATAGTATTATTTTAATTACCTTATATAGCTTAAATAAGCTATAAAAAATAAGTTTAAAAACATAAAAAAGAAAACATTTTTATAATATTAATATTTTTAAAAACCTTAAAATACTAAGTTATTAAAAACTATAGCTTTTACTATAGTAATTTACTTATAATTACTAGTATTTATATTTAAGTTATTTATTTATTATTTATTTTTTATTAAACTTTAACACTAATAATATTATAAGTAATCTTAGTAATCTTAGTAATCTTAGTAATCTTAGTAATACTAGTAATATTAGTAATACTAGTAATATTAGTAATATTAGTATTATAAGCTATTATAAGCTATTATAAGCTATAATAAGATATAATAAGTTACTTATATTAAGTTTACTAGTAGTTCTTTTTATAGTTTTTTTTAAAATAAGTAATAATAATAATTTATAGAAAGATAAAATAATTTATAGAAATAGTAATAATAAGAAGGTTTTTCTTTAAGTTATATTAGGGAAATAAAGTATTAAGTTAAATAGTATTATTAAAAAAGTATAATATTATATATAACCTTACTTAGTTATAATAAAATTCTAAAATTCTAAAAATAATATAATATTATAAATTCTATAACTAATTTAATAAAATAGGTAATAATAAAAGCTTTTATATAACTAGCTTTCTTTTAACCTTATAAATACTAATAACTAATAAAAATTCTAATACTATATTTATAGTGTTTATAGTTAGTGTAGTTTAGGAAAAAAAATTTGTAGTGTAATGTATTATAGTTTTTTCTTTTTATAGTTAGTGTAATATAGTTTTTTTTTCCTTATAGTTAGTGTAGTTTGTAGTGTAGTATAGTTTTGTAAGGCGCTGTGCGCTATAAGGCGTGGCCTAAGGGTAGCCCACAGGGTGTTTGCAAGCGACAGGTCTTAAGTAATTGTAAGGTGCAATGTTAGCAACGGCTAGTATTAGCGGATCTTTTAGTCTATTGGGATTCCTAGCATACCTTCTAGGTCTCTTATAATTATGCTAGCTATTATAGGTCTTCTAGCTACGCTAGGTCCTAGGTTTAAATCCCACGAGGTGCGCGAGGTCTGCATAGGATTAATTACTAGGCTAGACAGCTTACATTAGGCTCACAGGGTAGCTAGGGGACAGGGCTGTTATGTCCGCCCTAGTGGGCCTTAGGGGTTCGCAATTACTAATTATCCAAGGCCACGGAATCTAGGCCTAATCCCTAACTAGATAGTAGTAGCACGCTAGCTTAGGACAAGCCCTAGGAAGGGGAAGGATAGTTATAAGGCGCTATACGCTATAAGGCGTGGCCTAAGGGCAGCCCACAGGGTGTTTGCAAGCGACAAGTCTTAAGTAATTATAAGGTGCAATGTTAGCAACGGCTAGCATTGGCGGATCTTTTAGTCTATTGGGATTCCTAGCACACCTTCTAGGTCTCTTACAAGTTTATAGTGTAGTTACTACATTACACTACAAATACTACACTACACTACACGTTTTAGTGCAATACTCTGCTAGTGGGCAATATATTTTTGCTACTATAGGGATAATCTTAATATAATAACCTTAATATATAATCCTTACTTACTAATTATAGCCCTAAATAATAAAAACCTCTTTAGTATTATAGGAATGTAAATAGATAATATACTAGGCCTTAGTAATAATAACTTCTTTAAGAAAGAAAAAAGAGAGCTCTAGAAGGCAAAGTTTATAGCTAAAGAGAAGTAATGCCTAATAACTATAAATCCCCTTATTTTTAATAGCTATATTCTAACCTAGAATGCTAATAACTCCCTAACCCTAACCTAAAAGAGCTAAAGTTAGAAGATTAAGGAAATTAACCCTTAATTACTAATAGCAAGGCAAGATTGTATAGAGCAAAGAGCCTAAGAAAGCTACATTATAATAGTTTATTAACTAGAAGCATTATATAACTTATTAATTACTATATAACACTAAGAACCCTTTGCTAATAATATCTTATAACTTAATAAACGCCTTAAGTAGTAAATTAAGAATTAGTAATAAGGGCTATAATACATCCCCTTAACTCTTAAGGAAGCAAAGCTCTTTATATTTATAGATAGGTCTCTTACTAATAACAAAGACTTTAGCTTATAGATTAGATATATTATTATAATTAGCAATAAAGTAATAAAGAAGAATAACACCTTTATCTTAAAAGGGAATATTATTACATATAGCTCTATAAAAAGCAAGCGTATAACCTGTAGCGCACTTATATCTAAGCTATATAGCATAGTATAAGGCGCTAATATTGCGTATGCAATAGCTATAACCCTTAATATAATTATAGACTAATTAAAGATACCTTAAATCCTAATAATTCTCTATATAGACTCTTTATTATTATATAAATGCCTTATAAAGCTAGGTATAATAAAAGAGAAGTAGCTAATAATTAATATCATAACCCTTTAGCAGTTATACAAGAGAAGGGAGGTCTATAAAGTTAGATAGATTAACGGCAGTAATAATCTAGCTAATGTGATAACAAAGGCATTGCTAAATTTAGCTCTTTTAACCTTAATTAATTTAAATTAATTAACAATTTATGTGAAGGGCTAGGTTAAGAGACCTATAAGGTTAGATAAAGGGGAGGATTAACATAATAGGCAGGTAAGTATAGCTAGGTTAATTAGAATAACAAAAGCCATAATAGCTAATAAGAACCATGAATTCCTATTAAGGGATTCACTTATATACACTTTCCTTTAATCCGATTTTTATTGCGTTTTTAGGCTTCTTTAGCCACAAAGAAAAGAGAGACAACTAGTGTGGCTTCCTTTAGACCTTTAGATAATAGATAGTCTAACTATAGCTAAAGAGTGGAGCCACTAAAGGGATACATGTAATGCGATTAGATGCATTGCAAGCTACCCTACTCCGTTAGCAGTGGCACTGCACTACAGCTAGAGTATTGCACTAAAACGTGTAGTGTAGTGTAGTATTTGTAGTGTAATATAGTAACTACACTACAAACTACACTACACTACAAACTACACTAACTATAAGGAAAAAAAAACTATAATACATTATATTACAAATTTTTTTTCCTAAACTACACTAACTACAAATACTATAAATATAGTATTAGACTTTTTATTAGTTATTAGTATTATTAAGGTTAAAAGAAAGCTAGTTATATAAAAGCTTTTATTCTTACCTATTTTATTAAATTAGTTATAGAATTTATAATATTATATTATTTTAATAATTTTATTATAACTAAGTAAGGTTATATATAATATTACACTTTTTTTAATAATACTATTTAACTTAATGCTTTATTTTACTAATATAACTTAAAGAAAAACCTTCTTATGATATTATTTACGATTTTTATAAATTATATTATATTTCTATAAATTAATATTATTACTTATTTAAAAACACTTTAAAAAGAACTACTAGTAAACTTAATATAAGTAGCTTATTATACCTTATTATACTTTATTATACCTTATTATACCTTATAATAGCTTATAATACTAATATTACTAATATTACTAGTATTACTAGTATTACTAAGATTACTTATAATATTATTAGTGTTAAAGTTTAATAAAAAATAAAAAATAAATAAATAACTTAAATATAAATACTAGTAATTATAAGTAAATTACTATAGTAAAAGCTATAGTTTTTAATAACTTAGTATTTTAAGGTTTTTAAAAATATTAATATTATAAAAATGTATTCTTTTTATATTTTTTTAAAATAATAATAAAAGTAAAATAATAGTAATTATAGTAATTATAGTAATTATAGTAATAATAGTAATTATAGTAATAATAGTAATTATAGTAATAATAGTAATTATAGTAATAATAGTAATTATAGTAATAATAGTAATTATAGTAATAATAGTAATTATAGTAATAATAGTAATTAAGGTTATAAAAGTTATTAAAGCTTTTATAATAAGTATAATATATTATATAAAACTAAGTCCTAGTATTATTTTTAAAAACAAGTTAAACTTATTTTTTATAGCTTATTTAAGCTATATAAGGTAATTAAAATAATACTATTAGTTATCTATTAATAAATTATAAATATTAGTCTATTATATTCTTTCTTTATATATTATTATAATAAGATATATAAAGTTACTATATATAACTTCTTAAAGCTTTAGAATTATAAAGCTTAAAGTAATATTTAATTAGTTTAAATAGTAAATAAATAGTTTAAGCTTTTTTAAAGCTCTTATTATATAACTAATAATATATTAATACTAAGTATATACTTTATTAACTTCTTATTATTTATTTAGACTTATTAACTAATTATATTATATTAGTTTAGGGTATTTTAATTAAAATAATAATAATAAATTATAGAAATAGTAAATAAAAGAATAAGTTAGTTTTTCTTAAAGTTATATTAGTAAAATAAAGTAATAAATATAATAATATTATTAAAAAGTTATAATATTATAAATAACCCTAGTTATAGTATAATCCTTAAAAAAAGGTAAATTTTAGATATTATATAACTAATTAGGTAAAATAGGTAATAATAAAAGCTTCTATATAACTAGCTTTCCTTTAATCTATATAATAACCTTATATAATAAAAAGGCTTACTTTTTTTTACTAATACTATATTTATAGTTTTTGTAGTTAGTGTAGTTAGTAACTATAATAACTACACTACACTATAAGAGAAAAATAACTATAATACACTACACTATAAAAAAAAACTATAATACACTAACTATAAGAAAAAAAAAACTACAATATAAATACAAATTTTTCCTAAAAGCTACACTAACTACACTACAAACAATACTCTGACTACAGCCTCACTTTTCCCCTGTTTTACCTACCTTTGCTCCTAGCTAGATTCCTCTTCTTCTCCCTCTTCTTTTCTCCCTAGAGTATTGTTTGTAGTGTAGTTAGTGTAGTTTTTAGGAAAAACTTGTATTTATAGTGTAGTTTTTTTTTCTTGTAGTTAATATATTATAGTTTTTTTTTATATAGTGTAGTGTATTATAGTTTTTTTTTGCTTATAGTGTAGTGTAGTTAGTGTAGTTACTAACTACACTAACTACAAAAACTACAATGTAGTGTTAGTAAAAAAAAAGTGGGCCTTTTTATTATATCATGTTATTATAAGGATTAAAAGAAAGCTAGTTATATAGAAGCTTTTATTATTACTTATTTTACTTAATTAGTTATAGAATTTATAATATTTACCTTTTTTTAAGGATTTTACTATAACTAGGGTTATTTATAATATTACACCTTTTTAATAATACTATTATACTTATTACTTTATTTTACTAATATGACTTTAAGAAAAAGCTTCTAATTATTTTATTTACTATTATTATTAATTATTTTATATTTTTATTATTAATTTAATTAAAAAATACCCTAAACTAATATAATTAAATTAAATTAGAAATCTTAATAAATATATAAAAGTTAATAGAATATATACTTAGTACTTTAATATTATTATTAATATAATAAGAACTTAAAAAAAGCTTAAACTATTTATTTACTATTTAAACTAATTAAATATTACTTTAAGTTTATAATTCTAAAGCTTTAAGAAGTTATATATAGTAACTTTATATATCTTATTATAATAATATATAAAGAAAGAATATAATAGACTAATATTTATAATTTATTAATAAATAACTAATAGTATTATTTTAATTACCTTATATAGCTTAAATAAGCTATAAAAAATAAGTTTAACTTGTTTTTAAAAATAATACTAGGACTTAGTTTATATAATATACTATACTTATTATAAAAGCTTTAATAATTTTTATAACCTTAATTACTATTATTACTATAATTACTATAATTACTATTATTACTATAATTACTATAATTACTATAATTACTATTATTTTACTTTTATTATTATTTTAAAAAAATATAAAAGAGAATACATTTTTATAATATTAATATTTTTAAAAACCTTAAAATACTAAGTTATTAAAAACTATAGCTTTTACTATAGTAAAACACTTATAATTACTAGTATTTATATTTAAGTTATTTATTTATTATTTATTATTTATTAAACTTTAACACTAATAATATTATAAGTAATCTTAGTAATCTTAGTAATACTAGTAATATTAGTAATATTAGTATTATAAGCTATTATAAGCTATTATAAGCTATTATAAGCTATTATAAGCTATAATAAGATATAATAAGCTACTTATATTAAGTTTACTAGTAGTTCTTTTTATAGTTTTTTTAAAATAAGTAATAATAATAATTTATAGAAATAGTAAATAATATAATAAGAAGGTTTTTCTTTGAGTTATATTAGGGAAATAAAGTATTAAGCTAAATAGTATTATTAAAAAAGTATAATATTATATATAACCTTACTTAGTTATAATAAAATTATAAAAATAATATAATATTATAAATTCTATAACTAATTTAATAAAATAAGTAATAATAAAAGCTTTTATATAACTAGCTTTCTTTAAACCTTATAAATACTAATAACTAATAAAAAGTCTAATACTATATTTATAGTATTTATAGTTAGTGTAGTTTAAGAAAAAAAATTTATAGTATAATATATTATAGTTTTTTTTTCCTTATAGTTAGTGTAGTTTATAGTATAGTGTAGTTTGTAGTGTAGTTACTACACTACACTACAAATACTACACTACACTACACGTTTTAGTGCAATACTCTGCTTCTCCCTTAGTTATTAGCTATTATCATTAACTTCATTGAATTCAACCTCTTCGCACTAGTGTAACGTTCCTTGGTGTAACTAACAAATATAGTAATTATAACCTATATTAACTTAAGTATTTATAAAGGTAGTCTTATTAATTAAAGTAAAAACTAAGAAAGGAGATAAATCTATATTATTCTAGATCTTTTTATAGTCCCTATTAGTAATAATTATATACTATAAAGCCTCTTTATACTCCCTTCTCCTATTCTTTATTAAATAACTTAATAATAGGGTTACTTTTTTTCTAATTACTTTATAAACTTAATATCTAAGTTAATAAAGGTAATATTCTTTATATTATAAATATTTATAAAAGACTTCTTTTATAGCTAAGTAGTAGGTTATAAGGAGTATACTATAGTAAAGTGTCTAGAGAAGCTATATTATAAATATATACTATTATTATAATATATATTATAGAAATCTTAGGTAACTTAGTTAGCTTATTTACTACTACCCTTATTACCTAACTTCTAGTGTCCTATAGACTTTCTAAAGTCTTACTAGGTCCTTATTATACTTATAAATTAAATATCTATTATTAGTATATTTTTACTATATATCTTAGTCTTATTTAGGCTAGGTGCCTAATTACTATGTTTTTATATTTAGTGTCTTTCCTTTAATTAGTAAGACTTAATATCTAGTGTAATGCTTTAATAGTAAGCTATTATAGTTAGGTAATTAGCCTAGGGTATATCTTAACCTATGCTATAGTCCCTTATTTATTTATTAAGCACTATATATAGCTTAAATAACTTTACTATATTTAACTACTTAAGCCCCTTAGCTAAAGCTAATTTCTATTTAAAATAAAAATAGAAGTTACTAAATTACTTATTTTATTATTATATTAACTAATTAAGTTTTATAATAGCTATTTCCTATTAGTAAGGGTTATTTAATATTTTCCTTAAGTACTTAAGTAATTAATCTAGGTAATAATCTAGTAAATAGCCCTTTTTAAAAAAGAGTATAACCTATACCTAAACTCTAGGTAATAGGTTTTAGTAAACAAAGTATTACTAGTCTTACTTATTACTAATATAATCCGTATTTATAAGTAACTTATAAGCTATAAGGCCTTTTTAAGCTATAAATAAAACCCTATTATTATTAAAAGAAAGCCTTATAAAAGGGGCTTTTATTTAGGCTAAATTAATATAAGTATTATATCTTACTTATTAGTTAAGTACATAATTTACCTTACTTATTATTTAAATAAGTATTATAATATTACTAACTTATTAGTATTTATTTTATCTAGTAATAATAGTATATTTACTAGTTAATATATTCCTATAGTAAAGAATAATATATATAATAAACTAGCCTTATAGCTATTACTTATAAGTATTTAAAGTAAAAATATTATTCTTATAAAAGAAGAAAAAAACTATACTAGGGGTTATATAGCGCCTAGATTTATAGTGGCTTATATATAGCCTATGCGTAGTTTACGTATAGCCCTAACCTTGCCACACACAGTCCGCGTACTTTCCGGAGCCTAACTTAACCTAAGCTTATAGCTCGAGTCTATAACAATATTATATAATAACCTTAAGTATAGAAGTAAAGCTTTTTATATTAAATTATAGTATAAAAGAGTATATATCTCTAGGTAAATTACTTTATAATATTAGTATAGAGGTCCCTTTATTATGAATTATTTAGTATAATAATAAGTAAATAATTTATATTATAGAATATAAGAAAAGAAGGCTTTAAACTAGTCTAAAGTATCTTAATATAAATTTAATATAAATTTAAAAGTAATATACCCTAGGTAATATTAAGGTAAATTAGTTAAAGACCTTTAAGATACTTACAAATAGCTTTATAAAGCCTTTATTAAGGTAAATTTATAGTAATTTTTACTGCTAGATTAGCTTATAGGAGATCCCTATATAATTATAATACTAAGAAATTATTATAATCTTTTCTTATACTTATAAAACTCTAGCTTTAATAAATATCTTAGCTAAGGGAGGTGTATTAAGGAAAGTGCCCTTAAAGCTTAGGTTATATAAAAGTAATGTATATTAATAAGGATAAAACATAAGGTTAGATATTAGTAAATATAATATATTAAATATACCTCCTTATACTAGTTATTACTATAGCGCACTGTGTACCTTTAAGGTATAAAGTTAGGTGCTATTTGCACCTTTAATTAAATTAAACGTTCGTTTTCTATCATTTACACTAACCCCTACCTTGACACTTAGCATATGCCACTTACAGTGTATAAATATAGGGCATATGCCAGATTATACCACTATATTGTAGGGCATATACTACCTATAACCCCTATAACTAACTAACTAACTAACTAACTAACTAACAGATTAACGAATTAAACGAATTAAACAAATAGAATAAATAGAATAAATAGAATAAATAGAATAAATAGAATAAATAGAATAAATAGAATAAATAGAATAAATAGAATAAATAGAATAAATAGAATAAATAGAATAAATAGAATAAATAGAATAAATAGAATAAATAGAACGAATAGAATAAATAGAACGAATAGAATAAATAGAACGAATAGAATAAATAGAATAAATAGAATAATAGAATAAATAGAATAAATAGAATAAATAGAATAAATAGAATAAATAGAATAAATAGAACGAATAGAATAAATAGAACGAATAGAATAAATAGAACGAATAGAATAAATAGAATAAATAGAACGAATAGAATAAATAGAACGAATTAAATTAAACGAATTTAACAAATTCGCACTAATACACTATGGTCTTTGGCATATACAGCGATTTTCTACCGCCTACCTAATTAGGACTTAGAGGCTCCACCCTGGATACCAGATTAACTTTATTAGAGCCGAGATTTACCGTTACCCCAAAGGATTGGTCTTGTCTCCATAGCAGGGATCAGTGTCTTCGTCATCTTCGCCTTGGCGAGCACGAGTCTCGTCTGGAGGAGCCTGGCCGGCGGGGACCTCCGACGCCCACTCGGCAACAGCAACGTTAACCGGCTCTTTTTGTTTGGCAAGCTGTGATAAAAATCGGGCCATTTGGTCACGACGAGACAACGGCTCGTCGGTCGGCTCGGCACCACCCGACATGGCGGCCAGTTGCACCAAGGCCCACTGAAGTTTTATAGCACTAATAAAGTGAGGTGCATCGCAATCGTCCAGAGTCACGTCGACGGTCTGGCCTGACAAGATTGGCCGGTTAGACGGGCACACATTGGCTGCCACGGCAGGATGAGGCGTCTGGAGTAGCTTGTCTCGGAAATCGTGCTGCTGTTGCTGGTCGAGAGTATGGGCCGCCTTGGTGTGCTGGTTCTGCTGCAGCCAGCGAAACTCGAGCTTGACTGTCACCTTAGCCTCGCCGGAAGGCGTCATGCCTAGATACTTGAGGCCGAAGAAGCACTTGCCCCACCAGGTATGAAGCGATGCGCTTAGACAAATCATGTTCCATGACTTGTCTAATTCGCCGGTTATAATAGCAATTCGCATTTCAGTGTCCAATGCGGCCCCAGTGGCGAAAAGCCATTCATCCATCGCACCAGAGAACAGCCCGGCCATAATAATCTTTCCGCGATCACTTCCGCCCCAGGAAAAGGGAAGCACGTGGCAAACCTCTGGACAGTCGGTCTTGGTCACGATGCATCTGCGACCATCTCGCTGTTCGCATTTAACCTTCTCTGAATTGCTGCGCCTGACTTGGGCAGACGAATCAGTGACTGGACTGCCGCGGCTTACAATGCTGCCTTCGCTGTGGATGCGTTTGTGGCTAGCGGAGGAGGTGGCCAGGTCTAGTTCACCTCCAATCCAAGGACGTTTTCTTAGCTTTGCCGCGTCGCTCGAGTCCGCGTCGCCCGAGTCCGTCTGGCTGGACCGCGTCTTTCTCGGGGCCGTCTTGCTCGAACCCGGGACTGCCCTCACGGGTCCCATGGTGACTTGGCCATGAAGATTAGTAACATGGCCTTTTAACCGTGAGTAAGGGTGAGTACTTACAGGACCGGATAAGTCGGGGCAAATTGCCCAAGGCTTGAGCCATCACTCTATCATGGTAACTTCCCGCAGGCAAGACATTTTCCCTTAAATCCGTTAATGGCATAATCATGAATAAGGAAAACGCAGCAGCGTTGACGCGAAACTCTGGTTGGCGAGAGCTAAGCCGCTTCTCAATCTGCGCAACGAGATCCAGACGCTGCTCGAACTCCTCAACTGGGAGAAGATCAATGGGCGGCTGAAAAACAGGGCGATCATCTAGAAAGCGCTGTAAAACATTCATTGCTATAGGATTGTTATGGTACTGCTGAAAGAAATCAGCGTACGCGGCGTCAAGCCTGGCTCTGTCCATTGTTGCGTGTCGGAAAGGCTGGTGGACGTGGGAATATAACGAGGGTGACAGTAGGAACAAGGTTGACGTGTTGCTGCCGGTAGAACCAGTACGAGGCAATAAGAGGAAAAAACTTGCGATGGGACAAAGGTAAGAAAGCTCAAGAAAACTATCAGGCGTGTGAAGGACCAGTGCGTAGTGCGTGTTGCGGGGAGGGGAGGGGAGGGGAGACGTACATACATATATATATCTATGTATGTATGTACAGAGTGTGTTGACGATATCGCAGCCCCACATCTTAGCCATCCCTTCTTCATACCTCTTGCGTTTGTTGACGCAGCTTCCCGCATCTCGTTTGTTATCGCGATTCATGATAGGCTTCGTTTGTTAAAGACGTCGATTCACTTGTTTGATAGACCTTCTGTTGATGAGGTCCGGCCGGGCTAGCGTACGGAAATCCCCTCTTGTGCAGTTGCCCGTATCGGGAAACCCCAGACAACAACCTACCTGGATGCTACCTTGTCAGACAAGTGTCTGCACTTCTTTAGAGTTAAAGGAGACCCACCGGCTCGCGATGAAATTCTAATGTAAGCCATTCCCCCACTTTGCTAAAACTACGGACATACGCCTCTGTCCACATCGAGTAATCGGCGAGTACCTCACGTGAGGCGCAGGTGATCCGGAAGACTTGTAGCTACATACAATCTGTGCCAAGCCCCAGAAAAAATTCATATTCTAAAATCATCCACATAGCTTATAGTATCTTAGTACGAGTTCGCACTTACAGTCAATCAGTCAATCGGTCGGTCGGTCGACGGTCAATTGGTCAATTAGTCAGGAAAGTCGCGGACACCAAAAGAGGAAAATTTTTAGTAGCAACCCTTTTTGCCCGGGTACCACACACAGGCGAGGTCAGGGCGGGGATTTATCATTACATACTCCGTAGAAGGTTACGTAACTTGCAGCATTATGTAAAAGCTGTTTTTTTTTTTTTCCCCCGTCCATCTGGCTCACATGACTTTGCCAATTGTGCATGAAACAAATTTGCACTGATTCGTTGCCGCTCCACTGCCGCGTCACATCTCATCTCATCTCATCGCATCGCATCGCATCGCATTATTGCATCCGCATCCGCATCCGCATCCGCATCCGCCGGTCGGTGGCCATGTGTCCTACTCCGTATTACCCGTGTATGACAGACACCAGGGAGCCGGCAACAACAAACGTGACATGGACAAGTGGTGCGACGCAAAAAGATGTCATCACATCACCATGGAGTCAACGTGGTCGAAAGGGGGTGGACAGAAAAGAGGGAAAAAAAAGAAAAACCAGACGTTTAGTTTTTTGTCTCGATGAAGCCCCATCCCATGCATGCATGCATTTGCCCTGCGGTTGGTGGCAGCAAGCACCCTTGCTCTTTTTTTATTCGGCAAGGGGGAGGGAACCACACACACCCTTTCTGTCGGGCGGTGGTGCTCGCAGCCCGATTCTTTTTCCTCCTCCTTGTTCATTCTTGTCCGTCTTTTCGATTCGCCAAGGCTTAGTTCCTTGCAGGTCGCATCCTGTGAAGAAGCTGGTGTCAGGGCAGACGGGAACAGTGACTTGACATTGGCACCTGCAGTAAGCAAGTAGAGAGAAGGAAAGAAAGAAATAAATAAATTCAACATGGAAAAGCAAGAACCCAACGGCTGGGCGACAAAGGTTGCAGCATAGTAAGAAGAATCCACGCTTCTGATAAAGAAGTCATCTGTTCCATCCAAGGAAGAAGAAATGCCAGCACAATGTAAAATGCTAGCACAATGTAAAATGCTCTCTGCTCACGTGAAGCCGCACGTCCCCCGTCCATGCCGCATTACGGAATAATAGCACGCTCTCAGTTTCTTTTCAAACAGCCCACATTCACAGGCAGAACCAATTGTCGCTGACATATAAGCACACTTCTCATATGCACTGAGCACTGAGTGCGATTCTGAAATACGGAATAGTGTGAAAGTTTCAATTCCCGGCTCTTCAGCCAACCTACCCACATCGTCGTCATCTTCAATTTTCAATTCTGCACCCTGCCAAGACCGAGAGAAGGGTGAGTCATGGCTGAATCAACAGGTGATATCCGGCAGCTGAATGTGAGGCGGACCAAAATGGTTACAACTAAGTGCACGATGCTCCGACACGAATGGCTTGGTCATCGGCGCTGTATCACATAAAGGGGCTGCGACCATGACTGCGGGCATGCAAATCAATCGTACATTCCATCCAGCAAAAAGTAGCTCGTCCCATTGTAGACACTAATAAATTACACCATGTCTGAAACATATGCTAAATGTACAAATAATGATCCGATTTATAGCGCTTGTCACAAGAGCAGCAAAACACAAGCAGCACCTCGTCACCAAAAGATTCCAGATCAGTGCCACAGCTTCACACAGCTCAAAGAAGAAGGAAAAAAAAAAAGAAGAGGGAGGACAGAGGAATCAATATCAAGTAACGATGAGGCCCCGTCTTGACCTCCCTCTTCACTGCATTTGTACACGTCGATGGACAGAAACGAAGAAAATAAAGGTAGAATGGTGGGGCATAAATTGTTTCCAATTCTCTGGTGATAAAGCTACTCCTGCATGGTTCGGATCAAGTTGGCTCCTATTCTTCTTCTTAAATGTGCTTTGGGTTCATATACATTTCGGCAACTCCTAAACGAAGCTTTAGTGGGGCGTCATTGGGCGACTACTGCGAGAGGCTTCCACTCGTTTACAACGGAGGGACATTCATGTTGAAGGCAGAAGCAAGACCCCACTTGTCCTCGCAGTCGCAGGAGCTGCCTGCCTTCCAGAGATTGCTCTCGAAGTCGAAGAAGACGGTCTTGTCCCCAACAAGTTTGCGGATGGACTTGACGGCCTCAGCCTGCTGAGAAAGACCGGGAACGGCAAGACCGTTGCTCTTGCCGCCCAAGGGGTATCCACACTCCAGGTTGATGACATTGTTGCAGGGGCAGATCTTGCCAAGCAGGTCAAGCTGGCCCTGGACGAACTGACCGGCGTCGCTGGGGGCGATGAGAGCGTTGAAATAGGGGTGGATATTGGCGCCAGTGACGTCCACGACACCGCAAATGGCGGATTTGACATCCTCGCGCTGCCATATGCTGAGAGTCTCAGAAATGGTGTAGTGACCCTGGTACTTGCCACGGCACCTGGACTTGACGGTGGTGACAAGGGTTTGCAGCTGCTGGGGAGAGCAGAAGCCGTTCATGATGGCCTCGTTACCGACAACAACAAGCCTGACGAGATCCCAGTTGTTCCAGGCAGCGAGCTTGTCAACCTGCTCCTTGATCTCAGGGGTGCTGATGTCGCAGCCAGAGGCCTTGACGAAGACGCCAACAATCATGTCAACACCGTACTTCTTGCAAGCGTTGCCCACATTATCCAGTGTGTTACAATCAGTCGAGTAGACACGGACAGTGGTGAAACCACCGCTCTTGATGACCTTGATGTCGGAATCGACCTCGGAGGCAGTCTTGCAGTTGCCATTGCTGGGCTTGTAAGGAGTGTAGGTGATACCGAAGTGGTCGTTGTTGCTGGTCAATCCCTTGCTGACGGCAGGGGGAGAAGACTGCTTTGGGGTCTCTGGCTTGGGCTGAGACTTGGGAGCCTCCGGGGTGTTGACGGGAGGGGCCGGAGGAGGAGGAGCCAGAGACACGACGGGAGGGGCCGGAGGAGGAGCCAGAGACTTGACAGGAGCCGGAGGAGCCTGGGACATGACGGGAGGGGCCGGAGGAGGAGCCTCGGACTTGACAGGAGCCGGAGGAGGAGCCTCGGACATGACGGGAGGGGCCGGAGGAGGAGCCTCGGACTTGACAGGAGCCGGAGGAGGAGCCTCGGACTTGACAGGAGAAGCCGGAGGAGCCTCGGACTTGACAGGAGAAGCCGGAGGAGCCTCGGACTTGACAGGAGGAGCCGGAGGAGGAGCCTCGGACGTGACAGGAGCAGGAGTCGTCGTGGGGAGACCAATGCTGGTGTGAGGGCAGTAGGTGACAAAGGCAGTCTTGGTGACAGTGACAGCCTGCTCCGGGGCGGTGTAGTAGGTACCGGGTTGCTGGCGGAAACAGTAGGGTACACAATGACGCTGTTCCCAGACACGACGGTGGGGTTGGGAGCAATGGTGTGATTACCAGCGGCTGGGCAGACGTAGGCGGTCTGGACAACGGTGATGGTCGTGGCCGGAGGCGGCGCCTGGGTCGTCGGCTGGGTCGTCGGGGGCGGAGGAGCTTGAGTAGAGGCCGATGAGGGACACTCGAACACCGTCTGGGTCTTGATGGCGTGGTCGACGACTATTTCACACGATACGTTAGTGACATGTCCAGCCTTGATTTCACACTCTGTGTCCAACAGAAGAAGATTCTGGCGACCGCGTGGCGCGAGGCGCAGCAGAGCAGGTGGTCGGATTCTCGTCACATACGAGTAGGCTCGCCATAAAAGGTCGTCCAGACGGTGGTGCAAACCGGAGTGCAGATCTCGTTGGTCCCGTTCAGGCTCTTCTTGAACAAGGCCTCGTGGGCGTGACGGTGGTGAGCAGCAGCGACGCCGCTGGCCATGGCCGCGAGGGCTGCGGTAACCAGTCCCCCCTTCATCTTGAATACCAAGTTGCTGGCGTGGTTGAGGTTGAGGTTGAGTCTGGGGATTTTCGAATTGTGGGAAGAATGGTGAGGAAAAGAATGCCCGCTGAATGAGTGAAAGCGGTAAATTGGTACGGTGGTGAATGGAAAAGAACGAGAGGACGAAAGCAGCAGCGAATGGCTTTCAGTAGTGACCTCGACACGGGCAGCGGGTGCGTGAGGAGAGGAGAGGAAGCAAAAAGAACAAAGACGGCGGCTGAGGGCACCGGGGGGACGTCGTCTTGTATTATTACTTGGGACCATGGCGCAGGACCTGGTTTGGGTGGGTGGTGGCATGGGTGGTGGCATGGACCTCGTCCTGACCAGGGTGTGTGGGTTCTCGTGTGGGTTCCTGTGTGGGTTTTCCTGTATGGCTTCTTGTGTTATCGTGTGTGCCTGGTTTGTTTTTCCTGGATTCTCGCGTACATACATACACACATTGTACACACATGCGTGCGCGGCCCTCGGGCATTGTCGCGCCCACTAGTCAATGTACCGCAGGGGCGTCAGAGACAAGGAAGGAGACAAGGGGGCGGGGCAAAGGGGAAGGGACAAAGGGACAAAGCAAGCCACCGCCCTCACCGTTGGTCCGTTGGTTCTGTCGGGGGGCCGCCATACATACATGCGGTACGTACCGCACGCCTGCCGGGTCAAAAAGGGGAGGTGGTCGCCAATTCATTTCCACCACCCTCCGTTGTTTATTACCGGGTCAATCAAAGTGTGCAAAGTGGTGCCTGGTGCCTGCCGCGGGGGAGGGTTGGGACCAAACAAATGTGCCCACATGGGGAGCGTTGCTTGACCACTCATTTCGCAGGCTTGGCCATGGGACCTGTTCGCCCCCAATCGTGGCCGGCCTCCCTTGCACAGGCACCAGGCGGCACCAGGCAGGCAGTGAAATGAGAAATTTGTTGCAGCAAGCAGCCACAGATGACCGCTCGGCTGGCGGCCACCTCCGTACACTATCATTGGTGCCGGTTTGAGTGGGTACCATGTATGTATGTAGTACTCCGTACGGAGTAGAAATTATCATTCTGAATGGCCCGAGATGAACCAGACCCCTCTCGTCTGCTTTCTCGTCTGCTTCCCTTCAAGTTGGGCGCGGCGCTTCGCTCTTCGCTGCCACTTGCGTCCAGCTGCAGCACTTATTACAATGCTTGGCGGCCGAAGCGCCCCAACAAGGAGCGAAATGAGGTCCAATGAATCGAACCCGACAACACGGAGTAGTACAAAAAAAGGGCCAAGAACAGCTGGGTAGGTGATTTGTCTCATTGTTTCCTGTTTCCTGCATGTGGCCACGTTTAGCCACTGGCCTCAACGCTCCTGCATATTGGCCACGGCAACGTGCAACCTCTTCCACAGAATTCCTTTCCTTCCTTTTAATCTGTGTCTTCAATATCGATAGGGCTGCTCCGTTGTGCTCCGTTCGAGCCCAGGTGACGTGACGGGCTTCCTACGCACAACGGCGCGCCTTCTTGATCATTCATTCCCCCGCCGCCATCCCTTTCCCCACGTGGAAGTGCTCCATTTCTTCTTCAAGTTCTCCATTGCTTCGGTCTCTTTTGGTCCATTGGGCGTGCTAACCAACTGCCATCGTGGAGGCATAAAGCAAGGTTGACGCGCAATCCTAGGGCGATCAAATAAAGAGAGCGATAATAGCAAAAGATTGAGAATAAGTGCTATGAAAACAACCAAGCCCAGAAATATGGCAAGTCCCCCACACTGACTAGCCGCACGCCAAAGACCGGCTGATTGAAGGTGAGTCCACCAGGTTAGCACAATGGAGATGACTCGGATGAAGACATGGAGATGGGGTGTGAACTGAGTTGTTGGGAGCTGTGAGCATTATGTGAGCGAGCTCACGGCCAAGGCTTGGTGATCAAGTCGGTCGACGCAATGTCATTGAAGCCGAGATGGGCTTGTACCAGGGGCTGTAGCCAACAAGAGGTTACATGAAACCTAAATTTACGGGCCCCTATCAGCATGGGTGCCAAAACCCGCACAAGGCCGGGGTGGGATGTTGATGACGAGGCATGACAAGGGTAGTGAAAACGAACCCTCGCAAAGATTGTGGAATTGTGTAGAGGAAGTAGTGGAGGAGCAAACTATGTATCAATCAACGAGCCTCTTGATATAAAACGAGGATCCGTATTGTTACCTCCTCCCACTGTCTCCATCAAGATCGCTTTTCCATCTAGCTCGGCTGGACATATGTTGAAGTACTATGGCGAATTTATGTCAATGTTTAGAATACTTTCCAATCTTGGACTGCTTGCTGTCCTACCTCTCTGCTACGGACTCGGTAATCATTCTTGCTGTCACTGGACTTCTTTATGGCGCTGGCAACAACGCGTACATTAGGTACGTGGATATCTGTAGAGATATTCCAGAATATGCGAATCGGATGAGGAAAATGGTATCAAAAAGTCATACTGTACTACTTGTCGGAAAGGATCTAGAGGAAATCGAGCTCTCTCACAAGTACCCTCTCGATTATTGGAGAAAGCACACTCGGAGTCACGTCAGAAGCTTATGGCTAGTGGCTCTTACAACGAAAATGCGCAAGGAAGACGTGGGAAAGCCAGGTTTACTATCTATCTGCCATGGATGAGAGTGGGGATGTTTTTGAAATCCCAATGTTTTCAGAACACTATCTCCGGTCCTGTCACATTGGAGGGGGATGTTCGAATGCCCTTTGCTTCCCATCCGTCGTTATCGGTGTCTTACAACATACCACTGCCCTCTGCCTTGGCCTGATTGTGCCTACGACATGATGGAGAAGCGCTCGCGGCATACACTTTCACGAGATGGCGATTCAAATATCGATTTGATCCATCTCCCTAATTACTGCTCGGAAGATATGCTTTTCGATGAGGCAAAAAAATGGCATCTGAGCCCTACCTTTCAGCAATATTTGGCTCCCCGGCACCCTTCGACGAGCCGGTTGCCATCCCGTACATGAATATGGCAGATGGAGAAGTCCGGACCATCACAGATCCGTATATGGACGAGGCGATAGAGCTGCCAATCGACATGGAGTGGACTGGCAAGGAATGGAGCGAGGAATCAGATATGGATAGTTTTGTCTTTGCATTTTATCGAACCCGTGTCGTTCTACGAGATTTGGAATACAGCCACCGCTATCAGTTCATGGCTATAGAGTTCACCGGTCTTGATCCTGACTTGCGCGGGAACTGAAACCAGCTTTTCTAAACAGGACATCATAGAGCAGCAGTTCATAAAATTGATATTTTCTTTACGCCTGCCACATGAACATATGCGTGATTCGTTTGAGCCTCTGGCCCTCGTATCAAATCCACAGTAACATACCAGGGTACAGAAGCCGCACCCGACCATACAAGGGGCCGAAAGTGGTCAACGTACTAAATGCCCAAGACTATCAAGTACAAACCAGGGTTGCGCAAACCGATCCCTGGAATTCTCCTTATAGACCAAGTTGAAGCTATTCTTTCTGTCGACTTGGCATGCTCAGTTTTTTGCTTCTAGAATATATAATGACCTTGGCTCTACTCTTATTATGGATACGCACATATTATATACATCACAACTCTTATGTGATCCCCTTTCCCCGTCTGTCGTCTATCGAACTGCCGCTCCCCCCCGCCACCCAATTTCGCGACTGTTCGACGCCGTGACCCGACTGGTTCCCTCCTTCCTTTCCTTTCTTTTATACTCCTGCACCTCATCTCTTATCTCCACTCTCATTGGCTGGTTAGCCGTCGTGCCTGGTCTATGGCTTGCTTTCCCTGACAGACGCCAACCTTTATCGGTAGTGTTACTGGTACAGAGGGGGGAGGTGGCTGGGCAGCGTGCTTGTTTTCGTGCGCTTGGTCGGTGATGTCTCGAAAAGACTGAAACTTTTGCGGAGGATAAGGACAGGTCTGCAACCGCTCGCGTTGCTCTACTACGATGGTCAACATCTATCCATCCTCGTGTGCCACCTCCCCATGTAAACCAATAACATGATTTCATATGCAAGTTCTTCTCAATCATACATGTACCTATACAACACTGTCTGTTTTATTATCCGTGGGATAAGGTTTATTTTTTTGAATACTTTGTCAAGTCATAGCATTCGTTGGTTATTGTTCATTTTGCGATCAATTGTAGTGACAACAATCAATATGATGTAGTAGTAATAATTGACGTCATTTATGCCTTATCATAATAGCACCGCCGGTGTGGTATACCGCAGATGTCCACGCTTACCACATTGGCTCCCCCTACCTTGCGGATATATCAACCTATGTTTTATATACTGTTATACTAATCCTTTAGCTCTTATAGGTTGCCTAGGATAGAAAATAAGCCATCTGTTCATTCAATCAAATAAGAGCAGCTTTTGCTAGACTATGGTATACTTTTTAGTTTCTATATTACTTTGGGTGGTTGGGTGGTGCTGCGTCGAAATCCCTTTTTTGTTTTTTTCTTGAACGCACAGTTTAAGCCTGACCCCCCCTAACCATGATAAATATATATACATACATTATATATATAATATCCTAACACAAGCACTATTGAATCAATAGCCCTATATATATATGGTCAGCAGGTCATCGAGGTCAAATGTAAAAGAACTGTATTTCATGTTGGATCGCTATATTGATTGCGCTTAGATCATGCATTATATATTGTACCGCATCTAAAGGCCAAAAACTGAAGGCTGCAACCCTAAACTACAAGCTATCGTCTTTCGAAGCGCTTCACACCTTAACGACAGAAGTTCCTTTTACGTGATAGGAACCAGCTCAAAATTGGATGTGCATTATGCTCAGAAGGATGGCTGTGTAAGGATGCTATTTCCCCCGAAGCATGGAAAGTCTCACGGCATGAACGGTCAAGTCTTGGAACACTGTACTACGCACGCTTCCACAAGAGTCATCTGGTTCCCTTCAAGAAACGAAATGGTGTCTTCAACAATAAGACACTAGAACTTCGAATATATCAATGTTTCAACTGGAGGACAAGAGCGTTTGTCTCAAAACTTACCCATCATCAAAATCAGGCAGTCAACAATGGGGACGCTACATACATGTTCATAAAACCCTTCTTCAGCCTATCTGGAATTCCAGCAATGCTCTCCAGCCCACTCTCACTAAATCTCAAGCTCTGGGCCAAGGCGCTCACGAATCTTTGTTGGCCCTTTTCCTCTAGCACAGGATTTGCCCAGGCCTCATGAACGTCTTCATATCGCTTGCTGACATCATCATTCGGCTTGACTGGAGCCCATGCATCCTCAGCAGTGACCATGGCGGGGAACGGCCGCTCTGCAGTCAGCTCTTGGAGGTCTGCATCCGCAACCTTGTAGGCTGGGAATGGGTCAGGAGACATGGTTGGCTTGGGCGCAGTGACTCGTACGCCTGCCATGAGATCAAGGCTACCGTCATTTGCGTTGAGCAGATCACTGACATTGTTTCCGCTCTGACGTGGATCAGTTCGTCGGTCATCTGGGATGGGTTAGCTGGTTCGGACGAGTTCGGCGATAGCAGACCAGAACTGAGTCTTCTCAAATACAAGAGAAGAGGAGAAAGAAAAAAACCGACGCGCAAGACTTACACCTTCCCCACAGAGCACTTGGGAGCATCTGTTTATATCTCTCAAATTGCCAATCTGCCTCAGGATTGCTTCCGTCCTCACGTTTTACCTGAATCTGCAGGATCGAAGTCATGGACCTCGTCAGCTTCATCGGCTTGCTGAAAACGTCATTGTATTGAAGGATTTGAGCACCACTATCGCTTGTCTTGACAGCATTTATGGCCATCTTGCATTCTACAACAAAGACGAATGTGCCAGCTCGGACAGTCCATGGGTCTGCCTGTCCCCGCTCTGGTTTGTCATTAGGGTTCAACAATCCAGACTCGGCAAGGAAGTTGTGTGCTTCGTTCTTGGGTCTCGTCAATCTCGACGCTGCAATGGATTGCTGTTCGCTCTCCATGCTCTTTCCTGTGGTCAAGGCTTTCGCCGACGCAAAGGAAGATGCAGGCGAATCCTGAAGAACAAGTTCGTAGAAATCCGACAGGCTGACGTTTTCGTCCTTGGAAATGTAATCGCCAAAATTGATATCGAAAGCGACAATCCAGAAGTCGACGTGAACACGGCCAGCAACAGGAGGGCCCCAAAGGTAAAGCTCGGCACCAATCTGGACCGAAATGCGGATATGGATGAACCAGAAGTCGATGCTGAATCCCACGCCGACGGAAACTCCAGCTGACATGTCAAAGTAGAACGGTCTGTAGTTGATGAGGAAATCGGCAAAGGCATCGAACCAAGCGGAGAGTGGTCCCGCCTTGAACGCAGCACGGAGGCGCCCTCCAGCCATGCATGCCTTGGGCGTGATGGCAAAATATGCTTCTCCAGAGATTGACAAGCCGCCACCCACGTCCCAGCTGATACCCAGCCGAGGGGGGTTGGGGTAGCCATCGGGTACGCGGAAAGCTTGGTGGTAGCCGCCCAGAGTAAAAACAAAGTCTCCAATCCTGGCTTCATCGGCAAGAGGCGCATCGAACCAGTAGCAGAGAGCACAACCACCGGTGAGATGGCAATTAGGACTGAGGATGTACGAGCGGGGCGATAGCTGACTCTCGATTTTGAGGAAGCCATAGTCAAAGTCCAGGACGGCCGCGATACCCAGTTCAGCATGGGCCAGCTTGAGTCGCGATTTGGCCGACGGAATGTCACAAACCGCTGCAGCAAAGATGCCCAGCTTCACCGAGTTACCAAACTGGACTGCAACCACTGCGTCGATGCTTAGCATACGGAACGCAGAGAGCCTCATGCCAATTGCGCCCCAGTACGTGCTATCAAGTGGCTGGAACCATCCACCGGCCGAGGGGTCGACGAGCTCTAGAAGTACTTCTTGCGCATTGTCGTTGCCGCTGAGTCGACTGCTATTGATGAAGGGGAATTCGGATACCTGATCTATCGAGGGTAGGCGCACACTGCTGTTGTAGCCAAAGCCACCGCAAATTCCACTGATTTCAGCAAATCCAAGCGTCATGAGCGGGCCGTTGAGTTTTGCGAAGACGAACACGCTCTGGAAGCTATTGCTGCTGTTCTTGAGAGTGACGACACCGTAGAAGCCGGCTGCTTGGAACTGATAAGGGCGGAAGCCGATGATCAACCCACCAGCATAGTAATCCATGGCGCCGTCATTGCCGTGGACAATGATACCAGCGATGGTCAATGGAGATCTATCAAAGGATGCTGCCAAGCCGTCGATGTTGACACTAATCATTGGCAGCTTGTCCAGTGTCTCGATTTCAGCGTTGAGACTAAAGCCGAGAAGAGAGAATCCAATCGGGCCAAGCTGGAAGGTCGCGTCAAAGACGATTGACAATTTCTTATCCTTGTACTTGAGACCGACGTTGCTAATCGCCAGCGGGCCTGCGACCTTTTTGTATGGCGCTTGAGCACTAGGACCTCCATCGTCCATTTCATCCTCGGTGTGTCTTCTGCCCTCTCGCACACCAGAGGCAGGATCCATCAGCGCTTGAGAGGAAGAAGGCTGAGGTTTCATGAAGCTGTAGTTAAGCAGACACATGGACTGACCCGTGGCGTTGCGAATGATGACGGCGAAGTGACATCCAGATGGCAGCAGAAGGTCTGACGGCTTCGCTTGGTCAGGCTTGATTTTATCAGCAACAACCAACGGATTGTCTCCCAAGCCGCTGTTGAATTGAGCAATATCCTCCCGGGTAAGCCCTGTAAGCTGTCCGGGGGCTCTTGGCGGTTTGGGATCTTGGGCAAAGAGGAAGTAGAGCTCATCAAGTGGCTGGGTCAACGTGCCAATGAGAGGGATGTCAAGTTCCATGGCGCCGAATCCGTTGATGGCTGCTTTCAATAGCCTTTTTGAAGGATCCTTCGGCCCCCACGTGGTGCTGTGGAGCTGGGAGAACAGTATTTGGAGATGTCCGATATTGAGTTGCGCGAGGAATTGGAATGAATCGATTTTATCAGCGTTCACCGTTGTCGTCTCCTTCTGGATATCGATGCGGAACGCGTCCTTGTTGTCACCAACCAGCACGGTGTTGTATACGAAATCTGGTACCCTAAACTCAGAACCAAGCATCTCTGTGAAGATGTCTCCGATCATGGCATCCTTATTTTCTGGATTGAGCGCCGCCGAGAACACAAAACCGCTAGAGTTGTACGTGAAGTCAAGGTTCAATCTCAACTCTGCAATGATCAAGTCGCCAGAGATAGCGAAGCTGCTCCCCACAGTTGTGGAACTAGTACCGCTTTGTGGTCTCTCATATGCGTACTCAACACTCAAGGTGTTGATGGCAATGGATTTGATCAGCGGCCCAATGTGGTCTTTTGCATCTTCGTCGAAGAACTCGGCTAGTACGGCTGCATACAGTCCATTGATGGAGGCCTTGAGCTCCCAAGTTTGATGAGTTGAAGCATAGCTGAGAGATCCAAAAAAGGCTGCTGGCATATTGAACTCAGAATCCTCTGGAGGATCGATCATGACGGATATTCCAACGTCAAAGATGAAGGCCGAGCTTCTACCCCAGTTGAAAGAGGCAGAGAGAATGACGACGCCCAGATAAGGTTGAGGAGCAGAGCCCGGAGATGGATGCTCAGCGGTAGCCACACACCGAAGGGAAAATGATTCTTGCGATAAGTGAATGGATGCAACTGTTATCTTAGAAGGCAAGGTGTCGGGGATGCTGACCACCTTCTGGCCAGGGATTAGAGTGGCAATATCGATAGACGGCGCAGGCGAAGTAGTCACAGGCTTCAAAATAGCCCACTTCTCTCCACTCGGTTCCAAATCCAGATCATCGGACGTGCTGAAATCTGGAGGATGGCTTCCATCAGTAAAAGTCACAGAGCATCAAATGGTTTATCACTTGCCGTTCCACAATTCTCCACTGAGAGTACCGTAAGTGCCGATAGACCGATCCCAATGATACGAGATCAAGAAAACAGGAGTATCGGTGCTTTCCCCTCGGCCAAAACTCGCAGAAACCTCGATGTCGAAAGAAAAGTAGCCGAGTTTGGGATTCTGAGTGCCTTTTCTTATGTCGAGCCCGACACGCAGTCTCCGTAACGTTGCCCCGGACAGAACCTTGGTTCCATCTTCCTCCTTGTTTAAAAGTTCTTCAACAACCGTCTCAACATCATCATCTTCTGCAAGGTCGGCCAACCATCTGAGTATTCCTGTAAGCGGATCTGGGGAGAGGAACATGAAGGTAAAGTCGATGGTTGAGATGGAGAATTCAACGCCGGCGAGCATTGACACTTTACTTCCAGCGCCATTGACGGAGCATTCAATGCTGAACGCTACTTCACCGTCAGAAAGAGGCTTCTCGCCATTTTCTGTCAAGGCCAACAGCATCGTACTCTTGTATACGACATCTGCGCTGTCAATCACCAGACCTTTCAGGGCAATCGAGAACAGATCCTGCAAGGCCTCAAACTGCGACAGCTGGAACTGTAGGCGAATCTCAAGCCGCTTATTCGCTGATGGGACGAACCACAAAGCGTTCCTCCTGGGCGGGGCATCAGCGTCCGGCTTCTTGAGCGTCACCTCAAGGTTGAGGATCGCATCTGGAATATATTCAGTCATTCCGCTTCGATGAGCGTTCTCGAAGACTTCTTTGACTTTGACTCCCCTGATGTCTTCCATCTCCACGAAGTCAAGACCACAGGTCAACATGTTGCCAGTTGGGTCAATGCCAGGCGATTGGATTCGGGATCCTGTCTCATCGCCGCCCACAAGACCAGTGGAACCGAATGTGAAGAGCAAGACATCACTAGCAGAGCTGAAGACGAGCGGCCAAGGTTGAGACAGCGTGAACTCAAAGCTTTCAATGTTCTTTGCCGGTGAATCGTCGACGGTAAGAAAGCCAGTGGCATCATCGTCAAGGTTCTGGAACCATTTTAGGGTTTCATCAGAAGCATCGAAACTGGCTGTTGGGTCTGGCGTGGTTGATAAGGTAATGACTTTGTCAGAATTCAGGCCTGCCACGAACTTATCCACGAGGCTGTCGGGCGACAAAACTCCAACATTTTCGCTAGGACTTTTGCCTGAAGAGCTAGCATAGATGCTATAAGTTGTCGCGCCCGTTGCTACCAAGGAACTGTTCGTGGGTTCATCGCGCCCAGGGGAGTCTGAGGCCACGGTCATTTTGAGCCGAATAATTGATGTTGAAATGATGAGAGGGCGAATAAGTAGGATATATATGGGCAAGGGGAAAAACTGAGACTGTTTTCACGGTTCAGTGTTGGGGACCGTGATAGACCCTGAACAACATCTTCTTGAATAACTCGTTCTAGCAAACAACCCACCTGGAGTATTGCTATCAGAGCTCTCCGTTAGATGCATGCGCATCAATCGTTCTAAAGGCTATGGAGGGTGTGGGCAGAGTACGGGCTGTCCCGTTGTATCTTCTTCATGTGCATATTGCATGTGCTTTGCAGCTTCATGCATGTCCCCCCCCCTCCTCCCCCCAGACAATATATGACGCTGAAAGTGCCTTCACATCCCATGCATACCGTTGTAGTAACCCGAACATGCCGATCATCACACAAGGACTGCAGGTAAAACTAGTAGATCCACCAACTTGCACTCGCATCATGCGAGCCGCGCAGTATTGGCTTGCGACGAAAAGACGAAAAGAGGCGGAGGAAAGATGAGATACCGAAGTCGGTGTGAGAAAACAACGTAGGATCTGAATAGACATGTGGATCCAAGATTTCAGTGCCCACGAGATTAACTGCCGCTTTGCTGTGCCAGGCAGGAAAGGTAATTTGAGCCGACTTGTGGTTCATCATTCTCCCAGTCTCAGCATACTTGGACAAGGTCTTCAACATACCGAAGGCTTGTTTCGTCAACCTTGCTCAAACTCGGTCTCCAAGGCCACATTGTGAATTTTTGACTATCACCACAACTGACACCAAATCAACAAACATGAGTGAAGACGCTAGAATCATGGACTTTGACGTCGCTCTGGTGCCCATGCAATTAGATGCATTCGTGCTGAATCCAGCTGTATGCGGAACGGGCCAAGAGAAAGACACGACTGCGCGTATCTGTCCCATCACTCAACCCAACTATACATTCCTGAGACTCGATAGCTTCCTGCTTCAGAACGATGTTCAGAATCACGTCGCCCTGCACAACACTGCGCCGGCGTCCATCAACTCACGCTTGACTGACCTAGGCGGTCGTCCAAAGCCCAAGCCTCTCCGCCATCGTCATGGCGTCTATATTCACTGGACGCTACCCCGTTTCTACAGATCAGGCGTCTCTGCAAGTGATTCTGTGCCAGAGTTCAGGAAAATGGCGGAGAGATTGCGACGTGGACTAGATGCGACATCCGCTGCGGCAGGTGACAACTCTACTCATAATACACCGGATTTTCTGCAGCCACCAACACGCTGGATTGTCATAAGAAAGCTCGAACTTGATAGCATTCAGCCATCGAGTGCAAAGGACGCTTTCAAAGACAGAGAGTATGAGGCGTGGGTGGTTGAGAGCGACTACGTCTGGTCCCTGGAAGACATCCCCATCCAGGCGGATTTGCAGACGGACGTAGCGCCATTCGTGCTCGGACATGCCGGCACCGATGTAAACATCAACGAGCAAGCTGAAGTCTTCATCGGACGCAAGACACCGCTAGCCGAGTGGACTGAGAACCAGGATCCCAGTGTTGATCCTCCAGACATCAGTCTCCTCCGAAGTGGAAACCAGCTCTTCGCCGACTTCCAGATGCACAATGCCAACGTCTTCAGTATCTTGGATAACTTCGAATACGGTGATAGCAAGGAACCCTCGTATCTCGATTACGCCAAAGCAAGCTACTACGTTCTGGGGTGGCATTGGAAAGCCACTGTTGACCCCCTCTGGAAATCGGGTGCCAACGTTACTCATGGAGAAAGTCTGCAGTCACTCTTCATGACGCTGAAGGGTACAGACGAGGCAAACCCCGACCCATGGAAGGACCTTAAGAGTCAAATCCGTATCCTTTGTCATAGTTGCATGTACGATGTGACTTGGGACCATGAGAATAAGCCTAAAAGCGTCCCAGCTGATGGATTCAACGATCGCCTGCGTGATCAGAAGCAGGCGGCAGTCGCGGTTGGAACGACTCCAATGGATGCGCTGTTGGCGTATTGTCATGCACGCGGAGACGCCAGCGAGAATTCAGACGATGTCACCAGGTTGGAGGAAGATATCCTAGCCCTTGAATCCCTCCTTCAAGCGAGTGACGATGGCGTTGAAGGCCAGCGGGAGGCCAAAGACTCAGTATACAACTGGTCTTACTCTCGTTCTCCAGGCGGCACAAAATACTTTTTCGCTGAGTCTGACGATCAAAGCACCAACCAGCCCACGGAACCTGAGCCCGCAGCCATTCTGAGGCTCAATCAATTGAACCTCACCCAGGCGCTGCTCGACTCGTGCAACAGAGCGATGCTCCAGTACCGCTGGGACATGTTTTCACTTTGGTGGAAATACGCCAGCGATCTAGGTCAGAGCGATAATCAGGGAAATGCCCAAAATGAAAAGTTTAAGGCCGAAGCGGAAAGGATTTCGAGCCGTATCAGTGGACTCCAAACCCGTGTGAGGCAGCTTCAAATGCAGGTTGGCAATCTCTTGAAACCGACCGATGGTTCGGCGAATCTCCTGGCCACCGTTGAGTCAACAAGTGAGCCTGTTTTCTACGGTGGAAATGATCCTACCGTCCTCATTGGGGGTATCCCGTCTGGCTGGGCGCTTGATTATCTCGACAACCTCGCTATTCGGGCGCCATACCAGACCAATACAACCGATCAGGATCTACCCAGCAAGCTCAACGCACTCTCGGATTTGGTCGCGGCCAAGCTGCCTACGGTCTTGCTAACAGCCGCCAAAGCATTGCTCACCGAGTTCCACGTCCTCCGACCTGCAGGCAACGACTCCGGCACACCAGGCGAAGGGAAATTCTACCCTCAATTTCACGACCAGCTGACTACCGACCAGCGCTGGCGTGATCAGTGGGGTGACAGACAGCCATGGTTCCCTCTCTACGCGGAGTGGGAGGTGGAATACACCCATGTTCCGTTTGAGTTCTGGAAACTGGATGAACACACTGCCCGTCACTCCGAGAACAAGCAGGTCAGATATGGAATCACTGTGCCATCTACTAATGGAGAGACACCTCCGCCACTGTGGGATGCTCTTTCCAGATGGCAAGGCGATAAAAACCCAGATATTCGCGTCTTGTCTGGGCGGGTCCTGATTCTGCCTCAGCCCAGCTTTGCTTTGGGTGCCAAGATCAAGCAGCTGTTCCAGAACACGCCGCCCAGTATCCTCGACAACTACCTACCAAAAGAGGATCGTGACAAATTGCTTGCAAATATCAGCGAACTATCATATCTGTCGTCACCACTATCCGGTTTTGCTAGCGGCCTCGCCACTCAAGCAGAGGGCAGTCATCTCAAGCCCGAAAACAAAGTCGTCGGCCCTGATGGAGAGTCAAGCTATGTTATCAACGCAGCAGCCTTCAACCAAGCCGGATTGACCGAAGATAATCTGAAGCTCATCAATGGCAACTCGGCCTTGACCCCGTACGCCGCATTGGTCAACTTCACCGACAGTGAGCACTGTCCCTTCAAGCCTGTGACACACGGTCAATTCAGGTTCCGCAAGTTCAACGTAATCGACAAGTTTGGACAGTCTCTCATGGCCATTGACCAGAAACCGCGTGTAGAAGGGCCACCGCCTATCTATCCCTGCATAAGCAACTTCTATGCGCCGCAGGAGGTCACCCTGGATGACAAGAAGTACGCCAATACGGTGATCCAGGACAAGTCGGAGCAGTGCGAGTTCCTTCAGTTGCCTCCGCAAATGAATCAACCGGCGCGAATTAATGCAAAGTTCGTCAGACGCATTGCTGATGATCCAAGTGGTAGCTCCCAGGGCCCTGCAACGTGGCGCCCTGTCACAGAATGGGAATCGCCAATATGGGGATGGGTCATCACCAACTATGCCGACTACGGTATACAATTTTTCCTCCCTGACGGTACCTTTTACCGTGAGGTTCGCGTCGGCGGTCCTCTGGGAAGTCTCCAGTCACCCAAGTGGCTACCTTTTAGCCCTGACCCAGATGCACAGCCCACTCCTGATACACGAGAGCTTGATGCCCTCATCTCCAAATTGGCTGATCCGAAATACCTCCTCGGGTTCTGGGGTATGATAACGGCGGCACAACAGAAACTGCCTCCAGCTCCTGATGCCTACGCGCAGTTCCTCAACTCCATCGTAGGCAAGCCACTCGCGCTCGTCAATACTGGCTGGTCTGTCGAGCTGAGTGGACCGCCTCTTGAGATACAAAGCACCCAGAGCAAGGTGGTAGATCCCGAGCGCACGCTGTTGAAGCCATCGGACCCTGATAACAAGACTCCGTATTATGAGCTTCAATTAAGGCTCGGAAATGAAGAGGCAGGCTACGATGGACTCGTTGGTTACTTTGACACAACGACTCCTGGGTCTGATGAGTTAAACTATGATAAGATCAAGACGTTCTTCCTCCCAGATGGCGGACCCACGGGGCCATTGATCGGCCTTGATACTGAGCAGTATCCAAGGTTCAACCCATTCTGGCAGCCTCCATTCTCTGAAGCTTCACCCGCCATTGAACCTTCTGCCTTTGAGGATCAACGCAACGCCCGCATGTCAATCTTCGGCGCTATACTGGATCCTTTCACACCCGTCCACGCATATTCGTCGTTCTTGCCAGCGGCGGAGTTGCTCTTGCCGCCGTGGACCTGGCAAAAGGCTATGGACACCATGACAGCGTTCTTCCACGCCGGGCCCTTGACCATGCCCATCGACGATGTCCCTGGATACCTCGAAACAGAGAAGCTGACCAGCAAGAACGCTCGCCAAGTTCCGAAGCGCAACTTGCTGCTCCCTTCCCTCGGTGGTGGGGACTGGAGTTGGTTTCAGCCGTACGCTGAGGCGCAGTCTGCGCGGGGGACGACGGAGGGGGGGGATGATAATTCTGAGGCTGTTTTCAACGCGTTTGGTATTGAGAATAAGGGTGATTTGCTGACGCCTGCGTTCCAAGATGGACCGTACGCTGCTATTGAGGGGTTCCTGCAGTTGAGAAACCCAATCATGGCGCCAGCCAAGCCTTAGGATGACTGCTTGTCTTCTGGTTCTTGTAGTGCGTTTACTTGGGATCAATATAGGCCTTTCATCGCATAAGAATGGTTGAACACAGTGGTACTTAAATATAGTTCTTTATGTAGCGGATATTTTAACTCTGTTGTGGGAGACCATAACGTCCTGTTTGCTTTTTCACTGTTAGACCTGTCAGTCCTCATGTGAACTATTTGATCTCGTCCATGTGATGCACCAAGTAAACATCCTCCGCCTCGTCCTTATGTCTCGCCGCATAGAACAAATGATTAATGCCATTAGCCCTCACCACAGTCAGCTGGCTATCCTGAGCAATGGGATGACTATCAATAGGGGTAGAGGCGCCCCAGTTATTGTTAGTCTTAATAGTGCGTCGAATACCTCCACTAACGCCTCTCCCACAGTAGTAAAGAAAGACGGTACCAGCGTCGAATGCGACGGCCACTGAAGTATTGCGCTGCATATCTCCCGTTCCGGCTATTGGCCTACCATCTACAAATTGAAAAGAAATAATGGTCAGATGTTGATTGAAGGATTGAAGTTTCGACAAGGTGTACTCACTTGTTTTATCATCGACAACATACTCCATGAGTGAACTTCCCTCGTAGATGACACTTCGCTTCCCAGTTATGGTGTCATACCAAGCAGCTGCGAAGGAGTTGATCCATAAGTCGTGGGTAAATATAAGCGAAGTGATCTGTAAGGTTTCAAGGTTCAATTCCCAAAGCTGCCTGCTGCGGTCGCCTATATTCCTGGTAAACTTTATTAGCTGCTTTGCACTGCATAAAGCATACACAACTTCTTGCCAGCCCATATTCTGAGGGTGGATGGGCTACTTACTTGCTGAAATAGACCCAGGCATTATCATCACTGGTACATGAGGCGAGCGTGGTGTTGCCGATTTCTATATCCTCTCGGTGCTTCTGATATGATGGAGAAACCTCAGATAGAGTGTACTTATCACGTTCGGTGACCTTTAACGGGTTTGCTGTTGTAAGAGCAAAGACCCTTTCTACACCTCGGAAGTTCACACTCGCCATCTGGGATGGGTTGAGGATGTATTGGTCATTGCCGACTTCCTGGGGAGTCTGTATCGAGACCTCAGGATCTTCATCTTTCGTGCCCGACGATAGCGCAAGACCGAGCTGAGCTTTTCCGGTATTGTAGAACAGCTTGATGACTTTGTCGCCGGGGGTGGTTTTGTCGATGATAGCTGTGATGGGAGCCATGGTCGACTTGATGGCCAATTTTGTTGTCTCTCTAGCTAGGAAAGCTTCTAGTTCAAGGAAGACGGACTCATGAAGCTTCCCGTCAATTGAGGAGTCCAACAACCCCCTTTATCTTTCCTCCTTTCTCTTTCCTCTTCCCTCCAAGTACGATCTCCCTTCCCTATTCTTTCGTTATCACACTGATATATGTTTCACCGCGCAGGGTAATTACTTGACTTGATTGCATATCAGATCATATCTCCTTGGCCTCTGTCCACCTTGTGGAGTCACGTTAAATAGGGTCTGTATCTAATTAGATAGAAGTGGATTAGAGGTATATTTGCTTATATTTAAATAGGCTAATGATAAATATTGCTAATTTTCCTTGTATAAGTTACTGCACTATATGTACTTTCGCGTACTTACGCGGTCACTAACCTTGTGGCAGGGGCCCTGTGGGGGCCTGTGGGGGCCCCACCGACCCACAAGGTGGACAGAGGCTATGTATGTAAGGAGATAATCCATACTAGTTCTGTTCCTTACTTGATTAAGACCAGGATGCATATCTCAATCTCGTTCGGCACTCTAACCCGGCTCGGTCCGTATCTGCACGCTGGGTGGGACAATTGGCATTGCATTGTGAATGCAACGTGGGCGATCATCCGGTAGAAATGCTCTCCCCGAGACGCTTATGCTGCTCAATACTTGGACCATGCAGACACACCCTTCACGTGCGAAACTATAATCGCCCACCCTTCAACAATGTGCATCAGTCCTCCTCTTGCTGCATGTTGGAGTCCTCCTCTTGCTGCATGTTGGAGCTCACATAGAGCTGTGATGCCATTGACGGGCTTCTCAATGCCTACGCCCCGTTAATTAGATTCGCATTTTGGAAGATATCATTGCAACGGGTTAGTTGTCATTCGTGTACCGACCCGGTGTTGCTGCAACGGATGAAGTGGCTATTGCGCAAAGTATATTCTTATAACCAAGAACAAAGTCCTCACACAGAGTTCATGTCCCGGCTTCTTCTCCAAGTACTTGAGAAGGAACAAAGCCATCCTCTTAAATAAGGACTGTTGACAATATTGAAGGAACATGATTGTTCGCCTTCATTCCATGCTTCTCACTAGCCAAAACCCGTCCATAAACAAACCTATTCACAAGTGAGCCCGAACAAGACATCATGGGAATCTATCCTGGAGGGAAGAGTACCCGCATCGACTCTCCTCGGCATCTGACGATACGGCACTCTCGCCGTCTTGTCGCTGCCAATCGAATTGATGCCCGTCGCAGCAGTATCCAGCCTGTGACCGTATTCGCAGATGGCCGGGTCGTCGAGGAGGACATTGATCCATTGCCTCCAGGCGAGCAAAAGCTCAATTCATTCTGGGCTCCTGGAGTCGAAGCAGGAACTAAGCACATCATCTCCGTGAAGCAAAGCATTGAGTCGAATCGTGAATCGCTGGAGTTGGAGGCAGACCAAGCCTTCTATATCGATGCACCACAGTTCTCCCTACCGGACGGAAGCGTTCACTCTACGTATCCTCCAGCAGGCTACAGCGATGATCACCGAATCTTGCCGCATGTCGTCTTGACAGATCCACATCTTCCATGGGAGCGACTGGGAAGCCCGAAAGGTGGAACGAACAAGGAGCTCAAAGCACAGATGAAGAGGCTAGCGTTGGGCGCCGCAAAAAAAAGGGGAGCTAAAGCCAACAAGATACCACGCAACCGTGTGCCTTGGCTTGTCATGTTCGCATTTGCCCAAGACGAGCTGCGATTGCCGCCAGAGGACCTGGACGGTTCAAGCAGCATCTTCCGCCATACCAGTGATGGCGTTATCAAACCAGTCAAGCAATCGTCCACGATGGCAGTCAACATGAGCATCGCTGATTTATGGAAGCTGAGCTCTGATGTGACAACGCCCGTCGTGGACAAACTTGGTCCATCTTCCATGAAAGATAGCCGTGGAGATTTCATCTTCGTACAGCCAGAGTTGTTCACCAGTCTCTTCTCTACCTTTGACGATAAAGGCAATCGAGTCAAGGGCAGCGGACCAGATACATCGCAGTACAAATACCTTTCCCACGTCCGCAAGATCAATGGTTCTGGAATGGCTCTTGCTGGTGTTGAAGACACAGCTGTCTTTAGCATCGTCGTGGGCAACAGATCTGGGCCGCTTGACAACGTCATTCCAACCACCATGTGCGCACATCTAGTCTCCATTGAGGGCGTTGAGGCGATGAACTACCCGGGCCAAAACCACCGATATGTGGCTCTCTGTTCCTTGCATAGCTGGAACTACACGGTGCTCCCACCAAATACACTCAATGTTCCAGACGCTTTTGAAAGTCTGGGTCGCACTCTCAATGTTTTGCGAGCTCCGGACGAAGTCATCACGCCCTTGAAGACGTCTGATGACAAGATTCAGCAACTTGTTGGACGTCGTCTGAATGATGGGTACACCTTGGTGAAATATCGAACTCGAACAGGCGAGGCAACTGTAGCACTATACCGAGGCCCATTCACGCCCACATACGTGCCCGCATTGGAACATCTGACCAAGTGCTCAACCTCGGGCTTGGATTTGCAAATCCTCGACAAACAGATCGGCATCATGGACGTGACATACTCTGTCGCCTGGCAGGTTGGCCGTACCATGGCTCTCGGCGACCAAGCATTTGTAGCTGCGCTGGGACGTGTAAGAACTGAGGCACACGCAGCCGCAGCAAAACAAGTTAAGATCAGTGCTGTCAAGGAGGTCAGAGACACGGCATTTCGCACTCGCAATGACCTTCTTGGGGATCTTTCCTCCATGGTCAAGGGTCTTGCTGATGTCCATCTTCACAAACGCGGTTCAGAGCCACTTGAGCCTCAAGAGCCTGAGGGAGTGCCTGGTAGGAGACAACCTGGCGGACCCGTCTTTACACATGGAGGAGCCAAAAAGCGATGGTATCACAAAAGACTCCGACGTCGTGATCGACCGACGCTCTCATTTTCTTCGCCTGTCTTCGAGGACAAGTACCCAGCTGCCGCGCTGGACTCTGTTCGCAGACTGGCTTCAAGCAAATCGGGTGATCCATACGATGAGACAAATGATCCGCAATCCTCAGACTGGATGACTGTCCTCTCGTGGCTGGTCGATCGTATGTTCCTTGCGGGTGTACCAGCACACTATCTTCTGCCTGATAACACTTACCTACAGCCAGAGAACTTACGCTTCTTCCATATTGACAAGAACTGGGTAGATGCTCTCATCGATGGAGCTTTATCCCTCGGCAACCATTTCGGTACTGACGAGGACCGCGTCGCTATCAAGAAAGCACTCAACGATTACATCAATCGCACACCTGATGGAATGGACCATCGTGTCCAGATACCTGCTTACGGGTTCTACCTTCGCTCAGACTTGGTGACCATGTTCCCGGATCTTCGCGTTGAAGTCATATCCAACGATACGGCCCTCAACGTCGCTGGCCAGGATCCTCCTGCAGGTGCACCTCTTTTGCGCCACGAAATAGTTACAGATGGGGTCATGATGGCATTCATGGACCGTGTGCCTGGCTCTGCACAGTTTTCATCTCTCGTTTTGACGCAGCCGGCACACCAACAGCGGTTTGCTGTAGCTCGGGGTCTTGAAACTACCGAAATCAAGGCCGATATCAGACGACAATACACTGTTGACCAGAAGACTCGGGAAACCGATAAGGACAGACATAAGGCCCTGAAACAAATTGTATATGCTCCGACTGGGGAGAACTCATCAGACAACATATTCATATGGGGCTCCCAACCCGACCAAAATCTCACTGACTTGCGCATACTACGTCTGCCCGCCTTTGCAGATGTTCAACTCAAAATCCTGCAAGAAATGATGGGAAAGCAAGAGGGCACTGACATACCTTACTTTAAGGATGACGCTTCAACATCGGCACTGTTTGCTATGCAACTCAACGATCCTATCTATAACTTGACCATCAATATGGCTGAGTCTTCCAAGGCTGCACGAGCTGTCGCTGGCTTGGCTCCTCCTGACATGGGAAGTGGAAGCCCAGAGCTGAGAATGATCAACATGCTACAAGCAGCGAGGGTTAAGAAGCTTTCTGCCCCTGGTGCGGAAGTCTCTACAGCGCCTACAGAAAATGATTCGGATGACAATGATGACAAGGACAATGGAGGCCAAGAAGAGGGTACTTTCACGAGACCTGCGGACTACGTGCCTCCACTGGATGCGTTCTCAAATTACCTGGCGCCTAATGTTCGAGCCATGCCACTTCATCAAGGTCCAAGTGTTAGTGACCCAGACAATATTCCCGCCAGCCTTCAACAGGGTGAAGTTGGAGCCCGTCGAAGCAAAGACCAACCACCGGGATCCGAGCCAGCGTCAGCACCCAGATTCCTGATGCGTCTCAGCAGCAACTTGATCGATGTCAATAGTCAAGTCAGATTGGAGAGCACGAATCTGCCCCAGGACCTCATCTTCTCCATTGTCTTGAAGCAAAGCGAGATCAACCAGTACTTATTGATGGAAGTGACAGTCGATATTGCACTTGGTCCGCCGAATGAGGCCACATACTTCTTGATGTCGAACTACACTGGGCCCGGCGCGCACATGTTGACAAACTTGCGCTTCAATGTGATTCCAACAACGTTTCACGACCAGAACCAGGACCAGTATTATCTGCGCATTCGTCTACTTCCCAGGGCTGAGAAAGGATGGGTCATAGCTCCGGCTGTGCCTGAACTAAGCTTCCTACTCGGGCTGGCTAGCATCAATGCTCCAAGAAGTGGTTCCGCAACCACAACTATCCAGTCTCGGGCGAGATATTGCAGAAATCCTGCCCTGCCTCTAGAGGATTTCAACATAATGATAGTCGATAATCCTCCTCTATCTGTAGATGTGGTGATGTCTTGAAGGATTCTATAGCGTTTTGTGCGCGGAGTAATGCAGAAGTAGTTGAGTATTCTGGGTAGTATGTTTCAATTGCTCTGGCCAAACTTCCAATATGTAACGAAGAGTTCTTGTTTTCTTCAATGTTTCTGTTCTTCTGCCAAAGTTGAATTACTTGTTTGCTAGATACAACTTGACCCTCAGAACGCATTCTATTCAGGAATAGATTGACATTTGCACGACATGCAACCACCTGTCGCTGTTGGACTTGCATTTATGGTACTGTAAATGGAAAGTAACAGTGTATAACGGGATCCAAAGTGTAGTCATTGCACCCTATCATTGCTATCTGTGTCTCCGCCAAACACTCCCTACAGCTAGCACGTTATTCGGGAATCTCAGAAGTTTGAGGCAGCAACTTCATCTCCACCCTTCCGCGACCCGCAGACTTGTTCATCTCGGCCAAAATGGCATTAAGACCTGCGGGCTTCGTGTACTGGTACACATCATCCATTGGAATACTCCATAAGTAGATTTTCCCATTTGAGCCCCGGAACACGTAACCATCTCCTCCAGCATCCCTGCGCTTGATCATGAGGCCTTCGGGATTGGTGATGCCGACGGATGCTGCAACCAACCGGCCGTGACCATTTTCCCCCCAATGATAATCCTTGTCCATTTCCTGGGGATCAGTGGTCCAGTCATCGGGTACTAGGTTTGGCGGAACAGACTAACCCATTGGTCAGAGAAAGTTCGCATTGTGCAGAAAGAGATGAGATACAGAAGACCAAGAAAAACAAGGACAAAATGACGTGTACCTACCATTTTATTTTGTGATTGAAGAGCTTGTATCGGTTCAATTGCTTGGCCTTTCACGTTGCCCGCGCTGTGGAAGGGAAGTCTGGAGGTTAACAGAAGCCTAATATAGTAGTAGCGGAACCTACATAGGTTGGATTTATGCACAAACTTGTGTCACGTGGATCTCCCAAAGAAGGAGGGGTCAAAAAATAGATTACGGGCAACTAAACGCGCATCCGTCGAGGATTCAGATACAGCATTCTTGGCACGCTGTTGGCCCAATTCGTCACTTTCCTGCAACACTGCAGCCGGTCACATTTGCTTTCGTATAAAGCGGAGTGAGAACATGCACTGCAGATCAATAGTTGAAATTTGTATGAGAGCAAATGCCGTGTCTTCTTTCGGCCGCATGTTTACTAATAACAGACTGTATATACATAACTAATTATTCCACACTTAAAACTATTGACTCATAGCATATATTATAGAAACACGGAACATATTATCACTGCGTCGCGGCTGCTATCCGATATATGCATGAACATGCACGGCAGATTAATAGTTAAAATTTGTATAAGAGCAAATGCCGTGTCTTCTTTCGGCCGCATGTTCACCGACGACAGACCGTATATGCATGACCAATTGTTCCACAATTAGAACTATTGACTCACGGCATGTATTGTGGAATCAAGGAAGATATCATCACTGCGTCGCGGCTGTCATACGATATGCATGAACTCGGCTTGTGGCGGATCTGTATTGTGCAGCCGTGAGTGCAAGCTGTTCTGACACGTGTCACATGCAAGTTGACGGATGAACCAAGTTGAGATGTTGGAGATCAATGCTAATGCACATCATCTGCAGACCTGACGCGGTCGGTACATCTCGTCTCTGGAGATATGGGGGTTTGCCTATCATCACACCATTATGTAGAAATAGTGTCCAATCTTTCAAACGAGGTTTACCAGATCGCTTCGTTTGATGGCGGCAAGGTTGCGGGGCACCTGAAGCAGGAAAGAAGCTGAACAAATAGTAAATACTAGGTTTTGATGCCATTGGGCTAGTTGGGGTCTAGTCTCGAACACTTGTCCATAACTAAGTTCAATATAGGAGTCACTGAACGCGCATGTATAACGCAACGCAATGCAACAACGTAACGTAACGCAATGCAATATAATGACGTAACGTAATATAATATTGAGTGATATAACGTAATATAATATAGTAGAATATAATATTATATGTAAGGCACTTCTAAATTTTCTTTATTATATCATTTTTTTATAATTTGAAACGATATAATTAATACTATTTATGCCTAGTAAGGGATTTATATATAGTAGTTAAATCTAGTGGTTAGGTAATATAAGGACTATCCTCTCAGGATTAGGACTAGGTAAGGGGATGTCCTTGCTCACTAGGACTAGCGCAATATGCGCATTTAAAAAACCGCGATATGCGTGTTTAGTCACCCTAGTAATACGGAGCAGGTTTAAAAAGGCTTGTTCATACGCAATCCTTCTTTGTTAGTTCTACTTTTTCTAGCAAAATTCCAAGTATTAACTCACATCAAAACTTCTGTCAAAGCATCATACGAAAGACATCAGACATGACAAGCCATCAAGTTGAACTTCTGGCACCTTTTGGAACAACATCAGAGGAAAGGTGGTTCCGTACTGCTTACAGATGGAAAAGGGACCAGGTATGTGCCATGGAGGCTGACAAGATCTTTCGACAAAGTTCTATACCCCTAGTGCTACCATAGTTGTCAATAAAATCAGCTTAAGGCTAATGTAGTGGTAGATTTTTGGATGGATGAAAACTATCGCCGAGGCAGGTGGAGTTCCACCTCGTGACGATGCCGCAGTCAAGAGATTTATGATGGATCTCTACAATTATATAATAAGTCTTTCGTATGTTTTGCCCGATAATTTTATCATTTTTTCGAGGTCAACGCACGTAACTAACTAATGCAACAGGGTCCCGGACGGGAGTCGATACAAGGCTCCCGCACCGCCTTCGCATATTTACCGACGGGTCAACCCCGATTTTCAAAGGGATAGAACATCCAAATTCCTCGTCGTAGGTTGGACTATCCGGCCAAGTATAGACCCCTCCATGCAGGGTCGAAAACCAGGCTGGTGGTGCCCTTATGATCTACTCGGTCTTTTCCTTAGCCTCCTAGGGCCGGCACCGGACGGTGCTAACAAGAACAACTTCTACCTCCCTCTCACAGCAGTGTATGCGCGTTGGTGTTCACGCATTGCGGGTCGTCCATTTCCAAATTGGAAATGGAAGATCCCTAATCGAGAACAAGGTCAAGGTGATTTTCCTGCGGTATTCCAATGCACATGGCACACTACAGTCAACGAAGAGACCAAGCAACGTTCCGGGCATTATTTTCTGGGAGCATCCACTGCGGGGGATAAATTCCCCAAAACTCCCGAAGGCTTACCCGGCCCGTGGAGAGAGAAAGTGCAAGAGGCCCGATTCACAATGTTATTTAACTGCCAAAACGTAACTATGGTCCAGCAAGACGACTTCATAAACAAAACCGCCCCGAACCAGAGGCCTGACAATCCCAACCGCAACATGGTACCTTGGGGAAACTGCGCCGAAACGTATCCATTCGCTACAATGTTCTTTGGGTATGTGTTCCTGCGGCAAGGAAATCACCATCTATTGCTAACTCGACCTTGCATGATCTTAGGGAAAAGAAAAAGAATGAATTAATGGAAGGTCTTGCTCTCAAGCGGGATTTCATGAAAGAGGGAGAGCATCCTGAGTATAATCCATCCATTACTAGTGGGCAAGTGATAGACCCTTGTGCTAATTGCAAGAAACTTATTGAGAACGCTGGGGGAAAAGTAGCAAATTTTAGAAAGACTCCTAGATAAGGAAAATGCTCGGGTAAGACGATTAGAGCCACTAGCAAAAGCCTAGTAGCTATGAGTTAACGATTAAACTTCATAGATAGCAAAGGACTTAAGGTGAAGAATTTTTTATTTACTTATTATTTTCTGTATTATTGTTACGATACGAAATGTATAATATAAATGAGTGTGTTGGTGATGCTTTATTTAACTAGCTAGAGGTTAGAGCTATTGTCTAATATAGGGGTTCTAGGTCGCGTGCAGGCCACATCCTTGGCATGGCAGGCCATATCCTAAGTCCTATAATACTAATGTTAGAATTGTATGTGTTAAAATATATAAGGCTTTGTAATCCTAGGTGCAGTGGATCGGTCTACTCTTTTGAATTTAACAGTATGATATGACAGCTTATATTGCGTGTAAGGTACAAGTTACATATGTATAGGGGTCAGGGATAGCTCCCTTGAAGCATAGGTTATATGAGGGCAGCGCGCATTAACAGGGATAAAACGCGAGGTTAGATATTAGTGAATACAATGTATTAGAAGTACCTTTATAAACTAGTTATTACTATAGTACACTGTGTACCTTTTAGGTATAAAAGTTAGGTGCTATCTATACCTCTAATTAACTAAAATTAAATACTTTTTATTATTTATTTACACCCTTACCTTAATAGTTATAAGCCTAGGAGGCTTTTATTACTATTTTTATTAATTATTATTAAAGATATAAGCTCTATTAAATATTATTAATTAACGCTTACTTATATTATAAGATAATTGCCCTTTATTATATTAATTAGTTAAAACCCTCCACGCTTTAGTTAACTAATATACTTCCCTTTATAATGTCTAAAGAAACTCTAAATATAGTGTTATTATTAGAGAAGGATTAGATTAAGTGGTTTACCTAAGTTAAGAACTACGTAAAATTATATAGTGTTTAGGAGTATATTAACCCTAATAAGGTTAAATTACTTAAAGAACCTATAATGCTTATATACTCCTAGAGGGGTCTAAGACTAGAGATTACGCTAGATAACCCTAATACTCTTAAAGATTAGAAGATTGCTTATAAAGATATAAAGGATTAATTTAACTTTAAATATAAAGAGCTTTAATTTAACCTTATAAAGTATATAAACCTATTAAAGCAAATGCTAAAGATTAAGGAGTATATTTATAAGACTCTTTTAAAGAATATATAAGACTCTCTTAACTTTAATACTAAAGTAAAGGAAAAGGAGTTAGTTTAATATTATACCTATAGGATACTTAAGCTTCTTTATAATTAATATAAGCTAAATATAAAGAAAATACTTATCCTTATGGAGAATTACCTTAATAATTACTTATAAGCTAAAGGTACTTATAATTAGTATAAGTAAGCTATAATAATAGAGGTACTATAGAGGAATTATTTAGATCTTAAGACTTAATAAAGTAAGGAGATAATACTATATAAGTTTATTATCCCTCTTTAAAGTAAATTTAAGGTATTCTAGAAAAAGTAAAATAACCTACTTAATAAAGGAGAGAACTATAGCTTCCTTAAAGTAGTTAGTAAATTTAAAAGAGATTATAAAGCTCCTTAGAGCTTAATAATAATAAAATTAGCTAATAACGCTATTATTACTAAAAGATTAAATAGTTAGAGTAAATTAGAGTAAAAGAAGTACCCTAGATACTCTAGTTATAACATTTGTAATATCTTAAAGTAATAGGAATCCTATAATTTATTTAAGGCTCTTTATAAGCTAAAGGCTACTCCTAAAGATTAGGAAGTTAGGAAGAACTCTAAAGATAATATTAAGAGATATCTAAAGGAAAACCTATAAGAGAGATTAAAAGCTATAAGTTAGAAGCTAGAGAAAAGGGAGAAAAGCAGTGATATTATTATCCCCTTGTAAAACCTAATAAATAACTTACTTATAGTAACTCTAGGAGAGAAGACTATAAATATATTATTATTTATACACTTATAAAGCTCTTAACCTTTAAGGGAAGTTATATATTTAACTTTAAATGCTATAAATAGCTTTAAAGGGAATTAGAATATAGTTATTTATAATTCTAGAGCTAATATTTATATTTTTAATAATATTTGTTAGTTTAAATAGTCTAAGTTTAATAGAACTATTATAATAGAGGTTAGAGCTAGAGGCATAATCTATATATCCTTAGGATAAGGACTAGTCTATATATCTATTATAGATCTAGTATTATAAAGACTAAGAAGGATTATAGTGTAAAGTGCTTTGCTAATTCTAGAATTCTACGTGAACCTAGTATTAGCAATAATTTTAATAAAGGCAAGGATCTATTAGAACTAAAAGAAAAGCTTTCTATTCTAAGGAAAGTATCCTATTACTAAGCTTTATAATATTAATAAGCTTTATATATTATCTATACTCTTAGATAACCTAAAAGAGGCCTATGCTATAACTAGTAAAGCACTAAGGCTACCTATAAAAGGAGATATAAAGCTTTAGCATTAATAATGTAGTTATCTAGGTAAGAAGGCCTTTATAAAGATTATAAACGCTACTCTTAGCGTTAAATTAATAGGACCTAAGCTTATAAAGTGCAAGATTTATGCTATAAGTAAAGCTAAGCGCTAGAGATTATAGGTTACACTAGAAGGGCTTCCTTAGGGACTTAGATATAGCCTTTTAGTTAATTTAGACTATTATAACTCTCCTTATTAAAATAGTAATAGGTATTAGTGTATTTTCATATACCTTATAACCTTAATGTGTTTTTTCTATTTATTTAAGACTAAAGGTAAAATTCATAATAGCTTTTATAATAATAGCATTCTTATGCATATAATTTAGGGTTTAACTCTAATTTATACATAGTAATATTAAAAAGGCTTTATTTACAGAGAGTATAAGAGATAAGATAGCCTTTACTAGCATTATAGTCTATAATTTAGCTCCCTTAATACCTAGTTAAAATAGAAAGGCAAAGAGATCTAGGGGGGTAGTTAAGCAAAAGGCTTATACATTAAGCCTTAAGGCTTACCTTCCTTTAGAACTTAATAATAAGGTCTTTAATATAGTAGTTTATTTACTAAATAAAATACCTTTTAAATATTATAGGAATTAGGTTACGCCCTATAAACTCTAGTGGAATTAGGCATAGAAAATAGTCCTAGCCTATTTATAGATATTAGAGGTTTAAAAACCCTTAATTACATACCTATAAGCCTATAGATATAAGGCATTTCTAATAATAATAAAGGCTCTAGAGCACGTTAAATCACATAACGCAATACTATAGCTAGAGCAGAAAGCTTATATTAGATACCTTATTAGGTATAGAGGCAAGTTATAATATATTATATAAGTGCCCTTGCTTTATAATTATAAGGTTATTATATTAGTATGTGTTTAGTTTAATAAGAACTTCTTTTTTAAGCTAGAAGAAAAGCTAGAATTAGCTTAATAGAAGAAAATATTAATAATTAAGTTAATTAAAGAGCTTAAAACTAAAGACCTTAATAAGGAGATTAGTTAAGATCTTATTAGAATAAAGCTTAAAGAGAATAATCCTACCTCTTTGCTATTAGCTATAGGCTAGGAAAATAAGTAGTTTAAAGTAAAAACACCTCCTTATATAATAGGGGATAAAGAGGACCTTTCTAGTGCACTTTTAACCCCTCTTAACTTCTCTTATAAGGCGCTAGTTACTATAGAGAACTTAGAGCTTTAGGTATAAGGTAATAATATGCTATTTTATAAGATTAAGGAATTTATAAGCAAAGCAATAACTAAACACATAGTAATTACTATAAAGACTAGCGAATTTACTATAAAAGGTAGTAAGGCTATAGAGAATTATAGTCTCTATAATAATAGTATTAATATAAATAATATTATTACTAGGAAATGTTAAAGAAAGGAAATAAGGAAAGCTAGGTAAGCATAGTTTTCTTTTACTTTCTTAATAGTGTTCTAAGAAACTTAATATAGTTTGCGTATTAAAGATATGCCTCTAGAACTTATATATTATTATTAGGCAATAGCCTTATTATATTATAACCACTAGAAGGAAGTAATTATAAAGGAGCTTTTAAAGCTTTAATCCTTAAACTACTAGGAGAATATACTAGATAAATTATTTAATCTTAAGGAGATTATTAACCTTAGATAGGTTTTTAAGTATAAAACTAATAAAAAAGGTATTATTATAGAGTTTAAGGCTTAAATAGTGGTCTAAGGTAACTAATAACTAAAGGATAACCTTAATAACTACGTTACTACGCTTACTTTATAATCTCTGCGTATATTACTTGCTATTTACTACACTAATAATCTTAACACGTGTTAATATAATATTTAGAATGCCTTCCTATATATAGAACTTAAAGAACCTGTTTTCTATAAGCTACTAGAGGGTATAAATACATAAGGTTATCTCTAGAAGATAACTAGAGTATTATATAAGCTATAGGAAGCTCCTTAATAATGGTTTCTATACCTAATATAATTCCTATTAAATCTAGGCTTTATCTAAGGAAAGGAAAACCTATGTATTTTCACAAAAGGCAGATTTATCTTGTTTTTCTATGTAAATAATATTATAGTGCTATTTCTAAATGGATTTAAAGCAGAATTTAAAGAGCTATATAAGTAGTTAATAAACAGTCTAGATATTAAAGACTAAGGTAATTTAAAGTGGTTCCTAGGCATTAAAATTATTAGGAATTATAATACTAAAGAGATATAGTTATTATAGGAATTATATATTTAAAAGATAGCTTAGAAGTTTATTCCTAATATTATTAATAATGATTTAAAGAGCTTAATTATAACACCTCTAATAATAGCTATAATAGTTCTAAATAATAATTAGGCCACTAATAAAGAGATTAATTACTATAGAGTAGTTATTAGCTCTTTAGTCTATCTTTACATTATTAGAAGACCTAATGTAGCCTTTATAGCTTTAAAGCTAGCCTCCTTTATAATAAACCCTTTAATAAAGTATATTAAGCTTATAAAGGCTACTCTAATATACGCTTAGAACATAAGGAAGCTATGTATTTAATACTTAGGAGCGAATAGCTTTAATACGCTTTTCTCTAGCACTAATGCCTCTCTTAGTAATAACCCTAATACTTAGAAATTAATATAAGGCTATGTCTTTATTATATATAGAGCTATAATTAATTAGAAGTCTAGGAGGTAGTATTATATAATAACCTTAAGCATAGAAGTAAAGCTCTTTATATTAAATTACAAAGCAAAAGAGCGTATATCTCTAGGTAAACTACTTTGTAATATTAGCATATAAGTCCTTCCTCTATTAATTATCTAGTGTAATAATAAGTAGATAATTTATATTATAGAATATAAGAAAGGAAGGCTTTAAACTAGTCTAAAGCATCTTAATATAAATTAAATATGAATTTAAGAGCAATATGCCCTAGGTAATATTAAGGTAAATTAGTTAAAGACCTCTAAGATACTTGCTAATAGCTTTACAAAGCCTTTATTAGGGTAAATACATAAGGAATTCTATTACTAGATTAGCTTATAGGAAATTCCCGCTTAATTATAATACTAGAAAATTATTATAATCTCTTCCTACGCTTATAATCTTTAGCTTTAATAGATATCTTAGCTAAGGGGGGTGTGTTAAGAAGAGCTCCCTTAAAGCATAGGTTATATAAGGGCAGCGCGCATTAATAGGGATAAAACGTGAGGTTAGACATTAGTAAATATAATATATTAGAAGTACCTCCGTAGACTAGTTATTACTATAGCGCACTATGTACCTTTTAGGTACAAAAGTCAGGTGCTGTCTGCATCTCTAATTGACTGAAATCGAACGCTTTCTATCATTCATTTACACCCCTACCTTGACAATAATACACTTAGACTTAGTAAGCTTTAGTTAATATACTAGAGCCCTTATATCTCTTGCTTAGTTACTATTATTCTTATAATTCTAAAGCTTCTCCTACTAGCTACCTAAGAGTAATATAGGGGGGAGAATTACCTAATTTACTAGAGTAATATTAGATAATAACCTAATCCTAATAGATAAGAGTTATACCTAATTAAATAAGAGTAATACTATAGGTAAAGACACACTATATACTAATAAAACTATACTTATAATAAGACCCTTTACCCCTTATAGTAAAGCTATAGTAATACTAGAGTAAATTACTTAGCTAGAAAAACTCTAAAGATTATAAGAATAAAAATAAGAGCTTATTAACCTTATTAAAGGTAACTTAAGGGAAGTATAAGGAAAAAGTAAGTAAAAAACTAGCCTTTCCTTAAGTAATAGTAGCTAAGAGATTAAAGTTAAGAATATTACTAAGCTCTAATACTCTATAAACCCCTAGAGGTATAAGATATAGATAAATAACCTAAACTATACCTTTAATAAGGCAAAGAAGAAATACTAATGTAATTACTAAAAGATCCTTTTTATACTTAACTATATATATACTAATTATAGGGTAAGATAGGATAAATACTGTTAAAAATGAGACCTATTTTTAGCCCTTTCTAGTTAAAGAACCTTTTTATTACTAGCTTGCATTGCAAGCCTAATAGCTGCACTACAGCTATTAACAGTCGCGAAGGTAGCCATTAATGGCTACGTCATAGCTGTTAACAGCTGCGACTAACCGTGTGGATAACTAATCTAAATCAATTCTTAATTATAGATTATTTAATTGCGTTATAGCTACAAGCGTAGCCACAACCGTAGCGCCACTAGTAATTAAGTAAGCTAAGGTGACGTAAGCAGGTTACCCTATAGCTATCTTTAACAGTGATTTTCTCCTTAACTAGAGGTTATACAAAAGTCTTATATATAGTAAATTAAAGCTAGAAAATAGGGCTTTTATTTTATATAGGAATATTTTTTAAACTAAAATTTAGTGTATATGGGTTGCTAGTTTGTATGGTAGTAAGTTGATTTTTTGGATTTTACATACAAATGAATTTTACGGAAAATAAAAAGTGGCCTATAAGACCTCTTTAGCGGTCTAGATCCACTGATATGGTTAGTAGGTATATAAGAGAAAGAAGATCTTTTTAACCTAGCTAGATAGCTAGACCTCTTAATCTAATAGCCGCATTGCCCGTATAATATCACTAAAATCAATTCTATTAGTATATAAGATATTGTAAAAGTTATCTAGATTAAATTTAATTAGTTAATAACTGCTGAAACCTTCCGTTACGTTGCGTTAAATATTTAACGTGGTGGCTCTATTAGTCCCTAACCGTAGAAGCTACACTTATACAGCTATTGCTAGCTAGCAACTAGCTCCCTACATTTTAATAAATACCTTAATAAATAATAGGCTAATAGCTAGAATAATCTTAAGGATAACTAGAATAAATTCTAAACCTAGACGCTTACATTACTTAGGGACTTTGTAAACTATAATACCTAAATAGCTATATAGCTTAAGAACATAAAATAACGCAAGGGCTAGAGCCCTATTAAATTTAGTATCTTCCTAGATTAACTAGAGATATACCTAGAAAAAGCCCTAGAAAAGTTCTATACCCTTATATTCTTTATAAAGTTACTCCCTAAGCTATAAGACTATATTAACCTATATACCTTTATTACTAGGAAAACATAAGAGTAGGTTATATAACTTACCTAGTGATTTTAGGAGGCTATACTAAAGAGCAAGTAAAAGCCTAAATATTTAGGAGATAAAGGATTATATAAGAATCCCTAATATTATAAAAATAACTTACCTTAAGGTTATAGGCTATATAGAGATTAAAGGAATAAAGACTAGGAAAAGGGCCTAGCTATATACCTAAATAATAGCTAAGTTAAGGATAAGAGATAATATTTTAACTATAATAGCCTAGACTACCTTATAAATAAATATAATAAGCTAAGGAAAAATCCCTAAGATAAATAAGAAAACTTCCTAAGGTAAAAGTAAAAGCCCTTACCTTTACCTTAAATACTAAGGTACTAATTAGGTATTAATTTTATATACTAGTTACTATTTATAAGTATAAAGACATTAAAATAGTAGTAAATCTAAATAGCTACACTAAGCTTAATATTATTAGTATTAAATTTATAAGAAACTATAAGCTTAATTAGGCTAAGGCTATAGTACTTATTCTCTAAGTAATAAGGGCCCTTATAGTCCCTTAATATAGTATTTATAAGGTACTTATTACTATTAAAGACTTAAGAGAGAAAGAAAAAGACCTTAAGCTACTATATATAGCTATAGATAAAGACCTAAGAGTAAGGGGAAGCCTTATCTTAATTAGGATATATATACTTACTAAAGAATATATATAGCTTTATTTATACTTATAAGAGTAATAGTTTAAGAAAAAGAAAATAGCCTTTTTACTTATAACTCCCTATAAGTTTATAAAGGTAATATATAATAAGGCTATTATATATACTATTATAGGAGTTATAGAAAATAAGTTTATTACCCTCAAAGATAATAAGGAGGTAAAAGTATATAAAACTATTAAAGATATCCCTAAGAAACTATATAAGTTTAAAAATATATTTATAGTAAATAAGGTAAGTAATTTACTATTAAGAAAGGAGACTAATTATATAATTAACCTAATACCTAAGGCTATGCCCTTATATAAACTAATTTACTCTCTTTCCTAAAGTAAGTTAAAGAAGCTTTATAAATATATTAATAAAAACCTATAGAAAGGCTAGATAAAACCCTTTAAGAGCCTTATAGGTATACTTATCCTATTTATACTAAAGAAAGATAAAATACTTTAACTATATATAAATTATTAAGGACTTAATAAAGTAATATAAAAGAATTACTATACTCTCCCTCTAATTTTAAAGATCCTAGACTAGTGCTAAGAAGCTTATTACTTCTTAAAGATTAATATTAAGAATACTTACTATTAAATTTATATTAAAAAGAGTAATAAGTAAAAGACTATATTTTATACCTATTATAAATACTATAAATACCTTATAATACCCTTTAGGCTAACTAATATACTAGCTACTTTTTAGAGCTATATTTATAAAGCGCTTTATAAGCTAGTAAATACTATTTATATAGTATATTTAGATAATATTCTTATTTTCTTAAAAATATAAGAGAAGCACACTATATATATTTAGGAAGTTTTAGAATATATAAGGTTAGTAAAGTTATATATAAAACCCTTAAAGTGTTTATTTTACTAGAAATTAGTAAAATTCCTAGGGTTTATTCTATTAGTTAATAGCATTTTAATAGATATATATAAAGTAAATATAATCTAAGACTAGAAAAAGCCTATAAGCTTTAAAGATATATAGTCTTTCCTAGGATTTTATAACTTTTACTAAAGGTTTATTTACTAATACTCTAGGATTATAGTACTCTTATATATGCTAATAAAAGGTAGTTAAAATAGTATTTAAACTAGGAAGTTTATATTTAGGGAAAGAGAATAGCTAGTATTTAACTAGCTAAAAGATACCTATTAATAGGCATTTCTTCTTTATTATTATAACCTAAGTTAGCTAGTGTGTATTAAGATAAATACTTTAGTCTTTATAATAGTAAGAATCTTATTTTAGTAAGATAATAAGGGCTAATAGTATCCTATAGTATTTTAGTTAAGGAAGTTTATAGATACTTAATATAATTATAGTATAGTAAATTAAAAGCTACTTACTATAGTAAAGTTATTTAAACACTAGTAATACTATATTAAAGGTATAGTAACTTTAGTAAAGGTCCTATTAAATTACTATAACTTATAGATTTTTATAAAGTAATAAAAGCTAAATAGAAAGTAAGCTAAATAGTGTATATTCCTTTGCCTCTTTTACTTTATAATTAGGCATAAACCTAGGAAAAGTAACCTAGTAAATACACTATTAAGATAGTTTAATTATAAAGGTAAACCCTTAATAAATAGATTACTTTTACTAGAGCTTTAAAAGAAAATAGTAGTTACTAAAGAACTAGTAAAAGAAAAGATACTAATATATAAGAGAAAATATAGTAAAATACCTTTAGGGGAGGAAAATACCCTAGTCTTAATATATTAAAGAAAATATAGTAAGATACCTTTAGGGAAGGAAAATACCCTAGTCTTAGTAAAAAGGCTTAGTAAGATACCTTTAGAAAAGGAAAATACCCTAGCTACTATAAAGAGAGCTCTAGAGGCTAGAGTAGCCTAGTTAAGAGGCTAGTTAGCTACTATAAATCTAGTAAAAGATTAGCTAAATAAGGGTAATTTCTAGGAGAAAGTAATATATATCTAAGATATTAGTGTAGTATAAAAGATATAGGAGACTATTAAGCTACTAAATCCTTACTAATCTAGGCTAAATAAACTATTAGCATAATTACTATAAAAGGCATAGGATTAAGATCTAGATTTATAAAGGTAAAATAGTAAGATTAATAATTCCTTAGTAAGAGGTAAGGGAAAAGCTAGTCTATAGTTATATAGTATAAGGGGCCTTTTAATATACTAAGACTAGGTAGTTATTCCCTAGGAGCTTATCTTATAATAGGAGCTTTTATAGTTATATTATAATAATTTACTAGTAAGTTACTTTAGAACTAAATATACTCTTAAGCTATTAAAGCATTACTTCTAGTAGCTAGGCATAAGTAAGTTAGTATTTAACTATATTATAAGCTATAGGGTTTACTAGTAAGTAGTAGCTAGAAGGCATTACCTATATAGAAGCCTTAAATCCTTGCTAATACTATAGTAACTATAGGTAAAAATCTTAATAAATTTTATTATAGGATTACTAGTTACTTAAGTAAGTAAATAAGAGACTAATATAATCCTAGTAATTATAGACTAATTTACTAAGTACTTTATTTTCCTACCTATAACTATAATAATTAATATAGCTAAACTAGTAAAGCTTTTCTATAAGGAGATTAAACTAAGGTTTAGAGTGCTAGAGAGCATTATATCTAATAGGGGATTAGTCTTTATAAGCTAATTTTAGTTAGACTTATGCTACCTATTATATATAAAGTAAAGGCTTTCTATAGTATTTTACCCCTAAACTAATAAGTAAATAAAGAGAATAAACTAAGTGCTTAAGCATTACCTTTAAGGCTTTATAGCTAATAACTAATAGATATAGCCTAAGCTACTCCTAATAGCCTAATTTACCTATAATAATATAGTAAATAGGAGTATAGGCTACTCTCCTAATTACTCCCTTATAGGCTATTTACCTAAGTTTTACCTAGCTCTTAAGGATAAGACTAAAGAAAGGGAAGTGCTAGAAGCTTATATATATATTATAAAGCTATATAAAGTTAGAGAGTAACTAAAGTAAAACTTAGTAAAAGCTACTAAAACCTAAGTAAAGTACTATAACTAGTATTACTAGCTATTAATACTAAAAAAAGGTAACCTAGTACTATTATTAGTAAAGAATATTAGGCTTAAGAATATAAAATAAAAGCTAACCCCTAGATTTATTAGACTATTTTAAGTACTTAATACTATAGGAAAATAAGCATATAGACTTACATTACCTAAAAAATATAGTTAGCTATATAATATATTTTATATTAGCTTATTAGAGCTATAGAATTACTATAAAGACACTAAAGATAAGGAAATACTAATACTAGACTTAGAGAATAAAGATAATAAGTATAAAGTTAAGGAGGTTAAGGACTATAGGAAATCCTAAGAAAGTAATAAATACCTAGTAAAATAAAAGGGTTAGCTATGTAAATATAACTAATAGGTTCTAGCAGAGAATATAGAAAGCACTTAACGCGTAATTTAGGCATTTTACTAAAATAAGTCTAGTAAGAAAAGTAGTGAGATATAAGTAAGTTATAGGCAAAAAGATATAATAGTCTTATAGAAAAGGCATAGCCTTATTAGCTACTATTACACTCTAGAAAAAAAAACCTTAGATTACTTACTAAAAAATAAAAGAAAATACACTTATAAAGTAAGGAGAGTTAAGGGAAACCCCTCTATAGTAGCCCTTATATAGGAATACACTATACCCTTATAAAGAAGGTATTTACTTACTTTCTTATTCTCCCTAATAAGGCCTCTTATTACCTAGAAAAAGCAATGCTTTACTATATTCTAAGGCATAAAACCTAGGTTATATGACTATAAATGTTACGTGGCGGAGCTAGATGCAGGCGTATATAAGACCAGATTCGGACTCTAGATAGAAAGAATTAACCTTCTTTAGATATCTTACCTTGCACCTAACAGTAGCTCTTATAGCGAACTTAGTATGACTTTATAATAGCAGATCTATTAGCCTCTCTAATGGATTTGCCTTATATTATGCTAAACCTACACATAATATTTAGTAGCAATTAGAGATTCTTTTATTATACCCTTCTAGAAACCTAGAAATAAAACTATATATCTAAAACTAACTATTTATAGCATTAATTTATAGATATTTAGTCTAACTTCCTAGTTACTAAAAACAAACTATAACTTATTTACTAGTTTTAGGCTTTTAATAAAGCAAACCCCACATTTAAGTACTAAAAATAATAACTTATTAAAACTAAGGAATGAGAAGATTTAATTAAACTTATAAAATACGAATTTAATAATAGACTGCTTAAAAAACGCGAAAACCTAATATATTAAGAACCGCCTATTTACTAGAATCTAATAGATTTGCAAGCTATACACCTTATGTGAAAGGAAGTTAAATTATGTATTTACAAAGCTAAATCTATAGGTTTTCTTAACAAATTTACTAGATTAAAAGGTAGTGAGGTATTAGAGAGATAATCTAAAAACATTAGCCTTGCTTATAGTATAATAACCACTAGGACTAAGAGTAGCATAGAGAAGGATAAGAATAATAAAGGAAAGGGGATTAAAAACTATCCTAAAAACAACACCACTATTTAGCGTACTAAACCCCCTAACTAGCTAATAGAGTTATATCTAGAGGACCTATAATTAAGACCTTTAGGGAACCTACTAGATTTAGAGGAATTTTATAACCTCTAGTTAGGATCTTTAGAGAACCTATAAGACCTAGGGGAGTTTTACACTAAGATTAGTAAATCTAACACTATAAGGATCTTATAGGAGGCAATGTAGTAATAATAGGTTACGTAAAAAGTAATAATAGCTAAAATAATAGTAGGAATAGACTAGCTAGCTATAAGATTAATAACTAAAATTAGAAGCTTGCAAAATGCAAATGCATTAGTGGGATTAACGCTATTAGCGTAAAATGCTACCTAAGGAATGTTATATTCACTAAATAACTAGGGTTAGCATAACAGCTACCTAGATACTAAAGCAGGACTATTAGTATAACTAATATACCTGCAGTACTAATAGTATTAGCAACCATAGTACCCATAGGATTTCACATAATAACAGGCGAATTCACACTAGATATAGCATTAAACTACGTATTCCCTAGGTCTAGAATAGTATATAACTTCCTAACCTAGAAAAAGAATGGATCTAGCGTTTAATTAGAATTAGGATAACTAACAGATAGAAAACGCGAAATAAAACGCGGATTTAACATGGAAAATTACAGACATTAGACACTTTAAGCCTTGTAATAAATTAGAAGAAGCTAGCAAAGACCTTATAATATAAAACAGGAAGTAAACTATTTTCTATAATATTAAATTATAAGTCTAGGTAGTTAAGGATTACTTATATTATGCTAACCCTAGTTAACAAGACATTATCTAAAAGAAGATTTAGACACTATTCTAAGGAGACATAATAGTATAGTACTAATAGCATCTTAATTTAGAAGAATAGAGCACTATATTTAGCAATATACTATTAGTTTTTAAGGCAGTTTAGAAGGAATTTAGTATTTAAGTTTAGGATATAATAGCGTAGCTTAATAAAGCAAAATACACTAAAGAAGACATTAAGAATAACATATCTTTTCGTGATTTTATGTTAAAAAATTTCTAGTATACTAGAGCAAATAGCAAAACAATAAATTATTAGCTTCTAGTATGCCTATGTCTTAAACTTTATCTAGGATTACGCTAGATATATCTAGTTCTAATAATAATAAATATAAGATTAGCTTATATTACTATAGTAAATAATAAAAGGCAGGACCTATATAATTACTTATAGAGTGAAGATTAGTCTATAGCTAGAAAAGGCAAAGGGAAGCTAAAAGTTTATTTTAACACTAAGATATCTAGTAGTAACTTAGAAGAAGACAAGGATAGAGCTTAAGTAAATTAGAATAGACTATTAAACACATGATTTTAGCTAGGAAATTAACATTATAAATAGAATAATTAGAATATCTAAAGATCCTTAGGTTTTTTCTAACTAAGGCTATACTAGTAAAATACGTAAATTAAGGGATAAAACTAGAGACTATGGTGAAATAGACTGTAGGAGAATAGAGAAAAGCGTCTAGGTTTTAGTTAGAATTAATAAGATAACCCCCTAGTCTAACGTGATAAATAATAATTATAGGACCTAGGACTATTAGAGGCGTTTAGCTAGTAGTAGTAGCCTAGGTAATTTTAACGTTAGGAGAAACTATTTACTAGGGATAAGGAATATGCCTATGTTATAGTATATAATAACAATTCTAATGTATAATAACATAAGACTTATCTTTAGGAATGCAGTTATTATATAGCTAAAGAAGGGGAGGTTAAAGAGAATAACTATATAAAAACCTAAGCATAGGACTTAAATTTTATTAAAACTTACTTTATAGAAAACATTAAAAAGGAGGCAAATAAGAACACTATAAGGATAGATTTAATAAAGCTAAACTAACTAGTTCTAAGATAAGTAATTAAGGCTATCGCAAGACTATAAGAAGTTAAATACAATAGGAAGCGAGTAAACATGTATTTAAAGATTAATATTAAGTTTAATAATAGGGGTAAGAGTCATTAGATTTGCCTTAACTTAGGAATGTTATTAATTTTAGTAAATAAGGCATAGCTCTAGTAGAATGGATTAAATGTAAAATAGGCGATGTAAGAACCTAAGCCTATATCTAGAGTAAGGTCTTCCTTTTTTATAACTAAAAAAGCTATATTTAATTTTTATATTCTAGGGATAGCGCGCGGAACTGAAATCACTAGATATTTCACGGTAATAGCAAATATAATACTAAATCTAGGACTAAAATTACTACTAGGAATAAATTTCCTTTATAAGTATAGAGTAAAGCTTAATTTTATACGCCCTAGGGTGGTTTTTTAGTTAGTCTATAGTATAATAGTACTAGTAAAGATTTTTAGGCTAGCTACTAAAGTTTCTTATTAGAGGGTGATTGCTACGTAAATAGTGTTAATTTCGCTAAAAGCATTAGCATATATACTAGTTAGTTAGAAAGCAGCATAAAGAAATCAGGAAATAAGTGTGTATTATGCGTAGTTATATTTAGAATATTTTCCTAATGCTTTGTTTAGCAACACTAGCTAAAGGCAAATAATTGCCTATAACCTAACTAACAAAACCATCACAATCTATAAGCATAAAAAGGTCACATAGCTAATAGTAGCTAGCGAAGTTAATGCTAACCACGTAATTAATAACCCTTTTGCGTATTATGCTTATTTTAGCAAAGACATCATAAAGAAGATAGAAAATAGGGATAAGGATAGTAATAAATCTAATAAGGAAAAGGATAAGCTTAACCTAAAGAAAGTTAATGTAGGAGTGCTATTATACGGGATTTTATATCTAGAAGAGATTTCGTATATTACTAACAAATTTAGAGTGTAAATTACTAATATTAACTATAAGGCCGCGAACAAATTTATCTAGCTTTCTAATAAATATAATATCTATTAGGACAGAGGCATTATTCCTATGCCTAAGGATAAGAAAATAAGGATTAATCTTGTTAATAGGTAGCAATATTAAATAAAGCTAATTAGACCTTACAGATTAGGTGGCTAGATATAAGTAAACTTAATAAAGTACATAATAAACTCCACCTAAAAGGGAAGATAATATACCTAGATAAGCTAGTAGCTATAGTGTGTCTAGTGTTTATAGTCTAGTAAGAAACTAGTTAGGAAAGGAAAGGAAGAGTTATAATTAACATAAGACCGCTTAATAACATGGCAATGCTAAATATATACCCTTTACTAGACTAAAGTGACATTATAGATAACACCTATAGTAAGAAGGTTTACTCTTTATTTAATAAAATAGGATTTTTCTACTAGCTACTAGTTAGGAGAGACCACTAGGCACGCATAGTGGTTATATTAAATCAAGGCCTTAAGGCATTAAATATAGCTTTAATAGAATATAAGAATTCCCCCGCTTTTGCCTAATAATTCATAGATAAATTATTTTGAAAATACAAACATTTTATATAAGTATATATTAATAATATTATTGTATTTTCGGATAGTATTAAGGAGCATTTAGTCCACCTTAATATCATGCTTAAAATCCTTAAGGAAAACAGGATAATAATTACCGCGAAAAAGTCCTTTATTAGTTACCTAGCTATTTAACTACTTAGTTTTGTTGTAAATAGTAATAGAATTATTAATACTAATAATAGACTTAAAGCCTTTTAAAAAATGATTTTTCTAAGCAATTTATTAAGTCTTAAAACTTTTATTAGAATAGCTAGTTTCCTCCGCAATAGAATCCCATGGTTTAACATATAAATCTAACTATTATAGGAACAAAAAACAGCGTTATTAAAGGAGTTTTATAATAAGGATAAGAAAATCACTAGTATCTTAAAGCTAGTATAGAAAAGATTAATATAATAAAAGACGTTTTTACTAACTAAGGAGGAGAAAAAGGCTTTTAAAGACATTAAAATATTCTTAAGTAAGAAATAAACCCTATAGCATCACAATTTAAAAAAGCCGCTTTTCCTTAAAATTAATGCCTATAAGGAAGGTTTTAGTTTGTACACGTTCTAATTATAAAAAGAATAGGATAGTTAAAGCATTCCTAGAAAGGACATTAAAAGTAACTAAATATAGCTAATCCTATTTCTTTTAAGGGTAATATTAAGTGTTAAGAAATAATATAGTTTAACTAAAGTAAAAGTGGCTATAATTACATAAAGTGTTAAGAAGCTCTAAAAAATAGTTTAATCTAATAGCATAGTGGTTAATATATTAACTAACTACTCTCTAGCAAAAGGCATTATTAAACACACCTTCTTATTAATAATAGATTTAGATAAGGCTAATCTAAAATTAGCTAAGGTTATAAATTATCTATTGTAATTTAACTTAAAAGTAACGCATATACTAGGAGTGCTAAATATAGTGCTAGATACACTTTCAAGGTTACTAGTAAAGGTAACCTATAGGGAAGCAGCGTAAAAAAGTTAATATAATAAACTAGACATAAGCGCATATTTCACCACTAAGGAATACATTGTAACTATAATAATCAATAATAACCTTAAGGCTAGAATTATCTAAGGGTATTAATCTAACTAAAAGTTTAGTTAAATTATTATAGCTATAAAAGCATACTAAGAGAGATAAGCAGCAAAGAATGCCTAGATTAAACCAAAAATTCCCTTATATAAATAGGATTTACGCGAGGATAGTTTATTATACTATCACAGTAAAGATAGGTTTTTCTGTCTTTACATTCCAATAATAAAGGTTAAATCCATACTATAACTAGTTTATAATAAACAGTAACATTTCAGAATCACTAGGATAGTAGTAAAGCTTTAATTAGTGTGTTTCTTACAAATAAGCTAATAGATTTATAACTATATAGCTTATTACATAGTATGTTAGGAGAATGCAATTAATCGCTTAAAACCACTAGGAGAGCTATAACCTTTATAGTTAAAACTAATGCCTTTCCACATAATTTCACTTAACTTTATAATAGATATACTAGAAGTATTAGCTATAAACATAATATAATAAATAGAAGGATACATAACATATAATTCGTTATACCTAGTAAATTACCTATTTAGTAAAAGGACTCTTCTAATACTAGGGCATACCATATACCTAGTAGAAATCTAGGCGAAATTACTCCTTTATGCGCTATATATTGTAAATTAGGGATTACTAAGGCAGATTATTAGCGACAAAGACCTAAAATTCATATCTAACATATAAAAAGAGATATTTAGACGCGTAGGAGTTAGACTTCTTATAGGCATAGTATACTATCCCTAAATAAATAAAATAACGGAAAGGAAAAATCAGATAGTAATAATCACAATCTAATATTATATAGTGACAGACCTAGATATAGCGTAAATATTACTACTTCTAGCGCTATAGCATTAACTAAATAACACTATAGCAGTAAGTATAGGGCAAGCGCCTAATAAGCTATTATATAGATTTCGCCCTCTAAGCATTATTAATCTTCTTTCTCTAAATAACATAACTAACACTAGGGCTAGCGCAAATAATATAGTAGTATTACGGAAGCTATACTAGCATAAGGCTTAGCTAGCAATTACAATAGCCGCTGCCCTCGCTAAGATTTAGTATAATAATTATCACAAACTAGTTAATATTAACGTAGGGGACATAGTATATCTATAATTACACAAGGGATACAAGTTACCTAGTAAGCCTAAGAAAAAATAGTTACCACAAAGAGTAAGGCTATATAAGGTACTAGAAAAGGTAAACCTATTAGCATATTAGTTAGATTTCCCTCTAGACTCTTAAGTCTATCTAGTAGTATTAGTAGCATAAATATAGAAACTAGCATAAGGAAAGGATCTATTTAATAGGGAAGAACTAGCGCTACCGCTAATTACGTTTAATAATCTAAAGGAAGCGGATTATTAGGAGATTAAACAAATCTATAGTTATTAGGTTAAGATTTTTAAATAGACTAAAATAGCAAGAGTGAAATTCCTTATTAGATAAAAGGGATATATAGCTAAAGACAATCAATAGATAGCTAAAAGTAAAATACAAATCAATATAGCTAAGATAGTAAAAGACTACCTTAAGAAAACCTAATTAATTAGTAAAGGGAATACACAAAGAAAGGCCTTAATCCGCCTATAAAATAATAATAACAAAAGAAAAAAGTTAATAGCAAATAGCTAGATTTAATAGGATAGATTAAAGTAGCTAGATTCTCTCACATATATTACTCTTTCACGCTAACTAAAGAAAGCTCACTACACCCTTACTTTATATTATCCCTTAACACTACCACCACCTACACATAGTTAAATCTAATAGAAGCGTAGTTAAATTTACCTTAGTCCTATTTTTACTTAATAGCCTCTAAGCCTAAAGATAATAATATAGGTTACGAAGTTTTCTAAAAGCTATAAGAAATAGAATTAATTTTACTATAGGAAATATAGAATTATAATAACTATAAGAAACATTAGATTAAACACAAAAATATTACACTAGAAGTTAAATATAAGCTTTACAGACGTTATGCAAATCCATACTATAACCTAGAAGCTATACTAGATTTTATTTGTTTTAACAACAAGGTTAATATACGTAATTAAACACTTTACAAGCAAATACAAGCAGGACACCTTTACATTTAGATCCTAGCTTTAATACAATAGAATTAACTATTAGGTTAGCTTATAGTTACTAATTTAGCATAGCAGCAATCCACTACTAATAAAGAAAGAGCCAAATACATTAGGTAAATAAACAAGCTTTTAGTAGAACTAGGAACTATAACCTATTATAAAGAGAAGAAGTTCTTTAAATATTATTTAAGTTAGGTAAAACGTTAGAATTAGCTAAAGATATATTTACGTCCTATATAACAAATTATATAGTTATAATAGTAGTAGTATTTAAACAAACTAAGAATAAGATAGGATAAATTAGACATACTATTATAATTAACAGAGGGATATAACAAAAACGTTAATATAGTAAAGGCTATCTAAGATATAGTTAACACTAAGGAGTAAGGCAATAATAATAATAATAACTTTGTGAGTATAGAGTTAAATTTAGATATAGAGTAGTAAAAACGTAGACAAGTAATGGAAGATTTAATTACGAATAATCACGTAAGAGTTATAAGATAAGAGTAACTAAAGAAGACAAAAGTAACTTAGAAGGATAAGGATTTTACTAATAAATTAAATAAAAACAATAGTAATAAGGTTAGATTTAACCTTACTAAGGATAGTCCTAAACTAAAGTCTAAACCTAAAAGTAATAAGGAATCCAAAGCTAGGGGCGCTAAGGTTAAATATAAAGATATAGAAAGTAAGATAAATAATAATATTAGCAAAATGCCTGCTAAGTATATTATTAGACTATTATAGGTTTATAAATAAATTGCAGACCTTAATTTTAAGCTATTGTTCCTTAGATTTAGGAAGCCTAAATCTAGAACTAACGCTTAAAAGCTAATGCCTAACATTAGTATAGTAGCGTGTAAAAGAGCAATAGAAGAATTTAATGTAAAATACAAAGGAAAGAGCATTAAAGGAGTTAGTTTTAGTAAGTTTAGACACACTAAATTAGGTTATAAGAATAGCAATTAGGATATTAAATATATAATATAGGCTTACGCATATAAATTCGCCCTTAAAGGCACTATAATAGTGTTTAATAGATTAGAAGTTAACTTAAAGAATATGCATTTTACGTTATAGTAAAACGTGATTATATAGATCTTCGCTATATTTAAAGAATAAAAGGCTATATTAATTATAAAATAAGCTATAGTAAGATAGGTAAGAAAGCCTACACATTAGATTACTATTAATCTAATAGAATATAAAGCAATAAGAAGAGCAAAGGGCTAGGTAAAAATAGTAGTAGTGGCTTTCTATAATAGCATAATAGTTAAATGTAAATAGCAGATAGCTATATATAATAGCACGTTATCTCTACTACTATAAGCAGACCTTTTAGCTCTTTATTTCGCTAATAAATATAGCGTGGTAAATGCTATAATTATAGGCGCCTTAGCTAGCATTAGATAAGTAAACTTACTTTGTATTAGTATAGAGAAGGAGTTAATATAGAAATCATTAGAATTATAGAAGGATAAGGAAAGGAGTAAATAATATAAGCAGAGTAAGATTAATAACCTAGTTAATTAAGTTAACTAGGTAAAGAAGGGATTTAAAGACACTAGAAGATAAGCAAATAAAGCGTATATAATAGTAAAGGATTTAGTAAAAGAGGTTTACTAACTAATAGCTTTAATATAGAAGGAGGTAATAGTAATCTAAGATAAGTTTTTAAAGATATTAGATATATTAAAAGACTAGAAAGAGAGAATTACTAAACTTAATATAAGTAAGACACTAATTAAATTTAATAAATAAATTAATACTTTAAAATAAAGTATAGTTTAAAAGGATAAGTATAAGGTAAAGATTATAGCTCTAGCTAATATAGTAATAGAGATATTAAGAAAGATATAGGATTAGGTAGTAACTATTAATAAGCTAATAAAGAAGTAAAAAAGATATAAAGAATATACTTATACTAGGAAGGCAAGAGTAGCTTTAGTAACGCTAACTCTAGTAATGCTAACTCTAGTAACGCTAGCTTAGGTAACACTAAATTTAGGTAATAGGCAACCATAAGGTAAGAAAGGCCTGCTATTAATACTAAGTAAGAAGAATTAGTCTTTAATAACACTAGTTTTAGGTGGATTTAACACCCTATAAGATAAAGAACGCTAAATAACACTAAGATTAGGCAATAAATATCTATAGGAGAAAATAGCGCTATTACTAATGCTAATAAAGAAGCTTAAGCTACCTAGTAAAATAGCAAAGAACTAAATAGTTTTATAATAGGGAGCGCTAATAACACTAGTCTTATCTAGCCTAAATAAAACGCTACCTATATTATTAGATAAATTAAAAACAGCAGTAATATAAAGACAAATAGTATCTCTAACTCTGCACTTACTAATAATTAAAGTAATAGAGATAAATAAATTCGCTAGTTTACTAAATTAAGAAAATAGAGTTAGACTAAATTAGGACGGAAATAAATAGTATAATAAAATTTAAGATTTTGCTAAAAGCTAGACAAATTTACTAGTTTACTAGACTAAGAGAATAAATTTAGACTAAATTAAAACGGAAATGGTTAGTGTAATAAAACTTAAGAATTTACTAAATAATAGGAAATTAGTAATAGAAAATAGGAAGGTAGCAAATGGAAAATTAATTTTAGAAAAGTTAAATGTATTATTTAACATAATAATTCCAGAGGACCTATTAAGGGATATAGGGCAATAAAAAGTTATTATAATACGTGGCAATAGCCATTCTAAATTTTCTTTTGTGCGATTTTAATAGATAATTTTTCGTTAATTACTTAGCTAGGTAAAGTATAAATCTAGTTATAGTCTAACTACATCTAACTAGGACAGTTGTCTTTTAAGGCATGCCTAGCACTTATTACGTGGCAAAGCTAAATATAAGCGTATATAAGACTAGATTCGGACTCTAGATAGAAAGAATTAACCTTCTTTAGACATCTTACCTTACACCTAACAGTAGCTCTTATAGCGAACTTAGTATAACTTTACGATAGCAGATCCGTCAGCCCCTCTGACGGATTCGCCTTACATCGTGCCAAACCTGCACGTAACAATAAACGTAAAGTTACCTTTATTTTCTAGATATAGAAAAGTTTATAATAGTTTTACTATAAAAGGGTTAGTAAATAAGTAGTAAAAAGAAATAGAATACTTACTACCCCTAAAATAAGCGCTAGCTATATTATAATAGAAAGTTATTACTAAGATATAATATACTAATTATATAAGATTAATACCTCCTACCCTAAAATATAAGTAAAGCACTAGTGTATAAGTAAGGAAAAGATAAACCTAGTAAACCTTTATAGCCCCTATAAGGCTAAATATAATATAGTATACTATATTAGCGTAATTAAAACCTAATATTAAGGCTAAGTAAGACCTAGTAATACTAAAGTAAGTTACCTTAGAGAACATAGAGTCCTTAGGGTCCTCCTTAATAGTACTACTAAGGGCATTTATAAGGGTTTATACCTAGTCTAAAAGGACTAAAAGGTCTAGAAAGTTACCTTTTATAGTAGCTATTACCTATATAAAGATATTAGGAATAAGGGACTAAAAGACTAGTAAATAGCGGTATACTTATAGTATTATAGGCAGAGTATTGCATTACAATGTGTATTGTATTGTATTGTTTGTATTGTATTGTATTAAATACAATATAATATAAAATATAATACAAATAAAATACAATATAAATTATTTTGTAGTAAATACAATAAATACAAATTAATTTGTAGTAACTACACTAACTACAAACAATACAAATGTATTGTTAGGTAAAAAAAAAGTATAACTTTTTATTAACTAAGGTTATTATTAGGATTAATAGAAAATTAGTTAATAGAACCCTTATATTATTAGCTATTTTATCTAATTAGTTATATAATCTATAATATTATACTATTTTGTTAATTTTACTATAACTAGGGTTATATATAATATTATAACTTTTTAATAATACTACTATACTTAATACTTTATTTTACTAATATAGCTTAAAGAAAAACCTTCTTATTATATTATTTACTATTTTTATTAATTGTTTTCTATTTCTATAAATTATTATTATTACTTATTTAAAAAAAAAACTGTAAACTAAAGTAATTACATAAAATAAACTACTAATTAGCTTACTACAAGTACCTTATTATAGGTTATTATAGCTTAGAATAGCTTAGAATAGCTTATATTAGCTTATGTTAGCTTATATTAGCTTATACTAGGTTATAATAGTATATTATAGCTTACAATAGCTTATAATAGCTTAAGATAGCTTATACTAGCTTATACTAGCTTATACTAGCTAATAATAGCTTATAATAGCTTAAGATAGCTTATACTAGCTTAAGTTAGCTTATACTAGCTTAGGATAGCTTAAGATAGCTTAAGATAGCTTATACTAGCTTATACTAGCTTATACTAGCTTAAGATAGCTTAAGATAGCTTATACTAGCTTAAGATAGCTTATACTAGCTTATACTAGCTTATACTAGCTTATACTAGCTTAAGATAGCTTATACTAACTTATACTAGCTTATACTAGCTTAAGATAGCTTAAGATAGCTTAAGATAGCTTTTAATAGCTTAAGATAGCTTATACTAGCTTAAGTTAGCTTATACTAGCTTAGGATAGTTTAACATAGCTTATACTAGCTTATACTAGCTTATATTAGCTTATACTAGCTTATACTAGCATATATTAGGTTATAATAGTATATTATAGCTTACAATAGCTTATAATAGCTTATACTAGCTTAGAATAGCTTAGAATAGCTTAGGTTAGCTTAGAATAGCTTAGAATAGCTTATAGTAGCTTAGAATAGCTTAAAATAGCTTAAAATACTAATATTACTTAGAATATTATTAGTGTTAAAGTTTAATAAAATATATATAACTAATAAATAAGTAAAATATAAATACTAGTAATTATAAGTAAATTACTATAGTAAAAGCTATAGTTTTTAATAACTTAGTATTTTAAGGTTTTTAAAAATATTAATATTATAAAAATGTTTTCTTTTTTATGTTTTTTAAAATAATAATAAAAGTAAGATAATAGTAATAATAGTAATAATAGTAATCAAGGTTATTAAAGTTATTAAAGTTATTAAAGTTATTAAAGTTATTAAAGTTATTAAATCTCTTATAATAAGTATATATATATTCTTTACGCTAGATAGCTAATTAAGTAGCTAGTCCTAGTAAGCTTAGTCCCTATACTATTATCTTATACCTTATAATAAGTATAGTATATTATATAAAAGTTAGTCTTACTATTATTTTTAAAAATAAGTTAAACTTATTTCTATAGCTTATTTAAGCTATATAGGGTAACTAAAATATACTATTAAGAATCTATTAAAATATTATAAATATTATAAATATTTTCTATTATATTCTTTCTTTATATATTATTATAATAAGATATATAAAGTTACTATATATAACTTCTTAAAGCTTTAGAATTATAAAGCTTAAAGTAATATTTAATTAGTTTAAATAGTAAATAAATAGTTTAAGCTTTTTTTAAGTTCTTATTTTATTAATAATAATATTTGAGTACTAAGTATATAGTCTATTAACTTATAGATATTTATTTAGATTTCTAATTTAATTTAATTATATTAGTTTAGGGTATTTTTTAATTAAATTAATTAAATTAATAAAAGAAATATAAAATAATTCCTAATAATAGTAAATAAAATAATTAGAAGGTTTTTCTTAAAGTTATATTAGTAAAATAAAGTAATAAGTATAATAGTATTATTAAAAAGTTATAATATTATATATAACACTAGTTATAGTAAAATGTTTAAAATAATATAATATTATAAATTATATAACTAATTAGATAAAATAGCTAATAATAAAAGGTTTCTATTAACTAATTCTCTTTTAATCCTAATAATAACCTTAGCTAATAAAAAGTCCCACTTTTTTTTTTACCTAATAATACATTTGTATTGTTTGTAGTTAGTGTAGTTACTACACTAACTACAATACAAAATAATTTGTATTTAATACAATACAATACAATAAATATAAATTTTTTTTAAATACAATATAAATACAAATTTTTCCGAAAAAATACAATAAATACAATACAAACAATACTCTGGTCATAGGTAGCGGTAACGTCTGCTCACGTTAGAAGAGTCAATTAACTTAACAGCAGTAATCATAATAATAGCTAAATTAGTCTCTATAGATAGAGATAATTTAGATTAAATAGTCTATTAGATTAGAAGTGACTTCTTAGTTAAGTTAGGGAAATAATCTTATTAATTTATCTTATTAAGGTAAACACAATAGTAGCCATAGTAGCGCTAGGTATTTAAGTTAAAAATCTAAAGTTAGGCGTGCATAAAGAACCTTAAAAGAATCTAGCTATAGGTAATCTCTTTATAGATTAAATAGTCCCTTTGCCTAGATAACTAATATTATTATCTCTTATTATATTATTTATCCCTATAATCCCCTATATCCCTTATGCTTATTATTGCAAATACACGTGTTTATAGGCACGTATATTATAGCATATAATACCTCCCTAACTATTTTCCCTTCCTAGCACCTAGGAAAGGGAAAATAGTAATAAAAAGAGTAATAACTAAAGTATTCTTAAGTATAACTAATAGTAAGGTACTATATTTTAAGGGAAGGTATTATTTAATCTAGTATATATAAGTCTAAAGCTTTTATAAGAAAAAAAAAAGGAAAAAAAAGAAAAAAAAAAGAGAAAATAGAAAAGAAACCTCCCTAGCTAAAGACCTAGATTTTTTATTTCCTTAGAGAGCTTTAGTATCTTTAGTGTTTATAGGTAAGTAGTAAGTAATATTAGTAAGGGAGTGCGTAGCGTAAGTTACTTTAAATCTCACTAGCTTACTCTCTTTCCCTAATCCTTATATTAATTAATTAATCCTATAGTATACCTTTTCTCTTACTAGTAAGCTTTAATAATCTCTAGCTATATTCTATAGGAAATTAAGCTAAGTAGCATTACTAAAGCATATATAAATAATATTAGTAGTTTTATAGTTATATACCTAGTTTTTCTTAATAACTCTATAGATTTACTATAACCTTAGCTAATCCTTAATATTTATCTAAAATAACTTATTAGTTACTACTTACTATTATTAAAGAGTTTAGTCTATAATACTATATGCTTATCCTTACTTACCTTACTAAAGTGCCTTAAGTTTTATAGCTAAAGACTATAGTATCTCTTTATATCTAGTTAAAGATAATAGTCCTAATAAGAACACTTATAATACCTAGGAACTTACCCTTTTACTTAATCTTTACTCCTTAGTTTTCTATTAATACTTACTATTTATATCCTATTATATTTACCTTTCCTATTCTTATAATATCTCTTAAATACTAATATTAAAGACTTTAGGATTCTTAGTAAAGGTATATATAATAGGCTACTAATAATCCTAGATATAAAGTCTATTACTTTATATTATCTTAGTATACTATTTAATTAGTTAGTTCTTATTACTAACTTTATTCTCCTAGGCTATAATTACTATACTAATAGGTAAACCTTTACTAATTATTTAGGTTATAAAATAAGGTAGCTAGCGCTTTATTATATTATATATTAGGTATTAGAGGTTAAAGTCCTTTTAGTAAGATAACTCCCTAGGTAACTAGTCTTTAACTCCTAATTTATTTATAACTATATCTTATAAAACTCTTATAGTTTTTATAAGAGCTCTAGTATAACTATACCTTAGGTCTAGGATATTATTAGTAATTATCTAGTCTCTTAAATAAAGCTTAAAGTAATAACTAATACTTAAATCCTTACTAAATATATATAACTATTTAAATTTAATATTATATTAGTTTAGTGTGTTTTAGTCTTTAGAAAGTAAATTAAGTGCTTAGTATTTAACTTAGTAATAAATTACTTATAATAGAAACCCTAGATAGGCATATTTATACTCCTAGTTCCCTTTTTATTCTATTACTAGAACTATAATTACTTTAAAATTATATAGGTAGTTTAGTAGTTATATAATTTGCCCCTATTCTATAGTAAAATTAGTAAACCTTATTACTTACCTCTTTTCTATATTATTAAAGTAATAAAGCTACCCTTACTTTTAATTAAATAGAAAGCATATCTAGTAGTTTATAAAGAATATAAATCCTATAATAAGGCGTTAATAGCTTATATCTAAGTGAAGGTTAATAGGGTTATACTTTAAACTATACTTAATATTAATAGGCTAGTAGTTAAAATAAAGTCTCCTAGCTTTTAAACTAATTAATTACTATAAAGTATTTAAGTTAAAATCTTCTATTAGCTTAATTACTAATATTTATAGTAGCATAGCTACTATTACTTTAAGGCTATATATAATAATCTTACCTATAGTAGTTAGTTTAAACTAGTTAAGCTAGTCTTTACTTAGTATCTTATAGGCTTTTCTTAGGAATTTATAGATATCTATTAAATAGTTTTACTAGCTTAACTAATCCTACCCTAGTCTAATTAGTATTACCTAGTTAAAGTTATTACTATCTTAATAGACCTTAAACTTAGTTAAAGGTTATAGCTAGCTTTATCTTAGATAGAATAGCGGAGGCTACTAACTATAAAGGTTAACTAGGTTAAGCTTTATAGTGCTTCTCTCTTTATCTCTAAAGAAAGAACCCTTAGTTCTATAAATTAAAACATAGATATAGAATAGCATAAGATATTTACTATAAGTAAAGTATATAATAGTACTACTATTTATATTAGTATAGGCGCTTTTATTAACTATATTTTCTTTATAATTAGCTATTTCTTAATTAGATTAAATAGTATAATTATTAATAGTGTGTTTTTAGAAGGAGAAATAGAGAATAGTAGCTTACTTAGTAAAGCTAGGTTAGGGTAATAAAAGAGAGAAAAAGAGATATAAATAAATAGTAAAGGGTAAGTGCTTTTAAGGTTTAAGTAATATAATAATATAAAGATTAGTAAGATTAAATAGTTTCTATAGTCTTAGCCTTACTCTTATAGTCCTTATTAGCTATATAAATAGTTATTAGTAGCTATTTATAAGTACCTCTTAGAGGTTAGTAAGCTCCTATGATTTATACCTTTATAGTGTTATAAATTAGTTATTAGTAGCTATTACTTACTAGTTATTACTATTTATTATTTAGATAGTGTCTTTATAAACCTAATACTTAGCTTTTTTTTTCTTTTCTCTTTCTCTCTCTTAAACCCTTATTTCTTATAACTAATTAATTATAGTAAAATCCCTTAATCTAGCTTATTAAAGTCTCCTTAATATTACTACTATTATAAGGGTAAGCGTTTTAGAGCATAAACTTTTATTAATAAAGACTCTTAATTAGTTTAATTATACTAAATTTTACCCTCCTTTTATTAGTAAAGATTATATAGGTTTAGGAGCTATTTAATCCTATAATTAATATTTACTAATAGTTATTATTACTATAGTATAAGTTTCTATTTATATTCTAGGTATATAGTAGGATTAATATTAGCTATAGTAATATTCTAATATATATAAAGATTTCTCTTTATATTACTAATAATAATAATAATATCCCTAAGGGAGCTTCTCCTTACCTTATTATAACTATAAGAAAGATAAACCTCTTAAAGGAGTTTATAAGAAGTTATACTAAGGCTAATAGTGCTTTAGCCCTTATTATTAAAAATAGTTATTACTACTAGGTCCTTATTCCTATAGAAGTAGCTTATCCTAATAGGTATTTTCTATATACTCTTTCTTAGTATTCTAAGTATTATTAGGCCTTACTAGTGTTTATATATAGAAGATTAAATAGTATTTTCTATTCTAATTATTTAAACTTATATATAAGTATATTATATTTTATAATAAATATATATACTTTTTATTTTATAGCTATATTTTAATTCCTAGGGTTAGCAAAGGCGCTTATAGTAATTATATCTAGAATAAGTCTTATATAATAAGCTATAAGTAATGTTTTACTTTTAAGTATTATCCTTAGTTATTATAAGAAAGAGCTCTAGCTTCTTTCTTAGGTAAGAAATAGTCTATAAAGGTAGTAAAAGCCCTTTTACTTAATCTAAACTTTATTAACTTTAAAAACTCTCCTTACCTAGTAATTAATATACCTCCCCCTTTTCTAAATAGCTTATAAATATAAGATAAAGAAAAGAAAATATAGTTAATTATTAGGAAAAGGGTAGTAAATAAAGGAAAATAAATAATTTAGTTACTAGGCTATGCCTTAATTACTTAATCTTTAGTATTTAAATTAATATTTATATATTTTAGAAATAAAACTTAGGAAAAATAAAGAAAATATTTCTTAATTTATATACTATTAGTATATAAGAGAGTACTTTATATACTCCTTATATTATTTATTTATTAGTTAAGGTAGCTATACCTTAATTTTATAGTATAAAGTTCTTAAGGTAAGAGTTTAATTTCTTTTTCCTTAAGGATTATTACTTCCTAGTTAGATTTTTCTTACTAGCTTATATACTAATTCTTAACTATTTAATTAGATATATTATACTAAGTTACTAATAGTATAATAGCTAAGACTTCTTTATTATACTTATTAAGGGTTACTTCCTTTATCTAGTTACCTTAGGGAGTATATAGCTATTTATTTACTATAGATATTTACTAGCCTTCTAAGTCTAGGATAAACTTCTTAATATAATCTCCTAAGATTATTTTTAAGAGGCAAATCCTATCTAATATTTATAAGTAATAGGCTCTAGAGACTAGCGCGTGTTTATAGATCTAAAATAGTCTATTTTACCTTATTATAAGTTTCTTTATAGTAAATATATTAATATTTCTTTAGATATTATATATTAGGATAAAATTCCCTAGTTTTAATTAATCTTTCCTAAGAGAAGTAGCTTAGTTCTTATTAGTTTAGTTTATAAGGCACTGCCTAAACTCTAATACTTTTTTCCTTACTTTCTTAATATCCTTAGCTTTCCTTTTAAGTATCTAGACCTATACCTTAAATAAGTCTTATCTAGAAGTAATTATATCCTAATTAATTAGTCTCTAGGTTAGGAATTTGACTTTTAGTGGTAAAATTAGCTCCTATTTATAGATTAAATAAAAGGTAAACTTCCTATATAATTCTTAGATAGTAGTATAGTCTATAAGGAGGGCTTTATTAAGATACTTTAACTATTGCTAATTTAATCCTCCTAGCTTTACTAAAGCAAATATAAGAGACTAATATCTAGCTTTAATAGGCAAGTTTACTTTTAGGTTATACCTAGATATCTAAATCCCTGTAATACTAATATTTACTAGTGCTTCTTTAAGGTTTCCTTGCATTTCTAGGCCTCTATTATAGACTATAAAGTAAAAAAGCCTAAATCTACTAATTAAGGAGGAAAGGAACTTCCTAATTACTAGTATTATTATATTCCTAACTAGCGTAGCCTTTACCTATCTAATGTGTGCCGTGATACGCGCGCCCATAAACGCGCGTATTCGCGATGACAAGCACAAGGGATATAGGGGATCGCAGGGATAAATAATATAATAAGGGATAATAATATTAGTTATCTAGGCAAAGGGACTATTTAATCTATAAAGAGATTACCTATAGCTAGATTCTTTTAAGGTTCTTTATACACGCCTAACTTTAGATTTTTAACTTAAATACCTAGCGTTACTATAGCCACTATTATGTTTACCTTAATAATATAAATTAATAAGATTATTTCCTTAACTTAACTAAAAAGTCACTTCTAATCTAATAGACTATTTAATCTAAATTATCTCTATTTATAGAGACTAATTTAGCTATTATTATAATTACTACTATTAAGTTAATTAACCCTTCTAATATAAGCAAATATCACCGCTACCTATAACTATAGGCTAGTATTATATCTTTTAGGTTGTTATTTTTTGCTTAATAAAACTAGTAAAGAAACGCGGTTTTAAACCCCTAGGACCTTTTTACTTTCTAGTTAATTTACTATAGACTAAGATTAATTAAAAGCAAGCTAATAATTACGCTCTTAGCTATTACTAAGCTAACTTACGTAAAGACCCCTTTATTTTACTTTCCTTACACTAAGATATAGATCTAAAGCCTTAACCTAACCTCTATAATAGTTATAGCATAAAGGAGAAGCTAGCTAAGTATACTAAGCTAAGGTAAGCTAAGAATATAAACTAGTATTATATAGAAGCATAGAAAAGGAAACTAGATAGTTTAGAGGTATACCTTATAAATACTAGCTAAACTATTAACCCTTTACTAAAAGTCTCTAAATATAAGGTATTAGGATAAAAAGCGCTACCTAGTGTTATAGACTATTTAATCTTAGGGCCTATAGCTAATTTTACTATTATTTAGCTATATATAGGGGTCTTATAGCTTATTATAAAGAGCTATATAATTATATTAGTAGCCTTTACTTATAGGTTACTTATTACTATAAATACTACCTTATTAAAAGTCTTTCTTTAAGAAATTCTTACTAGTATTATAATATTTAGTTAAGTAATTACTCTTTTATAAGATTAATTAAAAGCACTTTTTACTAAGCCTATATTTAACCTTATACTATCTTACTTTTAATAGCTAAGTAAAGTAAGACTTAGTAAACACTTAAGTTACCTAAAGGACCTTTAGGACTTACTATTACCTAGTACCCTAGTTACTAGTTAGGAATTACTTAATCCTAAGATAGTTATTAGCCTAGCTTAAAGTTAGTTTAATAACTACTTAGGGAAAGACCCTAATAATAAAGGTAAGACACCTAGATCTCTTAGAGGGCTTAATATAAAAACCTTTATAAAGCTTCTTAAAGAGATAATAGTATATTAAACTTCCCTTATTACTATATAAAATAGGTATAATATTTAGCAGTTTTTAAGGGAAAATATAGCTAATTTTATTAAGGACTTTAAGGTAAAGATAAAAGTAATAAGTATTCCTAAAGTAAATTAGCGTAAGATACTTAAGCGTAATATTAACTTAAAGCTTTAATAAGTAGTTAGAATACTAACTATATTATAATCTTAGAAGAAGTCTAAGGAAGAGATACTCTTATAGTTTAATGTAACTAGCTAGGATTAAATAGAAAACACTAGAGAATAACTTAAAGACCTTAATTTAATATACCTAAAGACTATTAAGAAAACCTATTACTAGTTATAGAAGTATTATACTTTAATATCTAATGTAAACCTAATAGGATAGAAAACTATAATAACCTAGTCTAACTATATCTATAAAGCCTTACTAAAACACTTAATCTTAAGCTTTATAGATAAAAAGGGGTTTACTTATAAAGAAATCTTAGTTATATAGTATAAATCACTTTAGATAGCACTTAACGCATATATTTATATATAACTAGAGCTTAAAAATAGGGACCTAGAATTTACTAATATAGAAAATTATGATTTAGGTAAGAAGGACTTTAGCTTTAAGATATAGAAACTATTTAATTAGGTTACCTTTAATAGTTACTAGGCTACTTAAAAGAATTACTTAGCACTAGGTAATTTAAATAAGTAAGCTAAAAAGACTATCTTATTTAATACTAACGCGGGATAATAAGAGGCCCCTAGATTAGCAAAATACTAAGATTAAATAGAAGATCTAATAAAATAACTAGTAAAGCTAAAAATTATAGTTATAGCCTAGGTAGTAAAGGAAATTAATATAGTAAAGTTACTTAAGAAAAAGTATAGTAACTATCCTTAATATTAATAGTAAACTTATTAGGCAAATTACATAGGTTTATTTAATCTAGATAAGAAGCGCTATTTTAAAATAAACATAATATTAGGAAGAGGCTACTAGTTAAATTATTATTACTACTATAATAAAGAATTATATATTATAATAAAGTGTAATACTTTAAAATATAATAAGATATTAAAGTTTACTATATATAACCTAGTAGTTTGCATTTTAGCTATTAGAGATAATATAAGATATTAAATTATACCTTTATTCTTACTTATAAAATTTCTTTCTATTAGTAGCTATATATGTAAACTAGCTATATTCTAGGTTAAGTACTTTAAGGACTATAAGATTATATATATAATTCTAAGAATTAAGGAATATAGCCCTTATAGAGGATTAAGCTAGGAAATAACACTAGAAAAATAGGAAGTATTTAATTAAATAAAGGGTATATTTAATCTAGTAGAATTTTAACCTAAAAGAGAGATTAATATAATGTCTATCTTAAAGCATAAGATATTAGGCATAGTATTTACTATTACCTTTAAGAAGCTAAGCATAAGGGAGGAGGAAAATAAAGAGATTATTATAAAGTTTATAGCTATTAGCAGAGTATTGCACTACAATTGATTTGTAGTGTATTTTTTATTTAACAAATAATATATATCTAATCTTAGAAAATATATAGAGATATAAAACTTCTTTTTTTAGATAGATAACTAAAAAACTACAATGTAGTTATATATAAAAGTGGGTCTAAAAGTAGACCCCTTGCCTATAAATTAGAAAAACTACATTTTACTACATTTTAGCACTAAGAATACATTACAAATGTAGTTTTCTAATTTACAGGCAAGGGGTCCACTTTTAGACCCACTTTTATATATAGTATTTTTCTTAGGATTTATCTCTATAGGATTACGTGATTTATAGGATAATCTATTTAAAAATAAGCTAGCTATAAAATTAAATATAAAAACTACAAAACACACTACACTAACTACAAACAATACTCTGGCTATTAGTAAATAGTTAGTAAAACGCCTAAGAATTAAAGACATTATAGAAGATAAGGTAAAAGACTAGTAACCTCACACTTAACCTATTTAAGATAATTTAGTAGTAACTAAGGGCAAGAAAGAACTATTAAATAAAGTTAGATAGAGAATTCTTAATTAATTATATAATAAGGTCTTTTAGAAAAAGGTTAGAGTGCCCTTTTAGGATATCTATTATATTATGCTAACACTAGCAGAGGCAGTTAGTAATAAATATCTTTTATAAGCAAAAGGTATAGAAGATATCCGCTACTATAATAGAGATATATTAAGGCTAGCTTCTCCTTTAAAATTTTTTAGTATAAAACCAAACCTAAGACTAATTAATCTAGGGAACTAGATTAACTTAATTCTTTAATTAATAAAAGAGACCTTTAAGGAAGATAAGAAAAATAAAGCTATAGCTAAGAATAGCTTACTAATAACGCCTTCGCTAGAGATTAACATAGCCTTATAGGAATAAATTTAGGAGAGACTAGGAGCTTGCTTAGAATAGGGTAAACCTTAGTAAAATTTAATTAATCCTACTTAGATAAACTTTATACTTAATATAATTTTAGAACTATAGGCTACTATTAATTACTTATAAGACTTACTATACCTCTAAGTCTAACTAAATAACCTAGAATAGGAGCTTTTCCCTAGGCTTATTAATATAGGATTGTAAGGGAATGTAATTATAGAAAGCATAGCTAGGTAACTTAGACTAAGGATTTACCTAATAAATGTAATAAATATAATATTATTCTTATTATATAGCATTAAGATAATTAGGGAAGTTTAGATAAGACTATATCTAGGAAATGTCTAGATACTTACTAATTTCTATATTAGTCTAGACTTAGTTAATATTAGCCTAATTCTTAGAATGCTATTTTTTAGACTATCCTAGATATAGTTTAATTACTTAAGAAATAAAGAGCTTTATGCCTAGTGCTACTTTAGGGATATTATTATTATCTTAAGAGTTATAGGAAGTATCTAATAGTAATATACTAATAAGTAGCTAGCCTAGTAGCTCTCTATTAATATTATCTTATTTAGTTACCTAGAAATAAAGGAAAATTAAATAGTTTATAAAGGGTTAGAGATAGAAATAAATAATAATAAATAGTTAATTTCTCTTATAATAAGGGAAGGAACTAATATCTTCTAAGAGGTAATTAAGGATATAATAGTAAACTACACCTAATAACTTAAAGTGGTTATAAAGGATTTTAAGCCCTAGTAATAACTAAAACCACTTAATCTTATAGTAAACATAATATATAAGCAAAAAGCTAATAAAATACATCCCTAAGATAATATTCCCTCTAATAGATTAACACTAGAAGGGGACTTAAAATAGAAGATAAAGAAATAGAAAGAGGCTAAGTTATATTTAGATATATCTAGGAAGTATAGTAAATATATTACTAGGAGATTTTACGTAAATCTATGAGGTTTTAGAATAACCTAGTAATATTTAAATTTAATAGTTAAAGGGGTATAAGAATATTTAATATAAGAAGAAGTTAATGTTTTTAAGGAAATTCTTTATAACTAAGAAGCAACGCTAGCCTAGGACTTATTAAAATATAGGAAAGTTAACTTACTAGTTACGCTACTATAAGTTATAAAGGTTATTAAATATAAAGCATAGTAAGTAAGCTTAATCCTAATACCTCTTAGGTTATAAGGGAGATTAGTTAATTTTCTAAAGAAGAAGCTAAAGTATAGATATTTAGAGGAGAGTTATAGCTCTTATAGGAATCCTTATTTTCTTATTATAAAGAAGGACAGAGGGATTTATCTAATTTTATTTGCTATAAAGTATAATAAGGTAATAATATAAGATACGCTAATTCCTTAAGGCATAGAAGGATTTAGCAAGAGCTTTGCAATATGCAAGATCTTATTAATAGTTAACTTATTATCTAGATATAATTAGGTAATATTAGTAAAGAAAAGTAAGGATATAATAATAATTTCTACTGTAATTAGACTTTTATAGCTCTATTACCTGCTATAAGGAGCTACTAACTTAGTAGCTTAGTTTATTAGGATTATTAGACAAATCCTATTTAATTTAATCCCTTATATTTATGTACCTTTCCTAGATAATATTATAGTAAAGAGACTAATAATAACATATAATAAAGAGAAGATTATACTAGGAGTACGCAAATATATAATAGAGCATTTAATTAATATTAATAAAGTTTTAGTTAATATTAAGCTCTCTAGTTATATAGCCTTAGTATTTAAGTTAAAGTTCTACTAGAAATTAGTAGAAATTATAGGATTTATGTGTAAGATAATGTGAGGCCCCACTTATAACACAGGTACACTAGCGCACCTCACAGATAGGCCACGCCCTAGGGCTAAGCCCACGTGACGCTAGCAAGCCACTAGCTATAAGCTAGTGACTCGCACGCATAACACACTTAGACCTAGTAAGCTTTAGTTAATATACTAGAGCCCCTATACCTCTTGCCTAGCTACTATTATTCTTATAATTCTAAAGCTTCTTCTACTAGCTACCTAAGAGTAATATAGGGGGGAGAACTACCTAATCCGCTAGAGTAATATTAGATAATAACCTAACCCTAATGGATAAGAGTTATACCTAAGCGAATAAGGGTAACACTATAGGCAAAGACACACTATATACTAACGAAACTATGCTTATAATAAGACCCTTTACCCCTTATAGTAAAGCTATAGTAATACTAGAGTAAATTACTTAGCTAGAAAAACTCTAAAGATTATAAGAATAAGAATAAGAGCTTATTAACCTTATTAGGGGTAACTTAGGGGAAGTGTAAGGGAAAAGCAAGTAAAGAGCTAGCCCCTCCTTAAGTAATAGTAGCTAAGAGGTTAGAGTTAAGAATATTACTAAGCTCTAATACCCTATAAACCCCTAGAGGCATAAGATATAGATAAATAACCTAAACCATGCCTTTAATAGGGCGAAGAAGAAATACTAATGCAATTACTAAAAGATTCTCTTTGCACTTAACTATATGCACACTAACTATAGGGCAAGATAGGATAGATACCTTAATAAATAATAGGCTAATAGCTAGGATAATCTTGAGGATAACTAGGATGAATTCTAGACCTAGACGCTTATACTACTTAAGGACTTTGTAAACCGTAATGCCTAAATGGCTATATAGCTTAAGAACGCGAAGTAATGCAAGGGCTAGAGCCCTATTAAATTTAGTATCTTCCTAGATTCGCTAGAGATATACCTAGAAAGAGCCCCTAAAAAGTCCTATGCCCTTATGTTCTTTATAAAGTTACTCCCTAAGCTATAGGACTATATTAACTTATATACCTTTATCTCTAGGAAAACATAAGAGAAGGTTATATAACTTACCTAGCGATTTTAGGAGGCTATGCTAAAGAGTAAGTAAAAGCCTAAATATTTAGGAGATAAGGGATTATATAAGAATCCCTAATATTATAGAAATAACTTACCCTAAGGTCACAGGCTATATAGAGATTAAAGGAATAAAGACTAGGAAAAGGGCCTAGCTATATACCTAAATAATAGCAAAGTTAGGGATAAGAGATAATATTATAACTATAATAGCCTAGACTACCTTACAAATAAATGTAATAAGCTAAGGAAAGACCCCTAAGATAGATAGGGAAACTTCCTAAGGTAGAAGTAAAGGCCCTTACTTTTGCCTTAAACACTAAGGTACTAATTAGGCGTTAATTTCACACACTAGTTACTATTTATAGGCATAAAGACATTAAAACAGCGGCGAATCTAGATAGCTACGCTAAGCTTAATATTATTAGCGTTAAATTCGTAAGAAACTATAAGCTTAATTAGGCTAAGGCTATAGCACTTATTCTCTAGGTAGTAGGAGCCCTTATAGTCCCTTAATATAGTGTCTATAAGGTACTTATTACTATTAAAGACTTAAGAGAGGAAGAAAAGGACCTTAAGCTACTATATATAGCTATAAATAAAGACCTAAGAGTAAGGGAAAGCCCTGTCTTAATTAGGATATATATACTTACTAAAGAATGCATATATCTTTATTTATACTCTTAAGAGTAGTGGTTTAAGAAGAAGAAAATGGCCTTTTTGCTTATAACTCCCTATAAGTTCGCGAAGGTAATGTGTAATAAGGCTATTATATATGCTATTATAGGAGTTATAGAAGATAAGTTTATTACCCTTAAAGATAATAAGGAGGTAAAAGCATATAGAACTATTAAAGATATCCCTAAGGAATTATATAAGTTTAAAGATATATTTATAGTAAATAAGGTAGGTAGTTTACTATTAAGAAAGGAGACTAATTACGTAATTAACCTAATACCTAGGGCCACGCCCCTATATAGACTAATTTACTCTCTCTCCTAAAGTAAGTTAAAGGAGCTCTACAAATATATTAATAAAAACCTGTAAAAAGGCTAGATAAAACCCTTTAAGAGCCTTATAGGCGCGCTTATCTTATTTATACTAAAGAAGGATAAAACGCTTTAACTATATGTGGATTATTAGGGACTTAATAGAGTAATATAGAAGAATCGCTACGCTCTCCCCCTGATTTTAGAGATCCTAGACTAGTGCTAAGGAGCTTACTACTTCTTAAAGATTAATATTAAGGATGCTTACTATTAAATTTATATTAAAGAGGGTAATAAGTAAAAGACCGCGTTTTATACCTATTATAGACACTATAAATATCTTATAATGCCCTTTAGGCTAACTAATATACTAGCTACTTTTTAGAGCTATATCTATAAAGCGCTTTATAGGCTAGTAAATACTATTTGTGTGGTATATCTAGATAATATTCTTATTTTCTTAAAAATATAAGAGGAGCATACTATATATATTAAGGAAGTTTTAGAATGTATAAGGTTAGTAAAGTTATATATAAAACCCTTAAAGTGTTTATTTTACTAGGAATTAGTGAAATTCCTAGGGTTTATCCTATTAGTTAATGGTATTTTAATGGATATGCGTAGAGTGGACATAATCTAAGACTAGAAGGAGCCTGTAAGCTTTAAAGATATATAGTCTTTCCTAGGATTCTATAACTTTTACTAAAGGTTTATTTACTAATACTCTAGGATTACAGCACCCTTATATACGCTAATAAAAGGCAGTTAAAATGGCATCTAGACTAGGAAGTTTATATTTAGGGAAAGAGAATAGCTAGCGTTTAACTAGCTAAAAGATGCCTTTTAATAGGCACCTCTTCTCTATTATTATAACCTAAGTTAACTAGTGCGTATTAAGATAGATGCTTTAGTCTTTATAATAGTAAGAATCTTATCTTAGTAGGATAATAAGGGCTAATGGCATCCTATAGTGTTTTAGTTAAGGAAGTTTACAGATGCTAAAGATAATTATAGCATAGTAAATTAGGAGTTGCTTACTATAGTAAAGTTATTTAAACACTAGCGACACTATGTTAAAGGCATAGTGACCCTAGTAAAGGTCCTATTAGATTACTATAACTTGCAGACTTTTATAAAGTAGTAAAAGCTAAATAGAAAGTAGGCTAAATAGTATATATTTCTCTGCCCCTTTTACTTTATAATTAGGCATAGACCTAGGAAGAGTAACCTAGCGGATACACTGTTAAGATAGTCTAATTATAAAGGCAAACCCTTAATAAATAGGTTACTTTTACTAGAGCTTTAAAAGAAGATAGTAGCTACTAAAAAACTAGTAAAAGAAGAGATACTAATATATAAGAGAAAATATAGTAAGATACATTTAGGGGAGGAAAATGCCCTAGTCTTAATATATTAAAGAAGATATAGTAAGATGCCTTTAGGGGAGGAAAATACCCTAGCCACTATAGAGAGAGCTCTAGAGGCTAGAGTAACCTAGTTAAGAGGCTAGTTAGCCACTGTGAATCTAGTGAAAGATTAGCTAAATAAGGGTGATTTCTAAGAGAAGGTAGTGTGTGTCTAAGACATTAGTGTAGTATAAGAGATATAGGAGACTATTAAGCCACTAAATCCTTACTAATCTAGGCTAAATAAACTATTAGCGTAATTACTATAGAAGGCGTAGGATTAAGATCTGGATTTACAAAGGTAAAATAGTAAGATTAATAATTCCCTAGTAAGAGGTAAGGAAAAAGCTAGTCTATGGTTGCGTAGTATAAGGGGCCTCCTAATATACCAAGACTAGGTAGTTATTCCCTAGGAGCCTATCTTATAATAGGAGCTTCTATGGCTACACTATAATAATTTACTAGCGGGTTACTTTAGGACTAAACACACTCTTAAGCTATTAAAGCATTACTTCTAGTGGCTAGGTATAAGTAAGTTAGTATTTAACTATATTATAAGCTATAGGGTTTGCTAGTGGGTAGTAGCTAGAAGGCATTGCCTATATAAAAGCCTTAAATCCCTGCTAATACCGCGGTGACTATAGGCGGAAATCTTAATGGATTTTATTATAGGATTGCTAGTTACCTAAGTAGGCGAATAAGAGACTAACGCAATCCTAGTAATTGTAGACTAATTTACTAAGTACTCTATCTTCCTACCTATAACTATAATAATTAACGTAGCTAAACTAGTAAAGCTTTTCTATAAGGAAATCAAACTAAGGTTTAGGGCGCTAGAGGGGCATTATATCTAATAGGGGATTAGTCTTTATAAGCTAATTCTAGTTAGACCTATGCTATTTATTATGCGTGAAGCAAAGGCTTTTTATAGCGTTTTACCCCTAAACTAATAGGTAAATAGAGAGAATAAACTAAGTGCTTAAGCATTACCTCTAATGCTTTATAGCTAATAACTAGTAAATATAGCCTAAGCTACTCCTAATAGCCTAATTCGCTTATAATAATATAGTAAATAAAACCATAGGCTACTCTCCTAATTACTCCCTTATAAGCTATTTGCCTAAGTTTTGCCTAGCTCTTAGGGATAAGACTAAAGAAGGGGAGGTGCTAGAAGCTTATACACGCGTTATAAAGCTATATAAAGTTAGAGAGTAGCTAAAGTAAAACTAGGCAAAAGCCACTAAGACCTAAGTGAAGTACTATAACTAGCATTACTAGCTATTAACGCTAAAAAGAGGTAACCTAGTACTACTATTAGTAAAGAACATTAGGCTAAAGGATATAAAATAGAAGCTAACCCCTAGATTTATTAGACTATTTTAAGTACTTAATACTATAGGAAAATAAGCATATAGACTTACATTACCTAAAAAATATAGTTAGCTATATAACGTATTTTATATTAGCTTATTAGAGCTATGGAATTGCTATAAAGACACTAGAGATAAGGAAATGCTAATACTAGACTTAGAGAATAAAGATAATAAGTATAAAGTTAAGGAGGTTAAGGACTATAGGAAGACCTAAGAAGGCGATAAATACCTAGTGAAATACAAGGGTTAGCTAAGCGAATATAACTAATAGGTTATAGTAAAGGATATAGAAGGCGCTTAACGTGTAATTTAGGCATTTTACTAAAATAGGTCTAGTAAGAAAAGTGGCAAGACGTAAGTGAGTCACAGGCGAAAAGATATAATATTCTTATAGAAAAGGCCTAGCCTTATTAGCCGCTATTATACTTTAATTAACAGTCTAGGAATTACTATAGAAAAACAAAAGAAAAGGGCCTTAAAGGTTAGGTAATACTAGGGGAAAACTCTCTATTATGGCGCTATTATAGCTTAATACCTTATTGCCCTAGATAGCATATTCCGCGCTATTTTTATTTATATTAATTGCCTCCTTTATAGTGTAAAAAAGGCAGTGAATTGCTATTACCTAGGCTATGTAGCCTAGGTTAGCTAGCTAAAGCTAAAGAACTATATATGCCTCCTAGATAGCTATAGCCTTATAATAGTCTTCCTATAGAAAAGTTAGTAAAGACTTACTAAAAGCGTAGCAAAAATCTAAGGGAACTTATAATGCTAGGGGTAAGAGTAATGGAAAATATAGTAACCTAGAGTTACTGCTAAGAAATGATGTATTACTAGTATATAATAGACGTGGCTTACATGAAAATATAAGCGAAGACTAGGCGAAGAGGTAGAGAATTACTAACCTAGTAGCCCTTAGCGGCGTTAGTTAAACTAAACGTAATGTAATAGGTAGTGTTAGCATAGTTAAAGCCTATAATAAGGCTAATATAACACTTAGTGAGTTAGTGGCAAGTTACCTCTGAAAACATAGGGATAGGCTTATTAGACTCTTTATCTTCTATAGCGTCTAGAAGTAACTAGACCTAAAATAAAATTATTAATAAATTAGAAAAATCGCCCTCTATAGTAAGCATAGCCTATGATAAAAAGTTAGTAATAAGGAGTGGAAAAGTAAGCGATAAGGGGATGAATTATAGTCTTATAGGTATTACCTCTTTTCTTACACTAGACGTAGCGCTTAGAGGCATAGGCCTTAGCTAGGTTAGATAATAAAGCCTAGGGGAAAAGACACTTAATCTTAGGTATCTTAGGCTTAATAGGTAGGTATTTCTTAAACTTAGCGTATTCTATGTGTAAATAGTGTATATAGGAGCACTTCTTTAAGTAAATGGTTATTATTTTAATAGTAAGATAGCAGTGACTAATAGGGGAAGAGTAGTGGTATATAAAGGTTATAATATTTTGTGAAGAATAAACTATAGTTACATAAGGATAAAAAAGGCAAAGTAATAGAGAGTTACAGGCGTATTTGTAGTTAAGCGCTACGTGTTATTTATTATTATTTTAATATGGCTACCACTTAGCAAATAGCTGTAGAATAGCTAGTAAAAGCTATTTAGGAGCCTAGCTATAAGTAAGGGGGTAATTATAAGGCCTTACTTATAACATAGGTACACTAGCGTACCTTATAGACAGGCCACGCCCTAGGGCTAAGCCTACGTGACGCTGGCGAGCCACTAGCTATAAGCTAGCGACTTGCACGCATAACACACTTAGACCTAGCAAGCTTCAGTCAATATACTAGAGCCCCCATACCTCTTGCCTAGCTACCATTGTTCTCACAGATAAATAGGTAAAAGCTAACTAAAGTAAGGATTATAAAGATTTTAGACTAGAAGGTTTATTAAGATTAATTAGAAGTGTAATTCTTTATTAGGTTAATAGGAGTTTACTATATTTAGGTGAAACACTACGTGTAAAAGGCAAAACTACTAGTGATTTTACTAAGGAAGATAAAGAATTAGAAATAAGGACTAGAGTAATAAGAAGCTATAAATATCCTAAAGAAGGTAATAATAATAGCCCTAATCCTTATTTTACTTAATCTTAGACTAGGCTTTAGAGAAATTATACTAATAGTTAATGTAAGCTTACTTAAATAAGGGGCTATATTATTATAAATTATTAATGGCAAATAGTATTTAGTTTAATATAAAAGTAATACTTAGACTATTACTAAGGCTAAGTATAATATAACTAAGTAAGAATATTAAGTGGTTATTTATATATTAAGAAAACTGCAAATTTACCTCTATGAAGTCCTATTTATATTAGAAATAGACTTATAAGTTCTTATATATTAGCTTAATAGCGTGGTTAATAACATGCCTAGAGCTCTTATTACATAATGGATTAGTTATATCCTACTTTTTAATTTCTTCATATAACATATTCTAGGTAAAAAGAACCGCATTATAGATGCCTTATCTAGGAAAGGCCCTAGGGCTTTAGATTAATTAGATTAAGAATTTAAAGGGGATATTAAAGATTTGATTAACTTATATCTTAATAGCATTAAGATAAAGGAAAATAGTAAGAGGAATTACTCTAAAGAGATATAATAAGTTATTAAATTCTTAATAACCCTTTAAAGACTAATTAATCTTAGCGTAAAGGACTATAGAAAACTATATAATAAAGTAAAGAAGTTTTACCTAGAAAAGGGTTATCTTTAGAAAAGGCTAATAGGAATTATAAAGGGACTAGCGCTAGTTATTAATATGCCTAATTAATAATAAGTAATTATTAAAGCTATCTATAAGAAACTTAGCTATAAAGGAGTTAAAGTAGTTTTTTAAGCAATAAAGTAGTAATACTAGTAAAAAGGGCTCTAGAATATAGCTTAAGAGATATTAGTATACTATAAGATATATTAGAAATTCACGCCTTAGTAACCACAAGAACTTTTATACTAGATATGCTAGGGAACCTAATAAGTAAGATCTATATTAACACTTAGTATCTTCTAATTAATTATAAATATAAGTATCTCTTAGAAGCTAGGTATAACCTAACTAAATAGGTAAAGGCTACGCTAGTTAGGAATGTAATAATACTAGTAATTAGGAAGTTCCTTTCCTCCTTAATTAGTAAATTTAGGCTTTTCCGCTTTGTGGTTTATAATAAAGGCCTAGAAATGCAAGGAAACCTTAAAGAAGCACTAGTAAATATTAGCATTATAGGGATTTAAATATCTAAGTATAACCTAAAAGCAAACTTACTTATTAAAGCTAGACATTAGTCCCTTATAATTACTTTAGCAAAGCTAGGAGAATTAAATAGGTAATAGTTAAAGTATCTTAATAAAGCCCTCCTTATAGACTATACTACTATCTAAGAATTATATAGGAAGTTTACCTTCTATTTAATCTATAGATAGGAGCTAATTTTACTACTAGAAGTAAAATTCCTAACCTAGAGACTAATTAATTAGGATATAATTACTTCTAGATAAGACTTATTTAAGGTATAGGTTTAGATACTTAAAAGGAAAGCTAAGAATATTAAGAAAGTAAGGAAGAAAGTATTAGAGTTTAGGTAATGCCTTATAAACTAAACTAATAAGAACTAAGCTACTTCTCTTAGGAAAGATTAATTAAAACTAGGGGATCTTATCCTAGTATATAATATCTAAAGGAATATTAATATATTTACTATAAAGAAACTTATAATAAGGTAAAATAGACTATTTTAGATTTATAAATATACGCTAGTCTTTAAAGCCTATTACTTATAAATATTAGATAGGATTTGCCTCTTAAAAATAATCTTAGGAGATTATATTAAGAAGTTTATCCTAGACTTAGAAGGCTAGTAAATATCTATAGTAAATAAATAGCTATATACTCCCTAAGGTAACTAGATAAAGGAAGTAAGCCTTAATAAGTATAATAAAGAAGTCTTAGCTATTATGCTATTAGTAGCTTAGTATAATATATTTAATTAAATAGTTAATAATTAGTATATAAGCTAGTAAGAAAGATCTAACTAGGAAGTAATAATCCTTAAGGAAAAAGAAGTTAAACTCTTACCTTAGAGGACTTTATACTATAGGATTAAGGTATAGTTACCTTAACTAATAAATAAATAATATAAGGAGTATATAAAGTACTCTCTTATATACTAATAGTATATAGATTAAGAAATATTTTCTTTATTTTTCCTAAGTTTTATTTCTAAAATATATAAATGTTAATTTAGATACTAAAGATTAAGTAATTAAGGCATAGCTTAGTAACTAAATTATTTATTTTCCTTTATTTACTACCCTTTTCCCTAATAATTAACTATATTTTTCTTTCCTTTATCTTATATTTATAAGCTATTTAGAAAAGGGGGAGGTATATTAATTACTAGGTAAGGAGAGTTTTTAAAGTTAATAGAGTTTAGATTAAGTAAAAGGGTTCTTATTACCTTTATAAACTATTCCTTACCTAAGAAAGAAGCTAGAGCTCTTTCTTATAATAACTAAGGATAATACCTAGAAGTAAAATGCTACTTATAGCTTACTATATAAGACCTATTCTAAATGTAATTACTATAGGTGCCTTTATAGACCCTAGGAATTAAAATATAGCTATAAAATAAAAAGTATATATATTTATTATAGAATATAATATACTATATATAGGAGTTTAAATAATTAGAATAGAAAATACTATTTAATCTTCTATATATAAATACTAGTAAGGCCTAATAATACTTAGGACACTAAGAAAAAGCATATAAAAAATACCTATTAGAATAAGTTACTTCTATAGGAATAAGGACCTAGTAATAATAACTATTTTTAATCGTAAGGGCTAAAGCACTATTAGCCTTAGTATAGCTTCTTATAAACTCCTTTAAGAGGTTTATCTTTCTTATAGTTATAATAAGGTAAGGAGAAGCTCTCTTAGGGATATTATTATTATTATTAGTAATATAAAGAGAAATCTCTATATATATTAGAACACTACTATAGCTAATATTAATCCTATTATATACCTAGAATGTAAATAGAAACTTATACTATAGTAATAATAACTATTAGTAAATATTAATTATAGGATTAAATAGCTCCTAAACCTATATAATCTTTACTAATAAAAGGAGAGCAAAATTTAGTATAATTAGACTAATTAAGAGTCTTTATTAATAAAAGTTTATGCTCTAAAATACTTACCCTTATAATAGTAGTAATATTAGGGAGTCTTTAATAAGCTAGATTAAGGGACTTTACTATAATTAATTAGTTATAAGAAATAAGGGTTTAAGAGAGAGAAAGAGAAAAGAAGAAAAGGGCTAAGTATTAGGTCTGTAAAGATACTACCTAAATAATAAATAGTAATAACAAGTAAGTAATAGCTACTAATAACTAATTTATAACACTATAAAGGTATAAATTATAGGAGCTTACTAACCTCTAAGGGGTACTTATAAATAGCTACTAATAATTGTTTATATAGCTAATAAGAACTATAAGAGTAAGGCTAAGACTATAGTAACTATTTAATCTTACTAATCTTTATATTATTATATTACTTAGACCTTAAAAGCACTTACCTTTTACTAGCTATTTATATCTCTTTTTCTCTCTCTTATTACTCTAACCTAGCTTTACTAAGTAAGCTACTATTCTCTATTTTTTCTTCTAAAAACACACTATTAATAATTATACAATTTATTCTAGTTAAGAAATAGCTAATTATAAAGAAAATATAGTTAATAAAAGCGCTTACACTAATATAAATAGTAGCACTATTATATACTTTACTTATAGTAAATATCTTACGCTATTTTATGTTTATGTTCTAATTTATAAAACTAAGGGTTCTTTCTTTAAAGATAAAGAGAGAAGCACTAGGGAGCTTAGTTAACCTCTATGGTTAGTAGCCTTCGCTATTCTATCTAAGACAAAGCTAGCTATAACCCTTAACCAGAGCATTGCAATACAATACAATACATTTGATGTATTGTGTATTATATTTTATTGTATTGACAATACATTACATAATACAATACATCTAAAATTTTACAATACAATATAATACATGTATTATTTGTATTGTTTTGTATTTTTTTTTCTTTTTTTTAGTTTTAAGTTAAATTCCTTTATTATAGGGTATATATATTTTATTTAATACCTTTTAATAGCTTATAATACTCTATAATAGCTTATAATACCCTATAATAGCTTATAATAGCTTATAATAGCTTATAATAGCTTATAATAGCTTATAATAGCTTATAATAGCTTATAATAGCTTATAATAGCTTATAATAGCTTATAATAGCTTATAATAGCTTATAATAGCTTATAATAGCTTATAATAGCTTATAATAGCTTATAATAGCTTATAATAGCTTATAATAGCTTATAATAGCTTATAATAGCTTATAATAGCTTATAATAGCTTATAAATACATTATAATAGGTTCTAATAGCTTATATATATATTACTTATATTGCTTATATAACTTAAAATATTATTAGTGTTAAAGTTTAATTAAAATTAAATAGTAAATAGTAAATTATTGAATTCAAAAGAGTGGACTAATCCGACTGCACCTAGGATTACAAAGCCTTATATATTTTAACACTCCCCCTGGAATTGCACATCCAGGTGCCCTATTGGAGGGTTTTTTTTTAGGCTTATACTAGCAATTGAATTTTTTTTAGTTATTTCAGCAGGGTTCGAACTCGTAACCTTGCCTTGCAGAGCAGTGCTCCACTGTGGTGGGCGTATACGCTGCAGTGGGCTTGACCACTGCGCCACCGGGCTTATAACCTATTGAATTCAAAAGAGTGGACCAATCCGACTGCACCTAGGATTACAAAGCCTTATATATTTTAACATAAATAAATAACTTATATATAAATATAAGTAAGTATAAGGAAATTACTATAAGAAAAGCTATACTTTTTAATTACTTAGTATTTTAAGGTTTTTAAAAATATTAATAAAATAAAATACTTTTCTTTTTTATGTTTTTTTAAAATAATAATAATAGTAATAATAATAGTAATAGTAATAATAATAGTAATAGTAATAATAATAGTAAAAATAATAGTAATAATAATAGTAATAGTAATAATAATAGTAAAAATAATAGTAAAAATACTGTAAAATATAGGAAAACATTTATAAATATAAAAAAATTTATTAAGGGAAAGCTAGACTAAACTAGGAAAAAACTCTTATAATAACCTACTTAAAGGTCTGAATTAGAATAAATATTATCTTTAGAGAAAGATTCAATATTAGGTAAATCATTAGATTTACCTAAGTTAGAATCTTCCTTTAAAGAAGATATAGACTCTTTAGAATCAGAGCTATAATACTCATAAAGCTCTGAGTATTGCTTAGTAATAATATTTCCTTCCTTTTCCTAATTCTTTAATAAGATTAATTCCTTTAAAGTAGAATTCTTTAAAGAAGTTTGTCTTTTTATAAGAATATTACCTCTAGTATTAAAAGTGCTTTCTATAGCACTAGAGGTAGCAGGAATAGCTAGGTATTTCCTAGCAATAATACTTAAAATAGGGAAAGATTTAGTATTATCTTCCCACTATTTAAAGATATCCTCCTATAATAATATTAATATATTAATAAGATTATTAATATAAGAAAGGGATTTACTTACCTTATCTTCTTAAATATCTAGCTTAGTATAAGTAAAAATCTTATTTTTTCTATTCTTTTAAATAGACTTTTCCCTCTTATTAGGAAATAAACCTTTATAAAGGTTAGTTTTAGGCTTAGGCCTAGGATTTTCAAAAGTCCTAGGTTAACTAGGCCCTGCAAGATTAACTATAAATTAGGTATTTGCGTGTTAATCTTGCTTGCTAATATTAATATTAGCTTGGTTCTCTTTATAAAGAGGTAAAATCCTAATAACATTATATATTAGTATAGAGCCTCGAACAGCTCCTGAAAGGGATAGGAAGGAAAAGAACCCACGGGAAATTTGTTGTAAGAAGAGGAAAAAGGTCAGAACCTCAAGGGGGGAGGAGCCCTCTTTTATACTCAAGAGAGGGGGGGGGGGACTAACTATGGTATTAGCCGGAAAACGAATCATAAGACAAGCAAACGCATAGATAGCGCGCGACCGATCTAGGAGCGGAACCGCCTAGTCACCGGGCCTAAATCACCTACCCCCCACTACGATTGAACGAAACCGTGTGCTCAGACTTCGCGAGACATCTGGACTAGTGCTAGGTTAGATTTAGCTAAAAAGTAGGGCACTAGAAGAGTTAGAAGTAAAGCGAATAAAAAGTGAATTATCATTATAAATCTAAATTCACTACGCCCTAGGGCAAAGCAGGAGACGCGGAGCCAGGACGGAGCAGGACTAGACTAGCACTAAAGGGAGCTAGTCAGGACCACTGCTACACTTTTTCCTTTCCTTTTTATTTTTATTTTCTTCGGGATAAGGCTAGCGCAAGCTGGCACCAAACACCTACGATTGATCACACCCGATGCGGTGCAGACCTAGAAGAGGGTTAGCGCCGGCCCGTTAACAGACGCAAGGGGGTTTTTCTTCCTAGCAAAGGGTTTTCCCTCTTAACTAAGCGGATGGAGTACTAGGAACAGCTACATAGTTAGCTAGCTAGCGTAAAGAATATATATATTAGTATATTAAAACTATAATTAAGAAAGGATTATTATATAATACTTACAAATTATAATCTTTTTTAAGGTTTTTTTGTGAGAACAATGGTAGCTAGGCAAGAGGTATGGGGGACTCTAGTATATTGACTGAAGCTTGCTAGGTCTAAGTGTGTTGTGCGTGCGAGTCGCTAGCTTATAGCTAGCGGCTTGCTAGTGTCACATAGACCTAGCCCTAGGACATAGCCTACCCGCGGGGTGCACTAGTAATTACAGGTGTTATTATAAGTAAGGCCTTATAATTACCCCCTTACTTATAGCTAGGCTCCTAAATAGCTTACTAGCTATTACATAGCTATTTGCTACCTAGCTACTATATTAAAATAATAATAAATAATAAGTAGCGCTTAAGTATAAATTCACTAGTAACTCCCTATTATATTATATACTTTTCTCTTCTATAATACTAGATAAGTTTTCTATAAATTATTATTATGCTTTTAAATACCTTTACTTTACCCTTACCTATTGCCTTATTTTTATTATAAAAGCTAAATATATTCCCTTAAAGGAATATTCTTATATACACTATTTACATACTAGGTGCGCAGACTTTAAGAAAAACCCTCTATCTAAGCCTAAACTACCTAAGATTAACTATTAATTCCCTATTAAATTATCCGCTATTGCTATTATAATAGTAAAGTGTTCTAAACGCTATATTTAGTGTTATAAATATAGTAATACCTATAATACTATAAGTATACTACTATTTACTAGTCTTTTAGTCCCTTATTTCTAATATCTTTATATAGGTAATAGCTACTATAAAAGGTAACTTTCTAGACCTTTTAGTCCTTTTAGACTAGGTGTAATCCCTTATAAATACCCTTAGTAATACTATTAAGGAAAACCCTAAGGACTTTATATTCTCTAAGGTAACTTACTTTAGTATTACTAGGTCTTGCTTAGCCTTAATATTAGGTTTTAACTATGCTAATATAGCACACTATATTATATTTAGCCTTATAGGGGCTATAAAGGTTTACTAGGTTTATCTCTTCCTTATATAAACACTAGTGCTTTACTTATATTTTAGGGTAGGAGGCATTAATTTTATATAATTAGTATATTATATCTTAGTAATAACTTTCTATTATAATATAGCTAGCACTTATCCTAGGAGTAGTAAGTATTCTATTCCTTTTTACTACTAATTTACTAACCCTTTTATAGTAAAACTATTATAAACTTTTCTATATCTAGAAGATAAAGGTAACTTTATATTTATAGTCTTATAACCTAGGTTTTATGCCCTAGGGCGTGGCAAAGTATTGCTTTTTCTAGGTAATAAGGGGCCTTATTAGGGAAAATAAGAAAGTAAGTAAATACCTTCTTTATAGGGGTGTGGTATATTCCTATATAGAGGCTACTATAAAGGGGTTTCCCTTAACTCTCCTTACTTTATAAGTGTGTTTTCTTTTATTTTTTAGTAAGTAGTCTAAGGTTTTTATTCTAGAGTGTAATAGTAGCTAATAAAGCTATGCCTTTTCTATAAGAATACTATATCTTTTTACCTATAACTTACTTATATCTTAGTACTTTTCTTACTAGACTTATTTTAGTAAAATACCTAAATTATATATTAAGCGCCTTTTATATTCTTTACTATAATCTATTAGTTATATTTACTTAGCTAGCCTTTCTATTTTACTAGGTATTTATTACCTTCTTAGGTCTTCCTATAGTCCTTAATCTCCTTAACTTTATACTTATTATCTTTATTCTCTAAGTTTAGCATTAGTATTTCCTTATCTCTAGTGTCTTTATAGTAATTCTATAGCTTTAATAGGCTAATATAGAATATATTATATAGCTAACTATATTTTTTAGGTAATATAAGTCTATATGCTTGTTTTTCTATAGTATTAAGTACTTAAAATAGTTTAATAAATCTAAGGGTTAGCTTTTATTTCATATCCTTAAGCCTAATATTCTTTGCTAATAGTAATACTAGGTTACCTCTTTTTAGTATTAATAGCTAGTAATACTAGTTATAGTACTTTACTTAGGTCTTAGTAGCTTTTGCCTAGTTTTACTTTAGCTACTCTCTAACTTTATATAGCTTTATAATATATATATAGGCTTCTAGCACCTCCCTTTCTTTAGTCTTATCCCTAAGAGCTAAGTAAAACTTAGGTAAGTAGCCTATAAGGGAGTAATTAGGAGAGTAGCTTATAGTCTTATTTACTATATTATTATAGGCAAATTAGGCTATTAGGAGTAGCTTATACTATATCTATTAGTTATTAGCTATAAAGCATTAGAGATAATACTTAAGCACCTAGTTTATTCTCTTTATTTACCTATTAGTTTAGGGGTAAAATACTATAAAAAGCCTTTGCTTTATATATAATAGGTAGCATAAGTCTAACTAGAATTAGCTTATAAAAACTAATCCCCTATTAGATATAATGCCCTTTAGCGCCCTAAACCTTAGTTTAATCTCCTTATAGAAAAGCTTTACTAGTTTAGCTATATTAATTATTATAGTTATAAGTAAGAAGATAAAGTACTTAGTAAATTAGTTTATAATTACTAGGATTATATTAGTCTCTTATTTACCTACTTAGGTAACTAGTAATCCTATAATAAAATCTATTAAGATTTTTACCTATAGTTACTATAGTATTAGTAAGGATTTAAGGCTTTTATATAGGCAATACCTTCTAGCTACTACTTACTAGTAAACCCTATAGCTTATAATATAGTTAGATATTAACTTACTTATGCCTAGCTACTAGAAGTAATGCTTTAATAGCTCAAGAGTGTGTTTAGTCCTAAAGTAACTTACTAGTGAATTATTATAGTGTAGCTATAGAAGCTCTTGCTATAAGATAGGCTCCTAGGGAATAACTACCTAGTCTTAGTATATTAGGAGGCCCCTTATGCCACGTAACTATAGACTAGCTTTTCCCTTACCTCTTGCTAGGGAATTATTAATCTTACTATTTTACTTTTATAAATCCGAATCTTAATCCTATGCCTTCTATAGTAATTACGCTAATGGTTTATTTAGCCTAGATTAGTAGGGATTTAGTAGCTTAATAGTCTCCTATATCTCTTATACTATGCTAATATCTTAGATATATATTACCTTCTCCTAGAAATTACCCTTATATAGCTAATCTTTTACTAGATTTATAGTAGCTAACTAGCCTCTTAACTAGGCTATTCTAGCCTCTAGAGCTCTCTTTATAGTAGCTAGGGTATTTTCCTCCCCTAAAGGTATCTTACTAAGCCTCTTTACTAAGACTAGGGTATTTTCCTCCCCTAAAGGTATCTTACTATGTCTTCTTTAATATATTAAGACTAGGGTATTTTCCTCCCTTAAAGGTATCTTACTATATCTTCTCTTATATATTAGTATCTTTTCTTTTACTAGTTCTTTAGTAGCTACTATTTTCTTTTAAAGCTCTAGTAAAAGTAACCTATTTATTAAGCGTTTACCTTTATAATTAAACTATCTTAATAGTGTATTTGCTAGGTTACTTTTCCTAGGTTTATGCTTAATTATAAAGTAAAAGGGATAAAGGAATATACACTATCTAGCCTATCTTCTATTTAGCTTTTACTATTTTATAAAAGTCTATAAGTTATAGTAATCTAATAGGACTTTTACTAGGGTTACTATGCCTTTAATATAGTGTTACTAGTGTTTAAATAACTTTATTATAGCAAGTAGCTCCTAATTCACTATGCTATAATTATGTTTAGTGTTTATAAACTTCCTTAACTAAAATGCTATAGAATACTATTAGCCCTTATTATCTTACTAAGATAAGATTCTTACTATTATAAAGACTAAAGTATTTATCTTAATACACACTAGCTAACTTAGGTTATAATAATAGAGAAGAGGTGCTTATTAAAAGGTATTTTTTAGCTAGTTAAACACTAGCTATTCTCTTCCCCTAAATATAAACTTCCTAGTCTAGATACTATTTTAACTACCTTTTATTAGCATATATAAGGGTACTATAATCCTAGAGTATTAGTAAATAAACCTTTAGTAAAAGTTATAGAATCCTAGGAAGGACTATATATCTTTAAAGCTTATAGACTCTTTCTAGTCTTAGATTATATTTACTTTACGTGTATCTATTAAAATGCTATTAACTAATAGAATAAACCCTAGGAATTTCACTAATTCCTAGTAAAATAAACACTTTAAGGGTTTTATATATAATTTTACTAACCTTATATATTCTAAAACTTCCTTAATATATATAGTGTGCTTCTCTTATATTTTTAAGAAGATAAGGATATTATCTAAATACACTATATAAATAGTGTTTACTAGCCTATAAAGTGCTTTATAAATATAGCTTTAAAAAGTAACTAGTGTATTAGTTAGCTTAAAGGGTATTATAAGATATTTATAGTGTTTATAATAGGTATAAAATATAGTCTTTTACTTATTACTCTCTTTAATATAGATTTAATAGTAAGTATCCTTAATATTAATCTTTAAGAAGTAATAAGCTCCTTAGCACTAGTCTAGGATCTCTAAAATTAAGGGGAGAGTACAGTAATTCTTTTATATTACTTTATTAAGTCCCTAATAATCTATATATAGTTAAAGTATTTTATCTTTCTTTAGTATAAATAGGATAGGTATGCCTATAAGGCTCTTAGAGGGTTTTATTTAGCCTTTCTATAGGTTTTTATTAATATATTTATAAAGCTCCTTTAACTTACTTTAGGAGAGAGGGTAAATTAGTCTATATAAGGGCGTGGCCCTAGGTATTAGGTTAATTACGTAATTAGTCTCCTTTTTTAATAGTAAACTACTTACCTTATTTACTATAAATATATCTTTAAACTTATATAGTTCCTTAGGGATATCTTTAATAGTTCTATATACTTTTACCTCCTTATTATCTTTAAGGGTAATAAACTTATCTTCTATAACTCCTATAATAGCATATATAATAGCCTTATTATATATTACCTTTATAAACTTATAAGGAGTTATAAGTAAAAAGGCTATTTTCTTTTTCTTAAATTACTACTCTTATAAGTATAAATAAAGATATATATATTCTTTAGTAAGTATATATATCCTAATTAAGATAAGGCTTCCCCTTACTCTTAGGTCTTTATCTATAGCTATATATAGTAACTTAAGGTCCTTTTCTTTCTCTCTTAAGTCTTTAATAGTAATAGGTACCTTATAGACACTATATTAAGGGACTATAAGGGCCCTTATTACTTAAAGGATAGGTGCTATAGCCTTAGCCTAATTAAGCTTATGGTTTCTTATAAATTTAACGCTAATAATATTAAGCTTAGTGTAATTATCTAGATTTGCCGCTATTTTAATGTCTTTATGCCTGTGAATAGTAACTAGTATGTGAAATTAATGCCTAATTAGTACCTTAGTATTTAAGGTAAAGGTAAGGGCCTTTACTTTTACCTTAGGAAGTTTCCTTATTTATCTTAGGGGTCTTTCCTTAGCTTATTATATTTATTTATAAGGTAATCTAGGCTATTATAGTTATAATATTATCTCTTATCCCTAATTTCGCTATTATTTAGGTATATAGCTAGGCCCTTTTCCTAGTCTTTATTTCTTTAATCTCTATATAGCCTATAACCTTAAGGTAAGTTATTTCTATAATATTAGGGATTCTTATATAATCCCTTATCTCCTAAATATTTAGGCTTTTACTTACTCTTTAGTATAGCTTCCTAAAATCACTAGGTAAGTTATATAACCTTCTCTTATATTTTCCTAGTAATAGAGGTATATAAGTTAATATAGTCCTATAGCTTAGGGAGTAACTTTATAAAGAATATAAGGGTATAGGACTTTTTAGGGGCTTTTTCTAGGTATATCTCTAGTGAATCTAGGAAGATACTAAATTTAATAGGGCTCTAGCCCTTACGTTACTTTATATTCTTAAGCTATATAGCTATTTAGGCATTATGGTTTGTAAAGTCCTTAAGTAGTATAAGCGTCTAGGTCTAGAATTTATCCTAATTATCCTTAAGATTATCCTAGCTATTAGCCTATTATTTATTAAGGTATTTATTTTATCTTACCCTATAGTTAGTGTGTATATAGTTAAGTATAAAGAGGATCTTTTAGTAATTACGTTAGTATTTCTTCTTTGCCTTATTAAAGGCATAGTTTAGGTTGTTTATCTATATCTTATGCCTCTAGGGGTTTATAGGGTATTAGAGCTTAGTAATATTCTTAACTCTAACCTCTTAGCTACTATTACTTAAGGAAGGGCTAGCTCTTTACTTACTTTTCCCTTATACTTCCCCTAAGTTACCCTTAATAAGGTTAATAAGTTCTTATTTCTATTCTTATAATCTTTAAAGTTTTTCTAGCTAAGTAATTTATTTTAGTGTTACTATAGCTTTACTATAAGGGGTAAAGGGTCTTATTATAAGCATAGTTTTATTAGTATATAGTGTGTCTTTACCTATAGTATTACCCTTATTTACTTAGGTATAACTCTTATTTATTAGGGTTAGGTTATTATTTAACATTACTTTGGTAAATTAGGTAGTTCTCCCCCTTATATTACTCTTAGGTAGCTAGTAGGAGAAGCTTTAGAATTATAAGAATAATAGTAGCTAGGTAAGAGGTATAAGGGACTCTAGTATATTAACTAAAGCTTACTAGGTCTAAGTGTGTTATACGTGTAAGTTACTAGCTTATAGCTAGTGGCTTGCTAGTGTCACGTGGACCTAGCCCTAGGACATGGCCTGCCCGCGGGGTGCACTAGTGATTACGGGTGTTGTTGTGAGTGGGGCCTCACATTTTTATTAACCTTTCTAAGGTTTAATCTCCTTGCTTTAGCTTCTCCTTTATAGTAAGAAGGTTAAGCTAAGGGTCTAATAACATAGCATATAGATAAGGCTAATATAAGAAGTAATTATTTCCTATATCTTTAGGAAAATAATTAGCTAGCTTATTTAAGCTAATATCTATAGATGCTATAAAGGCCTTGCCTTAAGGGCTATAAGCTTCCTATTATAAGTTAATATATAAAGGATATAATATAAGAAAGTAATATATATACCTAGCGAAGATAAGCCTTTTAGTTCTCTTTTATATTATTAAGATATTTATATATCCTAATAATAAAAAGTAGGACTAAACCTAAAGTATTATACTTCTGGCTTTAAAGTATAATAGTAAGTTTATAAAAAACCTCTAATATGCTACTTAGGGTAGCTAAATCTGCCTATTCTTAGGTAGTTAGTATAGCATCCTTAAGAGCTATAATATTATGTTAAAAATAAGACCTATTTTTATCCCTTTCTAGTTAAAGGACCTTTCTATTACTAGCTTGCATTGCAAGCCTGACAGCTGCACTGCAGCTGTTAACGGTCGCGAAGGTGGCTGTCAATGGCTACGTCGCAGCTGTCAACAGCTGCGACCGACCGTGTGGATGACTAATCCAAATCAATTGTGGATTATTCAATTGCGTTGTAGCTACAAGCGCAGCCACAACCGCATCGCCACTAGTAATTAAGTAAGCTAGGGTGACGTAAGCAGGTTACCCTATAGCTATCTTTGACAGCGATTTTCTCTTTAACTAGAGGTTGTATAAAAGTCTTACATATAGCAAATTAAAGCTAGAAGACAGGGCTTTTATTTTATGTAGGAATATTTTTTAGACCAAAATTTAGTGCATACGGGTTGCTAGTTTGTATAGTGGTAAGTCGATTTTTTGGATTTTACATATAAATGAATTTTGCGGAAAATAAAAAGTGGCCTATAAGACCTCTTTAGCAGTCTAGATCCACCAATACAGTTAGTGGGTATATGAGAGGAAGAAGATCTTTTTAACCTAGCTAGATAGCTAGACCTCTTAATCTAACAGCCGCATTGCCCATATAACATCACTAAAATCAATTCTATTAGTATATAAGATATCGTAAAAGTCATCTAGATTGAATTTAATTAGTTGATAACTGCCGAAACCTTCCGTTGCGTTACGTTAAATAATTTAACGTAGTGGCTCTATTAGTCCCTAACCATAGAAGCTACACTTGTACAGCTGTTGCTAGCTAGCAACTAGCTCTTAACATTTCAATAGGTTATAAGCTTGGCCTATCACTATAAAATTCTTTCTAGTGCACTTTACATACGTGTTACGTGCAGGTTTGGCACGATGTAAGGCGAATCCGTCAGAGGGGCTAACGGATCTGCTATCATAAAGTTATACTAAGTTCGCTATAAGAGCTACTATTAGGTGTAAGGTAAGATATCTAAAGAAGGTTAATTCTTTCTATTTAAAGTCTAAATCTAGTCTTATATATGCCTATATCTAGCTCCGCTATGTAATAAGTGCTAGGTATGCCTTAAAAGATAACTGTCCTAGTTAGATGTAATTAGACTGTAATTAGATTTGTACTTCACCTAGCTAAGTAATTAATAAAAAATTATCTGTTAAAATTACATAAAAGAAAATTCAGAATAGCTATTGCCACATATTGCAATGACTTTTTATTGCCTTGTATCCCTTAATAGGTCCTCTGGAATTATTATGTTAAATAATATATTTAACTTTTCTAAAATTAATTTTCTATTTACTACCTTCCTATTTTCTATTGCTAATTTCCTATTATTTAGCAAATTCTTAAGTTTTATTATACTAACTATTTCTATTTTAATTTAGTCTAAATTCATTCTCTTAGTCTAGTAAACTAGCGAATTTATCTAGCTTTTAGTAAAATCTTAAATTCTATTATACTATTTATTTCTATCCTAATTTAGTCTAACTCTATTTTCTTAATCTAGTAAACTAGCGAATTTATCTATCTCTATTACTTTAATTATTAGTAAGGGTAGAGTTAGAGATACTATTTATCTTTATATTACTACTGTTTTTGATTTATCTAATGATATAGGTAGCGTTTTATTTAGGCTAGATAAGACTAGTATTATTAGCGCTTCTTATTATAAAACTGTTTAGTTTTTTGCTATTTTACTAGGTAGCTTAAGTTTCTTTATTAGCATTAGTGGTAGTGCTATTTCCTCTTATAGATATTTATTACCTAATCTTAGTGTTATTTAGCGTTTTTTATCTTGTAAGGTGTTAAATTTACCTAAAACTAGTGTTATTAAAGACTAATTCTTCTTGCTTAGTATTAATAGCAAGCCTATCTTACCTTATAGTTACCTATTACCTAAATTTAGTGTTACCTAAGCTAGCGTTACTAGAGTTAGCATTACTAAAGCTACTCTTGCCTTCCTAGTATAAGTATATTCTTTACGTCTTTTTTACTTCTTTATTAGCTTATTAATAGTTACTACCTAATCCTATATCTTTCTTAATATCTCTATTACTATATTAGCTAAAGCTATAATCTTTGCCTTATACTTATCCTTTTAAACTATGCTTTATTTTAAAGTGTTAATTTATTTATTAAATTTAATTAGTATCTTACTTATATTAAGTTTAGTAATTCTCTCTTTCTAGTCTTTTAATATATTTAATATCTTTAAAAACTTATCTTAGATTACTATTACCTCCTTTTATGTTAAAGCTATTAGTTAGTAAACCTCTTTTGCTAAATCCTTTACTATTATATACGCTTTATTTGCCTATTTTCTAGTGTCTTTAAATCCCTTCTTTACCTAGTTAACTTAATTAACTAGGTTATTAATCTTACTTTGCTTATATTATTTACTCCTTTTCTTATCCTTCTATAATTCTAATAATTTCTACGTTAACTCCTTCTCTATGCTAATATAGAGTAGGTTTGCTTATCTAATGCTAGCTAAGGCGCCTGTAATTATAGCATTTACTACGCTATATTTATTAGCAAAATAAAAAGCTAAAAGGTTTGCTTATAGTAGTAAAGATAATATGCTATTATATATGGCTATTTACTATCTATATTTAACTATTATGCTATTATAGAAAGCCACTGCTATTGTTTTTACCTAGCCCTTTGCTTTTCTTATTGCTTTATATTCTATTAGATTAATAGTAATCTAATATTTAGGCTTTCCTACCTATTTTACTATAGCTTATTTTACGATTAATATAGCCTTTTATTCTTTAAATATAGTGAAGATCTATATAATTACGTTTTACTATAATGTAAAATACATATCCTTTAAGTTAACTTCTAATTTATTAAACACTATTATAGTGCCTTTAAGAGCGAATTTATATGCGTAGGCCTATATTATATATTTAACGTCCTAATTGCTATTCTTATAACCTAATTTAGTGTGTCTAAACTTACTAAAACTAACTCCTTTAATGCTCTTTCCTTTGTATTTTTTATTAAATTCTTCTATTACTCTTTTATGCACTACTATACTAATATTAGGCATTGGCTTTTAAGCGTTAGTTTTAGATTTAGGCTTTTTAAATCTAAGAAATAATAGCTTAAAATTAAGGTCTGTAATTTATTTGTAAACCTATAATAGTCTAATGATATACTTAGCGAGTATTTTGCTAATATTATTATTTATCTTACTTTCTATGTCTTTATATTTAACCTTAGCGCCCCTAGCTTTAGATTCCTTATTGCTTTTAGGTTTAGACTTTAGTTTAGGACTGTCCTTAGTAAGGTTAAATCTAACCTTATTGCTGTTATTTTTGTTTAATTTATTAGTAAAATCCTTATCCTTCTAAGTTACTTCTATTTTCTTTAGTTACTCTTATCTTATAACTCTTACGTAATTATCTATAATTAAATCTTCTATTACTTATTTACATTTCCGCTACTTTATATCTAAATTTAACTTTATACGTATAAAGTTATTATTATTATTATTACCTTGCTCCTTAGTGTTAACTATGTCTTAGATAGCCTTTATTATATTAATATTTTTATTATGTCTCTTTGTTAATTATAATAGTATATTTAATTTATCCTATCTTATTCTTAGTTTATCTAAATACTACTGCTATTATAACTATATAATTTGTTATATAGGATATAAATATATCTTTAGCTAATTCTAATGTTTTACCTAACTTAAATAACGTTTAAAGAACTTTTTCTTTTTGTAATAGGTTATAGTTCCTAGTTTTACTAAAAGCTTGTCTATTTGCCTAATATATTTAGCTTTTTCTTTATTAGTAGTGAATTGCTACTATGCTAAATTAGTGACTATAAGCTAACCTAATAGTTAATTCCATTGTATTAAAGCTAGGATCTAAATGCAAAGGTGTCCTGCCTATATTTACTTGTAAAGTGTTTGATCGCGTATATTAACCTTATTATTAAAATAAATAAAATCTAGTATAGCTTCTAGGTTATAGTATAGATTTATATAATGTTTGTAAAGCTTATATTTAACTTCTAGTGTAATGTTTTTGTGTTTAATCTAATATTTCTTATAGTTATTATAATTCTATATTTCCTATAGTAAAATTAATTTTATTTCTTATAGCTTTTAGAAAACTTCGTAACTTATATTATTATCTTTAGGCTTAGAGGCTATTAAGTAAAAATAGGACTAAGGTAAATTTAACTACGCTTCTATTAGATTTAACTACGTATAGGTGGTGGTAGTGTTAGGGGATAATGTAAAGTAAGGGTATAGTAAGCTTCCTTTAGTTAGCATAAAAGAGCAATATGTGTGAGAGAATCTAGCTACTTTGATTTATCCTATTAAATCTAGCTGTTTGCTATTGACTTTTTTCTTTTATTATTATTATTTTATAGGCAAATTAAGGCCTTTCTTTACGTATTCCCTTTGCTAATTAATTAGGTTTTTCTTAAGGTAATCTTTTACTATCTTAGCTATATTAATTTGCATTTTGCTTTTAGCTATTTACTAATTGTCTTTAGCTATATATCCCTTCTATCTAATAAGGAATTTCACTCTTGCTATTTTAGTCTATTTAAAAATCTTAACCTAATAACCATAAATTTATTTAATCTCCTAATAATTCGCTTCCTCTGGATTATTAAATATAATTAGCAGTGGCGCTAGTTCTTCCCTATTAAATAAATCCTTTCCTTATGCTAGTTTTTATATTTATATTACTAACACTACTAGATAGACTTAAGAGTCTAAAGGGAAACCTAACTAATATACTAATAGGTTTACCTTTTCTAGTACCTTATATAGCCTTACTCTCTATAGTAACTATTTTTTCTTAGGCTTACTAGGTAACTTATATCCCTTATATAATTATAAATACACTATGTCCCTTATGTTAATATTAACTAGTTTATAATAATTATTATACTAAATCTTAGCAAGGGCAGTGGCTATTATAATTACTAGCTAAGCCTTATACTAGTATAGCTTTCGTAATACTACTATATTATTTACGCTAGCCCTAGTGTTAGTTACGTTATTTAAAGAAAGAAGATTAATAATGCTTAAAGGGCAAAATCCGTATAATAGCTTATTAGGCGCCTGCCCTATGCTTACCGCTATAGTGTTATTTAGTTAATGCTATAGCGCTAGAAGTAGTAATATTTACGCTATATCTAGGTCTATTACTATATAATATTAGATTGCGATTATTACTATCTAATTCTTCCTTTTTGCTATTTTATCCGTTTAGGGATAGTATACTATGCCTATAAGAAGTCTAACTCCTATGCGTCTAAATATCTCTTTCTATATGTTAGATATGAATTTTAGGTCTTTATTACTAATAATCTGCCTTAGTAATCCCTAATCTGTGATATATAGCGTATAAAGGAGTAATTTCGCCTAGATTTCTACTAGGTATGTAGTGTGCCCTAGTATTAGAAGAGTCCTTTTGCTAAATAGGTAATTTACTAGGCATAATAAATTATATGTTATATATCCTTCTATTTGCTATATTATATTTATAGCTAATACTTCTAGTATATCTATTATAAAGTTAAGTAAAATTAGGTAAAAAGGCATTGGTTTTAACTATAAAGGTTATAGCTCTCCTAGTGGTTTTAAGTAATTAATTATATTCTCCTAATATACTATGTAAGGAGCTATATAGTTATAAATCTATTAGCTTATTTATAGGAAATACACTAATTAAAGCTCCACTGCTATCCTAGTAATTCCAAAATATTACCGTTTATTATAAACTAGTTATAGTATGGATTTAACCTTTATTATTAGAATGTAAAGATAAAAAAACCTATCTTTACTATAATAGTATAATAAACTATCCTTATGTAAATCCTATCTATATAAGGGAACTTTTAGTTTAATCTAGGCATTCTTTGCCGCTTATCTCTCTTAGTATGCTTTTATAGCTATAATGATTTAACTAAACTTTTAGTTAGATTAATACCCTTAGATAATTCTAGCCTTAAGGTTATTATTGATTATTATAGTTACAATGTATTCCTTAGTAGCGAAATATGCGCTTATGTCTAGTTTATTATATTAACTTTTTTGCGTTACTTCCCTGTAGGTTACCTTTACTAGTAACCTTAAAAGTATATCTAGCACTATATTTAGCACTCCTAGCATATGCGTTACTTTTAAGTTAAATTATAATAGATAATTCATAACCTTAGCTAATTTTAGATTAGCCTTGTCTAAATCTATTGTTAATAAGGAGGTGTGTTTAATAATGCCTTTTGCTAGAGAGTAGTTAGTTAATATATTAACTACTATGCTATTAGATTAAACTATTTTTTAGAGCTTCCTAACACTCTATGTAATTATAGCTACTTTTACTTTAGTTAAACTATATTATTTCTTAATACTTAATATTACCCTTAAAAGAAATAGGATTAGCTATATTTAGTTACTTTTAATGTCTCTTCTAGGAATGCTTTAACTATCCTATTCTTTTTATAATTAAAACGTGTATAAACTAAATCCTTCCTTATAAGCGTTAATTTTAAGGAAAAGCGGCTTTTTTAGATTATAATGCCATAGGGTTTATTTCTTGCTTAAGAATGTTTTAATATCTTTAAAAGCCTTTTTCTTCTCCTTAGTTAGTAAAAATGTCTTTTATTATATTAATCTTTTTTATACTAGCTTTAAGATACTAGTGATTTTCTTATCCTTATTATAAAACTCCTTTAATAACGCTGTTTTTTATTCCTATAATAATTAGATTTATATGTTAAACCACGGGATTTTATTACAAAGGAAACTAGCTATTCTAATAAAAGTTTTAAGACTTAATAGATTGCTTAGAAAAATCATTTTTTAAAAGGCTTTAAGTTTGTTATTAGTGTTAATAATTCCATTGCTATTTATAATAAAACTAAGTAGTTAAATAGCTAGGTAACTAATAAAGGACTTTTTTATGGCAATTATTATCCTGTTTTCCTTAAGGATTTTAAGCATAATATTAAGGTGGACTAAATGCTCCTTAATACTATCCGAAAATATAATAATATTATTAATATATACTTATATAAAATGTTCGTATTTTTAAAATAATTTATCTATAAATCATTAGGCAAAAGCAGGGGAATTCTTATATCCTATTAAAGCCATATTTAACGCCTTAAGGCCTTGATTTAATATAACTACTATGCGTGCCTAGTGGTTTTTTCTAACTAGCAGCTAGTGGAAAAATCCTATTCTATTAAATAAAGAGTAAACCTCCTTGCTATAGGTATTATCTATAATGTCACTTTAGTCTAGTAAAGGGTATATATCTAGCATTACTATATTATTAAGTAGTCTTATATTAATTATAACTTTTCCTTTCCTTTTCTAACTAGTTTCTTACTAGACTATAAACACTAGACACGCTATAGCTACTAGCTTATCTAGGTATGTTATCTTCCCTTTTAGGTAGAGTTTATTATATACTTTGTTAAGTTTGCTTATATCTTAGCTACCTAATCTATAAGGTCTAATTAGCTTTATTTAATATTGCTACTTATTAACAAGATTAATCCTTATTTTCTTGTCCTTAGGCATAGGAATAATGCCTTTATCCTAATAGATATTATATTTATTAGAAAGCTAGATAAATTTATTCGTAGCCTTATAGTTAATGTTAGCAATTTACACTCTAAATTTGTTAGTAATATACAAAATCTCTTCTAGACACAAAATCCTATATAATAGCACTCTTATATTAACTTTCTTTAGGTTAAGCTTATCCTTTTCCTTATTAGATTTATTACTATCCTTATCCCTATTTTCTATCTTCTTTATAATATCTTTGCTAAAATAAGCATAATATATAAAAGGGTTATTAATCGCGTAGTTAGCATTAACTTTGCTAGCTGCTATTAGCTATGTAACCTTTTTATGCTTATAAATTATAATAGTTTTATTAGTTAGGTTATAGGTAATTATTTGCCTTTAGCTAGTGTTACTAAATAAAGCATTAGGGAAATATTCTGAATATAACTGCGTATAATACACACTTATTTCCTAATTTCTTTATGCTACTTTCTAACTAAATAGTATATATACTAATACTTTTAGCGGAATTAACACTGTCTGGTAGTAACCACCCTTTAATAAGGAACTTTAGTAGCTAGCCTAAAAATCTCTACTAGTACTATTATGCTATAGACTAACTAAAAAACCACCCTAGGGCGCATAAAATTAAGCTTTACTTTATACTTATAAAGGAAATTCATTCCTAGTAGTAATTTTAGTCCTAGATTTAGTATTACATCTGCTATTACTATAAAATATCTAGTGATTTTAGTTCTACGCACTATCCCTAAAATATAAAAATTAAACATAGCTTTTTTAGTTATAAAAAAGGAAGACCTTACTCTAGATATAGGCTTAGGTTCCTACATTACTTATTTTACATTTAATCTATTTTGCTAGAGCTATACCTTATTCGCTAAAATTAATAATATTCTTAAGTTAAGGCAAATCTAATAACTCTTACCCTTATTATTAAACTTAATATTAATCTTTAAATATATATTTACTTACTTCCTATTATATTTAACTTCTTATAGTCTTATAATAGCCTTAATTACTTATCCTAGAACTAGTTAGTTTAGCTTTATTAAATCTATCCTTATAGTGTTTTTATTTACCTCCTTTTTAATATTTTTTATAAAGTAAGTTTTAATAAAATTTAAGTCCTATGCTTAGGTTTCTATATAGTTATTCTCTTTAACCTCCCTTTCTTTAGCTATATAATAACCGCATTCCTAAAGATAGGTCTTATGTTATTATACATTAGAATTATTATTATATACTATAATATAGGCATATTCCTTATCCCTAGTGAATGGTTTCTCCTAATATTAAAATTACTTAGGCTACTACTACTAGCTAAATGTCTCTAATAGTCCTAGGTCCTATGATTATTATTTATTACGTTAAACTAGGGGGTTATCTTGTTAATTCTAACTAAAACCTAGACACTCTCCTCTATTCTCCTATAGTTTGTTTTACTGTAGTCTCTGGTTTTGTCCCTTAATCTACATATTTTACTAGTATAGCCTTAGTTAGAAAAAACCTAAGGATCTTTAGATATTCTAATTATCCTATTTATAACGTTAATTTCCTAGCTAAAATCGTGTGTTTAATGGTTTATTCTAATTTGCTTAAGCTTTATCCTTATCTTCTTTTAAGTTACTACTAGATATCTTAGTATTAAAATAAACTTTTAGCTTCCCTTTGCCTTTTCTAGCTATAGACTAATCTTTACTCTATAAGTGATTATATAGGTCTTACCTTTTATTATTTACTATAGTAACATAGGCTAATCTTATATTTGTTATTATTAGAACTAGATATATCTAGCATAACCCTAGATAAAGTTTAAGACATAGGCGCACTAGAAGCTAATAATCTATTGTTTTACTATTTGCTCTAGTATACTAGAAAATTTTTAACGCAAAATCACGAAAAGACACGTTATTCTTAACGTTTTCTTTAGTGTATTTTGCTTTATTAAGCCACGCTATTATATCCTAAACTTAAATGCTAAATTCCTTTTAAACTGCCTTAAAAACTAATGGTATATTGCTAAATATAGTGCTTTATTCTTCTAAATTAAGATATTATTAGTACTATACTATTATGTCTCCTTAGAATAGCATCTAAATCTTCTTTTAGATAATATCTCGTTAACTAGGGTTAGTATAATATAAGTAATCCTTAACTGCCTAGACCTATAATTTAATATTATAGAAAATGGTTTGCTTCCTATTATATATTATAAGGTCTTTGCTAGCTTCTTCTAATTTATTATAAGGCTTAAAGTGTCTAATATCTGTAATTTTCTATGTTAAATTCGCGTTTTATTCTGCGTTTTCTATCCGTTAGTTATCCTAATTTTAATTAAACGCTAGATTTGTTTTTTTTCTAGGTTAGGAAGTTACGTACTATTCTAGACCTAGGGAATACGTAGTTTAATGCTATATCTAGTGTGGATTCGCCTGTTATTATGTGAAATCCTATGGGTACTGTGGTTACTAATACTATTAGTACTATGGGTATATTAGTTATACTAATAGTCTTGCTTTAGTATCTAGGTAGCTGTTATACTAACCCTAGTTATTTAGTAAATGTAATATTCCTTAGGTAGTATTCCGCGCTAATGGCGTTAATCTTACTAATGCATTTGTATTTTACAAGCTTCTAATTTTAGTTATTAATCTTGTAGCTAGCTAGTTTATTCCTACTGTTATTTTAGCTATTATTGCTTTTTACGTGACCTATTGTTACTATATTACCTCCTATAAGATCCTTATAGTGTTAGATTTACTAATCTTAGTGCGAAACTCCCCTAAGTCTTATAGGTTCTCTAAAGATCCTAATTAGAGGTTACGAAATTCCTCTAAATCTAGTGGGTTCCCTGAAGGTCCTAATTATAGGTCCTCTAGATATAACTCTATTAGCTAGTTAGGGGGTTTAGTACGCTAAATAGTGGTGTTATTTTTAGGATAGTTTTTAATCCCCTTTTCTTTGTTATTCTTATCCTTCTTTATATTACTCTTAGTCCTAGTGATTATTATACTATAAGTAAGGCTAATGTTTTTAGATTATCTCTCTAATACCTTACTGCTTTTTAATCTAGTAGATTTGTTAAGAAAACCTATAGATTTAGCTTTATAAATATATAACTTAACTTCCTTCTACGTAAGGTATATAGCTTGTAAATCTATTGGATTCTAGTGAATAGGTAGTTCTTAATATATTAGGTTTTCGCGTTTTTTAAGCAGTCTATTATTCAATTCATATTTTGTAAGTTTAATTAAATTTTCTTGTTTCTTAGTTCTAATAAGTTATTGTTTTTAGTACTTAAACGTAGGGTTTGCTTTATTAAAAGCCTAAAACTAGTGAATAAGTTATAGTTTATTTTTAGTAACTAGGAAGTTAGACTAAATATCTATGAATTAACGCTATAAACGGTTAGTTTTAGATATATAGTTTTATTTCTAGGTTTCTGGAAGGGCGTAATAAAAGAATCTCTAATTGCTACTAAATATTACGTGTAGGTTTGGTATAATGTAAGGCAAATCTGTTAGAGAGGCTAATAGATTTACTATTATAAAGTTATACTAAGTTTGCTATAAGAGCTACTATTAGGTGCAAGGTAAGATGTCTGAAGAAGGTTAATTCTTTCTATCTAGAGTCCGAATCTGGTCTTATATACGCCTGCATCTAGCTCCGCCACGTAACAGTACGGTTACAGAAGACTTCCCTTCTATAAAATAGGAAGGACCCGCGAGATAGAAGCTATTCCCTTCTATAAAAAGGAATCATTGTGGTTACAGAAGACTTCCCTTCTATAAAACAGGGAGCGCATAAGCGATATAGAAGCTTTCCCTTCTATAAAAAGGAAGTTCAGCGAGGATAGAAGCTTTTCCCTTCTATAAAAAAGGAAATTCAGTGAGAATAGAAGCTTTTCCCTTCTATAAAAAGGAAATTCAGCGCGGATAGAAGCTTTTCCCTTCTATAAAAAGGAATTTCAGTACGAATAGAAGACTTCCCTTCTATAAAATTGGAAGATAGATACCAATCAACAAGGTCAGGGACCTCCAGTCCCTAATCTTAGTGCGCAAGAGGTTCTAAATAACCAGCTAAAAGAGCAGGTTATTAGATAACAAAATGCTATTGATCTAGTAATATAGAAGCTAGAGTCCTTGACTTTAGCTATTAATAATAGATCTATGGAGAGTGTGGAAGCTACTAAGCCTGCTAGTTAGCAGCAAGTTTAACAGCCTATTCAGCAAGATAAGGCACCTGAATCTAGCTCTATACAAGCTGCCTTTAATAATTCGATTATTAAGGAATTCAATAAGAGGGTTTATAGCTTCCCTAAGACTGCTAAGCTTAAAGGAGCTGAAAATTTCGATTAATGGAAACAAGCCCTAGCTATCCAATTTAGAGCTTTAGGCATGCCTAATTTTCTAGATAATCCGGATATTTCTAGGGCACTAGGGGACGCTAACTAAGCTATTATCCTAATGTTACTAAGGGATAGTTATACGGAAGGCCCCTAAGCCGCTATAACTTAGCAAAAATCACCTAAAGAAGCCTATAATTTACTTATTAGGCAATATTCATAGCGTTAAAATCCAGAGGGGGTCCCTATATTCTGAATTTCATAACCTGAATTTTCATGGATTTAAGGGGACTTTAGAAGCCTTTAATGCAGTCTTTAATAATCTACTAGCTAGATTATCAATTTCAGGAGTCCTAATTAATCCTATAGATCAGGTTAATCAATATCTTCAATCCCTAAAATTAACCTTCCCTCAGTGGGCTAAGAGGTAACTATTTAGCATGCGTACAAATAGGGCTATAGGAGTCCCCCTAGAAGCCCTAAATCTTGAATTTCTAATGGCAGACCTTTTAGCTAAACAGAGGGATAAGTCATCTACAGTAGCTAAAGCCCTGAATTATAGGGCTAAAGACCTAGAAAAGGGTGCTAAAGACAAAGAAAAGGCCCCTAAAGGTTAGAAGAAGAAGAAAGAAAGCTCTAAAGAAAATAAGAGCTCTTCTAATTCTAATAAGAAGAAAAAGAAGCAAAAGGGTCAAAAATCAGATAAAAAGGATACTAAAGAACTTACAGAGGGTTCTTTTATGCTAGGAAATTACAACCTTTCTAACGGAGCACTTAATCCGTATAAGAAACCTAGCAATTACAAGACTAGTTATAAGAGCTCTAGCAATAGTAGCTCTAATTCTAGCTCTAGTGATTTAGATAATAATGAAAAACAAGAAATTAATTCCTTAAATGGTTTTAATTATTACAGTAAAGACATAAAAAAGGCCCTATTATATAATACAGGTTTAACCATACATATAGTTAATTCTAGGGAGGTCTTTAGGGATTATACCCCTTTTAAGAAGGGGGAATCTGACCCTATTATAACCAGTGGTAGTCCTATTTATCCTAAGGGTCATGGTAGTGCTGTTTTTAAGGTCTTATATTAAAAGAAACCTAATAAATATAGGACCTTAGTGCTAAAGAACGCTCTATATTTTCCTTAGCTTAATGTTAATATAGTTAGTGGCCTTATTCACTATATATCTAGCGGTTGCTTTATAAAAAACTATCTTTATCTTAAAGATAGGTCTTGTATTGCTGCCTTAGATATAGAAAAACATGGTTTTTTCTTTCACGTTAAAAACCAATCTACACTAACGTTACATAAAGGACCCTGTAAAAAATCTCATTATATCTGACCTTTTACCTATGCTAGCTTTAGGGGTCATAGCTATCCGATTAGCTACCCTATAGAGGTTTAAATCCCCTCTAAAAAGCCAGATTAGGCTTCTGATTTAGACGAGATTGCTAGAATCGACGAAAATGATGATAATATTAAAGAAGTCATATGGGATGATTTAGGGGATTTAGTCCCTTCTCCAATGCCTATAGCCCTAGGTTAGGTCCCTTATAAATCTAAAGATATAGATTTAGGGGTGTTAGAGGGCCTTAGTAAAGGAAAAAGGTCCCTAATACCTCCCTAAGAGGCCTGTGGTTCTTAAGGGGCCTAGCAGGGGACTGACAGAGAGGGCCTTAATCTAGACCCAAATCTAGACCCTAATTCAGGCCCTAAAGACCTTTAATATTAAAAGTTACTAGAACTAGCTAGCCTATGGCATATACGATTAGGGCACCTAGGGCTTCCTTTGCTAAAGAAAACAAGCCTTATAACTAAAGGAATCCCTAATTTTTCTAAAATTAAGGATAAAGACTTTAAATATATAGCTTGTGATTAATCTAAGGCAGTTAGAAGACCTAGGAAATTAGCTATCCCTAACCCCCCTAGAGCTCTAGATCGAATAGAAGGGGATACGCTAAAAATTAGCCCTATACCGTATAATAAACAGTTAATTTGCTTATTTCTAGTTAATTAAAAAACTAGATATAAGTAAGTGTTCTTATTACCTAATAAGGAAGGCCTAACTGTTTATAGGGCTATTAAGGGCTTCTTCAGAGGGCTTAAAAATCAACTAGGTTAATATCCTAGGCACCTTCACTTTAATGGGGCCAAGAAATCGATTCTAGTTGTTAAACCTAGTTAAATTCTAAAGGGATTAAATTTACGACTTCTAGTCCCTATATCCATAAGCAAAATGGATTAGCAGAGCGTTCTATTCGTACTATTCTAGATCAATTAAGGGCTACTATCTAGTGGGCAAAATTACCCTTATATCTATGGTGTTTTGTATTACCTGCAGTTGTTAACCTAGTTAATATAACTGCTAATACCACAAAGGATAAAAGCCCTAAACAACTGCTAGCTAGGGAGCTAAATCAGCCCTGTACAACTGATATTAGCAGTATTAGAGCCATAGGATCTCACTGTGAGATTCTAATCCCCCTGGAAAAACAACCTAAAGCCTAGAAGTTAGCAGCTAGAACTATCCCTAGAAGGTTATTAGCTACACTAGGTTCTAACACCTACCTAGTGTACATCCCCTCTAAAAGGCTAGTTACAAAGACTAGCTTTATTAAGATTATAAAGCCTATAGGTCCTGTCTCTAAAGGATTACCTAGGCTTTCTATAGGGGATAACCCTTTAGAGGGGGAAAATAATTTAGAAGATTAAGATCTAAATCAAGGTTTAAAGGATTACCCTATAGACAACATAGGAAGTCCCCCTATAGGTTAAGAAAAACACCCTATAGGGCCTATATAACCCCCTAAGGAACCGATTCCAAAGGCCTCAGAGGAGGCCACGCCTGTAACTTCACTAGGAAATCAGATTTTAACTCCGGACCTTGATTTTGACAAAATTACTGACTTTAACCCTAATATTAACCCTATGGATGTTAATATTAGTTCCCTTTTTTCTCTAGATTTTATAAAAGAAATCTGCTTTAAGGTATAGGAGAAGCTAAAGGAAAACAACCCTAATAGCCCTAAACCTAAGACCTGGAAGCAAGCTATATCTAGCCCTAAAAGGGATAAATAGATAGAAGCTATGTATAAGGAATACAAATAGCTTCTAAAGGCTAGTACTTTTAAATTTATAGGGAAAGACTAAGTACCTAAGGGCTAAAAAGTACTAAAGAATAGGCTTGTTTATAAGCTTAAAAAGGATAAAGAAAATAATCCTTTAACATACAAGGCCTAACTCATTACTAAGGGATTTATGCAAATCAAAGGCCTAGATTATCTAGAGACCTTTGTAGCCACAAGCATTCCCCTTAGCTAGAGGATTTTACTAGCCCTAGCGGCTTAGAATAACTAGGAAATCAAATAGGTTGATTTTATAGGAGCTTTTCTTAATAGTAAGCTATAACAACAGATTTATATAGTTATTCTAGACGGATTTATCAAATTCCTTAAAGCAAATCCTAAATTAGCTAAATTAGCTAAAAGTTTTAGCTATAAACCTTCTAAAGATCAAGTAATTTTATTATAGAAATCTTTATATAGCCTAAAACAGAGCTTAAGGGAATGGCAATAAGCACTCATTGCAGTGCTAAAGTCCCTAGGATTTAGCCCTCTAATTTCTAACCTAGCTATATTCTATAATTCCTCCACTAAAACCTTTATTATCACATATGTGGATAATTGTCTTCTAATTAGACTGGATTTACGTTATATTTAAAGACTTAAAAAGGAACTTTATAAAGTCTATCTAATAGAAGATAGGGGGCTAGCTGAATTCTTCTTAGGGGTTTAAATCATACGAGATAGACCTAATAGGGTCCTGAAAATTCATTAATTTTAGTATATCTTAGAGGCTTTAAATTGATTTAACATGCTAGATAGTAAGCCTATTAGCATACCTCTTTAGCTAGGCGTTTTAGCTACGCAGACTACTAAGCTTTTAATAGCTAGCGAAATTAAGCTCTATTAGTGCATTATAGGGACTATAATATACCTAATGTTGCTTATAAGGCTAGACGTGGCCTTTACACTTTAGTGGCTATCTATAGCACTAGCTAGGCCCTATATAGAGCACCTAAAAGCAGCTAAAAACCTGCTTAGGTACCTATTAGGGACTAAATTCCTCGCTATAATTTATAGGGGAGACCCTAAAGGTATAGCTAGCAAAAGCCTAATAGGTTATTGTGATAGTGATTTTATAGGGGATAAAAAGACCTCTAAATTAACCTACGCTTATCTATTCAAGCTAGCTAGCGGACCTATTAGCTAGAAATTAAAGAAAGCTAGTACGATAGCTCTATTAACATTAGAAGCTAAAGCTAACGCTATCTGCGAGACCTTCCGGGAGCTACAGTGGCTTTAGGGCTTATTTAAGGAGCTAAAAACCCCTATTTCTCCCCCTATCCAGATATATTGCGATAATTAAGGCGCTATAACCACTGCCTATAACCCTGCCTTACATAGCCATACAAAGCATACCTTACTAAAGTTTAACTATATTAGGCAACAGGTTTTAGAGGGTTTAGCTAAGATCAAATATCTAGATACGAAGTTAATGCCTGCAGATAGCCTAACGAAACCGTTATCTAGGTCTCTTTATTAGGCTTTTATTAGGCTCTTAGGGCTTAATAATCACTAAAAACTAACAACTAAATCCCTTTAATAGGGAACTAAAAACAACGCTAAAAAGGGAGCTATATTTAATAATAGCTAGGAATTTAAAAGGGGGTCTTTTATCTTTTCCTGTTTTTCCCTTTTTATTTTTAGTTTTTATCTAAAAGTTCTTGTTTACCCTATATCACTTTATACGCTTTTAATTAGCTTATATGTAATTCTTTTGTAGAGGGGGTGTTAAAAATAAGACCTATTTTTAGCCCTTTCTAGTTAAAGGACCTTTCTATTACTAGCTTGCATTACAAGCCTAATAGCTACACTGCAGCTGTTAATGGTCGCAAAGGTGGCTATTAATAGCTACGTCGCAGCTATTAATAGCTATAACTAACTGTGTGAATGACTAATCTAAATCAATTATGGATTATTTAATTACGTTATGGCTACAAGCGCAGCCACAACCGCATCGCCACTAGTAATTAGGTAAGCTAGGGTGACGTAAGTAAGTTACCCTATAGCTATCTTTAACAGCGATTTTCTCTTTAACTAGAGGTCGTATAAAAGTCTTACATATAGCAAATTAAAGCTAGAAGACAAGGCTTTTATTTTATATAGGAATATTTTTTAGACCAAAATTTAGTGTATACGGGTTACTAGTTTGTATAGTAGTGAGTCGATTTTTTGGATTTTACATATAAATGAATTTTGCGGAAAATAAAAAGTGGCCTATAAGACCTCTTTAGCAGTCCGGATCCACTAATACGGTTAGTAAGTATATAAGAGGAAGAAGATCTTTTTAACCTAGCTAAATAGCTAGACCTCTTAATCCAACAGCCGCATTGCCTATATAACATCACTAAAATCAATTCTATTAGTATATAAGATATCGTAAAAGTTATCTAGATTGAATTCAATTAGTTAATAACTGCCGAAACCTTCCGTTACGTTGCGTTAAATAATTCAACGTGGTGGCTCTATTAGTCCCCAACCGTAGAAGCTACACTTGTACAGCTGTTGCCAGCTGGCAACTAGCTCTTAACATTTCAATATATTAGACTCCTTATTAAGAAGAATAATAGCTTCTTTAAGCTCTAAAGAAGTATTAATTATCTTATAGGTTAAATTCCACCTAGTTTCATTAGCTAAAGATATAATTAGTATTATAAATAAGATATATATAATAAAGATAACTTACCTAAAGGAATTCTTATAATATTGCAATTTTTAGCAATATAGCCTTCATTTTTTGCCTTACGTAAAGATTTTAACTAAGTCTTATATAATCCTTGGTTATTCTTGATAATAATAGTAACCCTTTTAACTTTACTAAGGATTCCTATGAAAATATTAGTAATAATACTAATAATAATGATAATAAATTACTTACCATTTGCTAAGGATTTGAATTCCTTATAATCTTGTCTCTCTTTAATAGAAGAGATATTTTCTATAAAATAATATAAAAACTCACTATTCTTAAAAGCTTCTAAATCCTCTTTAGAAGACGTTGATTTAATAAAATTCGTTATAATATCCTTTGCAATAATGTTTAAAACATATGCTATACATTAAATATTATAAGGTTCTTCTATAATAGTACTTTTATAGTTCTTATTAATATAAGAAGACATAAAAGTATTATTATTAGACCTGTTATCTCTAGTAAAACTAGTATTATTTTATTAGTAAAAGGTTATATAATATAAAAGATAATAGCTAACATACCTTAAGATTATCTTTAGCTTAAGCTAATATTCTTAAATCATTTTATTAAAGGATTCATAAATATAAGCTCTAGGGTAAGAATTTAATAGATATTCAAATCCTATAATATAAGATAATTAGTATAATAATTATAACTTACCTTATAACTTACCTTATAGTTATAATAGAATAATAGGATTTACTTACCTAAAAGCTTATATTCAAGTTTAAAGTTTAGGTCTAGCTAACTAGCTATAACACCTAAATAGGACTTAGAATTAATAGAAGTCTAGATATCTAACTAAATAGATATAGATTCTTAATTTTGAAGATTATATTAAATCTTCTAGATAATTTGCTACTTAGAAATATTATACATAGTATAAATTCTATGTGCAATACTTCTATAACTTAGCAAAGAAGCTAAATTATTATTCCTAAGTTTAAGTTAGCTTATATATATATATTATAGTATAAGAAAAAATGCATTACTTACCTAGAATAATAATTTAGTAATTCTTTAAAGGAGTTACTATTAACAATAGCAAAAGCAATGTTATTTTCTAGTATAAATCTTATAACTAGATTAATTGCCTTTTCTAATGAAAATTCCTCTAAGGAAATTATAGAATTTCAAGCCCTTTTAGTAGGAAAAAAGGATGTTAAAGATAATTAGCCTAGCGATTGTGGCTGGATTTCTAGCACTATTATAATATTAGTAATAAGATATAGGATAGTTATTAGATAATATAACTTACTTATTATCTTACTAGGTTGTTTTTCTTCTAATTTAGAAGTAGTAATATCCTTATGCTTTAGCTTATAATAGGATATTCTATTAGAAGCTTGGAATCTCTTAGCCTTACTTTTAAAGGTAAAAGTATAATTAAGCTATAAACAAAAACATATAATTACCCTTTCTTTATTTAAATTAATTTTAGATAACTAAAAATTAAATAAATTATAGGTAAATATATATGATTTTAAAGAGAATTTGTAACTAGCCTGATTTTCTAGGTCTTTTTCATGTAAACCTGGAAGATTACTAGGCTAGCTAGACCTAATAGGCTAAGAAGATTTATCAGAAGGATAAAAAGAGGAATCCATGTTAAATAAGAGGTGTTTTTGCTGTTTTTTGCGGATATTTTGCTGAATTTTGCTAAATTTGTTTTTTTCTTTTTTCTTTTTTCCTTTTATTGTGTTTTTTTGTTGTTTGTTTTGTATGATTTTCTGTGTTTTTTTTGGGGTTTTTTTAGGGTTTTTAGGGGTTTTTTGGGTTTTTTATAGCTAAAAGGAGATTTTAAAGAAACTTAAATCAGAAGAACAATAAGGGACAATAGTAAGAATAGCAGGTTAGCTTTTCCTATATGATTTGGATTTTTTACGATTTTTTATGATTTTTATAAGGGAAAAAGAAAAGAAAAGAAAAGAAAAGAAAAGAGAAAAAAAGAGAAGCGGGGTAATAGTATCACGTAAAAAAATTTGCCCCACTTAAATGACTAATTCAATTAATTTGCTATAAATTGCTTACATAGCAGAGCGCCCCACTTTTAGACCCACTTTTCAGACTGATTTTTTTATTTATATTCTTTATTATAAGAGAATTATATCTTATATATAAATATATAGTAAATTATTTTTTTTTATATTTAAAATACTATTTTCTTTTATTTAAAAAAAGCTAATTTTATTATATAAAATTATATAAAACTATATAAAATATATATAGCTAAGACTTTTATAAAGCTTTTTATTATATTTATATAAACTATTAAAAAGTCTAGTTATTAAATTAAAATAAGTATTTTTAATTAAGATAAGTATTAAGAAACTTTTTTATAGACTTTTTACTTATTCTTTTATTTAAAAAACCTATAAAGTTAAAAAAGTATATTATAAATCTAAAAAAAAATTCTTTTAAACCTAGGAAAGTTTTATTTAAGATAAAATATTTTATTATATTTTTTAAAAAGTTTACTTATATTAGTATATTTTTCTTTAGATTTAATATCTTATTAATTAAGAATATTAAATAATTTCTTTAGGGTAATTATTATAATAAAAGCTAAAAAAGGTATAGAAATTAGTAGTAAATCTGTAAAAAATAATAGAATAGTGAAAAGACCTTTATAATATAGAAAAAAAATTAAAGTATAAGCCTATATTCTAATATATAATATTTAGCTACCCTAAATATATAATAAGCTTACTTTACTAAATAAGCTAAAACTTTATAAAATTTTAAATAAATTTCTAAATTATTTATAAAAATAGGAATACTATATTTAAATTACCCTTAAAATCTAATATATTTAGGATATATATACTACCCTTAATATCATATAATACATTATATTGTATTGTATTATATTGTATTGTATTGTATTGTATTGTATTTTTTTTTATATAATAAAATCATTAATAAATCCTATAAAAAAGATATAAAGTTAAAAAAACCTTTTAAATATAGTAAATAAATTAAGGTATAAGATAAGATAAAAATAAACCATATATAGCTACCCTATATATATAATAAGCTTACTTTACTAAATAAGCTAAAACTTTATAGAATTTTAAATAAATATCTAAATTATTTAAAAAAATACGAATACTATATTTAGATTACGCTTAAAATCTAATATATTTAAGATATATATACTACCCTTAATATTATATAATACATTATATTGTATTGTATTGTATTATATTGTATTTTTTTATATAAGAAAAGTAATAGTAAATCCAAGAAAAAAGATATTAAGATAAAAAGACTTTTAAAAAGTATAAAAAAAATCATTCTATAAACTAAACTAAGAATTACTTTATTAAGGTATATAATATCTATAATAAGCTTACTTTTATAAATAAGCTAAAACTTCATAGATTTTTAAATAAATAACTAAATTATATATAAGAATAAGAATACTAAAATGAAATTACTTAAAAAATCTACTATATGATGAATTTATATAATACTCCACTTTTTTTTCCCCTAATAATACATTGTATTGTATGTATTGTATTGTATTGTATTGTATTTTTAATATAATACAATACATAATACAATACATAGGGTAATACAATACAATACAATACATCGAAGGGCCAAAAAATACAATACAATACAATACAACAATGCTCTGCCCTTAACTAGGTTTAAGGTCTATTAAGATAGTGATGACTTTAACTAGGTAACGCTAATTAGACTAGGGTGGGATTAGTTAAGCTAGCGAAACTATTTAATAGACATCCATAAATTCCTAAGAAAAGCCTGCAAGACGCTAAGTAAAGACTAGCTTAACTAGTTTAAACTAACTACTATAGGTAAGATTATTATACATAGCCTTAAAGTAATAGTAGCTATACTACTATAAATATTTATAATTAAGCTAATAGAAGATTTTAACTTAAATACTCTATAGTAATTAATTAGTTTAAAAGCTAGAAGACTTTATTCTAATTACTAGCCTATTAATATTAAGTATAGTTTAAAGTATAACCTTATTAACCTTTACTTAGACATAAGCTATTAACACCTTATTATAGGATTTGCGTTCTTTATAAACCACTAGATATGCTTTTTATTTAATTAAAAGTAAGGGTAGCTTTATTACTTTAATAGTATAGAGAAAGGGCAAGTAATAAGGTTTACTAATTTCACTATAGGATAAGGGCAAATTATATAGCTACTAAATTACCTATATAATTTTAAAGTAATTATAGTTCTAGTAATAAAATAGAAAGAGAACTAGGAGTATAAATATGCTTATCTAGGGTTTCTATTATAAGTAATTTATTACTAAGTTAAATACTAAGCACTTAATTTACTTTCTAAAGACTAAAACACACTAAACTAATATAATATTAAATTTAAATAGTTATATATATTTAGTAAGGATTTAAGCATTATTTATTACTTTAAGCTTTATTTAAGAGACTAGATAATTACTAATAATGTCCTAGACCTAAGGTATAGTTATACTAAAGCTCTTATAAGAACTATAAGAGTCCTATAAGTTATAGCTATAAACAAATTAGGAGTTAAAGACTAGTTACCTAGGGAGTTATCTTACTAGAAGGACTTTAACCTTTAATACCTAATATATAATATAATAAAGCACTAGTTACCCTGTTTTATAACCTAAATAATTAGTAAAGGTTTACTTATTAGTGTAGTAATTATAGCCTAGGAGAATAAAGTTAGTAATAAGAACTAACTAATTAAATAGTATACTAAAATAACATAAAGTAATAGACTTTATATCTAGGATTATTAGTAGCCTATTATATATATCTTTACTAAGGATTTTAAAGTCTTTAATATTAGTATTTAAGAGATATTATAAGAATAGGAAAGGCAAATATAATAGGATATAGATAATAAGTATTAATAGGAAACTAAGGAGTAAAGATTAAGTAAAAAGGTAAGTTCCTAGGTATTATAAGAGTCCTTATTAGAACTATTATCTTTAACTAGATATAAAGAGATACTATAGTCTCTAGCTATAAAACTTAAGGCACTCTAGTAAGGTAAGTAAGGATAAGCATATAGTATTATAGACTAAACTCTTTAATAATAGTAAGTAGTAACTAATAAGTTATTCTAGATAGATATTAAGAATTAGCTAAGGTTATAGTAAATCTATAGAGTTATTAGGGAAAACTAGGTATATAACTATAAAACTCTAGTTAAGTAAGTAAAAGAGAATACTATATGCCACCCCCTTAGAGATATAGGATAAGCTATAATAATTAATCTTTTTCCTTTTCTTAAGTTAAAATAAGTAGCTTAAAGGAAAATAGTTATAATACTACTAATATTATTTATATATACTTTAGTAATATTACTTAGCTTAGTTTCCTATAAAATATAGCTAGAGATTATTAAAGCTTACTAGTAAGAGAAAAGGTATGCTATAGGATTAATTAATTAATATAAGGATTAGGGAAAGAGAGTAAGCTAGTAAGATTTAAAGTAACTTACACTACGCACTCCCTTACTAATATTACTTACTACTTACCTATAAACACTAAAGACACTAACGCTCTCTAGGGAAATAAAAAATCTAGGTCTTTAGCTAGGGAGGTTTCTTTTTTATCTTCTCTTTTTTTCTTTTCTATCCTTTTATTTTTTTTTATAAAAGCTTTAGACCTATATATTCTAGATTAAATAATACTTTCCCTTAAAATATAGTACCTTACTATTAGTTATACTTAAGAATACTTTAGTTATTAACCTTTTTATTACTATTTTCCCTTTCCTAGGGGCTAGGAAAGGAAAACAGTTAGGGAGGTATTATATGCTATAATACGCGTGCCTATAAACACGTGTATTCGCAATAATAAGCATAAGGGATATAGGGGATTATAAGGATAAATAATATAATAAGAGATAATAATATTAGTTATCTAGGCAAAGGGACTATTTAATCTATAAAGAGATTACCTATAGCTAGATTCTTTTAAGGTTCTTTATGCATGCCTAACTTTAGATTTTTAACTTAAATACCTAGCATTACTATAGCTACTATTGTGTTTACCTTAATAAGATAAATTAATAAGATTATTTCCTTAACTTAACTAAAAAGTTACTTTTAATCTAATAGACTATTTAATCTAAATTATCTCTATTTATAAAGACTAATTTAGCTGTTATTGTGATCGCTGCTATTAAGTTAATTAACCCTTCTAACGTGAGCAGACGTCACCGCTACCTATGACCGTGGGCTAGTATCGTGTCTTTTAGGGTGTTGTTTTCCGCTTGACAAACTAGTTAGGTTATACCTAGCTTCTAAGAGATACTTATATCTGTAATTAATTAGAAGATACTGAGTATTAATATAGATCTTACTTATTAGGTTCCCTAGCATGTCTAGCACTAAAAGTTCTTATAGTTACTAAGGCGTGAATTTCTAATATGTCTTGTAGCACACTAACATCTCTTAAGCTATATTCTAGAGCCCTTTTCACTAGTATTACTGCTTTATTACTTAAAAAACCACTTTAACTCCTTTATAGCTAAGTTCCTTATAGATAGCTTTAATAATTACTTGTTATTATTTAGGTATGTTAATAACTAGCGCTAGTCCCTTTATAATTCCTATTAGCCTTTTCTAAAGATAACCCTTTTCTAGGTAAAACTTCTTTGCTTTATTATGTAGTTTTCTATAGTTCTTTACGCTAAGATTAATTAGTCTTTAAAGGGTTATTAAGAATTTAATAACTTATTATATCTCTTTAGAGTAATTCCTCTTGCTATCCTTCTCTATCTTAATACTATTAAGATATAAGTTAATAAAATCTTTAATATTCCCTTTAACTTCTTAATCTAATTAATCTAAAGCCCTAGGGCCTTTCCTAGATAAGGCATTTATAATATAGTTCTTTTCGCCTAAAATATATTATACGGAGAAGTTAAAAAGCAGGATATAACTAATCTATTATGTGATAAGAGCTCTAGGCACATTATTAACCGCGCTGTTAAGCTAATGCATAAGAACTTATAAGTCTATTTGTGGCTTCCTTCGGACCTTCGGACAATAGATAGTCTAACTGTGGCTAAAGAGTAGAGCCACTAAAGGGATGCACACGATGCGATTAGATATATTATAAGCTACCCCGCTTCGTTAGTAATAGCACCACACTATAGCCTTACTTTTCCCTCTTTTTACTTACTTTCTTTTCTAGCTAGATTTCTCTCCTTCTCCCTCTTCTTTTCTCTCTTAGTTATTAGCTATTATTATTAACTTTATTAAATTTAACCTCTTTACACTAGTGTAATGTTCCTTAGTGTAACTAATACTAATTAGTAGTTAACTATAACTATAGATAAGTTAAGTATTATAAGAAAAGATATTTTTATAGATAATATAGCCCCTTACCTCTTAAGCTAACCTAAATAGGCTATTTAGGTAAAGAGGCATAACTATAGAGTGTGCTAAAGGAAAATAGACTAAAATCCTAGTTATAGGCTTATTAGACTTCTAAGGGATTAATCTATTAACCCTTAGGCTTATAGGATATAATATTATTATATTTATCTAGGATATTTAGTTAATTATTAATCTTATTATCTATTATAAGAAAGCTAACTAAATAACTAAATCTATTGCTATAAGGTATTTTATTTAAACCTAACATTAAAAACAACTCTTAGCTAAGCTAGCTAACCTATATAACCTCCCTTTATACTCTCTTTATAACCCCTTTTCTCTCTTTATAGCTTTTTATGCCTTAGTGTTTTAAATATTAAGTTACTTTTACTTTTACACTATCTTTATAGCTTACTCTTCTCTCTTTTTACTATTTTTCCTTCTTTTATACTTTTTCTATTGTTTTTTATTATTTCCCTTTGTTTATCCTATTAATCCTATTTATCCTATTTATCCTATTCCGTTTATCTAGTTTATTCCGCCCTATTTACCCTATTTTTCCTGTTTTTCCTATTTTACTTATTTTTTAGATTTACCTAGTCTATCCCTCTTAATAAGCATAGAAATTACGCTATTATTATACTACTATTTACTTTATTTAAATTATTTAAGAAAACTAAACCCTTCTTAAGAAGGGGATAGAATTAAATATTAGACTATTAATAAGATAAACTCCTTACCTTACTTTCCCTAATAATAAGATATCCTAAAAGCCTTTAGAAATAGCTTTTAAAAGAGTAAAAAAAAACAGTTTACTAAGGTAACTATAGCTATATTTATTTATACTTATAAGAGACTAGGAAAAGCTTACTTAACTAAACTTAAAGACTACTATATAGCCTAAACTTAATAATTAGATTATAAGGTTTATTTATACTAGTAAGTATTAAAATTAGTAAGGAAAAAACCTTTAGAAGAACTTTAAAGAAGATTTTAAAGGTTAGATAAAAGATATATTTAGGAGAGGTTTTAATAAGCTTATAAGAGAGCTATAAAACTCCTTATAAGATAATAATATTTATATTAGCTAAGGAGTAAGCCTTCCTATTCTAATAGCCCTTAAATATATACTTTAAAAGATAATAATAACCCTATAGTTAGGAAATAAGTTATAATCTCCTAAACTACCTTATATATAACCCCTATAAGCCACTACCTTAAAGACTTTCCTTAATATTCCTTACCCTTAAAAGAAATAATCTCTATATTCTCTATAAGAACTCTTATAATAATCTTAATTATATTAGGAGTTTAACCCTTAATAGCTTACCCTCCTTTCTTATTCTTTCCCTTTAGATAAATAAATTATAAAGAAAATATCTAAGCTTATAAAGATATATAAGAATAGTAACTACTATAGTAGGAAGCTATATAACTTCCTTTTACTAAAACTTACACTCTTTAAGAGTAAGTATAACTAGATTAACCTCCTTAAGTTATATTTTAGTAAAGTATTCTGTTACTTCCTCCGGACGATAGTTATTCTAGCCGTGGCCAAAGAGTGAAGCCACCAAAGGGATGCACGCGATGCGATTGGATGCATCGCGAGCTACCCCGCTCCGTTAGTAGTAGCACCGCACTATAGCCTTACTTTTCCCCCCCTTTTTGCTTACCTTCTCTTCTAGCTAGATTCCTTTCCTTCTCCCTTTTCTTTTCTCTCTTAGTTATTAGCTATTATTATTAACTTTATTAAATTTAACCTCTTTACACTAGTGTAACGTTCCTTAGTGAAACTAATACTAATTAGTAGTTAACTATAACTATAGATAAGTTAGGTATTATAAGAAAAGACATTTCTACAGATAACATAGCCCCTTACCTCTTAAGCTAACCTAGATAGGCTATTTAGGTAAAGAGGCATAACTACAAAGTGTGCAAAAGGAAGATAGACTAGAATCCTAGTTATAGGCTTATTAGACTTCTAAGGGATTAATTTATTAACCCTTAGGCTTATAGGATATAACCTTATTATATCTATCTAGGATATTTAGTTAATTATTAATCTTATTATCTATTACAAGAAAACTAACTAAATAACCGAATCTATTGCCATAAGGCATTTTATTCAAACCTAACATTAAATACAACACTTAGCTAAGCTAGCTAATAGACCTATAACCTTTCCTCTATTCCTTTTAATAGGTATTTACAAAGACAACCCCCCCCCCCCCCTCTGCCCTCACTCTCTTTTTCCCTTATTATAATTAACTATAATAGTCTTCGCACCTCTGTACACAATGCCCTAAGCAAGACTATTAAAGGATAAGCTACTATAATAACTATAGCCCTTTGCTCTAGTACTTATAAAGGAGTGGGAAGAGCTTATATAACTAGACCCTTAGACTGCTATATAGTATAAACTTAATAATTAGATTATAAGGTTTATTTACACTAGTAAGCATTAAAGTTAGTAAGGTAAAGACCTTTAGGAATACTTTAAAGAGGACTTTAAAGGTTAGTTAAGGGATACCTTTAGATAGGCCTCTAGTAAAATCATATAAGAGCTCTAAAGCTCCTTACGAGATAGTGGTGTTTACATTACCTAAGGTTAAGGTCTTTTAACTATGGCTACCTTATAATAAGTGATTTAAGAAGAGAGAAGATTGCCGTGGCCTAAGACTAAAGACCCTAAAGACTCTAAGGACTAAGCTAAAGCGTTAATTAAAGAGATCGTGGCTAAGGCGTTAATTAAAGGGATTATAGCTAACGTCTTAATCAAAGAGATTGCAGCCAAGGCGTTAATTAAAGGGATTATAGCTAACGTTATGATTGGAGAGATCGCGACTGATGCTTTAACCAAAGCTTTAATTAAAGAGATTATTGCTAAGGGGATGCTAATTAAAGCATTCTCCACAGAGGAAGAGATCTAATAAGCCACTAAACGTAAGGGTTAATGACAAGCATCTAAACCTAAGGATTGTCAAGGGCAACCACGCAAAGATCGTCAAGACCTAATGCCTATATGCAATATTAAATAACGCTTTAAGATAGAAAGCTATAAGGGGAATAACACATTACAAGGTCTATCGCGTACGCACACATCGCGGATATATACGTTATATACTTATGCAGGCTTGTTCCTACCTATCATTGTTAATTTAGACTATTAGAATCAAGGAGGCATAAGACTCTTAAGCTCTTTATCCTTAAGACCTTTACCCTTAAGACCCTTATTAAGGCATAAGACCCTTAAGACCTTAAGACCCTTATTAAGGCATAAGACCCTTAAGACCTTAAGACCCTTATTAAGGCATAAGACCCTTAAGACCTTAAGACCCTTATTAAGGTATAAGACCCCTAAGACCTTAAGACCCTCATTAAGGCATAAGACCTTTACCCTTAAGACCTTTATTAACTTAAGCAGAGCTGCGGTTTAGGTTAAAGGCTAGATAATAAGACTAACTAACTAGAAGAACCAATAACTAAGCTAACAAGAGGCTTGTATTTATTATTAGTATTTACTTGTGTTTATTTTAATCTTTATTGCGTACCTTATTATACTTTATAGCAGATAAAATTAGGTAAATCCCTCTGTCTTTCTTTATAATAAGAAAATTAGGATTCCTATAAGAGCTATAACTCTTCTCTAAATATCTATACATTAGCTTCTTCTTTAGAAGATTAACTAATCTCCCTTATAATCTAAGAGGTATTAGGATTAAGCTTACTTACTATACTTTATGTTTAATAACCTTTATAACTTATAGTAGTGTAACTAGTAGGTTAACTTTCCTATATTCTAACAAGTCCTAGGCTAGTATTACTTCTTAGTTATAAAGAATTTCCTTAAAAACATTAACTTCTTCTTATATTAAATATTCTTATACCCTTTTAACTATTTAATCTAAATATTACTAGGTTATTCTAAAACCTTATAGATTTACGTAAAATCTCCTAGTAATATATTTACTATACTTCCTAGATATGTCTAGATATAACTTAGCCTTTTCCTATTTCTTTATCTTCTATTTTAAGTCCCCTTTTAGTATTAATCTATTAAAGGGAATGTTATCTTAGGGATATATTTTATTAGCTTTTTGCTTATATATTATATTTACTATAAGATTAGGTGGTTCTAGTTATTACTAGGGCTTAAAATCCTTTATAACTACTTTAAGTTATTAGGTATAGTTTACTATTATATCCTTAATTATCTCTTAGAAGATATTAGTTCCTTCCCTTATTATAAGAGAAATTAACTATTTATTATTATCTATTTCTATCTCTAACCCTTTATAAACTATTTAATTTTCCTTTATTTCTAGGTAACTAAATAAGATAATATTAATAGAGGGCTACTAGGCTAGTTACTTATTAGTATACTACTATTAAATGCTTTCTATAACTCTTAAGATAATAATAATATTACTAAAGTAACACTAGGCATAAAGCTCTTTACTTCTTAAGTAATTAAACTATATCTAGGATAGTCTAAAAAATAGTATTCTAAGAATTAAGCTAATATTAACTAAGTCTAGACTAATATAGAAATTAGTAAGTATCTAGATATTTCCTAGATATAGTCTTATCTAAACCTCCCTAATTATCTTAATAATATATAATAAGAATAATATTATGTTTCTTATATCTATTAGGTAAATTCTTAGTCTAAGTTACCTAGCTATGCTTTTTATAATTACATTCCCTTATAATCCTATATTAATAAGCCTAGGGAGAAGCTCCCCTTCTAGGTTATCTAGCTAGACTTAGAGGTATAGTAAGTCTTATAGGTAATTAATAGTAGCCTATAGTTCTAAAATTACATTAAGTATAAAGTTTATCTAAGTAAGATTAATTAAATTTTACTAAGGTTTACCTTATTTTAAGTAAGCTCCTAGTCTCTCCTAAATTTATTCCTATAAGGCTATGTTAATCTCTAGTAAAAGCATTATTAGTAAGCTATTCTTAGCTATAGCTTTATTCTTCTTATCTTCCTTAAGGGTCTCTTTTATTAATTAAAGAATTAAGTTAATCTAGTTCCCTAGATTAATTAGTCTTAGGTTTAGTTTTATGCTAAATATTTTTAAAGGAGAAGCTAGCCTTAATATTCTTTATTATAGTAGTAAATATCTTCTATACCTTTTACTTATAAGAGATATTTATTACTAACTACCTTTACTAGTATTAGTATAATATAATAGATATCCTAAAAGGGTACTCTAACCTTTTTCTAAAAGACCTTATTATATAATCAATTAAGAATCCTTTATCTAACTTTATTTAATAGATCTTTCTTGCCCTTAGTTACTACTAAATTATCTTAAATAGGTTAAGTGTAAGATTACTAGTCCTTTACCTTATTTTCTATAATATCTTTAATCCTTAGGTATTTTAATAACTATTTACTAATAGCTATAAACTTTATAATAATCTCTTTATCTTCCTCCTCTCTTATACTTAGCTTCTTAAAGGTAATAGTAAATACTATGCCTAATATCTTATGCTTTAAGATAAATATTATATTAATCTCTCTTTTAGGTTAAAATTCTACTAGATTAAATATACCCTTTATTTAATTAAATACTTCCTATTTTTCTAGTGTTATTTCCTAGCTTAATCCTTTATAAGAGCTATGTTCCTTAATTCTTAGAATTATATATATAATCTTATAGTCCTTAAAGTACTTAACCTAAAATATAGCTAGTTTATATATATAGTTACTAATAGAAAGAAATTTTATAAGTAAGAATAAAGGCATAATTTAATATCTTATATTATCTCTAATAGCTAAAATATAAACTACTAGGTTATATATAATAAACTTTAATATCTTATTATATTTTAAAGTATTACACTTTATTATAATATGTGATTCTTTATTACAGTAGTAATAATAATTTAACTAGTAGCCTCTTCCTAATATTATGTTTATTTTAAAATAGCGCTTCTTATCTAGATTAAATAAACCTATATAATTTGCCTAATAAGTTTACTATTAATATTAAGGATAGTTACTATACTTCTCCTTAAGTAGCTTTACTATATTAATTTCCTTTACTACCTAGGCTATAACTATTATTTTTAGCTTCACTAGTTATTTTATTAGATCTTCTATTTAATCTTAGTATTTTGCTAATCTAGGGGCCCCTTATTATCTTATATTAGTATTAAATAAGATAGTTTTCTTAGCTTACTTATTTAAATTACCTAGTGGTAAGTAATTCTTTTAAGTAACCTAGTAACTATTAAAGGTAGCCTAATTAAATAGTATTTATATCTTAAAGCTAAAGTCCTTCTTACCTAAAGTATAATTTTCTATATTAGTAAATTCTAGGTCCCTATTTTTAAGCTCTAGTTATATATAAATATATATATTAAGTGCTATCTAAAGTAGTTTATACTATATAACTAAGATTTCTTTATAAGTAAACCCCTTTTTATTTATAAAGCTTAAGATTAAGTGTTTTAGTAAGGCTTTATAAATATAGTTAAACTAGGTTATTATAGTTTTCTATCCTATTAGGTCTATATTAGATATTAGAGTATAATGCTTTTATAACTAATAATAGGTTTCCTTAATAGTCTTTAGCTATATTAAATTAAGGTCTTTAAGTTATTCTCTAGTGTTTTCTATTTAATTTTAGCTAGTTATATTAAACCATAAGAGTATCTTTTCCTTAGACTTCTTTTAAGATTATAATATAGTTAGTATTTTAACTACTTATTAGAGCTTTAGGTTAATATTACGCTTAAGTATCTTACGCTAATTTACTTTAGAAATACCTATTGCTTTTATCTTTACCTTAAAGTCCTTAATAAAATTAGCTATATTTTCCCCTAAAAACTACTAAATATTATACTTATTTTATATAGTAATAAGGGAAGTTTAATGTATTATCTTCTCTAAGAAGCTTTATAAAGGTTTTTATATTAAGCTCTCTAAGAGATCTAGGTATCTTACCTTTATTATTAAGGTCTTTACCTAAGTAGTTATTAAACTAAGTTTAAGCTAGGCTAATAACTATCTTAGGATTAAGTAATTCCTAACTAGTAACTAGGGTACTAGGTAATAGTAAGTCCTAAAGGTCCTTTAGGTAACTTAGGTATTTACTAGGTCTTACTTTACTTAGCTATTAGGAGTAAGATAATATAAGGTTAAATATAGGCTTAGTAAAAAGTGCTTTTAATTAATCTTATAAAAGAGTAATTACTTAACTAAATATTATAATACTAGTAAGAATTTCTTAAAGAAAGACTTTTAATAAGGTAGTGTTTATAGTAATAAGTAACCTATAAGTAAAGGCTACTAATATAATTATATAGCTCTTTATAATAAGCTATAAGACCCCTATATATAGCTAAATAATAGTAAAATTAGCTATAAGCCTTAAGATTAAATAGTTTATAACACTAGGTAATGCTTTTTATTCTAGTGCCTTATATTTAGAGACTTTTAGTAAAGGGTTAATAGTTTAGCTAGAATTTATAGGGTATACCTCTAAACTATCTGGTTTCCTTTTTTATACTTCTATATAATACTAGTTTATATTCTTAGCTTACCTTAGCTTAGTATACTTAGCTAGCTTCTCCTTTATACTATAATTATTATAGAGGTTAGGTTAAGGCTTTAGATTTATATCTTAGTATAAGGAAGGTAAAATAAAGGGGTCTTTATATAGGTTAGCTTAGTAATAGCTAAGAGCGTAATTATTAGCTTACTTCTAATTAATCTTAGTCTATAGTAAATTAACTAAAAAGCAAAAAGGTCCTAGGGGTTTAAAACTGCGTTTCTTTACTAGTTTTATTAAGTGGAAAATAATACCTTAAAAGATATAATACTAGCCTATAGTTATAGGTAGTAGTAATATTTACTTATATTAGAAGGGTTAATTAACTTAATAGCAGTGATTATAATAATAGCTAAATTAGTCTTTATAGATAGAGATAATTTAGATTAAATAGTCTATTAGATTAGAAGTGACTTTTTAGTAAAGTTAGGGAAATAATCTTATTAATTTATCTTATTAAGGTAAATATAATAGTAGCTATAGTAACGCTAGGTATTTAAGTTAAAAATCTAAAGTTAAGCGTGCATAAAGAACCTTAAAAGAATCTAGCTATAGGTAATCTCTTTATAGATTAAATAGTCCCTTTACCTAGATAACTAATATTGTTATCCCTTATTGTGTTATTTATCCCTGCGATCCCCTATATCCCTTGTGCTTGTTATCGCGAATACGCGCGTTTATGGGCGCGCGTATCACGGCACACAGTAGTAAGCTAATTAGTAGTTTATTTTATTTAATTACTTTAGTTTATAGTTTTTTTAAATAAGTAATAATAATAATTTATAGAAATAGAAAACAATTAATAAAAATAGTAAATAATATAATAAGAAGGTTTTTCTTTAAGCTATATTAGTAAAATAAAGTATTAAGTATAGTAGTATTATTAAAAAGTTATAATATTATATATAACCCTAGTTATAGTAAAATTAACAAAATAGTATAATGTCATAGATTATATAACTAATTAGATAAAATAGCTAATAATATAAGGGTTCTATTAACTAATTTTCTATTAATCCTAATAATAACCTTAGTTAATAAAAAGTTATACTTTTTTTTTACCTAACAATACATTTCTATTGTTTGTAATTAGTGTAGTTACTACAAATTAATTTGTATTTATTGTATTTACTATAAAATAATTTATATTATATTTTATTTATATTGTATTTTGTATTATATTGTATTTAATATAATACAATACAAACAATACAATACAATACACATTGTAGTGTAATACTCTGTATACAAGTAATCAGAGCATTGTAGTCAGACTATTGCACTAAAACGTGTAGTGTAGTGTAGTAACTACACTACAAACTACACTACACTACAAACTACACTAACTACAAATACTATAAATGTAGTATTAGACTTTTTATTAGTTATTAGTATTATTAAGGTTAAAAGAAAGCTAGTTATATAAAAGCTTTTATTCTTACTTATTTTATCAAATTAGTTATAGAATTTATAATATTATATTATTTTAATAATTTTATTATAACTAAGTAAGGTTATATATAATATTATACTTTTTTTAATAATACTATTTAACTTAATACTTTATTTTACTAATATAACTTAAAGAAAAACCTTTTTATTATATTATTTACTATTTCTATAAATTATTATTATTACTTATTTAAAAACATTTTAAAAAAGAACTACTAGTAAACTTAATATAAGTAGCTTATTATACCTTATTATACCTTATTATACCTTATTATACCTTATAATAGCTTATAATTACTAATATTACTAATATTACTAAGATTACTAATATTACTAATATTACTAATATTACTAAGATTACTAATATTACTAATATTACTAAGATTACTAAGATTACTAAGATTACTAAGATTACTAAGATTACTAAGATTACTAAGATTACTTATAATATTATTAGTGTTAAAGTTTAATAAAAAATAAATAACTAATAAATAACTTAAATATAAATACTAGTAATTATAAGTAAATTACTATAGTAAAAGCTATAGTTTTTAATAACTTAGTATTTTAAGGTTTTTAAAAATATTAATATTATAAAAATGTTTTCTCTTTTATGTTTTTTTAAAATAATAATAAAAGTAAAATAATAGTAATTATAGTAATAATAGTAATTAAGGTTATAAAAGTTATTAAAGCTTTTATAATAAGTATAATATATTATATAAAACTAAGTCCTAGTATTATTTTTAAAAATAAGTTAAACTTATTTTTTATAGCTTATTTAAGCTATATAGGGTAATTAAAATAATACTATTAGTTATCTATTAATAAATTATAAATATTAGTCTATTATATTCTTTCTTTATATATTATTATAATAAGATATATAAAGTTACTATATATAACTTCTTAAAGCTTTAGAATTATAAAGCTTAAAGTAATATTTAATTAGTTTAAATAGTAAATAAATAGTTTAAGCTTTTTTAAAGTTCTTATTATATAACTAATAATATATTAATACTGGGAGGAGCTCTCTTTTATACTCAAGAGAGGGGGGGGGGGGGACTAGTTGTAATATCGGCCGGAAAACAAAGCACAAGACAAGCAAACGCATAGATAGCGCGTGACTAATCTAGGAGCGAAACCGCCTAGCCACTAGGCCTAAATCACCTACCCCTTATTATAATTAAATAAAACCATGTGCTTAGACTTTATAAGATATCTAGACTAGTGCTAGGTTAGATTTAGCTAAAAAGTAAGGCACTAGAAAAGTTAGAAGTAAAGCAAATAAAAAGTAAATTATTATTATAAATCCGAATTCACTATGCCTTAAGGTAAAGTAAGGGATGCAAAGCTAGGTTAGAGTAAGACTAGACTAGTACTAAAGGGAGCTAGTTAGGACTATTACTATATATTTTCCTTTCCTTTTTTATTTTCTTTAGGATAAGGCTAGCGTAAGCTAGTAATAAACACCTATAATTAGTCACACCTAACGTGGCGCAGACCTGGAAAAGGGTTAGCGCTAGCCTGTTTATAGAAATAAGAGGGTTTTTCTTCCTAGTAAAGGGTTTTCCCTCTTAACTAAGCGAATGGAGTACTAGGAATAGCTACATAGTTAGCTAGCTAGCGTAAAGAATATATATATATATTAATACTAATTATTTACTTTAGTAACTTCTTATTATTTATTTAGATTTATTAACTAATTATATTATATTAGTTTAGGGTATTTTTAATTAAAATAATAATAATAAATTATAGAAATAGTAAATAAAAGAATAAGTTAGTTTTTCTTAAAGTTATATTAGTAAAATAAGGTAATAAATATAATAATATTATTAAAAAGTTATAATATTATAAATAACCCTAGTTATAGTATAATCCTAAAAAAAAGGTAAATTTTAGATATTATATAACTAATTAGGTAAAATAGGTAATAATAAAGGCTTCTATATAACTAGCTTTCTTTTAATCTTATAATAACATTATATAATAAAAAGGCCCACTTTTTTTTAACTAACACTATATTTTAGTTTTTGTAGTTAGTGTAGTTAGTAACTACACTAATTACATTACACTATAAGCAAAAAAAAACTACACTATACTACACTATAAAAAAAAAAAACTACAATATACTAACTATAAAAAAAAAACTACATTACAAATACAAATTTTTCCTAAAAACTACACTAACTACACTACAAACAATACTCTGATTGTAGTGCAATGCTCTGCAAGTAATCTATAAATTATAATAATAACTATTAGCACTACTAATTATATATATACTTAATAGCTATAAACTTATAGTGACTATAATATAAGCCCTTTAGTTAGACTATTTAGAACTATAGTATTAGGTATCTTACTTATTTAAACTAATTATAAAAATTAATATAGGTTATTTTTTTCTAGCTATATAATAGGTAATAATATTTATTTTACTATATTAAAGCTATATATAAGCTACTATTTAGATATTACTAACTATAATAAACGAGTTGTTTTTAATTAGTAGTATTATTATTATTTCTTTTTATTTATTTATATATCTAAATATAAGGTACTTTATCTTATTTTCTTTATAAGCTTTCTTATAGTAATTATACCCTAAGTAAGTAGCTTATTTTATAATTAAGGTTAATTATATATAAGGGAGGTATTATATTAGGAGTGTAAAGGTTAGAAATAAGATATTTATTAAAGTAAGTCTTTGAAGAACCTTTAGGCTATATAAATAATAAAAAGGCTAGCTAGCTATAAGATAGTTATATGCTTATAAAGTAAGGTATTTATTAAAGACTATATATATTATTAATGCTAGTTTAGAGATTAAAACCTTTACACACTTACCCCTAGCTAGTATCTATCTAGTAATAACTGCGATAGTCTTAGCTATTACTTCGTTTTTTAATAGTAATAATAGTAATAATAGTAATAATAGTAATAATAGTAATAATAGTAATAATAGTAATAATAGTAATAATAGTAATAATGTTAAAAAAAGCAAGCCATGACAGGGCAATACAATACAATACAATACAATACTACAATGCTCTGGAATTTACCTTTAGCTTAGATTATTTAATTAATAGAATAACCTAATATTAGCAAAGACTCCCCCCCTAGCTTGAATCCTAGGCGTGGATCGCAAATCTTCGCTAATACGGAGGTCGAGCTCAGAAGTCGTGTCCCCTACACAAGACCCACCTATAGTGGGGTCCTAGTAATCTAGAGAATAAGCGATTTTACACTAAACCCTTTACTTTTTAAAGGCTACTTATAAGGTATTTAGTTAATAAAAATATTATCTAAATATTTAAGTAAATAAATAAATACTTCTTTTATTTATTTAGGTTATTATCCTATTTTTTAGAAATTAGAATATATAAAGATATAAAGATATAAACTTACTTAAAAGTATTATTACTTTTAAATTTAAAATTAAATTAAAATATTAAAATAAATATTTAGAAAGCTGTTTTTTATCTTAAAATACTCTTTAAGTAAAAGCATATTTAATTAGAATAAAGGAAAATAAATCTACTAATAAAATATTATATTATAAGCTTTTAAAAAGTATAGGTTTTAGTGTAAAATTACCTATTCCTTAGAATTACTAGGACCCGACTATAGGCTCTTATCTAGAAAATCGCTTATTCTTTAGAACTATAATTGTTAGAATGAGTATGATATCAACAGGTCATGGGCGTCTCTGATTGGCTAGGCGCATTGCATCACAAACTCACATGTCTAGGTTAACTATGCCACGGTTAGAATTAGCACATATAGCCTCTTCGCACATAACTCTGTTAAAAATAAGACCTATTTTTAGCCCTTTCTAGTTAAAGGACCTTTCTATTACTAGCTTGCATTGCAAGCCTAACAGCTGCACTGCAGCTATTAATAGTCACGAAGGTAGCTATTAATGGCTACGTTATAGCTGTTAACAGCTATGACTAACTGTGTGGATAACTAATCTAAATTAATTATTAATTATGGATTATTTAATTGCGTTATAGCTATAAGCGTAGCTATAACCGTAGCGCCACTAGTAATTAGGTAAGCTAGGGTAATGTAAGCAGGTTACCCTATAGCTATCTTTAACAGCGATTTTCTCTTTAACTAAAGGTTATACAAAAGTCTTATATATAGCAAATTAAAGCTAGAAGATAGGGCTTTTATTTTATATAGGAATATTTTTTAGACTAAAATTTAGTGCATATAGGTTACTAGTTTGTATAGTAGTGAGTTGATTTTTTGGATTTTACATATAAATGAATTTTGCGGAAAATAAAAAGTAGCCTATAAGACCTCTTTAGTAGTCTAGATTCACTAATACAGTTAGTAAGTATATAAGAGAAAGAAGATCTTTTTAATTTAGCTAGATAGCTAGGTCTCTTAATCTAATAGCCGCATTGCCTATATAATATCACTAAAATTAATTCTATTAGTATATAAGATATTATAAAAGTTATCTAGATTAAATTTAATTAGTTAATAACTGCCAAAACCTTCCGTTATGTTACGTTAAATAAATATTTAATATGGTGGTTTTACTAGTCCCTAACCATAGAGCTACACCTGTATAGCTATTGCTAGCTAGTAACTAGCTCCTTAAATTTTAATAAGTTATAAGCCTAGACTATTACTATAAAATTCTTTCTAGTGCACTTTACATATAGTTATAAAAGACTTCCCTTCTATAAAATAGGAAGGACCTGCGAGATAAAAGCTATTCCCTTCTATAAAAAAGGAATTATTATGGTTATAGAAGACTTCCCTTTTATAAAATAGGAAGCGCATGAGCAATATAGAAGCATTCCCTTCTATAAAAGGGAAGTTTAGTAAGAATAAAAGCTTTTCCCTTCTATAAAAAGGAAATTTAGCGCGAATAGAAGCTTTCCCTTCTATAAAAAGGAATTTTAGTATGAATAGAAGACTTCCCTTCTATAAAATTAGAAGATAGATACTAATTAACAAGGTTAGGGGCCTTCTGCCCCTAATATTAGTGCGTAAGAGGTTCTAAATAACTAGCTAAAAGAGCAGGTTATTAAGCAACAAGATGCTATCGATCTATTATTACAGAAGCTAGAGGCTTTAACTATAGCTGTTAATAATAGAGGCATAGAGAGTGTGGAAGCTGCTAAGCCCGCTAGTTAGTAGCAAGTTCAGTAGCTTATTTAATAAGATAAGGCACCTAAATCTAGCTCTATACAAGCTGCCTTTAATAATTCGATTATTAAGGAATTTAATAAGAGGGTTTATAGCTTCCCTAAGACTACTAAGATTAAAGGAGCTGAAAATTTCAATTAATGGAAACAAGCCTTAGCTATCTAATTTAGAGCTTTAGGCATGCCTAATTTTCTAGATAATCCGGATATTTCTAGGGTGCTAGGGGACGCTAACTAAGCTATTATCCTAATGTTACTAAGGGATAGTTATACGGAAGGCCCCTAAGCCGCTATAACATGGCAAAAATCACCTGAAGAAGCCTATAATTTACTTTTATTAGGCAATATTCACATAGCGTTAAAATCCAGAGGGGGTCCCTATATTCTGAATTTCATAACCTAAATTTTCATGGTTATAAGGGGACTTTAGAAGCCTTTAATGCGGTCTTTAATAATCTACTAGCTAGATTATTGATTTTAGGGGTCCTAATTAATCCTATAGATTAGGTTAATCAATATCTTTAATCCCTAAAATTAACCTTCCCTTAGTAGGCTAAGAGGTAACGATTTAGTATGCGTACAAATAGGGCTATAAGGGCTCCCCTAGATGCCCTAAATCTTTAATTTCTAATAGCAGACCTTCTAGCTAAATAGAGGGATAAATTATCTACAGTATCTAAAGCCCTAAATTATAGGGCTAAAGACTTAGAAAAGGGTGCTAAAGACAAGGAAAAGGCCCCTAAAGGTTAGAAGAAGAAGAAAGAAAGCTCTAAAGATAATAAGGGCTTTTCTAATTCTAATAAGAAGAAAAAGAAGTAAAAGGGTTAAAAATTAGATAAAAAGGATACTAAAGAACTTATAGAGGGTTCTTTTATACTAGGAAATTATAACCTTTCTAACGGAGCACTTAATCCGTACAAGAAACCTAGTAATTACAAGACTAGTTATAAGAGCTCTAGCAATAGTAACTCTAATTCTAGCTCTAGTAATTCAAAAAAAAAAAACAAGAAATTAATACTTAAATGGTTTTAATTATTATAGTAAAGACATGAAAAAGGCCCTATTATATAATACAGGTTTAACTATATATATAGTTAATTCTAGGGAGGTCTTTAGGGATTATACCCCTTATAAGAAGGGGGAATCTAACCCTATTATAACTAATGGTGGCCCTATTAATTCTAAGGGTCATGGTAGTACTGTTTTTAAGGTCTTATATTAAAAGAAACCTAATAAATATAGGACCTTAGTGCTAAAGGACACTCTATATTTTCCTTAGCTTAATGTTAATATAGTTAGTGGCCTTATTCACTATATATCTAGCGGTTGCTTTATAAAAAACTATCTTTATCCTAAAGATAGGTCTTGTATTGCTACCCTAGATATAGAAAAACATGGTTTTTTCTTTCACGTTAAAAACTAATCTACACTAACGTTACATAAAGGGCCCTGTAAAAAATCTCATTATATCTGACCTTTTACCTATGCTAGCTTTAGGGGTCATAGCTACCTAATTAGCTACCCTATAGAGGTTCAAATTCCCTCTAAAAAGCCGGATTAGGCTTCTGATTTAGACGAAATTGCTAAAATCAACGAAAATGATAATAATGTTAAAGAGATCGTACGGGATGATTTAGGGGATTTAGTCCTTTCTCTAACGCCTATAGCCCTAGGTTAGGTCCCTTATAAATCTAAAGATATAGATTTAGGGGTGTTAGAGGGCCTTAGTAAAGGAAAAAGGTCCCTAATACCTCCCTAAGAGGCCTATGGTTCTCAAGGGGCCTAGCAGGGGACTAATGGAGAGGGCCCTAATCTAGACCTAAATCTAGACCCTAATTTAGGCCCTAAAGACCTTTAATATCAAAAGTTACTAGAACTAGCTAGCCTATAGCATGTATGATTAGGGCACCTAGGGCTTCCTTTGCTAAAGAAAATAAGCCTTATAACTAAAGGAATCCCTAATTTTTCTAAAATTAAGGATAAAGACTTTAAATATATAGCTTATGATTAATCTAAGGCAGTTAGAAGACCTAGGAAATTAGCTATCCCTAACCCCCCTAGAGCTCTAGATTAAATAGAGGGGGATACGCTAAAAATCAGCCCTATACCGTATAATAAATAGTTAATTTGCTTATTTCTAGTTAATTAAAAAACTAGATATAAGTGAGTGTTCTTATTACCTAATAAGGAAGGCTTAACTATTTATAGGGCTATTAAGAGCTTCTTTAAAGGGCTTAAAAATCAACTAGGTCAATATCCTAGGCACTTTCACTTTAATGGGGGCCAAGAAATCAATTCTAGTTATTAAACCTAGTTAAATTCTAAAGGGATTAAATTTATAACTTCTAGTCCCTATATCTATAAGCAAAATAGATTAGCAGAGCGTTTTATTTATACTATTCTAGATTAATTAAGGGCTACTATCTAGTGGGCAAAATTACCCTTATATCTATAGTGTTTTATATTACCTGTAGTTATTAACCTAGTTAATATAACTGCTAATACTACTAAGGATAAAAGCCCTAAATAACTGCTAGCTAGGGAGCTAAATCAGCCCTGTACGACTGATATTAGCAGTATTAGAGCTATAGGATCTTACTGTGAGATTCTAATCCCCCTAGAAAAACAACCTAAAGCCTAGAAGTTAGTAGCTAGGACTATTCCTAGAAGGTTATTAGCTACACTAGGTTCTAACACCTATCTAGTGTATATCCCCTCTAAAAGGCTAGTTACAAAGACTAGCTTTATTAAGATTATAAAGCCTATAAGTCCTATCTCTAAAGGATTACCTAGGCTTTCTATAGGGGATAACCCTTTAGAGAGGGAAAATAATTTAGAAGATTAAGATCTAAATTAAGGTTTAAAGGATTACCCTATAGATAACATAGGAGGTCCCCCTATAGGTTAAGAAAAACACCCTATAGGGCCTGTATAACCCCCTAAGGAACTAATTCCAAAGGCCTTAGAGAAGGCCATGCCTATAACTTCACTAGGAAATCAGATTTTAACTCCGGACTTTGATTTTAACAAAATTACTAACTTTAAACCTAATATTAACCCTATAGATGTTAATATTAGTTCCCCTTCTTCTCTAGATTTTATAAAAGAAATTTACTTTAAGGTATAGGAAAAGCTAAAGGAAAATAACCCTAATAGCCCTAAACCTAAGACCTAGAAGCAAGCTATATCTAGCCCTAAAAGGGATAAATAAATAGAAGCTATATATAAAGAATATAAATAGCTTCTAAAGGCTAGTACTTTTAAATTTATAGGGAAAGACTAAGTACCTAAGGGCTGTAAAGTACTAAAGAATAGGCTTGTGTATAAGCTTAAGAAGGATAAAGAAAATAATCCTTTAAAATACAAGGCCTAACTTATTACTAAGGGATTTATGCAAATTAAAGGTTTAGATTATCTAGAGACTTTTGTAAAAATAAGCATTCCCCCTAGCTAGAGGATTTTACTAGCCCTAGTGGCTTAGAATAACTAGGAAATCAAATAAGTTAATTTTATAGGAGCTTTTCTTAATAGTAAGCTATAATAACAGATTTATATAGTTATTCCGGACGGATTTATTAAATTCCTTAAAGTAAATCCTAAATTAGCTAAATTAGCTAAAAGTTTTGGCTATAAACCTTCCAAAGATTAAGTAATTTTATTATAGAAATCTTTATATAGCCTAAAACAAAGCTTAAGGGAGTGGTAATAAGCACTAATAGCAGTGCTAAAGTCCCTAGGATTTAGCCCTTTAATTTCTGACCTAGCTATATCCTATAATTCCTTCACTAAAACCTTTATTATTATGTATGTAAATAACTGCCTTCTAATTAGACTAGATTTACGTTATATTTAAAGACTTAAAAAGGAACTTTATAAAGTCTATCTAATAGAAAATAGGGGGCTAGCTAAATTCTTCTTAGGGGTTTAAATTATATAAGATAGACCTAATAGGGTCCTAAAAATTTATTAATCTTAGTATATCTTAGAGGCTTTAAATTAATTTAATATGCTTGTGATGATCTAGGCTTTGCCTAGACCTAGCAATATAGGTGTCAATTGTACAAGTTACAGGGACTTGTACAATGCGTATTCTTTTGTTGCCTTCTATGGCGTAACGGGATTAGGCACACCACCCACATAGTGGCGCAGGCACCCGCGATTAGCCCTATGGGCTAGACTATGACATTTGTACAAGTCACCTAAGGTCATAGGTTCAAACCGGCTGCGTGCGCAAGCACTATAGGGCAGCCATAACGGGGTTCTTCCTAGGCTTACAGGGACAATAGAAGAGAGGGTCCTTAGGGGATGCGTAGTATTGCTAGCTTATAAGGGGTTAATAGGAAGAAGAAGATCACCTAGGGAAAGGGCCTATGTGATAATCTAGGCTTTGCCTAGACCTAGCAATATAGGTGTCAATTGTACAAGTTACAGGGACTTGTATAATGCGTATTCTTTTGTTGCCTTCTATGGCGCAACGGGATTGGGCACACCACCCACATGGTGGCGCAGGCACCCGCGATTAGCCCTATGGGCTAGACCATGACAATGCTAGATAGTAAGCCTATTAGCATACCTCTTTAGCTAGGCATTTTAGCTACGCAGACTACTAAGCTTTTAATAGCTAGCGAAATCAAGCTCTATTAGTGCATTATAGGGACTATAATGTACCTAATATTTCTTATAAGGCTAGACGTGGCCTTTACACTTTAGTGGCTATTTATAGCACTAGCTAGGCCTTATATAAAGCACCTAAAAGCAGCTAAAAACCTGCTTAGGTACCTATTAGAGACTAAATTCCTCGCTATAATTTATAGGGGAGACCCTAAAGGTATAGCTAGCAAAAGCCTAATAGGTTATTGCAATAGTGATTTTACAAGGGATAAAAAGACCTCTAAATTAACTTACACTTATCTATTTAAGCTAGCTAGCGGACCTATTAGCTAGAAATCAAAGAAAGCTAGTATAATAGCTTTATTAACATTAGAAGCTAAAGCTAACGCTATCTGCGAGACCTTCCAGGAGCTATAGTGGCTTTAGGGTTTATTTAAGGAGCTAAAAACCCCTATTTCTCCCCCTATCTAGATATATTGCGATAATTAAGGCGCTATAACCACTGCCTATAACCCTGCCTTACATAGCCATATAAAGCATACCTTGCTAAAGTTTAACTATATTAGGTAACAGGTTTTAGAGAGTTTAGCTAAGATTAAATATCTAGATACGAAGTCAATGCCTGCAGATAGCCTAATAAAACCGTTATCTAGGCCTCTTCATTAGGCTTTTATTAGGCTCTTAGGGCTTGATAATCACTAAAACTAACAACTAAATCCCTTTAATAGGGAACTAAAAACAACACTAAAAAGGGAGCTATATTTAACAATAGCTAGGAATTCAAAAAGGGGGTCTTTTTTCTTTTCCTATCTTTCCCTTTTATCTGTTTTTATCTAAAAGTTCTTATTTACCCTATATCACTTTATACGCTTTTAATTAGCTTATACGTAATTCTTTTGTAAAGGGGGTGTTAAAAATAAGACTTATTTTTAGCCCTTTTTAGTTAAAGGACCTTTCTATTACTAGCTTACATTGTAAGCCTAATAGCTACACTATAGCTATTAATAGTCGCGAAGGTGGCTATTAATAGCTATTTCATAGCTATTAACAGCTGTAACTAACTGTGTAAATAACTAATCTAAATTAATTATTAATTATAGATTATTTAATTACGTTATGGCTACAAGCGTAGCTATAACCGCAGCGCCACTAGTAATTAGGTAAGCTAGGGTAACGTAAGCAGGTTACCCTATAGCTATCTTTAATAGCGATTTTCTCTTTAACTAGAGGTTATACAAAAGTCTTATATATAGCAAATTAAAGCTAGAAGATAGGGCTTTTATTTTATATAGGAATATTTTTTAGACTAAAATTTAGTGCATATAGGTTACTAGTTTATATAGTGGTGAGTTGATTTTTTGGATTTTACATATAAATGAATTTTGCGGAAAATAAAAAGTAGCCTATAAGACCTCTTTAGTAGTCTAAATTCACTAATACAGTTAGTGAGTATATAAGAGAAAGAAGATCTTTTTAATCTAGCTAGATAGCTAGGCCTCTTAATCTAACAGCCGCATTGCCTGTATAACATCACTAAAATCAATTCTATTAGTATATAAGATATGTAAAAGTCATCTAGATTGAATTTAATTAGTCAATAACTGCCAAAACCTTCCGTTACGTTGCGTTAAATAAATATTTAACGTGGTGGTTTTACTAGTCCCTGACCGTAGAGCTACACCTGTACAGCTGTTGCCAGCCGGCAACTAGCTCCCTACATTTCAATAAACTCTAATTAAGGCCTCTTTTCCTATTATAAATAGCTAGAGTATTGCACTAAAACGTGTAGTGTAGTGTAGTATTTATAGTGTAGTGTAGTAACTACACTATAAACTACACTATACTATAAACTACACTAACTATAAGGAAAAAAAAACTACACTATACTAACTATAAAAAAAAAACTACAATACATTAACTATAAGAAAAAAAAACTACATTACAAATACAAATTGTTCCTAAAAACTACACTAACTACACTACAAACAATACTCTGTAAATAGCGCACCCTATATGCTTTTATTTAATCTTTTCTTTTGCTTCTTTTAGTAAACTAAAATATATAATAATTATATATAATTTAGTTTACCCTTAAAAACCCTATATATAGGTTAATTGTCACGGCTTGCACCGAAAGGTTGAGAACGAAGTGATGGCTAAGACTATCGCAGTCGCTGCTAGATAAATGCTAGCTAGGGGCAAGTACGTGAAGGTTTTAATCTCTAACCTAGCACCTATAATATACGTAGTCTTTAATAAATACCCTACTTCATAAGCATGTGGCTATCTTATAGCTAGCTAGCCTCTTTATTATCCATATAGCCTAAAGGTTCTCTAAAGACTTACTTTAATAAACATCCTATCTTTAACCTCTGCGCTCCTAATATAATACCTCCCCTATATATAATTAACCTTAATTATAAAATAAGCTACTTACTTAGGGCGTGGTTATTACATTAAAGCTTTGCAAAGAAAATAAGATAAGGCACCTTACATCTGGATGCGTGAGTGAATAAAAAGAAATAATAATAATAATACCACTAATTAAAAATAACCCCTTATTATAGTTAGTAATATTCTAATAGTAGCTTACACGTGGCTTTGCTATAGCAAAACAAATGTTATTGCCTATTACATAGCTAGAAAAAATAATACAAATAACCTATATTAATTTTCATAATTAGTTAAATAAATAAGGTACTTAATACTAGGGTTCTAAATAGTCTAACTAGAGGGCTTGTATTATAGTTACTATAAATTCATAGCTATTAAGCATATATGCGTTTAGCAGTGCTAATGGTTATTATTATGATTTATGAATTACCTATACACGGTGCGTTAGATCACTTAAGGGGTCTAGGGTTAATATAAAAGAGACTGATTTTTCCCCCTTTCTACACTTTTCCTTTCTTTTATAATATCCCTTAACCTTATAAGTTACCCTTACTAGCTAAGTAGTAGCTCTCTTACTACTATTACTTAGTAGTTACTAACCTCTTTTAGTCCCTAATTATTATTATTATTTATCCTTATTTATCTTAGTTTCTTACCCTTATCTAGCTTATGAGTTTATAATTTTATTAGTATAACTTCCCTATTTAGTCTATTATAGCTAACTTATAGCTAGTTTACTATGTCTAAGTCTTATGCCTAAACTTTGCCTTTATTAACGCCTTAAGAAAATCTATTAACTAAGAAATCTCCTATAAAGTCTCCCTAGAAGTAAACTTCTTCTAAAATCTTATTATAAGTTTATTATATCCTTATAGTGTCTTTATTACTAACTTACTACTAGTAAAATAACTTTAAAGAAGATTTTATATATATACTATTATTAGTAAGTAGTAATATAGAATATCCTCCTAAAAAACAATACCTATAAGATTCTAGGATACCTTATTAATAAAAAAACCTTCCTAGCTAAATATAATAAGTCTTTAAGTATAATATCTTTACTTACTTACTACTTCTTTATAGCTAATATTTAATAAGCTATTTAATAAAATATACTTATTACTTCTAAAATAATAAAAACTATATTATAGTATATCTCTCTTAACTAAAATCTACTTACTTATTACTAATATATTACTAGACTCTAGCTTAAATTATATAGCTTTATAATAGGCTATTTAAACTTATTAAAGCTACTCCTAAAAGTAGCTATTACTATTAAAATAAAGTAAGTATAATCCTATTTCCTAGACACTTAATTACTACTAACTTACTACTAGCCTATTATAAAAGTAAAGAAAAAGCTATAGAATACTATCCTAGTTTATAAAAATTCTAATAAGCGTGGTTATATTTACTATACTTAAATATTTACTAATACTACTTATAAGGTAAAATATAATAAATATACTATAATAGCGCTACTAAGTAATACTATAAATCTAAAGACTTAGATTAATATTATAAACTATCTTTGCTTTATAGCCTAGAATATCCTAAAGGTAAGCTTTCTTAATATATATAGCTAATGCTTAACTAACTTACTAGTAGTTTACACTAAATACTATTAATTTACCTAAATATATTAGTCTTATTAAGCTCCCTAGTACACTTTAGGTCTATATATATAGGGAGGGGGATTCTAATAATAAAGATACTCCTAAGGCCTTTTTCTTTATAGCTCTTATAGCCGCTAATAATAATAAGGGACTAGTAGTTACTAGGGCTAACTCTATTATAGAGAAATAAGTACTTAGTAGCTATATAATAGATTATTTAAGTTTTCTAAGTAAATTAACTTTATTTTCTAATATCTTTAGTGTATTAAGTTATAAAATATAACTACCTTATATTAACTTTACTACTTAGCTATTACTTATAGTTATTAATAATTTCTCTAGTAATAAAATCCCTTTTTAATACCTAAGAATTCTCTAAAGTATTATAGCCCTTTTATTTAACTAGATATTTATAATGCCTTCTATTATAGTAATGTGAAATAATTCTCTTAACTTTAAACTCTTGTTTATTATCTTTAATAGTATCTTATAGTAAGGGCGTATTTTCTATATTAATTAGGTCCCCTTTAAAAGGTTTAAGACTAGTAATATTAAATATATTATGTAATTAAGTCCTAGGTAGTAATTTTAATTAATATACTAATCTATAACTTCTAATTACCTTTTTAATCTTATAGGGGCCTAGATACTTTATAGCTAGCTTCTTACTAAGGCGTCTTAGGTTAATATTTTTTATTAATAATAAAACATAGTTACTAACTTTAAACCTTATTAGAGTTCTCTTCTAGTTATAATATTTTTTATACTAAGTCTATAAGTTACTTAAAAGCTACTTAATTATAGTATACTTCTCTCTTAGTGCTAAAATCCTACTTTTAGCTTAATTATTTACTAAAGGGATATTTACTACTACTTACTACAAACCTCTAGGATTATAACCTTATAACGCCTCTGCTAGTGTGTAGCCATGCGTTAAGTAATTGCTTGTATTATACGCGAATTATACTATTAATAGGTTATCTGCCTAATTAGTCTGTTTAGTATAAGCAAAAGCCCTTAAATAATGTTCTAAGACCTAGTTTAAACGTTCTATCTAACTATCTATCTAGGGGTAAAAAGCGGTGCTAAGTAGCTGCTTTATTATAAGAAGATAGCAAAAAGTTATCTAAAAACCACTAGTAAATATAAAACCTTAGTCTATTATAATACCTTCTAGGGCTTTATAGTCTCTAAAAACATATTTTAAGAACATAGTTACTAGCCTATTGCTAGTTAGTTACGTTAAAATAGGGATGTAAATACTATATTTTGTGAAATAGTTAATAATAACTAAAATTACGTTATAGGTTTAATTTAAATCTTTCACTAGTGGTAGTCTAGTGATAAAATCTATTAATAATTCTTAAAAAAGGCAATTAGGCACTAGCAATATAGCTAGCTTGCTATATAGTTTATAATACCTTAGTTTTAAAGTCTAATAATTTACATAAGTACTAATGTACACCTTTATATCTTTCTTTATTATTAGCTAATAATATTAGTTTATAATCTAATAAAGAGTTTTACTTACTCCTTAGTGCCTAGTAGTAGGGTTATTATAAGTTAGTAATAAAATTTCTTTCCTTATACCTAGAGGAATAAAAATATAATTCTTAAACATTAATAGCTTAGAGAGTCTAATTAACTATATTTAGGACATAGCTAAATCACTGCTTTTAAGTAACTTTAATTAAGCTATAGTAAAGTTATTACCTTGCTATGCTTTATATAATAAGACTTAAATTAGGGGTTTTAATTCTAAGCTCTTTTCTAGAAAGTTAGAGTTAAACTTAGAAGAGGTTCTCTAAATAGATGAAATCCTAGCTATAATATCTCTATAAGTAATTAGTTTAATAAATGCTTCTAGTCTTATAAGGACATAGATAAGTAATGTTTTTAAGGGGCGCCCTTGCTACTTACTAGCAATAACCTATACTAGTCTATTCCTATTAGAAATAGCTAGTCTAATAGGAAAATTAAAATAATTAAGTAATAACTAATATATGCGCTAGGTACTAATAGTATTACTATAGCTCGCTTATTACTTATTAACTAAAGTATAAAAAGTATTAAATAACCTTACTAATATAACTCTTCTGAGATTATCTAGATCATTAGGTTCTTTAGGAATATAGTTAAGTTATGATTTTTTAAAACCCTAGATGTTAGTAGTATTATCGCAGCGTTATTATAACTAACTATTAGTTACATTAAGTGACGTTTTTATAGAACCTATAACATTAATAATATTACTATAGTGTTCCTATCTCTTAGTATTCACAAATTTAGATAAAAAGGTAGGAAGTTATATAATTACTGCTTTCTCTTTCCTTGCCTTACTTATAAAATCTAGTTTTCTTAAAAGTAAGTTAGTAGGATTTAATTTCCCTGTATAATACATAATCTTAAAATTAAAAGGATAAAGCTTATTAAGCGTAGTTACTTACTTACTAGTAAGCTTAGGCTTTATAGTAAGGTACTTATAGTTTAAATAATCTATAATAACTTTAATTATATGAGCTAAATAAGCAAGATAGTGTCTCTATGTGCGAAAAGCCTCTTAGATAGCTAATAATTCGCCGTTAGGTATTAAATATTGTAATTTAGTATTAGTTATCTTCCTTAATATAAACGTAACTAGGTGCTAGTAACCTAGCACTAATATTATAAGTATAGCCCTAATTACATGTCTAGATATATCTATCTTCACTCTAAGATACGTAAGTGGGTTAAAATGCACTAAAATTAGCGCTTCCTAAAATCTTTATTAAAGCTCTCTAAACGCTACTAGCTTATAAGATTCTAGTTTAAACGTTACTAGTTAATTCTCTTTAAGGCGATTTGTTAATAGAATAATAACTTTACTATACTATTTAATAAAATAGTAGTAAAATCTAGTAAAACTAAGAAATAACTAAATATTAAAAACACTACGTGGTATTAGCTAGGTTATAATTGCTTTAACTCTTGCTAAGTCTATTATAATACCTTTCTCTAATATCTTAAAGCCTAAAAATTTAACTTCCTTAACTAAAAATTAATACTTCTTAAGGTTAATAAAAAGACTTGCCTCTCTAAACTTATATAGAACTTATTTAACGTGCTTTATATAATCTTTAACCTTACTACTATATATTAGCGTATTATCTAGATAGATAATGTAAGTCTTATTAATAAGTCCTTTAAGAGTATTATTAATATACTCATAAAAAGTCACTAGTGCGTTAACTAGTCTAAATAGCATTACTAGATATTTAAAGTAGCTATATTAATAATAGAACGCTATTTTCCACTTATTACCTAAGCGGATATATAGCTAGTAGTATGTATCTTTTAAATCTAGGACTATAAAAATAACTACGCTTACTAATTAATTAAGAATTTTAGTAATAAGGGGTAAAGGGGCCTTATTCTTAATTGTGATTTTGTTTAGGCCCTTATAATCTATATAAAGCCTTAATTTCCCTCCTTTCTTTAGAACAAATAAAATCAGGGCTTTAGCTAGGCTAACTAATCTTCTAATCCACCCCTTAAGCTACGCACTTATAAGGTACTCTTTAAGAACCTCTAGCTCCCTTTTAGCTAAATTATATATAGGCCCCTAAGGTAGTGTTTTCCCTTTTTCTAATTTAATTATATAAGTGTGACCTCCTAGTTTAAGAAGCTTACTTACTAACTCTTTAGAAAAAATATCTATAAACTCCCTATATTTTTCTAGGATTATTAGTGTAAGGCGCTTAGTGCTCTTATCCTAATTTAACGTGGCTTCTTTGCTGCTTATACTTTCTAAAATTAGTATAACTATAATACCTTTGCTTTTTTACTATAAATAAGCGTGCTTAAGGATTTATATAGCTACTTTACTATTTATTTATATGTCTATTACTACTAGGTCCTCTAATTAGCTTTCTCCTTTTCCTTCTTAATTTTTATTTTCTAAAATACTTAGCCTAATCTTTATTACTCCTAATAATAAAGTAACTACTACTATTTTTTTCTCTTTATATACTTGCTACTTACTATAAGTAAAGGAAAGATATTCTATTATTACTAGATATCTCTAGTATTCATACTCCTAATATATAATTATAGGTAAATACTCTTTAATCTAGTCTATACCTAGAATTATCCCTTTACTTATATTAGCAATAAAGTAGCTAACTTAGTAAACCTTTATAAATCCTATACTATCTTTTATCTTAACTAATTTTTTTAGAATTCCTTAATATAAAATTACTTTTTTGCTTACACTCTCTAATATCCTATCTAATTAGATTACATTCTTCTAATCCTTTTTTAATAATAATTTTTAATAAATTGTTAAAGACTATACGCCTATATTAAATAGCGCTTGTATAGCTAACCACTAGTTATCTTATTATAAAGATACCTGTATTTTTATTCTATTATCTATAGGGTATTCCATAGCAAGATTGCATTCCTAGGTCTATGCTAATTAAACTAGTATTATATTAGGAGATATAGCTTTGTTGTTACTTTCTCTATACTTCTTAGTTATATGCTTAGTACTTTTATAGGTAAAATAATCTAGTGCCTAATAAGTTAGTATAGTGTGCCTAGGCTTTCTATATTTATAGCACACTAGGGATAATCTTCTCCCTTAGTCTTTGCTCTATTACTACGCCTTATCTATAAGTAATGTAAAATAAGAGTATTATCTCTTTCTTTTAGAGTCCTAACCTTTTTTATTATTTTAGCCTAAACCTATTATAACCTTTGCTTTCTTACCCTAGCCTTATAGTTAGCTCTAGGTTATTAGGATCTCTTAACTAATTATTTACTTCCTTATAGTATTATTTAAGCTATTTAGAAAGATTATAATTCTTAGATATATAGGGATTTCTTTAGGTAACTTAGCTTTTACCTTATCCTAGGCTTATATAAAGGATTAAAATAATTAGCTATTCTTTTGCCTAAGATTTAGTAGTAACCTTATTGCTTCTAAGCGTCTTACACCTATATCTATTATTCTAGTTTTTAACTATTCTAGGAAATCTACCTAGGTAATTAACGAATAATTTACATGCCTATTTACAGCTATATAATGCATTTACTATCACTTTACATTACTAGCTAGGCAGCTGCCTGCATACGCTACCTTAGTTATGTTATCCTTAAAGGTATAGTAGTTTAATTTAAATAATATGTCTAAGTTTACTAAGAGATTTTACAGGCTTTTATATATTTCCCCTTTATACGTGAGCATTTTTATTTGCGTTTTAATAAGACTACCTTGCTATATAATTACTACTATGTCACTATAGACTATAGGTGAAATTATAGCTAATGTTTAAGGGGTAATTATAGGTCTAGATTAAGGGGTAATTATAGGTCTAGTTTAAGGTCTAGCTAATCCTAGATTTGCCTTAAGCTCTCTAATTTATACCTTTATCTATAAGACCTCTTATCTCCTCTAAAGGCAATGTAGCTTAAATTATGTAACCTTATAGTATTACTATAATGCCCTTTTTTCTTTAGTTATATTATCTATACCTCCACCTAAATTAGGATTAAGTAGCGTTTATTACACCCTATTATCTATAGTTCTAGATTATAGGGGTTCTTTATCTTCCTAATTATCTATAGCTTTGTTATTATAAGGTACTAGCGTGTTTCTTATAGATCTTTAGAGTGTTAGCTATATAATAATCTAGCTAATGGTTTATATCCTTAACAAGGTTAAGAGAGATTAATTTATTATAGCTTATACTAAAAGGTTAAGAATAAAGTAATAGCTAAGACTATTATAGTTACTACTAGATAAATGCTAGCTAGGGGTGGGTGCATAAAGGTTTTAATCTCTAACCTAGCACCTATAATATGCGTAGTCTTTAATAAATACCCCGCTCTATAAGCACGTGGCTATCTTATAGCTAGCTAGCCTCTTTATTATCCGCATAGCCTGAAGGTTCTCCAAAGACCCGCTTCGATAAACATCCTATCTTTGACCTCTGCGCTCCTGACATTAATAGTATCCTAATAAATACTAACACTAATTAGTGGTTATCTCTATAGATACTATAGATTAGTAAGGTTTTATAGAAGAGATATTAGTATTATAAACTTGCCTTATAAAATAAGAAGGCTACTATATAATACTAGTGTGCTAAGGAAAAAGTGAATTCTAGCTCTCCTTTTACTATTATATAACTATAACTAGCTTAGTACTAAATCTAAACTTATTAAATAATTAAAGCCTAGTTAGTAACTAGTCTAAACCTATCTTTATTTATTAAACCTTTGCATACTTTTCCGCACTAACCCTAAGGTCCGGAATTACCTCTAAAATATAAATCATATTAATATTAAAAATCCTTACCTTTATTTCTCCCCCCTTATAATATTATACTATAATAAAGCTAGTAGTAAAAGTGTAAATAAGATACTAATAGTAATTAATATAAGCTTAAGGAGACTAGCTTAAAGTAATTACTACTTAAATATAGAAATAAGATAGTTTAATATCTAAAGGAGTAAGAATAACTTAATAGTAAACTAAAACTAATTTATATATTCTAAAGATATAAAATATTATAATAAGATTACTAGCCTTATTTTAAGTAATAAAGTTACCTAAGTATAATATATTATACTAGCTATAGCTAACTACGTAGTAAACTATATTTAAACTAAAGTAAGAGCTATAAATACTAATAATAATAATATTTATATTACTAAAGAAGTATTAAAAATAGCCCTTAAGGAGGCTATTAAGGAGAAAGCTAAAGATAATAACTCCTTAACTTAGGTAAGTATTATAGCTAGGCTTATATTAAAATAATAAATACTAACCCTCTCTCTCTTTAAATCCTTAGAAGATAATATAAAGAAATACTTATAAGAGAAAATACTATATAAGAATTACTTTAGTCTAGGGGTATAGAAAATATAGTTATAGCTATAAATAAAGCTATTAGGTAAGCCTTAGTAATAGTAACTAGAAGACTCCTTAGTAAGGATATAATTATTACCATTAAAGGGAATTGTTATGGACTGGCCCCTAGGCGACTGCGATAGGGCTTTAATATAGTATTAAGAGACTTAAGGAGAAAGGAGAAAGGGTAAGAGGCTATCCCTAGTAATACCCCTTATACCCCTTAGGCTACTTATATAAGCCTTCTTTTCTTACCTTAATTACTTTTATTACTTCTCTCTTTAACTACTATATAGATAATGCTTAGGCAAAGCCTAAGCCCTTATATATGCCCTTACTTAGGTATGTCTAATAAGTCCCCTTTTTATAATAGTCCTATAAATTATCCTATAGGTAATTAATCCTATTCCTTACTTATTATTATTAAGTGCGTAATGTATTTGCCTTACTAGCTATTACGTAGTAATAGTAATTACCTTACTTCTATGCCTTAGTTTTATAGTGCGCGTAATATGTTTACCTTACTAACCTATTATTTATTATAGTCTCTAGCCTTACCCTTACTAGTTTATTAATTACTTAATATAGGTTTAAAACTATATATAAATATCTTACTTAGTTTCTTTTTTATATCTTACCTTCCCTTATATAACACTATCCCTTTACTATTATAATTCTATTATACCTTCCTTTTTATTCTATTAGAACCTCCTTCTTAAATAATTATTCTCCTATTAGAATATACCTTATAATCTATCTAACCCTCCTCTGCCCCTAGCTAGTCTTACTATGCCTTTAGCTTATTTTATTAGTAAGTTTCTTATAAAGGGTAACTTAGATAATAATTAATATACTACTCCCTAATTAGTCTAGTGCCCTTATAGGCTATATATAAAATAAGCCCTTACTACTAGCATTTTAGAATATTATTTACCTAAATCTAGAGAATTATGCTCTTTATATTAGAAGTAATACCTTTCCTATATATAGTATACTAAGCTTTTATTTACTAACTCTTATCTTTATTATATACTAAAGGATATTAAGGTAAAGATTACTATAGGTATATATATTATTAAACCTAAAGTCCCTAAAACTTAAGGTATAAAAAAGAAAATACCTATACTATCCTAAAGGTTTTACTACCTTATTAGTTAGTAAAACTCCTTTCTTACCTAGGCTTAGTTTAATCTAGCTTCTATTTAGTTAGCCCTTAGGGTATTCCCTATTACTAATATTACTATAATAAATATAACTAGTCTTAAAATTACCCCTTTTATTAGCACTAGCCCTTTAGCTAGCTATAGTATAGCTTATTTTATATAGTAAGCTATAAGCGTTTTATTTTAATAAAACTAATAAGTTATTAGCGAACTAATTATAATATATAAAGAGATATATAAGTAATCTTCTATACTTCTCTAAGCTTTAATGCCTTATTACTAGGATAAAATCTAGTAATATATTTAAATTACTAGATTAAGTAATAAATCTCCTTTTTATTACCACTAGTAACTTTTACGCCTCCCCTCTATAATAAGTCTAACTTATAATTATATTCCTAGAGCCTTAGGAGCTAGCTATTCTCTAGCTAAAAATAATACTCCTCCCCCCCTTAGTTATTTTTCTCTTACTTATTACTTACTTACTAAGTCTTCTATTATACTCTCTCCTATATATATACCCTATACTAACCCTATTTACACTATCTAAGTCCTAGGTTATACCTAAGGTAAATAAGGTAAATAACTTATTATACTATAACCTTTACCTAGTAATAATAATGCTATAGCTATAGTAGTAGTAGCCTAACTCTAAATAAAGGTAATATACCCCTATTTATCTTCTCCTAGTAATTTAGGTAATAACTTAATAGATAATTATCCTTATTAAGTAGTAGTAGTAAAATATAGTAATTTAGTGCCTTAGGTACTTATAGGAGTCTTTATAGGTATATAAGTCTTTTAAAATTAATTTAGTCTATTATTATATTATATATCTCCCTATTTTGCCTTAAACTTATTAAGGGCCTATATTTATACTATATTCTCTAATAGTTCCTATATAGGCTATATATAACTTACTTACTTAATAAGTATATTATATCTTTTACTCTAGCCTAAGGCATTCTAAGCTACTAGGATTTACTTAACTTAATATTCCTTAATAAGTTTATTATTACTTTCTATAAGGACTTATTTTAGTCTAGGATAGGAGTCCTAGAGCTTCTAACTAGGGAAAGAGTTCTTTATAGTGTATTTAATAAAGTTTATATAAAATACTAGGTAAATACCTCTTAGGATATTAAGCTATACTATAAGTAATATTAGGACTTTTATAACTATATACTTTACTATTACTTAATTAAGTTTCTATAAGAAGTGGTTAGTTTTAATATTTTTAAGTAAAAGCTATACCTTATCTTTAACCTAAAACCATTTTACTAGCTAATATAAAGCAAATATAGTGTCTTACTACCTTTATTATATATAGGCTATTATAGCTTATACTAGATAAGTACTCTCCTAAAGGTGCTTAAGAAACTATATTACTTACCTCTTTAGTGTTATTATAAAAGCAAATATATTTAGCAGTGCCTAGACTAGCTCTAGGTTATAGCTATATAGTAGCTTATTTAGGCTAACTTCTATTATAGAAAATAGCCTATTATTAATTATAAGCTAGTAAGTAACTAGATATTTTAGCTAGTTAAACTATAAGAAGGAGACTATAATATATAGTATTACTTATACCTCTTAGTTTACTTACTTTATACTACTATTAGTCTATAAGTAATATAATATAAAAAGTAACTAATTAATCCTAAGTAAGGAGTATAATATTATCTAAAACTTTCCTAACTAATTTAAACTATAATCTATAATAATTAATTATAAAAACCCCCTAAACCACTACTAAACTATTTTAAACCTCTTTATATATTCCTTAGCTCCTATAGAAGTTATAGCCTTAAGCTAAATAAATTTAAAGAGTTAATCTATAATAACTATTAAGTATTATAGCTTTTCTAAGGATAGTGCTAGTAAGTTTATTATAAAGTTAATAGAGATTTATAACTAAAACTAGTTAAGGATAGGTAAAGGCTTTAGTAAGCCCTAGCACTATTAATAGCTCTTATAATTACTATAGTAGTAATAGTTATAAATAAACTTAGTAATATCTTATAATATCCTATCCTAGTAAAACTACTATTATAAGATTTAGAATATAGTATTATAGCCTAGGTGCCTTACTACTAGTAAATTATAGTATTACTATATTAGGGTTATTATAAGAGGCTCCTACGCTAGGACCTAGGTATAGCCCCTAAACTAAAGTGCCTTATAAGCGCTTATAAAATAATTTACTACTTACTCTCTTATAAGTACCTTAATAGGAAACCTCTAGGCCCCTTCCTAAATAGCCCTTAATTAAATACTATATATAAGGTTAGAGATAATAGCCTAGTCTTATAAGATCTAAAGGTATTTAGTAGTAAAGAGAACCTTACTAGTTAGTAGTAATACTATACTACTATTATCTTACCATTTATCTAGTATTAGTAAGAGCTATATAATAGTAATAGGTTATAGGATATATTCTATTCTAGAGGTTACCCCTTCTTAGTCCTATTCCCTTTAAGAAAGAGTATTAAGCTACTATACTTATATACTAGGTTTATACTAGAGGTAAAAATTAAATAGCGTAAGTGTGTTTGCTTATTAAGCTTATTACTCTAATATTAACTAGGGAGTTATAAAGTACTCTAGGTTCTTATAGTCTATATAGATTATAAATAGACTAGAAATGCCTTATAGCTTAGCTAACTATGCCTTAAGGCATAAGATAATAGCTAATAATTCCTTATTATAAATTATATAGTTTTTTTATAAGGTTATAAGGCTAGTAAAGTAATAAGTAACTAGGTATATAACGCTATCCTAGCCTTACTAGGAAAGGCATTCTCTAATAGCTATTCCTAAATAATTAGCTTTTACTATTATAGGGAGATCTAAGTCCTATTATACTAGTACTAGGTATGTAATAAAGGTATCTTTTAGCCTATTAAAGGCATTATTCTCTTTAAGTCCTTATTAAAAAGGGATATTTCTCTTAGTTAATTATATTAGTAATACTACTAGTTCTAAAAAGTTACTAATAAAGTTATAGTAAAAGTTAGTAAACCCTAGGAAGCTATAGACCCCCTAAAGTTTTATTAGGGCTACTTACTCCCTAATAGCTATAACCTTTGCTAGGTCTAGATAGATAGAATAACTTACTATAATAATATATTCTAGGTATTAAACCTCCTTTACTATAAACATAGACTTATTAAGGTCTAAGTATAAACCTATATCCCTTAGGTAGCCTAATATTAACTAGACCTTAGCTATATAGTCTTTCCTTAATCCCCCTAAGTAAACTAAGATATTATCTAAGTATACTATAATAAAGTCCCCTAATATATCCCCTAAGGACTTATTAATATAATATTAGAATATTACTAGTATGCTAGCTAGGCTAAAGGGGTAAACTAGCCACTTAAATAGCCTAAACCTATTTTAAAATACTATTAGGTGCTCCTAGCCGTTAGTAATCTATAGCTTATAAAATACTATATAAATATTTACCTTTATAAACTAGTGTACTTAGGATAAGAAATAGAGTGTTTCCTTAATTAATAAGAGAGAATAGTAATCCTATGCTATTATCTTATTAAGAGTATAGTAGTTTATATAAAAACGCTAACCCCTATTAGCCTTTTTAATAAGAAGGACTAGAGCTATAGCTAATAATAAGCTAGCATAGATCTAACCTTTATCTATTAAGTCTATAATTTAGCGCCTAACCTTTAGAAGCTAGTCCCTTAGTATATTATATAGTAGTCCCTAAGGGAGCGTTAGTTTAGACCTATTCTAATTCTTATATAAGTATATATAGTAATTAAGGGACCCTTAATAAGGAGGAAGGCTATTAGCTCTAGCCTTATTAAAAAGGTCTATAAAGTTAGCTAACTCCTTAGGTAATATTAATATATCTAGGCTATTAGGTTTTATCTTAGGCACTATAATTTATAGTACTATTATTATCTCCCTAAGGCTTATGGTAATAAATGTTATAGAAGTGTCCCTCCTATAGTATACCTAGTGTGCTTCTATAGTATATAAGGACTTAATAATCCCCTATACTAGAGTCTTTACCTTATATATAGAGGCTTTAGAGATATATAAGCCCTTTATTACTCTAATAACTAATTACTATTTAGCTATATAAATAACTATATTATAATATTCTAGCTATAGTATCCTAAGTATAATATCTTATATAAGGCCTAGGATAATATATAAATACACTAATAACTCCTAGCTATTAATATCTATTCTAGTGCGTACTATATAAGTAATTAAGGAGGTATCCTCCTATACTCTCTTTCCCTTTCTTTTTATTTTCACTATAGTCTAGATATATTTTCTTTTTAGTAAATATATAAGCTCTAGGCTAAACTATTTTACTACTAACTTACTTATAGCACTATAATAATTATAACTATAATTAATTTAAATATTAATATAATAATATATATTAAAGAGTATAGGAATTAAGAATAGTAATTAGTCTATATATTATACTATATCCTATTCTAACTCTATATAGCTTAAATAGTTATCCTATATTATAGTATATAGTTAGCCTCCTTGCCCTTATATAAGACTTTACTTAAGGGCTACTTATTTTCTATAAGGGGAATATTTACCTCCTTATTTACGCTTTCCTTATCTGCTTTATATAAGTTAATACTAACCTATAGGTAATAAGGCAGGAGAAAGGTATACTCTTAAATATAGTAGTCCTTAGATTTATATTATAAGTAGTATTTTTTCTAATAGCATTTAGCTAACTTTACTTCTAATACCTATTTAGCCTATTATATATTTATAGTAGGCTTTAGACTTTTCTCCTTCTTAACTAGCCTATTTTATTTTCCTAATTAAGTCCTTACTATATATACCCTAGTTATTAGTATATTACCCTTATAGTTAGTCTAAGGTATAAGTTTAGCTAGCTATAGTCTATATTAAAACTAGTACTTATTCTCTATAGTAAGGGCCTTAATATTAACTATAATCTTATAGTACTATATAATAGCTATATACTATATACTCTAGCTAATACCCTAGCTTATACTAATTTCTCTTAAATACTTATTAAGTGCTTATTAAAGCTTTACTAGCTTTATATTATCCCCCTAATAATCCTCTCTTACTAATAAAAGCTTCTTTATAAAGTAAATAAAGAATATAGAAAATAGCTTCCCTAAGCCTTATTTTATCTAGTTAAGCTCTATAAAGGCTATCTCCTATTTATATAAATTAAAGAATATAAACCTAAGGTACTCTAGAAATTTAGCTAGGTTAAAATTATAAATACTACCTTATTTAAAGAAAGTAGCTACCTAGAACTAGACTTTAGAGAATAGGTTCTAGTAAATAAATATTTACTTATTCTTATTAGTTTTAATAAAGTCCTTATTTACCTATAGCTTATATTCTATTAGGAACCTTTATATAGTAAATAAGGCCTTATTACTATTATATAAGTTATCTATAAGAATAGGTTTTTATTTTACCCTAGGTATAGTTAAGACTAGGTTAAAGGTAAGAGATAAAGTAAGGTTAACTATTAGGGTATTAGGCTAGGCTATAATAGGTAATTAAGTTAAAGGTCCTATAGTGTTTATAGCTATGTATTATTAAAGGCATATAAGCTTCGCTATTTACTTATTAAGCATAAGTTAAAGCGTTTTAAATTAGGCTTATTAAGCTACTAGTAGTACTATAGTATTAGATAGAGAAGTTATTATCCCTTAGCTAGGTTAGTCTTATAGTTAAAGCATGTCTATTATATTTATTAATATATCTATCAGTATTTCTATTATATCTTTTAGTAGTTATTAAAAAGAACTAAAGGAAGTCTTTTAATTATTATAGACTAGCCCCTAGGTAACTATAATAGGGTATTAATATAGTATTAAGAGACTTAAGGAGAAAGAAAAAAGAATAAGAGGCTATCCCTAGTAGTGCCCCTTATACCCCTTAGGCTACTTATATAAGCCTCCTTTCCTTACCCTAACTGCTTCTGCCACTCCCCTCTTTAACTACTATACGGACAATGCTTAGGCAAAGCCCAAGCCCTTACAGGAATATAATATAGTATAAAGAAAACTAAAAATAAACTACTAAAGTGTTTAGCCTAGAGATAACTATTTACTACTATATACTTAGTATTATTATTAAGGGTTTTCTAATAAAGTATATATTTATTAAGAACTTAGTAATAAAGATTAAAAAAGTAAATAAAGTAAATATAATTTAGGTAACTATAAGATACCTCTAAGGTAAAGGCACTTAGTAAATTACCTTAATTCTTAGACTAGCTAAAGTTAAAGATACTAATAAAATATACTAAGATAAAATAATATTTAAAGTAAAGCTATTCTAAGCTAAACTATATAATAAAACCTTATAACCTAAGTAGTGCTATAATTACTTCTAAATAAAATATATTACTAAGTTTTATAAGGTAATACTAAGGTATAGTAAGTATAAAGCTAGCTAGTATAAGGATAAAGAGGTATTATACCTTATAATAAATAAATAGCTTAAGGAAAACTATATCCTATACTTTAGGCTATACCTAGCCTAGTTTAAAGTTTACTTAGTGCTAAAAGAGAAGTAAAATATAGTAAAGGTAAAATACCTAAAATAACCTTCTTACTTTACCTTTAACTCCCCTAGTAAGAATATAGTACTAGCTTAAGAGAGAGCTAGTATAGCTATAAAATCTATAGTAATAATAGGAAAAAAACGAGATTACCTTATAAATATAAAATAAAGCGCTAAATAGCTAAGAGCTAGAAGTATTAGGTATTATATAAAATAACTTAAAGCTAGAATAAAACTAGTATAAGATAGCTAAGACTTACTACCCCCCCCCTTAATTAATATAGTAATATTATAAGTCCTTTTCTAAAATATAAATAAGAAAAATAGCCTAATATATATTATACTTTATTACTAAACTAATATAGATATAATAGTAATCTAAGAGTAGGAATATATAAAATATTTATAGCCCTTTATACTAGGCATTACCTAGTTTTAACTTACATACTATAATAAGTATAATACTATATATATAAATAAGAAATATAATATAAGGTTATAGTTAGCCTAGGGAAGGCTTAATTAGTTACTAGTAAAAATATAAGAGATTAATATTTATTCCCTTTACTTAGAAAGCTATAGTAATAACTAAAACACCCCTATATAAGATATTAATATAAAGGCATTATATAACTAAAGTATATTTATAGGAGACTTTAACTAAAAGCACTCTGTCTAGGATAAGCTAAATAAAATAACTAATAAAGTAAATAAACTACTAAAACTTATAAGCTAGTAAAGGCTTAAACTAGTAATACCCTAAGGGGAACTTACTAGATAATAGGAGAACTTACTAGATAATATAAGGATAATAAGGATAGTACTATAGACTTAGTGTAGGTAACCCTAGATATCTAAGTTTACTATAAAGACATAAAAGACCTTATTAAATCTAACTATATCCCGTAGCTAATTAGCATCTTCACTAACCTATAGGATAGTACCTTATAGACCCTTAAGCATATATAAAATACAATAGATAAACTATATATAAAGGCAAAAGTAGTAATATATTTTTAACCTAAAAATGCCCTAAACTTATAAGATAAAGAAGGGATAAATATATATATTACTTAGCTTATTATAAACATATAATAAATAGTAAATAAGGTAGCCTTATAAAAGCCCTAGGGGCTCCCTAGCTTAGAGGTATAGTAGTTAAGAATAGCTAAAGAGGTAGTTACTAAAGCTAGGTAAGTAAAGAGATAATAAAGATAATAAAGAATAAAAGCAAACTAATAAGTTTACACTAAGGTAAATAAGAATTAGGAATAAGTTATTAGGATAAAAAGAAAAAATATATAGAGGAAAACCCTATAAAAAGCTAATATATAAAGAAAGGATAAGGGAGTATAAAGCCTTAAGAGATAGGCCTAGCTCTAAAGCTAGGCCCCCCTAGAACTAGAGCTTTGCATGTAGTGTAGTAAATGTAGTATTTTGGCTTTCGTTGTAATATGTAGTGTAGTAGATTTTAGTGTGGTGTAGTATTAGTAGAAAAAAAAGTGGGGTATTATATAGTTTTATAATATTCCTTAGATTTTTCTTAATTAAGTTAATATTAGCTGTTTTTTTATTATAATTTAGTTATTTAGTTATAAATTCTTAAAGTTTAAGATTATTTAGATTATTAAGCTAATTATAGGTATATAGAAGCTAAATAAGGTATATTTTAGTTTATAATTATAACCTATTTTTTTCCCTTAATTATAGAGGTTACTTTATCTTAATATCTTTTTCTTTAGATTTACTATTTATTTTAGTATGCTTTTTTTGCTTAAAATATAGGAATTACCCTAAAGAAATTATTTTTTATTATATATAAATAAGACTAAAACTCTAATAATATTATATATATATATATATAACTATCTTATTAATAAGAGAATAATAAAATTAAACTAATAAAGAAGTTTCTAGTAATATAGCTATTTTATTAGAGTTATAAATAATTATATTAACTTTAAGGGTTTTTTTAGTAAAAGAAATAGTAAAAGTACTAAGTAAAGTTACTTAAAAAGAACTTAACTATTTAATTATAGATTTAATAAATATATATAATGAATTTTCCTTAGTATTAAAGTTATTTAAAAATAAGCTTTAAAAGTAAGTTAAATAATATAGATTATCTTTAGTTTTCTTACTTAGTAATATAATTTTTTCTAAAAACAGGTCTAAAAGTGGGTCTAAAAGTGAGTCCTTATACCTATAGGTAACTTCTTTATAGCTTTCTTACTTAAATACATGATTTTTACTTAAAAAGAGAAATTTATATAAAAGTAGGTCTAAAAGTGGGTCCTTATACCTATAGGTAACTTCTTTATAGCTTTCTTACTTAAACATAAGATTTTTACTTAAACAAAGGAATTTTTATAAAAGTAAGTCTATAAATAGGTCTTTATAACTATAAGTAACTTCTCTATAGCTTTCTTACTTAAATATATAATTTTTACTTAAAAGAGAGGGATTTTTATAAAAGTGAGTTTATAAGTAAGTTATTATAGCTATAACTTACTTCTTTATAGCTTTCTTACTTATATATATGATTTTTACTTAAAGGAAATACTTATTAATACTAATAGCTAATAAATTTATAAGCTATTATAAGCTATTATAAGCTATTATAATTTATTTATTTTCTTAATACTACAAATACTACAAAATACTATAAATACTACATGTAGTAAAAAAATTTCCTTATAGTGTAGTATGTAGTGTAGTGTAGTATGTAATGTAGTGTAGTGTAGTACAAAGCTCTGCCTAGAACTACTTAGGTTACTAAAGCTAGAGAGAACTAAAAATAACCTAAACCTAGCTACTATATATAAGAATAAAGTAAGTATGCTAGCATAAAGATTCTTCCCTAAGCCTATAGTAAATCTCTCCTATATTCTAGATCTTACTTTCCTAGAGCTAAATAATACGCTATTTCTAGATAAAGAATAATTTAAAGTAAAGAACTTATTAGATATCTTATTAAATATAGCTAGCTAGAAGGTAATAGGTAATAATAAACTCCTAGTAAGCCTTATTAAAGCTAGTAAAAGAGGCTATAGCCTAACTCTTAAATACTATTCTTAAAGTAAGATACTTCCTAGCCTAATTCTAGACTACTAGAGTAATAGTAATTAGAAACTAGGTAAGATAATAAAAGAGATAAAGAGAGCTAATATATAGAGACTTATCTCCTTACTAAATATTATTAGGAAAATTATAGAAGTAGTAATTATAAAATAACTTATAGCCTTTACTAAGGCAAAAGGACTTTTTCTAGAACTATAGATAGGAAATAGGATAAATAGGTTAACAAAGATAGTAATTAGGGTCTTAGTAAAATACATAAGAGAGGCCTAGGGTAAAGGTAAAATTGCCTTACTAGCCTAAATAGATATTTTATTTACCTTTAATAAAGTTAGCTACCTATACCTAATTACTTTGCTAATCTAAATAGAAATCCTATACTAGCTAATAGCTATAATATAAAGCTTCCTAGTAAATAAAATAAGCTAGCTTAGCTTTAATAGTAAACTCTTTAAACCCTTTAGGATTAAAGCTAGTACCTTATAAGGATTACCCCTCTTACTAATTCTCTTCTTCCTTTACTTAGTAAAACTTTATATATACCTCTAAGCAGAGTATTGTTTGTAGTGTAGTTAGTGTAGTTTTTAGGAAAAACTTGTATTTATAGTGTAGTTTTTTTTTTCTTGTAGTTAATATATTATAGTTTTTTTTTATAGTTAGTGTATTATAGTTTTTTTTTTTTTTTATAGTGTAGTGTATTATAGCTTTTTTTTGCTTATAGTGTAGTGTAGTTAGTGTAGTTACTAATTACACTAACTACAAAAACTACAATGTAGTGTTAGTAAAAGAAAGTAGGCCTTTTTATTATATAATGTTATTATAAGGATTAAAAGAAAGCTAGTTATATAGAAGCTTTTATTATTACCTATTTTACTTAATTAGTTATAGAATTTATAATATTTACCTTTTTTTAATTTATACTTTTTTTTTGTACTTTTTTTAAATTTATTACTTAAAGATTAATACTTTATTAACAAAGAAGTCCTAAAATATTAGTGATAAAAGAAGGATATTTATATAATATTAGTAATATATTTTAAAAAAAGGCTTCATTTATTATAATAGCTTTTAGGTATATAACTTATTATATAATATTATATACTATTTTTAAATATAGTATTTAATTATAATAAATTTATAGCTTCTTTTATATTAGGTAATATAAGATATATATAATATAATTAGTATAATATTATTATAAGAGATTTACTATACTTAAAACTAATACTTTTTATATAGAAAATACTTTTTTATAAATAAAAATCAATTATTTCTTAGTAAAATTTATAGAAAAAGCTATGAATTAGCTACATTTATATAATTTTAAAGCTATAGGTATACTATTTTAATTTTATGGAGTAAATATAAAAAAGTGGGTCTAAAAGTAAGTCTCTAATGGTTTGATTAGTCTTATTAAACTGTTTAGTTAATTGCGTTATTTGTGACTCACTTGCTTAGCTAAGTAAAAAAAATTTTAAGGAGGGGTATTCCCTTACTTTCTCTTTTCTTTCTTTCTTTTCTCTTTTCTTTTTACCTTAGTAAATCTAAAAAAAACATTTAGAAAAACCTTTATATAGTTAAGCGAGTTACATTACTATTACTTGTGTTTACTCTTGTTTTTATAATCTTTTTACTTTTTAAATAAGTTACAAAACCCCTAAAAAAAACAAAAATCAGGAAAAATTAGGAAAAATCAGAAAAATCAAAAACAAATCGGAAAAATCGGAAAAATCAGAAAAAATATCGGAATTTAATCCAGACTCTTCCTCTTGCATCTTAGATAATAATTCTAAGTCTTCTAGCTAAGTTAAAGCTAGAAGACTTCTAGGATTATACGAAAAAGCCCCTGAAAATCAACCTAGCTATTATTTTATTTCAAAAGCATATATTTTCACTTCTAATTTATTTGATTTTTAGTTATCTAAAATTAAATATAATAAAGAGAGGGAAGTTATATACTTTTGTACGCAAGATAGCTACTCTTATAGCTTTAAATGTAAAGCTAAGCGATTTTAAGCTTCTAATGGTGTTAGCCACTATAAAGCTAAATATCCTGAGGTTATTACTTCTAAATTAAAGAAAAAAAACCTTTTAAGGTTACTTATAAGTAAATAATTCTATGTATTTACTATTATTTCCTTTTACTAACTATTCTTAGTACCTAAAATCCAATAAGATTCACCACCTAATACACAAGCCTCTTTAACCTCTTATTTTTCTATAAAAAGGCCTTAAAATAATACGATTATTGAGGAATTTTCATCTAAAAAGGCTATTACTCTAGTTATTAAATTTATACTAGAGAATAATATCTCTTTTACTATTATAAATAGTAAATCCTTTAAGGAATTACTAGAATATTATTCTAGGTAAGTATTCCTTTAATTTTATTTAGAAATAAAAGCTAATCTTAGTATTAGAAATAATAATCTAGCTTCCTTACTAAGCTATTAAACAATTATACATAGAATTAATTCTATATATAATTCCTCTAAGCATTAGATTATTTAGCAAATCTAACATCAGTTACAATATCAAGGTCTTATATCTATTTAATTAAATATTTAGATATCTATAAATTCTAAGTCTTACTTAGGAGTTATAGCAAGTTAGATTAGCCTTACTTTTAAGCTTAAATATAAGCTTATAGGTAAGATTCCCTTTTCTAATTCTTTTTATTCTTATTTATTAATATTATAACTTATAGGCTTTAAATATCTATCGAATTCTCATACTAGGGCTTATATTCATTAATGCTTTAATAATCTTATTAGAGATTATAGTTTAGACCCTAAGTATATCCTTAGGTAAGTTATTAGTCTTATACTAATAGATTTTATTAGGAATCAAAATAGTAGCTAACTTTTTATAGTTTTACTAGGGATAATAGCTCTAATAATAATACTTTTTTAACTTCTTATATTAATAAGAATTATAATAGTATTATTCATAAGCCATATAATATCTGATGTATTGCACATGTTTTTAACATTATTGCAAAGGATATTATTACTAAATTCATAAAATTAACCTCTTTAAAGGAAGATCTAGAATCCTATAGAAATAGTGAATATCTTTACTATTCTACTAAGGATATCTCTTCTATTAGAGAGAGGCAAGATTTTAAGCAATTTAAATCCTTAGCAAATAGTAAGTAATTTATTATAATTATTATAATTACTTTTACTAATATCTCTATAGGCTTACTAGGCAAAGTTAAAAGACTTGCTATTATTATTAAGAATAACCAAGGATTATATAAACTTTAGCTAAAATCTCTACAAAAGGCAAAAAGAGAAGGCTATATTGCTAAGAATTGCAATATTATAAGAATTCCTTTAGGTAAGTTATTCTTATTATATTATTTACTATATTAGACTTAATACTAATCCCTTTATATTTATAGCTAATAAAACAAGGTAGAATTCAACCTATAAGATAATTAATACTTCCTTAGAGCTAAAGGAAGCTATTATTCTTCTTAATAGAGAGTCTAATATAGCTGCTTTAAAAGATACTATACTAACTGCTTAAGAATAAGCAGATTTAGTAACTTTAAGTAGTATATTAGAGGTCTTCTATAAACCTACTATTATACTTTAAAGCCAGAAGTATAATACTCTAGGTTTAGTCCCACTTTTTATTATTAGGATATATAAATATCTTACTAATATAAAAGAGGACTAAGAGGCCTATATTCATTAGGTATTTGCTCTTTAGTTCCCTTTTCCCCTTTATTTATTATATATTAACTAATTTGGTATTATAGAAGGTTTATAACCCTCGAGGCAAGATCTTTATAGCCTCTATAAATAAAGGCTTAGATAAACTTAGTAATTATTTTCCATAAGACATGGATAATAATTATAACTTTTATAAGCCTTATTTATATGCTATGCTACTAGATCCTAGGCTTAATCTTGTTACTATACAAGATAAGCTTAACTTACAAGCAAGGACTAGAATAAGGCTATTAGAAGACTTACAAAAAGAATATAATTTGTAAGTATTATTATTATTATTATTATTACTATTATTACTAATAGATTTACTAGGATTTTACCTACCTACAAAGAGAATTAGGCTAATCAAAGCCTAGGCTCTGAAAATTCAGAGTTAGAAAATACCCAATTTCAAGTGGAAATTGGAGGGCCTAGTTAGCCTAGGACTTTTAATAATCTAAGGCCTAAACTAGCTTCTAAGCTATATAAAGGTTTATTTATGAACGAGAGAGATAAATCAATTTAAAAAACTAGAAAAAACGAAATCTCTACTAAGCTAGAAGCTAAAGAAGATAAGGTAAGCTAAAGCTAGAGTTCCTTAATATTATATTAATTTACTAATCTTATTATAGGAGGATATCTTTAAATAGTGGGAAGATAACCTAAAATCTTTCCCTATTTTAAGTAAAATTGCTAGAAAGTATCTAGCTATTCCTGCTACTTCTAGTGCTATTAAAAGTACTTTTAATACTAGGGGGAATATTATTACAAAAAGAAGAACTTCCTTAAAGCATTTTACTATTAAGGAATTAATTCTTTTAAAGAATTGGCAAAAAGAGAATAATATTATGATTAAGCAATATTCAGAGCTTTATAATTACTATAGCTCTTTATTAGAGGACTCTAAAGATTTCTCTCAGGAAATCTCTAAAGATTCTTCTAAAGATTCTTCTAATGAATCTTTAGAAGATATTTATTCTAATTTAGAATAAGTGTATAATAGGGGTTTTTTCCTGGTTTAGTCTAGTTTCCCCCTAATATACTTTTTTAACATTATTACTTTTTTTAACATTATTACTATTATTACTATTATTTTTAAAAACATAAAAAAGAAAAGTATTTTATTTTATTAATATTTTTAAAAACCTTAAAATACTAAGTTATTAAAAACTATAGCTTTTTCTATAGTAATTTCCTTATACTTACTTATATTTATATTTAAGTTATTTATTAACTATTTAATTTTCATTAAACTTTAACACTAATATTATTATTATTTTTTTAAATATTTTTTTAAAAAAAGAAAAGTATTTTATTTTATTAATATTTTAAAAACTTTAAAATACTAAGTAATTATAAATTATAGCTTTTTCTATAGTAATATCTTTATACTTAATTATATTTATCTTTAAGTTATTTATTTACTATTTAATTTTAGTTAAACTTTAACACTTATAACACTATAAGCTATTATAAGCTATTATAAGCTATAATATTACTAAATATAAGAAAATACTACAAATACTACAAAATACTACAAATACTACATATAGTAAAAAAATCTCCTTATAGTGTAGTATGTAGTGTAGTGTAGTACAAAGCTCTGCTTATAGCTTAGATTCTTATTAAGAAAGTAACTTATAAATATAAGAACCTATACTTATAAACCTTATTTACTATCTTTAATAATAACTTTAGAGAATAAAACTAAGAGATATTTAAAGTAATAAATCCTAGAGCTATAAAGATTCTTTAGGATTTCCTTTTCTTTAGTAATATTTATATAGACTTATAAAGTTACTAAAGGATTATAGTATTACTTAAAGATATTATTAACTATAATAGATTTTATAATTAAAATAAAGAAAAGATATAGGAAGTTAAAAGGAAGTATTTTACTTTTAAGAAGTAAACTAAAGACTAAGACTTTTATAAAGACTTTCTCCTTATTAATATCTTTTTTCTTAAAGATTAACTAAAGTAATAAATCAATCTAAGGTATTCCTAATCCCCTTAACTATTATAATCTCTCCTATTTTATTCCTAGACTTTATTATACTAATCCCTAAGTATACTAATTATATAGTAAAGGCATAATAATAAAGGAAATTCTCCTATTATAAGCCCTTAACTATAGGCTTAAACCCCTTTTATTTTCTCTCCTATAACTAAGTATTATAATTCCCTTTTAAAGTAAAGGACTATAGTACTTCCTTAATAAGAATTAACTATTCTTATTCCCCCTTAAGAGATAAGTTAATCTTTATTAAAGTAATTACTTAATCTTAATAAGTTCTATAATAATAAGAGTATTAAGTATAGTACTAAGGAGTATAATATTCTTAATATAAAGCTCTTAACTTATTAAAGGAAGTGTAAGATACTAGGTATTATATAAGAATAATTAGGCTATAGTTTTAAGTTTATACTAAAAGGCAAACCTCTTTAGTACTTTCTAGAGAACCTTTTAGGCTAAGGAGACTCTTAAGACTTCCTAAGTCTTATTAGTAAGATTAGATAGAAGTTCAAGATAAATAAATATATATTAGAAAAACTATCTATTATAGGGAAGATTATAATTACTTACTATTATTTAAGAGAACCCTAATAAGTTAAAGATTAAGTGCTTTAAAGACCTTATAATAAAGCTCTTAAGTCTCTAAAGAGTAAACCCTTATAAATCCTAGTTAAAACTAGACCTTTATAGTTAGATTTTAAATACTTATTAAGGAATCCTAGAATATAAGGCCTATATTATTAATTCTTCTATTAATCTCTAATGCTTTTATAAATAAATAAGGAGATCAATTAGTAAATCTAAAGCTTTAATTCATTAGTAATAGTTCCTTATAAAAGCTAATACTAGGGAACACTTTTAGACTAACTATAAATATAATAGTAAGGGTAAGGAAGCTTAATATAGTTAATTTATATTAAAAAAAGTAAGCCTCCTTACCTAAAAAAGTATTATATATATAGTAAAGAAAGTTATTAGTTAACTAAGCACTCTAATAAAGACTAGAAGAAAGTGTTTTAATACTTTAAGAATTACTCTTATATAGATTTAATAGCTTCTTTATATAATATATTCCTTACTTGGTATAAAGTGTCATGGCTTGCACCAAAAGGTTAAGAATGAAGTGATAGCTAAGACTATTGCAGTCGCTGCTAGATAAATGCTAGCTAGGGGCAGGTATATAAAGGTTTAAATCTCTAACCTAGTATTAATAATATGCGTAGTCTTTAATAAATACCTTACTTTATAAGCATATAGCTATCTTATAGCTAGCTAGCCTCTTTATTATTTATATAGCCTAAAGGTTCTTTAAAGACTTACTTTAATAAATATCCTATCTTTAACCTTTACACTCCTAATATAATACCCCCCTTATATATAATTAACTTTAATTATAAAATAAGCTACTTACTTAAGGTATAGTTACTATATTAGAGCTTTATAAGGAAATTAAGATAAGGTACCTTATATCTAGACATATAAGTAAATAAAAAGAAATAATAATAATAATATTACTAATTAAAAATAACCCCTTATTATAGTTAGTAATGTTTAAATAGTAGCTTATATATAGCTTTACTATAGTAAAATAAATGTTATTACCTATTATATAGCTAGGAAAAAAAATATAGATAACCTATATTAATTTTTATAATTAGTTAAATAAATAAGGTACCTAATACTAGGGTTCTAAATAGTCTAACTAGAGGGCTTATATTATAGTTACTATAAGCTTATAGCTATAAGGCATATATGTGTTTAGTAATGCTAATGGTTATAATTATGATTTGGAAATTACCTATATATAGTGCATTAAATTACTTAAGAGGTCTAGGGTTAATATAAAAGAGACTAATTTTCCCCTCTTTTTACACTCTTCCTTTCTTTTATAATATCCCTTAACCTTATAAGTTACCCTTACTAGCTAAGTAATAGCTCTCTTACTACTATTACTTAGTAGTTACTAACCTCTTTTAGTCCCTAATTATTATTATTATTTATCCTTATTTATCTTAGTTTTTTACCCTTATTTAGCTTATAAGTTTATACTCTTATTAGTATAACTTCCCTATCTAGTCTATTATAGCTAACTTATAGCTAGTTTACTATATCCAGAGTATTGTTTGTAGTGTAGTTAGTGTAGTTTTTAGGAAAATTTTATATTTGTAGTGTAGTTTTTTTTTTCTTATAGTTAGTGTAATGTAGTTTTTTTTTTTTTTATAGTGTAATGTATTATAGGTTTTTTTTGCTTGTAGTGTAATGTAGTTAGTGTAGTTACTAACTACACTAACTACAAAAACTACAAATTAGTATTAGTAAAAAAAAAAGTGGGCCTTTTTATTATATAATATTATTATAAGGATTAACAGAAAGCTAGTTATATAGAAGCTTTTATTATTACCTATTTTACTTAATTAGTTATAGAATTTATAATATTTACCTTTTTTTAAGGATTTTACTATAACTAAGGTTATTTATAATATTATACCTTTTTAATAATACTATTATACTTATTACTTTATTTTACTAATATAACTTTAAGAAAAACTAACTTATTCTTTTATTTACTATTACTACTAATTATTTACTATTTCTATAATTTATTATTATTATTTTAATTAAAAATAATACTAGGACTTAGTTTTATATTATATACTATACTTATTATAAAAGGTAGTTAAAGTACTAGGACTAGCTATATAATTAACTATTTAGTAAAAAGAATATATATATACTTATTATAAAAGCTTTAATAACCTTAATTACTATTATTTTACTTTTATTATTATTTTAAAAAAATATAAAAGAGAAAACATTTTTATAATATTAATATTTTTAAAAACCTTAAAATATAAAGTTATTAAAAACTATAGCTTTTACTATAGTAATTTACTTATAATTACTAGTATTTATATTTAAGTTATTTATTTATTATTTATTTTTTATTAAACTTTAATACTAATAATATTATAAGTAATCTTAGTAATCTTAGTAATCTTAGTCATCTTAGTAATCTTAGTAATACTAGTAATCTTAGTAATACTAGTAATATTAGTAATATTAGTATTATAAGCTATTATAAGCTATTATAAGCTATTATAAGCTATTATAAGCTATAATAAGATATAATAAGCTACTTATATTAAGTTTACTAGTAGTTCTTTTTATAGTTTTTTTAAAATAAGTAATAATAATAATTTATAGAAATAGTAAATAATATAATAAGAAGGTTTTTCTTTAAGTTATATTAGGGAAATAAAGTATTAAGTTAAATAGTATTATTAAAAAAGTATAATATTATATATAACCTTACTTAGTTATAGTAAAATTAGTAAAATAATAAAATATTATAAATTCTATAATTAATTAAATAAAATAAGTAATAATAAAAGCTTTTATATAACTAGCATTCTTTTAATCCTTATAATACTAATAACTAATAAAAAGTCTAATACTACATTTGTAGTGTTTGTAGTTAGTGTAGTTTAGGAAAAAAAATTTGTAATATAATGTATTATAGTTTTTTTTTTTGTAGTTAGTGTAATGTAGTTTTTTTTTCCTTGTAGTTAGTGTAGTTTATAGTATAGTGTAGTTTATAGTTTAGTTACTACACTACACTACAAATACTACACTACACTACACGTTTTAGTGTAATACTCTGACTATATCTAAGTCTTATACCTAAACTTTACCTTTATTAATACCTTAAGAAAATCTATTAACTAAAAAATCTTCTATAAAGTCTTCTATAAAGTTTTCTCTAAAGTAAACTTCTTCTAAAATCTTATTATAAGTTTATTATATTCTTATAGTATTTCTATTACTAACTTACTACTAGTAAAATAACTTTAAAGAAAATTTTATATATACACTATTATTAGTAAGTAATAATATAGAATATTCTCCTAAAAAATAGCACTTATAAGATTCTAGGATACTTTATTAATAAAAAAACCTTTTTAGCTAAATATAATAAATCTTTAAGTATAACTTTTTTACTTACTTATTACTTCTTTATAGCTAATATTTAATAGGCTATTTAATAAAATATACTTATTACTTCTAAAATAATAAAAACTATATTATAGTATATCTCTCTTAAGTAAAATTTACTTACTTATTACTAATATATTACTAGACTTTAGCTTAAATTATATAGCTTTATAATAAGCTATTTAAACTTATTAAAGCTACTTCTAAAGATAGCTATTACTATTAAAATAAAGTAAGTATAATTCTATTACCTAGATACTAGATTACTACTAACTTACTACTAGCTTATTATAAAAGTAAAGAAAAAGCTATAAAATACTATCCTAGTTTATAAAAATTCTAATAAGTATAGTTATATTTACTATACTTAAATATTTACTAATATTACTTATAAGGTAAAATATAATAAATATACTATAATAGTATTACTAAGTAATACTATAAATCTAAAGACTTAGATTAATATTTTAAACTATTTTTGCTTTATAGCCTAAAATATCCTAAAGGTAAGCTTTCTTAATATATATAGCTAATACTTAACTAACTTACTAGTAGTTTATATTAAATACTATTAATTTACTTAAATATATTAGTCTTATTAAGCTACCTAGTATACTTTAGGTTTATATATATAAAGAGGGGGATTTTAATAATAAAAATACTCCTAAGGCCTCTTTCTCTATAGCTCCTATAGCTATTACTAATAATAAGGGACTAGTAGTCTTAGGGGCTAACTTTATTATAAAGGGATAAGTGCTTAGTAGCTATATAATAGATTATTTAAGTTATCTAAGTAAATTAACTTTATTTTCTAATATCTTTAGTGTATTAAGTTATAAAATATAATTATCTTATATTAACTTTATTACTTAGCTATTACTTATAGTTATTAATAATTTCTCTAGTAATAAAATCCCTTTTTAATACCTAAGAATTCTCTAAAGTATTATAACCCTTTTATTAAACTAGATATTTATAATACCTTCTATTATAGTAATATAAAATAATTCTCTTAACTTTAAACTCTTATTTATTATCTTTAATAGTATCTTATAGTAAGGATATATCTTCTATATTTATTAGGTTTCCTTTAAAAGGTTTAAGACTAGTAATATTAAATATATTATATAATTAAGTCCTAGGTAGTAATTTTAATTAATATACTAATCTATAACTCCTAATTACCTTTTTAATCTTATAAGGGCCTAGATACTTTATAGCTAGCTTCTTACTAAGGTATCTTAGGTTAATGTTTTTTTTATTAATAATAAAACATAGTTACTAACTTTAAACCTTATTAGAGTTCTCTTCTAGTTATAATATTTTTTATACTAAGTTTATAAGTTACTTAAAAGCTACTTAATTATAGTATGCTTCTCTCTTAGTGCTAAAATCTTACTTTTAGCTTAATTATTTACTTAAGGGATATTTACTATTACTTACTATAGACCTCTAGGATTATAACCTTATAATACCTTTACTAGTGTGTAGCTATGCGTTAAGTAATTGCTTATATTATACGTAAATTACACTATTAATAGGTTATTTACCTAATTAGTCTATTTAGCATAAGTAAAAGCCCTTAAATAATATTCTAAGACCTAGTTTAAACGTTCTATCTAACTATTTATCTAGGGGTAAAAAGCGGTGCTAAGTAGTTGCTTTATTATAAGAAAATAATAAAAAGTTATTTAGAAACCACTTGTAAGGGCTTAGGCTTTGCCTAAGCATTGTCCGTATAGCAGTTAGAGAGGGGAGTGGCAGAAGCAGTTAAGGTAAGGAAAGGAGGCTTACATAAGTAGCCTAAGGGGTATAAGAGGCACTACTAGAGATAGCCTCTTACCCTTTCTCCTTTCTCCTTAAGTCTCTTAATACTATATTAATGCCTTATTATAGTTACCTAGGGGCTAGTTTATAATAATTAAGAGACTTCCTTTAGTCCTTTTTAATAACTACTAAAAGATATAATAAAAATACTAATAGATATATTAGACACGCTTTAACTATAAGACTAACCTAGCTAGGGGATAATAACTCCCCTATCTAATGCTATAGCACTACTAGTAGCTTAATAGGCGTAATTTAAAACGCTTTAACTTATACTTTATAAGCAAATAGCAGAGCTTACGTGCCTCTAATAACATATAGCTACAAACACTATAGGACCTTTAACCTAACTACCTATTATAGCCTAGCCTAATGCCCTAATAGTTACCTTACTTTACCTCTTACCTTTAACCTAGCTTTAACTATACCTAGGGTAAAATAAAAACCTATCCCTATAGGTAACTTATATAATAGTAATAAGGCCTTATTTACTATATAGAGGTTCCTAATAAAATATAAACTATAGGTAAATAAGGACTTTATTAAAACTAATAAAAATAGCTAGATATTTATTTACTAGAACTTATTCTCTAAAGTCTAGTCCTAGGTAGTTACTTTCTTTAAATAAGGTAGTATTTATAATTTTAACCTAGCTAAATTCCTAGAATACCTTAGGTTTATATTCTCTAATTTATATAGATAGAAAATAGCCCTTATAGAGCTTAACTAAATAAAATAAGGCCTAAGGGAGCTATTTTTTATATTCTTTATTTACTTTATAAAGAAGCTCTTATTAGTAAGAGGGGATTATTAGGGGGATAATATAAAACTAGTAAAGCTTTAATAAGCGCTTAATAAGCGTTTAAGAGAAATTAGTATAAGCTAGGGTATTAGCTAGAGTATATAGCATATAGCTATTATATAGTATTATAAGATTACGGTTAATATTAAGGCCCTTACTATAGAGGATAAGTACTAGTCCTAACGCAAACTATAGCTAGCTAAACCTATACCCTAGACTAACTATAAGGGTAACACACTAATAACTAGGGTTCGTATAATAAGGACTTAATTAGGAAAATAGAATAAGCTAGTTAAGAAGGAAAAGGGTCTAAAGCTTACTATAAATATATAATAAGCTAAATAGGTATTAGAAGTAAAGTTAGCTAAATACTACTAGGAGGGATATTACCTATAATATAAATCTAAGGACTACTATATTTAGGAGTGCACCTTCCTCCTACCCTATTACCTATAGGTTAGCATTAACTTATATAAAGTAAATAAGGAAATCGTAAATAAGGAGGTAAACATTCCCCTTATAGAAAATAAGTAACCCCTAAGTAAAGTCTTATATAAGGGTAAGGAGGCTAACTATATACTATAACATAGGATAACTATTTAAGCTATATAGAGTTAGAGTGGGATATAGTATAATATATAAACTAACCACTATTCTTAATTCCTATACTCTTTAATATATATTATTATATTAATATCTAGATTAATTATAGTTATAATTATTATAGTGCTATAAGTAAGTTAGTAGTAAAATAGTTTAGCCTAGAGCTTATATATTTACTAAAGAGAAAGCATATCTAAACTATAGTAAAAATAAAAAGAAGGGGAAAGAGAGTATAGGAGAACACCTCCTTAATTACCTATATAGTACACACTAGAATAAACATTAATAGCTAGGAGTTATTAGTATATTTATATATTATCCTAGGCCTTATATAAGATATTATACTTAGGATACTATAGCTAGAATATTATAATATAGTTATTTATATAGTAAAATAGTAATTAGTTATTAGAGTAGTAAAGGGCTTATATATCTTTAAAGCCTTTGCGCGTAGGGTAAAGACTTTAGTATAGGGGATTATTAGGTCCTTATATGCTATAAAAGCACGCTAGGCGCACTATAGGAGGGACACTTCTATAATATTTATTACTATAAGCCTTAGGGAGATAATAATAGTACTATAGATTATAGCGCCTAAGATAAAACCTAATAGCCTAGACACGTTAATGTTACCTAAGGAGTTAGCTAACTTTATAGACCTTTTTAATAAGGCTAGAGCTAATAGCTTACCTCCTTATTAGGGGTCCCTTAATTACTACATATGCTTATATAAGAATTAGGATAGGTCTAAACTAACGCTCCCTTAGGGACTACTATATAATATACTAAGGGACTAGCTTCTAGAGGTTAGGCACTAGATTATAGACTTAATAGATAAGGGTTAGATTTATGCTAGCTTATTATTAGCTATAGCTCTAGTTTTCCTTATTAAAAAGGCTAATAGGGGTTAGCGTTTTTACATAGACTACTACGCTCTTAATAAGATAATAGCCTAGGATTACTATTCTTTCCTATTAATTAAGGAAACACTCTATTCCTTATCCTAGGTATACTAGTTTATAAAGGTAAATATTTATATAGCGTTTTATAAGCTATAGATTACTAAGGGCTAGGAGTACTTAATAGCGTTTTAAACTAGGTTTAGGCTATTTAAGTAGCTAGTTTACCCCTTTAGCCTAGCTAGTATACTAGTAATATTCTAATATTATATTAATAAGTCCTTAGGGGATATATTAGGGGACTTTATTATAGCGTACTTAGATAATATCTTAGTTTACTTAGGGGGATTAAGAAAAGACTATATAGCTAAGGTCTAGTTAATATTAGGCTACCTAAGGGATATAGGTTTATACTTAGACCTTAATAAGTCTATATTTATAGTAAAGGAGGTTTAATACCTAGGATATATTATTATAGTAGGTTATTCTATTTATTTAGACTTAGCAAAGGTTATAGCTATTAGGGAGTAAGCAGCCCTAATAAAACTTTAGGGGGTCTATAGCTTCCTAGGGTTTACTAACTTTTACTATAACTTTATTAGTAACTTTTTAGAACTAGTAGCACTACTAATATAATTAACTAAGAGAAATATCCCTTTTTAATAGGGACCTAAAGAGAATAATACCTTTAATAGGCTAAAAGATACCTTTATTACATACCTAGTACTAGCATAATAAAACCTAGATCTCCCTATAGTAGTAAAAGCTAATTATTTAGGAATAGCTATTAGAGAATACCTTTCCTAGTAAGGCTAGGATAGCATTATATACCTAGTTACCTATTACTTTACTAGCCTTATAACCTTATAAAAGAACTATATAATTTATAATAAGGAATTATTAGCTATTATCTTATGCCTTAAGGCATAGTTAGCTAAGCTATAGGGTGTTTCTAGCCTATTTATAATCTATATAGACTATAAGAACCTAGAGTACTTTATAACTCCCTAGTTAATATTAGAGTAGTAAGCTTAATAGGCAAATACACTTATGCTATTTAATTTTTACCTCTAGTATAAACCTAGTATATAAGTATAGTAACTTAATGCTCTTTCTTAAAGGGAATAGAACTAGAAAGGGGTAACCTCTAGAATAAGATATATCCTATAACCTATTACTATTATATAGCTTTTACTAACACTAGATAAATAGTAAGATAATAGTAGTATAGTATTATTACTAGCTAGTAAGGTTCTCTTTACTACTAAATACCTTTAGACCTTATAGGACTAGGCTATTATCTTAGACCTTATATATAGTATTTAATTAAGGGCTATTTAGGAAGGGGCCTAGAGGTTTCCTATTAAGGCACTTATAAGAGAGTAAGTAGTAAATTATTTTATAAGCGCTTATAGGGCACTCTAGTTTAGGGGCTATACCTAGGTCCTAGTGTAGGAGCCTCTTATAATAACCCTAATATAATAATGCTATAATTTACTAGTAGTAAGGCACCTAGGCTATAACACTACATTCTAAATCTTATAATAGTAGTTTTACTAGGATAGGATATTATAAGATATTACTAGGTTTATTTATAACTATTACTACTATAGTAATTATAAGAGCTATTAATAGCGCTAGGGCTTACTAAAGCCTTTACCTATCCCTAACTAGTTTTAGTTATAAATCTTTATTAACTTTATAATAAACTTACTAGTACTATCCCTAGAAAAGCTATAATACCTAATAGTTATTATAGATTAACTCTTTAAATTTATTTAGCTTAAGGCTATAACTTCTATAGGAGCTAAGGAATATATAAAGAGGTTTAAAATAGTTTAGTAGTGGTTTAAGGGGTCTCCTTAATTAATTATTATAAATTATAGTTTAGATTAGTTAGGAAAGTTTTAGATAATATTATACTCCTTAGTTAGGATTAATTAGTTACTTTTTACATTATATTACCTATAAACTAATAGTAATATAAAGCAAGTAAACTAAGAGGTATAGGTAATACTATATATTATAGTCTCTTTCTTATAGTTTAACTAGCTAGAATATCTAGCTACTTACTAGCTTATAATTAATAATAAGCTATTTTCTATAATAGGAGTTAGCCTAAATAAGCTACTATATAGCTATAACCTAAAGCTAGTCTAAGCACTACTAGATATATTTGCTTTTATAATAACACTAAAGGGGTAAGTAATATAGTTTCTTAAGCACCTCTAGGAGGGTACTTATCTAGTATAAGCTATAATAGCCTATATATAATAAAGGTAGTAAGATATTACGTTTACTTTATATTAGCTAGTAAAATAGTTTTAGGTTAAAAATAAGGTATAGCTTTTACTTAAAAATATTAAAACTAACTACCTCTTATAGAAACTTAATTAAGTAATAGTAAAGTATATAGTTATAAAAGTCCTAATATTACTTATAGTATAGCTTAATGTCCTAAGAGGTATTTACTTAGTATTTTATATAAACCTTATTAAACACGCTATAGAGAACCCTCTCCCTAGTTAGAAGCTTTAGGACTCCTATTTAGAACTAAAATAAGTCCCTATAAAAGGTAATAATAAACTTATTAAGGAATATTAGGTTAAGCAAATCCTAGTAGCTTAAAATGCCCTAGACTAGGGTAAAAGATATAATATACTTATTAAGTAAGTAAGTTATATATAGCCTATATAAAAACTATTAGAGAATATAGTATAAATATAGGCCCTTAATAAGTTTAAGGTAAAATAAGGAGATATATAATATAATAATAGACTAAATTAATTTTAAAAAACTTATATACTTATAAAGACTTTAATAAGCACCTAAGGCACTAAATTACTATGTTTTACTACTATTACTTAATAAGGATAATTATCTATTAAGTTATTACTTAAATTACTAGGAGAAGACAGATAGGGGCATATTACCTTTATCTAGAGTTATACTATAGCTACTATAACTATAGTATTATTATTACTAGGTAATAGTTATAGTATAATAAGTTATTTACCTTATTTACCTTAAGTATAACCTAGGACTTAGATAGTATAAATAAGGTTAGTATAAGGAGTATATATAGGAGGGGGCATAATAGGAGACCTAGTAAGTAAGTAGTAAGTAAGAGAAGGATAACTAAGGGGAGGAGGAGTATTATTTCTAGCTAGGGGATAGCTAGCTCCTAAGGCTCTAGGAATATAATTATAAGTTAAACCTATTATAGAAAGAAGGCATAATAGTTACTAGTAATAATAAGAAGGAGATTTATTACTTAACCTAGTAATTTAAATATATTACTAGATTTTATCCTAGTAATAAGGCATTAAAGCTTAGAGAAGTATAGAAGACTACTTATATATCTCTTTATATATTATAGTTAGTTTACTAATAACTTATTAGTTCTATTAGAATAAAATGCTTATAGCTTACTATATAGAATAAGCTATACTATAGCTAGCTAAAGGGCTAGTGCTAATAAAAGAGGTAACTTTAAGACTAGTTATATTTATTATAGTAATATTAGTAATAGGGGACGCCCTAAGGGCTAACTATATAGGGGCTAGATTAAACTAAGCCTAAGTAAGGAGGGAGTTTTATTAACTAATAAAGTAGTAAAACCTTTAGGATAGTATAGGTATTTTCTTTTTTATACCTAAAGTTTTAGGGACTCTAGGTTTAATAATATATATACCTATAGTAATCTTTACCTTAATATCCTTTAGTGTATAATAGAGATAAAGGTTAGTAAATAAAAGCCTAGTATACTATATATAGAAAAGGTATTACTTCTAATATAAAGGGTATAATTCTCTAGATTTAGGCAAATAACATTCTAGAATACTAGTAATAAGGGCTTATTTTATATATAGCCTATAAGGGCGCTAGACTAATTAGGGAGTAGTATATTAATTATTATTTAAGTTACTCTCTATAAGAAACTTACTAATAGAATAAGCTAAAGGTATAGTAAGACTAGCTAGGGGTAAAGGAGGGTTAAATAGATTATAAGGTATATTCTAATAGGAGAATAATTATTTAAGAAGGAGGTTCTAATAGGATAAAGAGAAAGGTATAATAAAATTATAATAGTAAAGGGATAGTATTATATAAGGGAAGGTAAGATATAAAAAGAAACTAAGTAAGATATTTATATATAGATTTAAACCTATATTAGGTGATTAATAAACTAGTAAGGGCAGGGCTAGAGACTATAATAAATAATAGGTTAGTAAGGTAAACGCGTTATGCGCACTATAAAACTAAGGTATAGAAGTAAGGCAGTTACTATTACTATATAATAGCTAGTAAGGCGGATATATTACGCACCTAATAATAATAAGCAAGGAATAGGATTAATTACCTATAGGATAATTTATAAGACTATTATAAAAAGAGGACTTATTAGACATACCTAAGTAAGGGCATATATAAGGGCTTAGGCTTTGCCTAAGTATTATCTATATAGTAGTTAGAGAGAGAAGTGGCAAAAGTAGTTAGGGTAAGGAAAGGAGGCTTATATAAGTAGCCTAAGAGGTATAAGGGGTATTACTAGGGATAGCCTCTTACCCTTCCTCCTTCCTCCTTAAGTCTCTTAATACTATACTAACGCCCTATCGCAGTCGCCTAGGGGCTAGTCCATAACAAGGCTATTACTTTTTTTCTTATAGGGTTTTAATAAGGGTAATAAAAAAGAAGTTTACTAAAATTAGCACTATTATAACTTTTACTTAAGGAGGGGTATTAGATTCTATAGCTAATTAGGATTACTTTAGCTATATTATATAGTAAAGTGTATATTAGGGCTTATACTGCCTATAACCTATATATATGTAACTTGTACCTTATATGCAATATAAGCTGTCACATCATACAATTTTAACACTAACTGCAGCAGGACCGGAGGACCAGGCAGGAGCGGCCAAGGACGTACGCCACCACGGACACGCCCGGTCAGGGTTAGACTTCGCGTACCCGGTTAATATTCACTAACACCTTCCGCATAATGTTCCTGAAGCCTTCCGGATGGGGAAAGTTAACTGATGACGTGTCGTTTTCTTCAAGAAACTCGAGGCATGGGATCCCCCCACCCCCTTCTTCTTCTTTTTTTTTTTTTTTAAAAAAAAACAGACACGTATTATCCCTAAACAAGTGCAGCTGAATGGGCCGCGGGGTCGTCTTATTTTATCAAAGTACGGAGTAGGCTGCTTACGGGTTATTTCTTTTCGTCTGTCAGGCGATCGCTGGAGCAAATTTGCCACAAGCCCATCGATTAAAGCGATTAATAACTGGCGGCATTCATCCCGTGGGGCCACCGCCACCACTTTGTTTGCCTTGCTTTCGCAACGGCCATGGCTTGGCTCGCGATGACTGAACTCGAACCTGTCCGGGAATGAGATACGACAACTTGACACAACAAGAGCTGGCCTTGTGTATTTTGTACAGTGGGGTCCCAGTACATGTACGCTCTGGCCATCGCCTTTACGCCGACACCCTGGCTGAGGCTGGATGCGGGCAGGGCGGAGCGTTAACCACACGGCGAATCGCCTGGCGACGGGAAACTGATGTGGATCCTCGAACAATGCGCGGGGAGGCTAATAAACGAACCGTAACATGGCTGCCCTGAAAGTGCGGGCGCGGGTGCCGAAAGTGAACAAGAAGTAACCGCTGCCGGCAATTCCGCAAAACTCTCAACTCATTCTTCTTTCACGTGGGAGTCAGGGTCGCCCCAGCAGAGGCTGGAGTGCGGAGATTTCCATCGTATTCATATCAGCACGGACATGTGTATGTACATGTAGTTTAACGGAACAAGATTCTCACATGGAAGCTATTACCACTTCAACACCCCCTTTTTGCCAAGAGAATCAAGCAACCTCACTCGCCTACATATGTACGTTGACGTGGGCAATCAGTATTCGCAAGCTCCGGGATGTGGGCATTTGCGTAAAGGGAAAAAAAAAAGTGCACACTAGCGGCCTCATGAAACCCCAGTAATAGTGAAGCAAGCTACATGTCCACCCAACAAGGAGCATTTGATGGAACAACCAATGCCGCCATTCATGATTGAGCATACCCCGTGTGCACACTGTATCAAGCAGCGGCAATTGCAGCGGTAGATCACAGCCACAAATGTTCCATGATTCCCCGGGATAGAGAGGAATTTTGGCATCGTGGACACCTCTCCCCAAAGGACGTCGTCACCATCACCCCTCGATCCAAATCACAGCTCCCCTCAGCCGCAAAAGCCACCCAGACCGTCCAGCCTTCTTTGCCTAAATTGCGTTTCTTTGTTACGGGGCCATGAATCATGATATCTCGGAAAATCCACGGTTCCTGTAAGCTGCCGTGCCGGCGAAAAGCAGTCCGTCACTTGCTTGGCTGAGACAACTACACATTAGAGATGCATTCTGTTATTTTCCTCGAAGAGGGCTGAGCATAATAAATTCGGCGTTTGCGTTTGAAAGAAAAAAAGACTAGCCGTGTTACTTATCAGCTGTCGGGGCCCCCGGCCGAGCCCCATGGCAGCAGCTTCGGGAAAAGATTGCCGGCAACCAATCTACTTTTTGCTCGATGGTTATCAACTCGGCAGTTCTTCAACCGAGAACAGTAAAACCGTTAATACGAAGCCAGCCTCAAGTAGGCAATGGCTACGATTAGCCCGCGTGATTGGCAGAAGGCAGCCAGAGATACCATGCACTCATATTTCGACTGTGGGTGGGTACAGTATCGGCCGATGCGACTTGTCTCAATGATAGTGGCTATTATGCGCACTCTTGTTGGTGAAGAAATTGACTTCATACGAAGCAGCTCTGCGTCATGACGGTCTCAAGTCCTCACGTAGCACTCGGGGAGGAACACTAACCACGGCCGATTGGAGAGTGAACGTCAGACGCCGTGTCATTCGTTGGCAAATGTATGGCCGCTTTCAGATCCCATTAGGGATGGACGGTGGTATTAGGTAGGAACCATCTGGCACGAAGGGTCCGTGGATAAATCTGCAGCCGTCCATTTAGCATAATATCACTACCAGCGTGTCAACGGATATTAGTCCGTAGACTGTGATCAAACATATACATACTCCGTACAAAATTCGATCGTTTATGTATTAGGACCTTGATTAATATGGGATGTATGTAAGGATGTACATAAGGCCGATGTAGCCAGGAAGGCGCAGCCTGCTGGCCAAGTTGAGCGACATCGGCCACCTGCGTGTGCGCAACGCAATTCGCACCAAAAATTATGCAACAGGCACGCCAGGCACCAGACGCGCCTTGGTGGAACTAGAGGTTGGGTTCCAGCCCGAATCGGGCAATGGCGTGCGAGATGGATGGGCAACCCTCTTGCTCACCAACTTCACGAGTCGGATGGACGGATGGACGGACTGTACAGACAGACGTAGGGCTGAGGTGCTCTGCGGGTTTGAGGCGGATGGGATGGGCACGAGGTATCTGTAATTACGAGGTTCGCTCGGCGGCTGGCTGGCTGATCATGGCCCTCTTCTTTTTTTTTTTTTTTTTTTTTTTTTTTTTTTTTTTTTGGTTCGAGAAATCGAGGAACCAATATTGTAACAGTTCCATTTTGCCGCGTCGCGGACCGGACTGCCGATCGAACGACAAGAATAACAGCCGGACGACCCTGGTACATTTTCTCAGATGCCTCTTTTTTCTTGGCACTTGCCTTCATAATGAATAGACAGACAAGTACTCCGTGCACGCGCCAATCACTTTATAGCTTGCTCATAAATCACACCCAAGACCGAGCGCATCGCGTTTTTTTACAGCACATGTACCAATTATATTCTATCAATCAATACGGACTACCCAGGCAGCGAAAGAGAATTTTTCTCTTATTTCACTCATTATTACCAAGGTTTCTCTTTTCTATAGGATTACCTTGTTTCAATACGGATTAGAGGGAGAGGGAAGCTTACGGAGTACACATGGCTTCTTTCGCAGGATGCTTCAATCAGGGATGATGAGACGACGACGGCGCGCCCCCCCCCCTTCCCCCAGCTCGAGATGGAATACATAACGACTCAAGGCCTGCTGCATGCATGCAGCCTTGCAGGTGCGTGGCCAGGGCAAGCAGCTCCTCTCTCTTGACCAAGTCAACATCGTAGCGACCTGATTAGCGTTTTCATTGGATTTGAGTGGTCCAGAATAGAAACGCTTTTCAGGTGAATTCGACATATTATACTCCGTAGTACCATGTAATGACCATTTCAGGGAGTATACATATACCGAGTAGCAAAGCGCGTCGTCCTTTGTCTCACAAGGCTGTCAAATAGGGCAGGCTGTCGAACTCGTTCCCGTTCGGCGGCCGTCGTTGGGTCCGCTCTCCATCTTCTCGCAGAAGCGGCGGCCGTGATCAGATCAGAGTCAGAACAGAGTCGGGCTCATTGTTGTGCGGAGTCATGAACGGGGCCCTCGAACGGGTCTCGTCTCGTCTTGCAAGTTGAGCATGATACGAGGAGGGAGAGAAAAGAGAAAGAAAAAGTGCTCAGTGAGGTAGTCTGTCCACCTGGTTGCCCTACTTCAGCGCACCGGGCGCGGGCACTCGCGCTGTTCAGGGCGTCTTCGGGGCAACGGGCAACAAGTGTGTTCCCCGTTCCCCGTGCAGCGCCCAGCCCGGCCTTGCTGCACTGGCCCTACTAACCCGTAATTATTATAAGAAGTCCCGCGGGTGTCCCGCGGGTGTTTGGTGGCCTTTCGATGGCGCAGCGGGGGCGTCGTGCTCGAAGACGTCACACGAGGCAAAAAAGTGAATGCCACTTGCAAATTCCCAAAAAAAACCTTGCAGTCATTGTCAGCCCTAATCCCTAGAAGCTCCTCCTCGCCTTGTGTCCGTGGGACGGGTTTCGCAACTCACCGGCCTTGACCGCACACTGACAACTGCCAAATGCGGTCGAACGAGATTAGCCGACATCCAACAAGACAACTTGGAGTCTCGCTGCCGGCAACCTAAACGGGAGACTTTTTTAATTGTATCTCGTCTTGTGCGCGGGTGTAATAATACATACACCACTGTATGAAGACGCTCTCCTGGGCGACCTGGTGTCTGCACGTACACCCACTGTACCTGCTGGGCCGGGCCGGGCTGGGCTGGCACAGTGCTGTCACTTGCTGTTTGCAGTGCTAGGAGCTGCAACCCACTGTGCGTGTAGGATGCATCGGCGCCGAGAAGGGGGGCGTGTGCCTGCGCCCTCGCCCACCACGCCCACCCGGTGGTTCCTCTGTCACTGCGCGCACACCACCCGGTCTTGGCACACTGCCCTTCCCCCATGTCGCCCAACAAGCCCTCCACCCGAGTCTGAAGCCCGAGTCTGGAGGGAACAAAACCGCCCAGAGCCCGCGACAGCGACCTGCGCCTGCGCCTGCGCCTGCACCTTCACCCTCCGGTTTCCTGTTAGCCATTGTGCCTTCTCCTCGAACCTCTTCCTCCTTTGCTTGCATGTGCGGTGCCTTGTGCTTGATATACTTTTGTTTCCTTGTTTGCGCCTTGTTGCTTCTTTCCCTGAGCTCTTTCAAAGCCGATGTTCTTCCACTTGGCCCGTCGTGCTACATCTTGTCAGCCATAGTCCAAGACCTCGAGCCAAACAGATCCTCCAACCGAGTCATAAGTCGGCCTTCAACCTTTGCAAAGACACGAATCACCCTCACATCCCCTGGCGGAAAACCCCGGCGGGCATTTCCACTCATCAATGATAGAATCAGCTTCGTAACTTGGTCTTTCGAAGCCTATCCGTCCATCTCTTTCCGCCATCAGCCAGCCTCTCTGGCCGTCGTCTACCCACCGCACCGCACCGTTCGATTCCGTCGTACAAAACTGCAGATTGGGGGCAGAGGATTGGACAGAAAGAAAAAGTTCTCAAACACAATCGACCACGATGGCGTTCCCACCACAACGTCGAGAACCCCCTCCTACTTTGCCCAGCATCTTGTCCTCTGGTCCTGGAAGCTACCGCCGAAACAATCACGATATGTCGTTCTCCGGGAGCCCGGCAATTTCGATACCAGGACTTCAATCTCAAGACAACGTCCCTCCACCACTACCTCCTCCTCGCTACCTTCCCTTCCTTGAGATAGCAGCCCACCCCGAACACTCAAAGAAGGAACCCCGAGACTACGGGCACCCTGCTTCACCGGTACCGAGCGGCTATGGCAGCATGTACTCATCATTGAATGATGATCGGTCTAGCCTGAAGAGAAGGGATACTGTGGGCAGTAACAATGGCGATGAGGGCTATGCAAGCTACACTGCAGCTGAAAGGTGTGTTGCCTGATGAAGCACTGGGGACTCGCGAGGCTCCGAAGCTTGCCGGTAGAAGACGAAAACGTGCTGACATTGACCACAGGTCTCGAGAGTCACGGCCGACGCCGACGGATTTGCTGCATCAAAACAAGTTTCACTTTCAATCAGCTGCCGATCTGCATTGTGACAGCATGAAGAAGAAGCTGGACCCCATCCGCACACTCGACAGGTCTCCCCGATGCATAGGTTTGTCGGCTTTGAGCGAGCAATTCCAACAACGGAGCCCCAATCCTCGAGCCCCAGCTTTGACTATGCCTGTACAACTACCCATCCATAGCCGTCCTGGTCTTGACTCCCCAGTCAGACTCTCGGTAGACACGCCTATTTTCTCCGCTGTCTCTCCTCGGTCGGCTCCCTTTCGACACTATCCGGAACAGCGCAAGGGCAAAGACGCATTAGACTATGATCGATCTCCACGAACGCGCACTCGCCGCAATAACAGTGACGATGCCTCTTCGGGTTGCGGCGGCTACGAATTCACTGGTGCCGAGGACATGGAAATTGACGAGGCCACATCGCCGAAAAGGCTTCATCCCGAGGAGGCTTACATGGCTCTGGGCCATAAACGCAGAGCAGCCAGCCCTCCTGCTGGAGATCATCTTTCTGGTGGTTCCATTGACATCCACCGGGGGGATTTGGGTTCACGCGGATCTCCAACACCTCGACTGACGGTTATGCCGCAAACTTACTCTGTTTCGTCCATGTCGTCGGCTGCGATTTCACGCTCCAACTCTTACATCTCCACCATGTCTATCGCCCCGTCCAGCGCAACAACGACAACTTCACACGGTCATCGATCGCCCGGCGCCAACTCGCCGGGTGGCATGTCTCCGAGCTCTTGTAACTCGCCCTACACAACACCTGCCTCCATCAACCACAGCCCTCGCAACTCTGTCTCCGCCAAATCCAATGCGCATGGACGTAACGTGTCCGGTAACAGCCCGAGGAAAACAGTCGACATGCAAAAGCCCCCCGGGTCCAAGATTCAGCGCGTCTACATGTGTGAATGCTGTCCCAAGAAGCCGAAAAAATTTGACACGGCCGAAGAACTAAGGTATAGTTGCCCATGCTTTTTTTTTTTTTCTTTTCTTCCCTACATCGCCACTTCTCGTCTAGTCCTAGTTCTGATATACGGGTTTTTTTTTTTTCCTTTCAGTGCACACGAAGCCGAGAAGCAATATGAATGCTCGTTTTGCGGCAATCGCTTCAAAAACAAGAACGAAGCCGAACGACACCAGAACTCGCTTCACGTGCGCCGCCACTCTTGGTCATGCTCTGCTCTCTCAGGATACGATCGTGCTTTCCATGACTCAACAAGCCGCCCTGGAGAGGCAGACACCTGCGGTTACTGCGGAGACGAGTTTCCTCGATCAGGCAGAGGTTCTGGTTCAGGAGCGTTGTCCGGAGGTGTTGTGCCGAATCATGCCACCGACCAAGATTGGGACGAGCGGATCCGTCACCTGCAGGAAGTCCACAAGTTTCGGGAATGCAACTCGTCCAAGAAATTTTTTAGGGCTGATCATTTCCGGCAACACCTAAAGCACAGCCATGCCGGGACTAGCGGCAAGTGGACTAACATGCTGGAGAATGCCTGCATGCTGGAGGAGGACCCGACACCTCGATGAAGGGAGGATTATGAATGTACTCGTTCTGTCATCCCGCGCAAATATAACGAGGCGTACCTATCTGCTATTACAACGGCTCGACGATGGTTCACGACGTCCCGCTCGACTGGAGCAGGATCTCATCAAGTGTACAGACATGTTGGCGAACCTCGACGATATGACATTGCGAAGTCTTGTCTGATTTCTGTCTTTTTTTTTCTTCCACTTGCTTTTCCTTTCTACATTGTCAAGGAGTTCACAGGCATAATATAGCACGGTGGTGGATTGCAATTTCCTTTGCAATCCAATTGAAAAGGAGAAGATGCGCAATCGAAAATTCCAGGGCCTTTCGATGGCTCTAGCATATTGGCTGGCTCTTTTTGATAAGCATAGTCACACTGACGACAGTGCTTTCAATATTCCCAGCCATGTCACTTTTTAATGCATTACGGCACGGCGGCTCCGCGTCGGAGGAGGGCCGCGTTTTTTCAGCGATGAGTATGAATGGGTATTGTTGGGGACAACCACTGTACTGTCTTCAGCCCAGGCTAGTCCGTGGGTTTTGTGAAGACTCGATTGTGTGTGTCGGCATTTGGCCATGGACGAGCAGACAATTCATGTTGGCGATGGAATAGTGCGTCCTGTGGCTTATTGCTGTGATGGGTGGGAGACGTCGATCGTTGTTTCGCACATGACAGCTGGCCAACCACTTGTTGCTGGTATGCATCAGCCTCAGCGCCCAGAGCTGTAAGCGAGTAAATAAAATAGCAGCTGACGGCGCGAACTGCTAGCGTCGTCGGTGATGATTGGTGTTCATTTCTTGCCTCTTTGCGTCTCTATTCTCACACCATTGTCGACGTATCTCAGATGTACATATGCATGTGGGTCAGGGTGTGCACCGTGTCCGCCTACTTCTCGGCGGTTAGTATGTACGAGTCTACGGGATGATTGGCGAATTCTGTTTAGGCCATTCGTAGGAAGTGTCATAAAGGCAACGTTACAGCCATGATAGAGAATTGAGAGAATCAGTGAAGACGAATGGCGCTGTAGACTTGACAAGGCGGAACCCAAGTTCACCACATGTCAGCTGAATCTATGTGCATGAATCAGCATGATGAACGAATGAGATTGGGTCCCAAAATCAGCATTAGCGCACTGCACTGGTTCGATTCCTCTTCGGAAAGAAGAGCAAGTCGCACAGGTTTTTTTACATTTACAGTTTCTCGCCATCACTCACGGTGGCGTCCACGTCCACGTCCACGTCCACGTATACTCATGATGCAGGCTTCGCAACACCCACCCACCAGTCAGGTCAGCATGTTCGATTCGTGGCGTGGGTGTGAAGAGCTTTCCCGTAGGTGGTTCAGCTGGGCATGAGCATGAGCATGAGGGTGCGCTGAGTGGCGCTGCTGCTGGGCGGGCGGATTTGCCTGTTCTGGGTGAGTGCCGCGGCGGGCAAGGTTTTTGGTTCGAATGAGCTCTTCTTGCTTTTACAATTACATGTACTTTTTGCTTCTGGGAGGTGCACCACTCTGTGGCTCATCGCCGGTTTATGTATGTATGTATGTAGATCTGCGGTGCGGCGGTGCACTGCAGGATACATACATACAATTAAAAGGCAAGGAGGGCCTGAACTTTGTGGCGGGGCGCAACATGGTTCTTGCCCGAGGAAAACCCCGTCATCGAAACAAAACCCCAAAAAACTCACGTGGTTGCATTTTTTTCAAAACCAAGACGCTCACGAGGCCCCTGGATTCCGCGGCATCGGGCATCATCCTCCGAAGCTCTTTCTCCGCCAATGGGAGGCTGACTGACGGAAGCTCGATACGCTGAGAAACAAGCATTTTGCAAGAGATGGCGTTGAGTAGGGTAGATGGCCAAGATAATCTCTACGTTGGCGGGTACGATGACCACCCACCCACCCACTCACCCTCTTTCTCTCTACTCTTGTCCTTTTTGACGCTTTTCCCCCGTCACGTGCGTCCGTAGTGTTCTGACCATTGGAAGTTTTGTGCGGTACAGCATATGGGCTCTGAGACGCTCAGATGCCCTCGCGGAGAAAAACGTCACGCATGTTCTGAGCATAGTGGGCTTCAGCCCGGATAGGTTGAGAAACTTGGAGGATGAGCCGTGGTCTGAGTACGGCAAGCGATTCCGCCATTTACTCATTGATATAGACGACGTGGAGGACTCGAACTTGCTCGTGGAATTACCCAAGGCCGTGAGGTTCATACACCAAGGTTTGCGGGGTGGTGGTCAATCATCATCATCATCATCATCATCATCATCATCATCAGGGGGCGGCAACAATGTCGACGACGCAGCGCTGGCGGGGGCCGGCTTGACACCGGAGGAGAAGTCGCGAGGAGCCGGGGAAACTCCAGACCGAGGCGCCAGGCGCGACGGCGGCGGCGGCGGCGGCGGCGGCGTCTTCGTCCATTGCGCGGCTGGGAAATCGCGTTCCGTCTCCGTCGTCATAGCCTACCTGCTCTGGCGGCATCCCAGCCGGTTTGACGCGAGTTTCGCGTCCTCTTCTGCCTGCGGCAACATCAACGATCCTCGAGCCGCCTCCACGGCCGACACGAACGTGGACTGCCACCACCACCACCACCACCACCACCGCTCGCGAAAGGAGACGGCGCAGGACGCCGTCGAGGCAGCATTGGCTCTGGTTCGACGAACACGGCCCATGGCCGAACCCAACGACGGCTTCATGGAACAGCTTGCGTTGTGGTGGGAAATGGGATGCCCTGCAAACGACAACGACGGCGTGGAGAACCATCCTCTGTATCAACGATGGGCATATAAGCGCGAGGTGGAAGAGCATGTCGCGGTGGGCCAAGCACCGAGTCGCTTGCGCTTCGAAGACGAAGACCCCTTGGCTGTGGCGGCCCGCGCCGGCTCCAACGGCCACCACCAGGACGCGGAGTCCACGCTGCGGTGCAAGAGGTGCAGACGAACGTTGGCCACGGCGCCCTTCATCACCCAACACGTTGCTTCGACGTCGTCTAAATCGCTGGCTCCCGGCCAACCTTGTCCGCATTACTTTATCGAACCACTCAGCTGGATGCGCAGCGAGCTGGAGAAGGGCGAGGTCAACGGTCGGCTGAGCTGTCCCAACGAGCGGTGCGGTGCTGCCGTCGGACGCTACGACTGGAAAGGTATCCGATGCGCCTGTGGTGGCTGGGTCACCCCGGGATTGTCGTTGCAGAGGGCGAGGGTCGACGAGGAGGTGAGGAGGCGGCCGGGGACATCCAGTGAGCATGGTGGAGCTGGAGCTGGAGCTGGAGCTGGAGCTGAGCTTAGTGAGGTTGCCCGGAATTTGGGCATTCGTATGCCTCCCGGGTCTGGTCCTAGCCCTAGTTCTGGGAGGGGAGCAGGAGGAAGAGGAAGAGGAAGAGGAAGAGATGGTCATTTGTGATGGGAAATCCATTGTGACCGGTAGTTCTGTGAGGGCTGAAAACTAGTAAAAATGTTCAACGAAAAGTGGCGACGACATGACAATAGAGGCACGCCCGCGAAATGTTACGTGAGAACGAGAATTGAAATCGGACCCATGGAATCTGTACCCAGCCTTTTGCTGTTGCAACGCCGGCGTAGGATGCGCAACCATTGAAAGAACCGTCCGCAAACGTCAGCACAGCAGAACCAGACAACAGAACGCCTTTTAGTCTTGTCGGGTCTTCCCTTGTACAAGTTTCAAACTGAGCCCTTGCTGCTTGGCAAAGCTTGGATCTAGCACCGCTCGGATATATTAACAGGACTAGGGGTAACAGAACTACTGATCAAAGCAAGGCTGAGTAATGTATACAGTATTATACTAATCTATCTTCGATGTGTTGTTTATGGGTCACATCGTTACCGACAATAAGAGAAAGGTTGAGATGATAATAATGGCCGTAAGCATTGTGTCCTGTAGAAGCCGAGATTGGCAGTCACCGCCACTGCATTTCCCTCAAATTCCATGAACAGACCCCAGCTGGTGCGAAATATGAAAAGGGTGGTTTTGAAATCCGTTCGCTCCCGGCTCCTCGCCTCCGAGTCCCTACCAGTCGCAGCCACACGACGAATGTGCCAAGAGAATATTAGCGATGCTTGGCCATCAGGGTGGAGGAGCTGACTTGTTGAATTGCCAGTTCGAAGGGCGTGTTTCGATATCAAGGCTCCTGCTATTTGCACTAATACCCTGGATAAGATTGCCATTTGGTAGGCGATCGTGGGGGTTTTTCAAACTTCCAGTACAGCTGCCCAGCACCTGAAGGGTAAGGCTGTGAGGGTTATCATCTCGTTCAGTAGCAGAAGCAAGTGCAGAAGCAAGTGCAGTCACCTGTAAATTGGAGAGTCAACATTCCGTCTATCAAGATTCAATTTCGAATCCAATGTGAAGTGGTTTCAACACATTTGATGCGCAGAACGCTGGTCCGAATTCCCATGATGTGCAAATCGGCGGGACTTTGTCTCTCGGAGCCGGCAGCCCCACTTGAAATGTAACACAATCGGGATACGGCAAATGCAACGGCACTGCTACTTGCGATGCAGCCCACTAACTCGACTGCTAATATTGCATGGTATGGAGAGAAATCGAGGTGGGGAGACTTCTTTACAATCCAGCTAGTTCGTCGAGAGATTTGTCGTATTGCAGTGCCGAGTTGTCAGTGAATCAACGTTTCTGTCCCCGTCGTCGCCATGGACTGGAGAGTTTGGCCACATCTCCGAGCACTGTAAGATTCGGTTACTGCTAGAGCGCGGGAATGATAGCAGCAGCCGTCGTGTCTTTGCTATAGTTTTCGGCTTGAATCGTTGCCAAATGACTGAGACATCTATGCCGTATGTAGTCAGCCCTTGGCGCGCCACCAAGTCAGAAGAAGGGTCATCGTCATGGCGATCGGATTTAAATCACTCACGGCACGGTTCGTGACCCATGCCGATGCTTGAACGATAGGGGGATTGTATGGTCGGTCCATTGTGAATACAGGAATAGGTCCATACGAGATATATTTGGAAAAAGTCGCAATTTTCCCACTTCTGTCCATAGCGTCAACCAGTGCTTTCCTGGGTGAGTAGTCCAGGGTCGATGCTGACAAGCCAGAACCTAACCCAATGTGAGCAAGCTCGCTTGGCGGAAATTCTCAAGTCGCATCTTATGCCCCTTTCTGACATGGCGGGGTGGCCACGCACATGTGAGGACCATATCGAATGGCGAGACAACGAGAGAGCCATCGTGAAGGCTTCCATGGGCTTGCGACCTCTGGCTTTGTCAGAAAGCATAGCTGTTTTCCCACCTTGGTCTGATAAATTATCCACCAGTGAGGGTTCATAATCCCTTGCATCTCACTGCACAACGTCGGGAAGGGGATCCCTTGGCTCCCACTTGTTTTCCGTCTACATTCCCACATGACGTTCCATCTTGAACTGTCCGTCTCGTGCCTATGCTGCAAGCCTTATGCTGGCGTGGAGGAATAGCAACAAGGCAATGTGAGTGGGAAAAATCTATGTCGACGATCCCAAGACCGCTTCCGTCATAAGTGCGTGTTGCTCAGCACGGACCAGCGTAAGCAATATAGACCATAACCCCAGAAGGAGAAGGGTGAACATATCGTGAGGTAGACACCCAGACTCCTTGCAACTAGTGTTTCAATGTAAAGACAGTCCATGAGTTTGCCCTTCCCCGCTCAAAAGCTGCTTCGTTCGTGAGCTTCGCGTTCGGCTGCCGTCCGCCGCATCAGCTATCGCCAAGGTCCGACCGCCGTTTCATGACCAGGTTGCTTGATCTGCCGTATCGTCACCTAGGATTTGTGACTCTCGACATCGCGATCAAGGTACATGTTGTTAGATTACCTTCCAATTTGTTTCCATCGAGCACACACCCCCTCCAGAACGGCTGTACTTCGTGCCTGACTTGGCTAGCATAGACCAGACCTAGCTTTTTTCTTTTCTTTAATCGATTTTGCATTTATGATTAGGAGAAGTAGGCCCGTTGTCATTTGGTAGGAGGCCCAGAGGGCACTGAAGGAAAATATCCAGGCCGAGCAGTTCGTTCTCTGTCCCTCTTAGCTGCTTCATTCTGGCGCTTTCGTTGAACTCGTTGCCGATAGAAAGCGCTTGAAATGATTAGCATAATTGAGAAGTCAAGGAGATTTCATTTCTTACCTTTTCAACTCAAATAGCCGTGTTTCTTCATTTGGAGTTGCAGAACCCTGGATTCTGGTCAGTACGACACGTGAATGAATGCAAGTGACCACATACCTCGCCCGGCGATGAACTTTCAGATTTTTCAATGACCCCTTTCTTATCCGCATTATTGCCCTTACTTGTGTCCTCTTCCTTGGTCTTATCTTCATCTTTATCATCGTTATTTTTCTTTGATTCTTTTTCCTTCTTTTTTCGCTGTTTCTCTTCGTACTCTTTTTTCAATTTCTCAGTTTCCTCAGCCAGTGCCTTTTCTCTCTTCGCCTTGATGGCCTCTTCATCGACCTTTGGCGTACAGAAGTACGTGTCCTTCAGATGGGCCGGACAGACATAGAAGAAGTCCTGCGTGACAGTCAATTTCTCGCATCGAGCCTGCATTCAAGTGACGTGACTTTTCCATCACTACGCCATACCTTCTTATCTGCTGTGATCAACACGGAGCTACTTGGTTTGTAGCAAATATCACATGCTTTGGCCGCTGTTTCTGCCACTTTCCTGTGAATATACAGGTTGGGAAATGGAGCTGACATGGTCGAGCAAGACTGATCTCAGCAGCAAACGGCACAAAATTTGACCTCGAAACACTACAGTATTCGTTGGGATAACCGTTAGATTATTGTTCTCTCTGTCCTTGCATGATGGAGCAGGTTCTCAACATGGGAGATGATAAGTTCGGAATGAGACGCTACATGCAAAGTGGCCGAGTTTTCCAAAGTTACTTTGGCTTCTCGTGTTGGCGACAGGCTTGTGGAGCAGGATGTATGTGTATGTATGTACGGAAGTGGCTACGGATGTCGAAGTCAAAAGTCGTGTCCCCTGCACGCTGCTGCCTAGAGTGGCCTGAGGCATTAACGTAGTAGCCTAAGGCACACAAATAGTCTAGAATAACACAAGGAAAATTAAACAAGGTATCTCTGCTATATAAACTACATATAAAAGTGACTTATCCTAGTTATTATTAGATTCTTTCTCTATATTACTAGAATCTAAGGCATTAAGGTTATTAGGACTATTAGGACTGTTAAGCTTATAAGGGTTAAAAACCCACCTTCTTTTATCATTATTAATAGTAGTAGTATCTTTGTCTTTAAACTCTAATTATAAAATAACCCTTTAAACCCTCTAACTATTAGCTTAACCTTTATAACCTTTGCGATAGTTATTATCCCCTTCTAAGCGAATTATTTCCTTAATATAATAAGGAATTCTTTTAATCTAAGCTTATACCTATTTTTAAGGCATTTTTTCCTATGCTTTCTCCTAAGCTACTATAGCTTCTTTCTGATTCTTTAAGGTACCTTTACGGGTTATCTTAACCTTTAAATACTACTAAGTAGGCTCTATTATATTTAAATTAGGGGAATTCCCTAGCTATAGTAGCTTCTTAACCCCCTAAGCATTATAGACTAACTATTAATAGCTATAAGTATGTGAGGGGGCCTTGTCTTCTTACACTACTATATTTAGCCTCTTCTTCTAATAATCCTTTATAAAGGGAAGTAGCTTCTTATTTAGAATTTCCTTCTAATATTAGTACTAGTTAATCCCCTTATCTCTTTTCTTCTCTTTTATCTCTTACTTAAGCTTCTTATTCTTCTTATTTTACTTTTACTATAGCTTCTAACTAGGCTTATTATAAAGCCCTAGCTAGTTAATTCCTAATGTTAGAAGCCACTATTTATAATAAGTAGCTTCTAGCTCCTTATTTAATTCTTTAATAACTTAATTAGCTTCCTTTTTCTCTATAAGGGTCTCTAGCTTCTAATAGTAGTAAGGACCCTTCTAATCCTAGCTAAACACACCCTAGAATATAAATTCTATTAATCCCTTCTATTGCTTATGAATATAGGTCTTCACTAAGTTCTTTATAGGTTATTGCTATATATAATACCTTCCCTATTAATATAATAAGATAATTACTATTTTATTAGTCTAGATAACGTTCTTCTAGTCCTTAAGGGTCAGTGCTAATAAGTTAGGTAGAATTCTAGCCTAGCTTTCTTTATCTAAGCTATTAGACTTACTTTTCTTATTAGCTTAGTCTTTAAAAACCCTAAATATTTTAAAGTCTATAAGATAGTTAATATTAAAGTATAAGTTCCTTCTTAACTAAGCTTAGTAGCTAAATTAGCACTTATTCTTTCCTTTCTATAATAGTCTTTAGTAACCTTTTTAATAAGCCTAGATTATAGCTTAGGATTATCTATATAAGAAAGTCTTCTAGACTATTTAGTATTAACTATATACTTTATATTAATATAAAAGGGTTAAATTATATAATTAAACCCTTATTTATAAGCTTAACTAAAGATTTAACCTATAGCCTTTAGACTAATCCCTAGATTATAAGTAATCTTATAGTTTAGTAGCCCCTATGCTTTTATAAGTAATATATAGGCCCTATTAGCTATAGTTAAGGTTTAAGCTATTATATAATAAGTAAAGATAGAAGTAGCTAGATAAGGTAAAAGCTAGCTAACTTTAGTAATAGTTATAGCACTAGTAGTAAAAGCGGGTAAAGAGAGGGGAACTAGAGAAAAGGTAAGCCTCTTATTTAATTTACCTAGTGAGACTATAACCCCGCTAGCTAATTACATCCTTAACTAGGGTTGCGTGCAGGGGACACGACTTTTAACTTCGACATCCGTACTCCGTAGCTCTTTTTTCCGACAAGCTTGGGGTATATTATGTAATCATCCGTCGTGTCGACGTCAATCGCTTGAATTGCCGCCACTTGGATTCCCGGCAGGATTGCAAAGTTCTGCACCAAAATACTGGTCGATTCCAATTCCTCACTGCTCTCCGAGTAGATTCCATTGTCAGGGTTCGAGCATTATTCGCCATGTCAGCAGCAACCCTCGACTCGGACAAGCTCGGCCTCGTCTTCCAATCACGACCAGACATAATTGATGGCATCAAGAGAGCAGCTGGTGAGTGCTCAACTCCTTTCGGCCGCGAAGATGGCTTGCAATGGATCTCATTCTTTTTTAGATTCCCCGGAACGCGTCGCTCTGTTCAACGAGATCGCCAAGCATGTCTATGGCCAAATACAAGTCAATGGCGAACCGGCCTTGAAGAGACGGAAAGTCGATGCGCCACAATCTACGATTAGCGTCAATGGTACGCAGCGAATCTCTGCGGTCTCTGGAAATGCTGGAGACGAAACGGTTCTTCTATACGTCAAGGAAATATCTGTCTCTGTTCCTCAAAGAAAAAAGCTTGAGCTCTGCCTTACTCAAAATTTTATATATGCGCGAGCACCGGAGACAACAGCTCCCATTCCACAGATTACTTACGCCTGGCAAGACATCGGTATGATAATCTTAGTTCCCCAAGGGTTTACCGGATAATCATTATCGCAGATTTTTAATCTGTACAGCAGAATACATTTTCTACCTGCCCGTCCCCGACAAGACGCAAATACACTTCAACTACGTTCTCTTTCCAAAGGGCACGAGCCTCCCATCAAAAAGCAACCCTCCAGTTGTCGAGCCTTTAGTCTTCACAGTTCCTGCAACGGCGCCTAAAGAGGGGGTCATCGGCGGATCCGAAGCCGCAGGCGCTGCTGCGGTGTCAGACACCTTCAAGTCCTTGTTGCATTGGGCAATTGAGAGACGGCTGCGTGCAGCCGGAAATGCTACTGACATCGTCTCGGCCAACCCGAGCAAATTTCATAGTGCCGTACGACAACCTCAGCGGCCCAACGAAAAAGCCGTCCATGTAAGTGGCTTCAGAGGCTCCAAGAATGGCTACCTCTTCTTTCTGGAAAACGGAATTCTCTGGGGCTTCAAGAAGCCTTTGATATTTATCCCACTGAATCGCATCGCCGCGATAAGCTACACCAACATTTTGCAAATCACATTTAACATGGTTGTTGAAGCCTTTTCGGGAGGCGACGAGCCCAACGAAGAATTGGAGTTCGGCATGCTGGATCAACAAGATTACGGCGGGATCGATGACTACATCAAGCGCAATGGTCTGCAAGATCGAAGCATGGCAGAGCAAAGGAAGGCCAAGTTACAGCTGGCTGAAAACAGAACGTCGAAGAAAGGTGCTGATGGTAAAGAACCAGGCGATGCAGCTGGCGGTGACGGACACACAGAGCTGGAGAAAGCCCACCTTGAAGTTGAGCAGCAACTACAGGACGACGAGGATGAGGATGAGGAGGATTATGATCCCGGCAGTGACGAAAGCGATTGTTCCGGAGATTCCAGTGAAGACGGCGAAGGCGATGATGGTGATGAAGATGAATATGGCGAGAGCAATGCCGAGGAGTACGACGAAGACAAAGAGGGCGAGGAGGACGGCGAGGGTGAAGAAGAGAGGGAAGAGCAGGAAGTCAAAGCCGAACCCGCGCCAGAAGCTACAAAACCCACAAAGGCCAAGGCAGCGAAGCCTGTGAAAGCAGAGCCTGTTCAGCAGCATGTCTCGCAATTTCCTGTGCGACAAGGGTGGGCGGCGCTGCGCAAGTCTCGACCATCAGGCGATGTAGACATGGACGAGAAGTTTGACGTAGTATAGACGAATCAAAGCACTACTTGAACATGTACATTGGCCGGAGGCCATCGTCTTCGTTGCTGTTTCTGTTGTTGCTTGCAGAGGCAATCTACATCTCCATCGAAAAGGATCGTTCAATGCCTAGCTTTTCCGTATCTTCATTCAATCGGGTCCAATCACATTCATTTGATCCAACGCGGAATTCCTTCTCAACGCCCAGATACCTCCTCGTCCATCAGGAGTGCAAGCCACAACCACTGTTTATATCATCCACTCCCGCAAGTAAGAAAATACCGCTCCGAATGGCAACGTTCGTATGCACTAGGATGAAGTGTGCAGCGAAGTGCGTGTTACGCTGGAAGGAGGCAATACAGAATGGGATTACATTGCTTAATTTCACTAGCCGAGCAAATCATTGTTTGGCCCATCAAGTATGTCCCTATGTTTTCCATTGCTCAAGTCAATTGATCTTCTCATCAACGCTGTCTGTGGTATCTTCAGGTAATCCAACAAATGAAAAATGACCGCTTTTCCTTCAATGCTAATGCCCAATCAACGCCATCGCTATCCCTCAAAAATGAAACCAGGAAACCATGAGTAAGATATAATGTGAGAGCACCATCGCTATTCCTCAAAGGAAAGAGACGAGAAAAAGTACAAACGCCAAGTTGTCCAAGAAAGAAATACGCTGAAAGGAACATAAATTCAAATCGCCTAGACTCGTACCCGAGTCGATGATCGTGTAGCCCTATATGGCTTTGCTGGCGTGCCATTTTGTGACATGCCTAATGTTGCTGCAACTTTGGCTGTGCGTTGCTGCTTCTGCGTAGTGGTTGCGGGTTTCGGTGGTTTTGCAATGCCACTGGCCTTGCTTTTGTATGTGGCTGTTGTGCGAGCTTTCTTTGGCTTCTCCTCTTGACGTGCTTCGAGTGGGCTCTTCCATCCAACGTTCTTGCCGCCGGTGTTGGGTTTGCCCAGAGACTCGGACTCGCTGGATCCCTCACTCACTCCATCCCCAAGACGTTCTTCTTGATACCTAGCCAAGACCTGCGCTGGATACTCTGCATTGCCCTTATTCTTGCGAGTGTTCATGCGAGTCTTGTGGGACAAATCTTGCTGGTCCGTTCGAGTCGTCGAGTTCAGTCGCCCCGTACCTGGTCGAGACCCGAGTTTGATAGCAGTTGGGATAGAGGACTTGATTGCAGCTCCAGAGATTGGCTTCTGACTTCGAATTCTGGTGGATCGTCTGGTGCCGGGGCCGATGACTATTTCGCCGTGGTCCTCCTGATCATCACAAGTATGGGCAGCATGTGCCACTGCGTTTACAATTGGGGCAACTTTGCTGGTCTTGTCTCTCGTCGCAGGCTCCTTCGTCTGACTGTCTGTAGCTGACAGATGTGACCCAAGCCTGTCGGATCGGCGAGCCTTCTTTAGCTCCGGTCCAGGTGTCGTTTTGGTGTCAAAATCAGCATTTGGAATGTCACCCTCTGCTTTACGTTTGACTTTCTGCGGGCTTGGGGTGTTGGAGCTCTTAACTCCAAGAGGCATTCGTTCCAGAGGCAGTGCGATAGGCGACCCTGTTTCTGTTGTTGAGAGTCTCTTGCGGTTAGTGCGCTTGATAAAGTCTCTCATGTAATCCCGTCCTGGACTGTCGTCATATGGCTTCGATTCAAGAGGATGCTGATCCTGTCGAGTCAAACTCTGGTCAATCTTGGAATCATGAGGTTCCTGGTGGGCTGCCCCATCTGGTGACAGACTGCGAGGGCTTGACGGGTTGACAGGTGTAAAGGACAGGTTTAATGTTGGGCTTGGGGTCCTGTTGGATGCTGGATTTTCATCTTTCTGTGCAGTGGCAGGTTCTGGCTGCTTCGTTGGGGTTTCCAGCTTTGGCTGAGCAGGCGATGTGGCAATGCCCAGCTTACTAATAGTGGGAGTATGACCCAGACGAGAAATCGAGCCGGTCGCGGACGCAAAACTGTGGAAAACGGGTGATGTCGAGAAGTCGGACATCACCAGAGTCTGGCCATCAACCCCTTGGATACCAGAGGAGCCGGATTGTGCCTGGTCCGCTGGTCCACTGAAAGCAACATTATTCTGCTCATGACCATGAAAGTCAATGCGAGGGGACGAAGAGATAGCTGATGGTGTAACGGTAAAATGAGATTCGTCTTCACCCTGGTTGTTGGGAAAGAGATGGGCGAACTCTGTTGGCAGCTTAAACCGAACAATGAGTCTTCCATTGTCTTCGGAGATCATGACATTAGCTTGGCCATCACAACGCTCCCGAGCAATGCCTGCAAGGACATCAACTGCAGTAGGCCCGGGCATAGTGGACAAAGCGGAAGCTCCGAAAATATCAAGATTCTGGCGCATGTCGACAGTGTGTACCCCGTTGGTAGGAGCAGCACAGTTGCGAAATGGAGTAACAGCATCGCCGGAAACCCGTCCTGTCATTCTTCCCCAGGAGATGGCAGGCGTGACAAAACTTAACATTGGTTCCGAAGATTCAGCTTGGTCTGGTGTTTGGGTCATGTCAAGATGCTCAGACTTCTTGACAGACGTCGAATCAACTTTACCAGCTTGTGTAGGCGCCTCGAGTGTGTCGAAGATGACATCACCTCGAAAGACAAGGTGATTTGGTGAAATAGTTTGTCGACGAGCGGCCTGTTCCTTGTAACACTTTCGAATCAGAGGCTCGCTCTTACGTCGGCTGGTCTTTTTCATGCCTCGTTTGGGTCGAGTGGTGATACCACTGCTGAGCCAATTTGAAGAATCAAATAAAGGCGCAATAGGCGCAAATTTAATCTGAGAGATATCGGAAGGCCAAATAGGGCGGAATGATGATGACTCCTGTTTTGGTGTTGCTGCCGCTGGGATCGAGGCCACAAGTCCAAGTTCTGAAATGTCCTCAGACGCATTGATTTGCTGAGAAGGATTGGCCAATGGGGCGGAGCTTGTGAAAACAGGCACCTGCGCATCGGTAGACGGTGGGCTAAGAGGACTGAAGAACTTGGTAGGGGAGTCGAGCTGAAGAGTTTTGTTTGGAGACAAATCATCCATGCTCTGGAACAGGCTTGAGGACGAGCTGTCTTGGTACGACGGAGGCTGGAAAGTCAACGTTGGACCAGGAGTTACTGACGGAGTCTTGTTGGATGTAAAAACCAGAGGGTTCGGGGAGACGCTATTGCCAAGACGACAAGTTGTATCATCAACGACTCGAGAAGGTGTATTGACGAAGGGAGTAGACGGAGTTGCGGGTGATTTGACAGGGGAGGGCTCAATGGTAGGGTTACCAGCAGGAACCAACTTGACCACAGTGTCGCTCAGCCGTCGAGGAGTGGCTTTCAGAGGGTGAGCAAGCTGAGGCGATCTCTTGGTGGGGGACTTGGCAGCCGAGCCTCCGTGGACCAGCACCAGTGAGACCTCGTTCTTAAGCTCTGGTCGATCAATGATGTCCGGGAGGAGAGGGATTCCTTGCAGGGTGATTCGGCGGCGCGGGTTGCGTCGACCAGTTCTGGCAAAATTGGCAGATATTTCTGCAATAGATGCAGACAGTACGTCAATGGGGACTTCACCAAGTTCCGATGCCTTCATGATGATGGGCATGAGTTGGTCATAGGATTCGATCCGGTAACCGCCATAGAGTCCATTCGTTTCAATGCAGTTGTGCTTGTCGATGCGTCTCTTCATAGGAGCGACACCCCTAGTCCTTTTGAGGGAACGTAAAGCAGTGACCTCTTTCTTGAGAATAGAGCGAGGAATTTGCAGCATGCCATTGACAATGTCAACTACGGCGTCCAAGTTAGTCTCCCATTTGTTACATGCAAACTGAAGCGAACGTGACCGTGTGGTCTTACCTTTCGCGGTCAAATAGATCTGAGCCATTTCAGCAGCAGATTGGGGAGCACCAAATGCTTCATAGAGAGCATCGGAAGCCTTGTAGGAGTCCCGTCTGCGAGCCTTTGCGCATGGCAGCTCGAGCGAATCAACCATTGTCCATTTGGCAGCTTCCTTCGTAGCAGAAACCTGGGCGCATGCGGCCTGAGGAGTCGGTCTTTGTGTAAATCGAGGATTCGGATGGAAAATTCGTTTCATGATAATACGAGTAGATTCTGCACCATCTTTGCCGGGGAAAGCTTCGACAGGAACGCGATGCCATGCTGGGAGACGATAGATTGGCCTAGGGGCGACCAAGTTGCTGCCCCAGGAGCTGCATCATCGAGCGAGTCAGCAAATCAAAGTGCGCGAGCCAAGCGTTTGATGATGCATGATGATGAACCTACATGCTTGACTGAACTTTCCCGACGGAGAGTTGAGCAGTAGTGCAGTTAGCGTTGGGAAGAGTGGGATGGTCGCGTGCTGGAAAGAAGATGATGAAAGATGGTGGAGGTGTTCTAGAGACGCGTTGCATGTCAGCTTCAAGAACTTTAGAACTGTCGACCATTTACGATGATTCATAAATGCGTAGAATTTTGAATCATCTGTCAGCACTTACTTCATCCTGGCACGAAGCCCAAGTCCCCATGACTGGGGGGCAGGCGCGTCCATGACGACAAAGCGTGGCTGCTGAATTTCAGACAATATCTTGAAAATTGGGCAACCGCGTTGACTTTGAGCAGAACGTTCTTTCTAAAAGAGTATGGTTTGACTTGGTTGAGAACTTGTGCACGGGGCATAGAGTTCTGATAGCGTTTTGGTTGATTGATTGATTGATTGATTGATTGATTGCAGTGTTCGATTGTTCGTAAAGCGTAGCTGTGGTTGTATGGGGGAAAAGGCAGTCTCACGCCTCGAGGTCAGAAACATTTGTTTACATGGCTCCGGGCTCACTGAGCCGCGTACCGCGCGCTAGTCTCTGACGGGGGGATGCGGGTCCTACAAATCGACTTGATGAGTCCGAGACGGCCAACTCTAGCGTCGCCAGGAAGAATCTTATGACCGACATCTTCACGAGATGAGGGCCGTGCAGTGAGAAATGGAAATCATGACATTCATTTTTTTTTCTTTAATAAATCTCTACTCTACCCATTGTATCTCTTGCAGTCTTGCTTGGCCGGCATCCGCGAGTTGCAGCCGCATCCACCATCCACAGTCGCGATTCACGTGTCGAAGTGCGGCACTTGGTACGCGACGCTACGCCTACAAACCGTGACGGCTATGAGGCGACGTACTGCAAGCCGACTACCCACCGATTAAAAATGCTCCCCTCGTATATTTCCCAGTTATTTTGCTCATATGTAGAGCTCCAATTTCAGAAGCGCAGACAGAGCACACTCGTAATATCTCTTTCAACGTTTGATGCAGATGCTGAGTCATCTCGCGAACAGGTTTTGTGGGGCTTCCATCCCTGTCTTGCCCCTCCGAAAGCAAAGAGTCTCTCCTCCGAAGCTGAACGTCATTCCTGATGGACTTGTTCGTGAAAAAGCTCCCGCATGACTCCGTAAGAAGTCCTCAAAGCCGCAGCAATAAATCGGCCTGCCTCCTTTGTCCACTACATCTCGACACCCCGTCTATCACTCTCCGGCATCCTCTGCTTAACTCTGCGCTGCTCCACCCCTCACGCGGTTCCGTCTGCCCAAAACAAAGGCATGAATCGCCTCTTCGGGTCCAAACCCCCCGCACCCAAGCCCACCCTCGGCGGCGCCATAAGCAACATCGACACTCGCATCGCCTCCATCGACACCAAGCTAAAAGCCCTCAATGGCGAGCTGTCCGCCTACCAAGAGAAGCTATCCAAGATGCGAGAGGGTCCTGGCAAGCAGGCCATCAAGCAAAAAGCCCTCAAAGTCCTGCAGCGACGAAAAGCCTACGAAGCCGAGAAAGAAAAGTTAGAAGGCCAAGTGTGGAACATGGAGCAAGCTTCCAGTATGCAGGATAACTTGAAGAATGTCATGACGCAAGTGGATGCCATGAAGACTACCAATAAGGAACTCAAAAAACAATACGGCAAGATCGACATTGACAAAATTGAGAGACTACAAGACGAAATGGCTGATTTAATGGATGTGGGAAATGAAATACAGGATAGTTTGGCACGAAGTTATGATATTCCAGATGAAGTAGACGAGTCAGAGTTGGATGCTGAGCTGGAGGCTTTGGGAATGGAGCAGGAGTTGGAGATGGAGATGGGCGGGGCGGTACCGGGTTTTTTGCAGGACGAGGTTGCACCGGAATTTATAGATGAGCCGCCGCAGATGGAAGATAAAGTCAAGGAGGCTGCTGGTTGACACCCTGGTGATGACTGGTGTGCTGCGCGATGTTATCACTTATTCACGCGTTAGACTGCTGGATCATCGGCACACCACGCGTCAAGCTCGTTTACAATCATTCTTCATTACATGACATAAAACATATGTACGTTCCTGTGGATGCGTGTCTTGGTTTGCCTGTCATCATTGATTATTCTCCTCAATGCGGGGAGCTTCATTTCATATTTATCGTCCCCCCTAATCGGCCGTGAGGTCGATTCTCCCCTTCAACCATGTTCGTAATAGATGTATGACCAAGTCCCAAGTAAGAAAAAGAAAAGACTCCTGTCGCTTGGATTCTTGACCAAAAGTACTTCCTCCTTTGCGCCATTAGAAATCATGCGCCAGTCGTTTCCCGCCACGAAGACAAAGTTTCGAACAGCGTGTCTGGTGATCGTTCTTGTACCACATTATGACTCTTATGACTCCAGCTGGCAATTGCTCACGAGTCTGCGTGTGGGTACAAACTCATTGGCTCCTTCTCCTTACACCACCTGCTTCGTGAGCTGTGATGGTTGATCTAGTCCACGGTGGCAAAGAATCGAGCTGTCTCTTCGAGCTCCGCGTCTCCATTGCAGAAGTCCCAGCCTACAATGACTGGTGCTTGGCTACAGCACACAATCTTACGGGCGTCAAATTGAAGCTTGAAAACACGGGCCGGCGCGTTTTCCGCTGCAGCAATATGTGGGTGATGATGCGTTGGAGGCGAAGCCGTATGAGCAGATGTTATTTGAGCAGGCTGGGCTGACGCTGGGGCTGGAGTTGGGAGAGGAGCTGGAACTGGCGTTGGGGCGTTTGTCATCGTCATATTAAATGTTCCCGCAGCCGCCGGTCCAACCGATGGTCCAGCATCAGCAGTATGGCCGGGAGATTCGCTAGCAGAGATTCTTGGCCCAGCTTGACTGTTGGAGCCAGTGGCAGAGGATCCGGCAATGGCAGCGTCACTCGGAACCGCCGACAATGAATTTGTTGGGCGTGGCCTTGAGACTTGTCCCGCCTGAATGGACACCAAGGATGCTATTATAGCCTGTCTCAGCTGGGCACGCTCCAAAGGCGACTGCTTCCGCTCAACAACAGATTGCAAGTAGTTATGGTGGCTCAGTATGGCTGGATAGGTTGCCAATGCTTGTTCAAGGGCCTGTGGCCCCAAATGCACGACTTGGTCAATGAGATGCATCAACATCCCACTTGATGCTGGATTACCTCCATACGGGTCAGCAATCATCTGGGCACCACCAGCAGATCCGTTAGTTCTGTTTCGGAATTGGGATAAGCTTGCGTTAGAGTGTCTTCCAGAGGGATGCAGTTGAGGTTGCCCAGCAAATGGCTGCGGCGCCGGCTGTGGTATTGACAGAGCCACATGTCTTTGGGCGGCGGCTGCTGCTTCCTCCTGGCGTAAGTGATGAGCCGGCTTCCACACTCCTTCTTTGTCTCGTCTCCAGACAATAATACTCTGGTCGTAGGAACCAGACACAATCCGGCCATATTTTCGTCCTCCCCCACCGCCGGGAGGCACCTTGGCTCCGAAAGCTTGTACATCAGCTGGCCTAGAGCTCCCAGCATTCACTCTCCTGGCGCGTCTATCCCCTGTGTCGCCATCATGAGAGATCTCGCCAGCTTCAACGGCCTTGAAGTACTGGGCGTCCACAATCTTGGCTTCCGCTTCGTCTTCAGCCCTGCTATAAGGCAGATCGCCGAAGCCCGCTTGTACAGTTCTTACCAAGTGAGCGTGCCCACGCAGTTGCGCAACCTTCAAGCCTGTCGGCGCGTCAAAAATACACACTTCGTAGTCGCTGCTGCCACTGACTATCCTTCGTCCATCAAACTCCACGCACGCAATGCCTTTATCATGGGCAGGTATTGTCTGGGTGCAGACCTGGTCAGGCCAGTCCCAGACTTTGATGTGCCGATCTCCAGATACGGAAATAATAGTTCGATCCATTACCTGTATTGCATTTACGGCAGCACCATGCCCCTCCAGCCGTCCAATCATAGTGTACGGTTCTTTGACGGGTAGCTCCTGGGCAAGATCTGGTTCGTATCCGTATCGTTTGACGGTCGTTGCAGTGGCACTAAACGCCGCATCGCTCGCGTTGTAACCCAGCTCTCCGAACCGTAGAGGTCGGCGATTGAAAATCTTGATCGTCTTGTCCTTGGAAGAAGTGACGAGGATACGTTTGTCAAAGCGAACGTTGAGGACAGACTCGCGGTGGGCTTTCGTGATCGTCTGGATTAATTCACCAGTTGAAAATTTCCATATGAAGACATTGGAATCGCTGCTCCCTGACACAAGAAGATCCTCTTCTGGACTCGCATCAAATTGCAAACATAAGACAGAGCCGCTGTGGCCGATCAAAGGTGGGCGTACCAAGCGGCGTGTGCGAATGTTCCAAATGCGCATTGTCTGGTCTCTACTACCACTTACCAGATAATGAGCATCAAATTGCAAAGTATAAACGCATTCTTGATGGCCTTCCTCAGGATAGTGCGGGTGTGGAAGCTGAAACGTGGTATATTTTCCAAGCTCCCAATTTGATTCCAATCGCCGTCGCATGTTATAGATATATTTCCAGTTTAAGCGGTATCGTGAGTTGTTCGCGTCCCAGGCCCACAAGGTTGATTTCATCGTGAGGCTTGGGTTATCTGTTGGTAGTATTGGAGGTAAAGAAGGCTCCGGGGTGCCGCCGGGCTCCTTGCGCTTGACCCGCACCACGTCTGATGAACCAAAGCTCCTGTCCACACCCTTGCCTTTGGCTGTCGAGGAATTCGAAGCAAAGCTGATGTCCATGGGAGTATCAATGCAACTGGGGGGCACGGAAGGGAATTTGGAGGAGAATGATGACGCGGGGCTTCCAAAGATGCTGCTGACACCCAATCCTATGTTATCCTGGGGGTTGAAAGATCGCCTATCAACGTCTGCCATTTCCATATCTTCGTCGTCCATTTTTATAGCTCGAATTTTGTTGGCTTGACCACCGGCATTTTGGATTCGATGCAGATGCCCGATCGAGTTTTTCAAACCAGCGTTAATTTTGGTCTCCGCTCCTTCGATCTCACTAGTGACGGCTTTCCACCCTTCGAGGTAATATAATCTTTCCCAAATCTTCCGATCAAGAGCCAGCTCATACCACGCCCGGCAGGTCTGAGCGACACCGACCAAGGACACAGGATCTAAATAGCCAAGGACTTTGAGGCAGATTTCAGCAGGCAAATACTGGACAAAATCGATGTACAGTCGAGGGTTGAGGTGTTGGACTATCTCGGCAATGGCGGACGTGGGGAGATCGTCAAGTAGGGTCAACGTTAATTCTTGAGGACACACAGCAAGTCAGCTTCAGGTTTGACAAAAATTGTCAATATTATCATTGCTCTCACCCTTTTTGACGGATAACGGTAAAGCGAAAGCGTTACTCGCCAACCATGACGGCAGGTCGGCAGATGATCTTAAGGTTGTCAAACTGGCGGCAAGACTCTGATGTACCGGAGGATTCAACGGGTCCTCGGAGTAGCCCTCGTCGGGTTGATGAGCCGGTGAAAAGGCTTCCATGGCGAAAAGATGGTCGTGTTTCGTCATGGAGTAGTTCGTCGAATCCAAGGAAGACGCAGCAGCCACAGTCGCAGATTCAGGCCAGCGGTCAGAGAAACCCAGAGCATACAGAACAGAAACGCAAGCTCCGGCGACTCAGAGGGTTAGGATGTTCCTGTCAGACGTGCAACAGTAATAGGATATCGCTCGGGTCGGGCCTCGTGGGCACACAGGCTTCAGGCTCGCCAGGTGCGCGCAAACACGGTCCTCACTTCCAGGTGCCACGCGACAGCACATAAACAACGTCGTCCGCTATGACCGAGCATCCGGTCGAGGAAGGCAGGGCAAAGATGTGGCAATTTCCTCAGGATATACGGGCTTGGTGGCGATGTAAAATCGACAGCCAAAGGCGTTGTGGTGTTGGTGTTTATCTCTTCGAACGGCCAACGATTAGAAAGATGGCGCAAAGTAGAGGTGCAGTTGCATGCTGCCATGCTGCCGTGCTGCCGTGACAAGGGCCCAGGGCCCACGAGTGGGCAGGAGTTGACGGCGTCTAGCGCCAAAAAATGGCCGGCCGTCCATCTCCTTGCGCAAGTTGCCGGGGTTGATGTCCTGCTGGACTGCTGGAGTGGCACCAGTGGGACCACCATCAGAAGTTGATTCAGAACGGGCAGGCCGCCTCCAAACAGACAGGGTGGCAAACGACTTGCAGGCAATTGAAAGCAGCAGACAGAACTTGGTCAACAGGTGGCTGTGGCTGTGGCACGAGACTCAGACCCGTTCCTTTGACGCTTTTCGCTACATCCTGCTGGCTGATTGCAGACCAGTGAGTGGCTGTTGCCTGGCAGCTGACAGCTGCATCAAGAGAAGGTGTCTGATTGGCGAACGGCTGGCGAATGGCTGCCAACTGCCTGGGAGCGACGCCGCCCGCCAACCTGCAGGCTTGTGGGAAGCTAAAATCTCGACGAGGCACTAACCCACTCACCCACTCGATCTTCCTCGCAGATAGGCCAAACATTGCAAGTTGGAACGACGCTGCAGACAAAATTCCCGTCCGGGCTGAAGCGGCAGTATAGCAAGTTGGGAAGGGTCCTATACGTGCCCAAAGCAGCCTGCGTGCGTGCCCCTATTCACCCGAAGTTCACCTCGTCGTTTCACCAACTTTGTAGCTGGACGGCTTCTACATATTCTCCTGATACACCGTCGGCAGGGAATCACGGGGCCCCGTGTCGAATACCCCGGTATCTAGGCACCTAGGCACTTGGTGTTTGAAATTGGAAATCACGTCGTCAATGGCCCATCCAATAATCGATCGCACACGCGCATTCTGAAGCAGCCACTCGTTCTGCCTGGCGTCTACAAACCGGTAATCCGGGAATATTTTCAACAATCTTGGCGTTTCATCTATCGCGGGGCATGTTTGGTGAGCTGATTTACCGTTCCACATTCATGACGCCCAGGATGACGAACTGAAGATTGCTCATCTGATTCAGTGTAAAATGTCATGTTCGAAGCGAAGCAGCATCCGGGCTCAATATCAGCATGGGTGAAGGATTCAGGGTAAGAGCATTGCACCTCAACCATCGCATCACATTGTCAACGTTAGCGGACAGAGATCACCATTGAGCGTTGCTTTTTAATTCACATGTGAGCCGATTCTCTTCTTATTTCTCTGTCAAGTCGCAAGGTCGACAATGTCTTTCATTTAGAAGCCTCAAATTGGTTTTATTCCTTGCCTTGTGTACCTACCACCATGCGTGGGGAGAGCACTGAATACAAGTCGTCCATACAATCTGGGGGAATGTGACTCTACTAGCCTGGACTGCCGAGCGAGCGAATGAACAGTGGATATGTGTCATTGTGAGAAGCTGATCTCACCATACAACCTTGTCTCTCTTCAGCTGAGTTCAATTGTACAAAGCCAGCCCGGGAAGAGCCTGTTTCATGGCAAGCTCTCTACATAATACATACATATGTCCATGCCCAAGAATAGAAACACAGGCATCACCGAAACGTCTACAGCCTACTGGGCACCTTGGGGTATTTTACATCTCTTTGCTGCCCATAAGAAGCGTGGACAGACTGGAGAGTCAGCTGACTCTGGCCGCATGCAGACATCTCAAGGAATATTGCTATTCGTGCGGCCAGAAATTGACGAAGGGGTGATGAACCAAAGCTCTGTTTTGGAAAAGCAAACCAAGTCTTGGCCTGTTCCCTTTGCACATGACGCTGCGATGCGTGAAACAGTCGACGCCATGTAGCGTAACTATACTACGAAGGATACATGCCGCATTATAGAGAGTACCAGACCATCATGCTTTACACCCTATCCAATACGGCAACTAGTTGGCCAGTAGCCCCATTGCGATCGGGCTCCCCGACTTCTAGTGTTATGAGGGTGTTTTTGCTACAGCAGCCCCCTATCGAGCTCATGATGATAACATCGCTGGCCATGCCAGAACAGATGCCTCTTATCTACGGGAGCTACTCTGAACCAGAGTTGCTAATGAGCGGCGGCTGGCAAACAAAGGCAACACACGGACAGCACTCAGTATCGCAGGTGCCCGTATTTTGTCCATCGAGGGTTTCGAGGGGCAGTTTATTAGGGCGATCACCAAGCCTCTGCGACGGGACCCACTCTTGGCTAGGTTGAAACAGGCAATCTGTGACTCAATGCTGCGTTTGCCTCGTTATTATTATGGGATGGCGTTTTGCGGAAAGGAGGCATGAGAATTGGAAAGGGGCGATGTCGGCGATGCAGAGCGGTAACATCACTCTACGTTCGTAGACGCAGTCCCTTGTATTCCTTCCGTATGCGGATCTAGGATTGCATGTCGATTGCCCAAGCCGACGTTCGTCTCTCTACATGTCTGTGCGTGCGTGCGTGCGGCGCGTGTGCGGCGCGTGTGCGAGTGTGCGCAGAAGTAGGGGAAGGTAGACAGGGTCTGCTGGTCCCCGTTTTCTTCTGCGAGATGGGAAGAAGCAAAGGGTTGGGTGCAATGCTTGTTGCCATCGAAAAGGGGTTGGTGCGGATGCAACGCTCGGTGGTGTACATCCCAATCCCGACCCTACTGCTAATTATTATCGAACCCAACGACTTGGTTGCCGGCGCAAGCTTATAATTGATGGCGCCGGAAGAAGCGTAATAAACCTCCAGCCATGGCGGCGGGCTGGTGCATGCACGTTGCCGCCGCCTGCAAACGGCAGACGGCTGGTCGGTCGAGCACAATAATAACCACCAGCCTCGGCAGTAAACAGCTGGCAGGTTCATGATCTGGCCCAGTTGTAAAATCCGTACGTGCGCCATGCTCTATTAATTATCCATGCCATGGCACATATGTAATATCCCATGTCCCATGCTCCTCATGCCCATGCTTGTCTAGTGTGAACTTGTTTCCCTAATTCATGCTCCATCGCGAAGTGTGCTTGTCGGTCTCGCCATCAATCCGTGGAAAATCCCCAGCCAAAACCCACCCACTCTCCCCTCTCAGCGGGTCCGTTACTCACGGCCGCCGTGCGTCGCTGGTTCATGCGTCCCGGGTTTATTAGGGCCTTTCTCTGGGCCTTCTCTGAACCTGGTGTGATGAAGCCAACTTTAGAATGAACAAGACTGATCCGTACGGAGTAGTCCGTACATACATACAGCATATGACATATGGACATATGCACGGAGCCAAGGGAGTGAGTGCGCACAGTTCGGCCTGCACCTTGATTCATTGAAGTACCTACCCAAGTCGTCGACCTGTCCTGTGTCCTGCGCCTCTTTTTGGTGCTCCCGCGTTTTCTTCTTCCAAGGCCCGTCGACTACTAGGCGAGTTGTGTTATTTCAGCTTGCATGATACTGCGACTCAGTAATCCCGTACTGTACATACATACATACATACATAGGGATCCGTAGAGTGGCCCTGCGGACAGAAGGATGGCTAAGGATGGCTAAGGATGGCTGCTGCTTGGGCTGTCCACTGCGGACTGCTCCCCTGCCCATGTCTCGATACTGACCCACGGGTTCCCACTTCTTTTCGGGCTACCAGGGCACCATCCACCGCCATCCACCACCATCCACCACCCCCCTGGGCCCCTGGGAGGCGCTACGAGAAGAAAAGCCAGCCAGCCACCACCCCTCGACTTGTTTTCGCCGTTCTATCTACTAGCCATTCTACGGATTAGCCCTTGAGTGAGTCGGCCCCGATCCTTCGAGCTAGCCGTCTCACTTGTTCTACTTTTGACTGAGTCTGCCTGTGCCGCCTCAACGGGTCAACGGTGCTGAGCTGCCCCCGACAACGCCGCCTGCAGTTCGTCACTCAGCTCACACCTCGAATTGACGTCGACCTGTCGCCTGCTTTGGACAGCGTTGGCCCAACTGACCTGCCCCATCTGTCTGACAATCTTTGCCACATCGCTGCTTGCCGCCGCGAGCCGCTTCATTTCCATTTCCATTTCCATTTTCATTTCTATTTTTGTTTGGACAACCTGAGCTGAGAAAGATAGTGGTGACGGCTTCCCTTTCCAACTCTTTCCGCACCATCGTTGTGCGGCCTTGACGCCCAAAGCACGTTGCTCAACTTGTCGCCTTGCATTTCCCCGATCAAAAGCGGCAGGCGACCCGACGACTTGTCCACGAAGACATTGGGCCCGAATTTCTCTCCAGCATCAACAGAAGCGACTCACCTGACCATTGTTTATTGAATGACGCTACTTTGGCTCTTCGTCTGAGACCGTCCCAAGCCAGAAGGGAGGGCTTAACAAACAGAGACATAACCCCCTCAAAAGTCGACGAAAAAGACAACGTTCCTCTTCTCGCCCGCATTCCGCCCGCCATCACGTCCAACCCCTCCTCCCTGGACGACGACGAGAAACATTGTGTTCCTCCATTCCCCCGCGGGCCCCTACTTTTCCCTTCAACGCATGGAGTGAACTTGACATGGCCCATGCTCCCCTCCTTCGAAATAACACCGCTCCGGTCTTTCAGTCCAACCAGAGCGGCTTTAAAAACATTACTCAAGCAAAAACTATGAGCAGTGCGCCTCGCGGTAGCCAGCTGTCGGGCTCGACAGCTTACGCTGGCTCGTCAACGTCGCTGAGTTCGCTGGCCAGCGCCGCGACGGTTGTGCCTGGTCAGAATGGCGGGCCCATCATGGCGACGACCAACATCATCAACCAGAAAGCCGATGCCTCACGGTCGCTATATCAGATCTGCGTCTCCCTCAAGCAACGCTTAAGCCAAGTGCCTGATTTCACCCCATTTCTCGAGCAGCTCGATCCTTCTGACCCGGTCGATCCATTATGGAATCTCCTTCGCACAGGATATCCTCTCCTCACCATCTACAACTCATTGCAGCCGACCGAACCTCTCAAGGTGGAGGATCAAATTGCGTCAGAAGCAAAGAAGTCCAAAATCGCCATTTTTAAATTCGTGCAGGCATGCATGAAGGAGCTGCAGGTGCCCCCCGCACAGAGCTTCGTGATCACCGACTTGATGGGCAACGACACCAGTGGTTTCGTCAAGGTGACCCAAGTTGTCAATTATGTGCTTGATTTGGCAGACCAGCGCGGCCTGTTACTTCAGTTACAGCCATATCCCGAGGACGAGCCTGCTGCAACTACGGGAAGTGCGCAAATGAGCTATCGAGATCACATCGTGAAGGAACTGGTCGACACTGAACGAAAGTATGTACAGGATTTGGAAAATCTGCACGACTTGAAGAAGACATTGGAGCAAAAGGGCCTCATCCCTGGAGATATTGTACATCAGATTTTCCTAAACATCAACGCCATTCTTGATTTCCAACGAAGGTTTCTCATTCGAGTCGAAACGACAAACTCAATGCCAAAGGCCGTACAAAGATGGGGTGCTCCGTTTTGCTTCTACGAAGATGCATTCGACATTTACCAACCATTCATCGCGAACCAACGCAAGGCCGCCCAGATTGCGAATATAGTATTCGATAAGATCCAACAATCTGGCCACCCTGTCGCGACAGACTTCAACACATTGGACGGATTCCTGCTGAAGCCTATGCAGCGACTGGTCAAATACCCTCTATTGTTGAAAGATTTGGCCAAGAAGTCCGACGACCCCCAGGTCAAAGACGACCTTTGCACTGGATGCGAAGCCGCTGAACGAGTTTTACAAAAGGCCAATGAAGCTGTTAATCGCGACCTTCTTGACGAGGCTCTGGAGGAACTCATCACACGAGTAGATGACTGGAAATCTCATAAGGTGGAGTCCTTCGGGAAGCTGCTGCTGCATGGCGTCTACGGCGTCATCACTGGAAAGAGTGATCAGGAAAAAGAAGTAGGTCAAGGAGCGATCAGACTCTTTTTTTTTTTTTTTTCTTCAATTGCCCTCGCCCATGTCCGGTCCAGCGGCGATTGAATTACTAACGGGTTGTTTCCAGTACGAAATCTATCTTTTCGAGTGCATCCTACTTTGCTGCAAGGAATCCTCTGGCAAGAAAGACAAAACACGATCAACCGGCCCGAAAATTAAGAATAGGAACGGCAAGCTTCAGCTAAAGGGTCGAATTTTCATGACTAACGTGACTGATGTCGTATCCCTTTCAAAACCTGGTAAGAAACCTGTGATTTTTGCGAGGGCTGAGTATCGATCACAGTCGGTCTCTAACAGATGGGCAGGCTCTCATAGCGTTCAGATTTGGTGGAGGGGTGACCCTGGTGTCGAAAATTTTACGATTAAATTCCTTAACGAGGAGATGATGAGAAAATGGGCTGTCGGCTTGGAGACACAACGCAAAGAGAATGCACCCCGACATTCCCAGAGCCAGGAATCAATTTCGAATGACTTTGCTTGGACGCGGGACCATGCTGGCGGGCTCGAGAACCCCTACTTGTCGCAACAAGAGGACGATGAGGAGGATCATGGACCCGCCACGGCTCCGACTCAATATCCTGTGCCCCGAACATCTTCAAGTGGCAATTTGAGGCAAAGATCCGCGACAGGAGACAGCACACAATCGCTTGCTGGCATCGCGCGCGCACCACCTCCGCGATTTCCTATGCCTATACCCCCGGCTTCTCTCAGTCTCCAAACACAGAGCAGCGGTGCTCAATCCCCGAGCTCCCGAGGCGGAGACAGCTATTTCTCACCAGTCGCCGAGTCTCCAGCTTCTTCGAGAACGAGCACCGCCAGTGGCATATTCCCGGGTCCCGCATATCAGTTTCCCCCCAAAGCAGGGACACCACAGTCTGTCTGGGATGACCCTCGATATGCCCCCGGCGCCATGCCTCGGGCACCGTCCCGGGATGGATCTTCCTCGTCCAACACTCATGGTATGGCCGGTGGTGGTAGAAATGCTCGTGGACCATCTCTTCCCGCCATGGCCACTCACAGCCAGACCGCTGCTCAGCAGCAGCAGCAGCAGCAAAGAAGTCGATCGTACAGTACGCCAGATGTGAATGGGGCAGGCATCTCTCGACAACGTCAACCCAGTCAAAGCAACATTCCGGCTGTGCCAGGCATCCCTCAACATTTACACCCAGCACACGACGGTAACATTCCCCGCTCTCAAACTGGATCTCCTCGAAACGATCTTCCCATTCGTACCAGCACACAAAGCCCGGGGGCTCAGCGCGAGCGTATGCACCAACATTCTGGGAGCCTTGGAGGCGCAATGTCACATTTTGCTACGCAACCACTGTACTCGCGCGGAAACACACCTGGGCCCACTGGTGGCGACTTACTCAGAGTTGATTCCGCCGCCGCAAATTCCCGTAATGCGTCCCCCTCGATTGGAACCGGCAGCCTAACGTCGACAGGCAATCCTCTGGCAACTCCGGATCTGCCTATGCCGACTCAATTGAAAGTTCGGGTTAATTGCGACAGCGGAAACTATGTGACGCTTGTGGTAGCCTTCAACATTACCTACCAGTCCCTCATTGACCGCATTGATGCCAAGCTTGCGCGCTTCATGACAAGCAGCATTGGCAAAGGCACGCTGAAGCTACGATATCGCGATGAGGACGGAGACTCTGTCACGATTGAAAGTGACGATGACATTCAAATCGCATTCATGGAGTGGCGCGAGGGTGTCCGAAACATGTACTCCGGTGGTGTAGGAGAGATAGAACTCTTCTGCGTTGGCGAGGGCCAATAATTACGCATATGCTACACGCACTTGTGCTTTGAAGCGGTGACGGAACTCTTCTGGCAATTTCATCAGCGCCATTGCAAGCCGCCAAACCTGTCTGCGACCGACAGTAACCCCTCTACTACTCCCAGAGCGGCAAGTTATCGCACGTTGAGCCAAGGAATTGGCTTTCTTTTTTTTTGGGTTTTCTACATCAACTATCACATAGACACCATATCGCAGCGATTTGCATTTCTTCAAGAGCTTCATACTGACTGGGAGTTGAATTTTTTTTTTCCATGTTTGAGGCCGACTTGTACTTTCTTACACAGGAGTGACTTGCCCCCCCTTTATATGTTTGACATGATCGCAAGCATCTCAGAGCCCTCTTTTCGAAGGCTTGTCTCCTTGTTGATCGCAATCAAGAAGATTATCTTGTCTTGAAAACAGTGTTTATATACGAGTGAGCGGCTTCAATGCCGAAGCTTGTTACGGAGAAGCAAGGCAAATCAAGTCCAGCAACATCTGGTATATCACATGGGCAACCACTCCCCTTTTCTGTTTGCCTTTTCTCTTGTATTTACGAACATTATTTGCTGGCGCTACTGGGAGGTTCGCAGAGCCTGGGATCCGGAGGCTGGCGTATCCTAGGTTTCACTCTTTACTATCCCCTTCCTCTTCTTTTTTTTGGCCCTGAGAGATTAAGGCTGGACACTGTTTTCTTCTCGGGATTGCTATGTGGTCTTGACCACCTTTTGTGTCAGAGACCCTTGTGGAGACGGACTTGGATTTGTATTGGCTGCCAAGCTGGATAGACGGTGGCAAGGAAGCAGAGCGGATCCAACATGTGCACATGAAGCGACGGAATTAGTCGGGCGAATGATGAAGACTTTGGCCTTGACTCAATAAATATGGCGCCTTTGCGTTTAACTATTGCTGCGGTGACTCCCTCGGGTGCGATGCTCGACAAGCATTTCGGGCAACTTTCAATTTTTCTGTTACGACAACTGAATAGTTGAACGTTGCTTATTATAAGCGTAATCTTTGTCAATGTCCCTCCAGCTGGATACAGCCAGTCATATCAAATAAGACATGTTTGAAATCCAGCGTATGGATACTAACCGTTGATGAAGGAACAAATCACTGTTATACATCATGTTGACACTTTCCGCTCCAATATTTACATACAGCTTGAGAGACCAACATCTCTTCTCCATCATACAGTGAAAAACCCGAGAAGATGGGGAAAAAAAGAACGGAGGAGCCGCAATTTGAGCCTCTGTATCTGATTTCCAGTTCTCACAATGGAAAAAAAAGGGGAGGAAAAAAAAAAACCTCCCCCTCGCCATGATCTGATCGCCAAAAAAGTATGAATTTCCCCTTGCCTTTTTTTTTTTTTTTTCGTTTGTTTCAAGGAACCGATGCGTTTCCCGTCTGGCAAACTGTTCCTTTCCCCCCCAACCACCCCACGGTATCAATTACACGGGAATAGCGCGCGCCCGAGAAAAGACAAATTTTTCCGCGAAACCTCCCCTCCCCTCCCCTCCTCCGGCAGGCTACCTCTGCTTCCTCGAGCTCGTGACGTGTTTCTGCATCCTCGAAAGGTGGTAGTTGATGGTGTTTGCGGGCGCGGGCGCAGGCGCCGGCCCGTCCATGCACATGCGCAACTGGGTCTCGACGGCCGCGCACCCGGAGGCGTTGTACCCTGCTGAAGCCCAGCATGCTGGGGGCGCGTCCAAACCCGCGTTAGAAGAAGAACTGTGCGAACACGTGGCCCCCCCGTCTCTCCTCCGCCGGTCAACGGTTGGTTCGACGACCTCTCTTACCTAGGACGCTGGACATGATTGCGATGCAAGGGTTTTCGGGCTGCCTCTTGGGATTGCGGACCCGCAGGGTTTTGAGGGGCGGCAGACGGATGGGCTTGTGGCCGCCTGACATGGTGGATTGGGGGGTGTGGAAGAGGCTTTTTCGAGAAATTTCGTGGTGGGAGGGGATTGAGGACAAGGCATGGAACGGGCGGGCTGGAAAGTCGTGATGCTGAAGCTTGAGGTTTCGGGTGGATTTGCCAAAGGTCACGTGGGCCGGGGGATGATCACGTGATGGTAATACCCACGCCCCTAAATCTGCCTACCAGACCCAGTGAACATCGATGTGAAAGGCAAAATCATTTGTCGCCAAACGATTTGTGTGTATACCCGAGTGCTTGTGGCTGTGCTGTCGAATAAACTTGTGTTTAGCCTAAACGGACTGACAGTGGAAAAACGGTGGCGGATGGGCGCGGCATGACGGGACGCAGGGCCTGATGGCTTCAAAGGGTCGATTCAGGTTTAGGTACCATGGGTATCTATGCCATGTAAAAGATCACATCACTACTATACAGAGAAATGGAAGGGACCGATATTGCCGAAACCTCACAGAGTTCCAGTACCTTGAGGTCACGTCATCACGGGATATAGCGCCGACATCCTCCAAGGGCCTGCCAGCAAGCCGCCCCGGAAAGCGAGAATGATTAAGCCACATGCACCAAATCATCTTCGGACGACCCATCGCGTCGCGATCCAAGAGGTCACGATATGACAGCCACAAGTTAAAGCGGATCCACAAGTTCGACGAGCACCGGTCCAACGGCGAAGCCAGGCCGAGCTTGCGCTCTTCCAGTCCCGAGAATGCCGCTTTGGAGAACCGAATCTTTTCCCGCCTCGTTATCTCACCGGCCGGCCGCGTCATCAGCGACTTCATCTCGGTCAAAGAAAGAGCTGCTGGCAGCCTTCCCGGGGGGGTGTCATCACAGCGCACCAGTCGCCCTACGCCGCGAGGTCCATCTCTCGTATTTTTATCCTGAAGCGCTTTGTCTTTCCTTCCATCTCCTCCTTGCAGCCAAGGCAGGAGTATCCCCAGTCGCCCTGCCGGCCGGAGTCGAACAAATACGGTGTGGTGATGATGGGCCATGAACCGCTGAGGCTCTCTATTGATGTCCAACTTTGGAGGACCCGAAACCGCCAGGTCCTGAATCACTGCCCGGCGGTCGAAGGGCTCCATCGGAGGAGGGATGGACGCGTCGGTTGTATCGCCGATTGTCAAGCAGACACCGCGTCACCAGCTGCGCATCGTGCAAAGTGTTTGTCGCAGATGCTTTGCTTCGTATAGATAAATCTATGTGATGCTCAGAGGCGACAGCCTCCGTCGTACTTGCGCACGTATATGCCGAAACCTCGCATCGTACCTCCCTGCGAGGTCCTGCCATGTAACGCCTCTAAAATCTTGGATATGCTCTTGCAGAACTTCTCGCATCGTCTCCCGCAACCTCGGCGTTGGCGCTAGTAGCCAGCATAGACACAGAGCGTTGGGCAATCGCGCCGTGCCCAGAGGTCTGAATCGATCCAGCCGCTCAGAGGCCTTCATGGTCTCCTCTATCAAGTTTGTGCATTCCAGCACCAGTTTCTGGCCGTCGGCCACGTCCAGGATCTGCAGTACCGAATTCAGCACGAGCGACATGGACAGCATCTCGACGTTGCCCGTCTCGCACAGAATATACTGAAACGCTAGTTTCTGTATCCTTGTCTTCTGAACCGCATCGAAGAGCTGCGCAGCGAGGGTGATGATGCGTGGAGACTCGGACTTCATAATTTCGTAAGTCGCTCTTATTTCCATGTCATACGACATGGGGTCTTGCAGCTGCGCAGGCAGATTGATGAGATTTTCCCAACGGAGACTGTAGAACTCTGTCGTGAAGCTGGCGGAAGCGGTGGCAACGGGACCCAAGCGCCGTTTTTGCTTGGCGACTACTCTTGGGTCTAATTCTATGGTTGGATCCATGATGGACTCCCCAATCTTGCTCGTGCATGTCAGAATTGTGTGTAAAAGCCAAGATTTTGGAAGGGAGCGAGTGAAGACCCTGTTACGTACTACGAGAGACCATGCCAACGACAAGGCTTGCTTCTCAAACTCCATTTTCGGTTCCACATCTGGCATCTTGGCGAGGAGGTAGAGCAGCCCACGGATGTGGACCTCGAGCTCAGCCCTTTGACCGTGTAGTAAGTTCTGGGGGGGGGGCGGGGGGAGGAAATTAGCTTTTCGCTGCCCAAGAGCTTAGAAGAAGAGGAAAATTGACAGTCCGATGAGAAAAATTGGAGACCAACGTGTGAGAGACACAAGATTGCTATGGCACACATGGTGTGAGAAAAGTGCGTATTGTCCACCGCGGAAGCAACATCTGCCCTCAAGACAGTCAGAGCCTTTCTATAGTGAGTAAAGGCTTGTAGCGAAGAACCCCCCGAGTAAAACGCAGATGCACTGCTCGTGAGTGTCTTGGCCGCCGCGGTCAGCACCGGGCTCTGGTCCATCCTCATGGGGACCTCGGCAAACATGCTGCCGAACGACAGGATACTGGAGCCCGGATCAGTAATGTTGAGAAGAGATGCAAATGCGTTGGATATACGGGAGGCATCATTGGTTGGGGATGGTGATAATTTGATGAGCTGATGACCATTTCGACTCCAAGCACCTCGCTTGAAAGAGCCGGGATTCGTGCTGGAGGAGACGGCATATCGGAATTTGAAGCGTGTTTGGCCAACGCCCACGCATGCAATTCCCAGCTTCTCGCAGCGCGAGCACGTGGGCCGTTTCTCGTCGCACTTGTGGCGCATTAGCGATGAGGCGATGCGGTTGAGACATGTCTGCTTTCCTTACTTTTTTCTTCCGGTGTCGACAGGCATCGCAGCTCTTCCCGGTGCCGGCGCCAGGCATCGTCTGCTCCTAGGCGGTCCAGTGTACGGGCTAGTTCATGCCCGAGGGTTACCATGCCAGTATACTTGAAGTTTTTTGCATCGGGGTGACTTGGTCACGTGAAGGGTCCAGCCGTCACATCTGGACCGGGGGGGGGGGCCTGCCAGATCTCGGCAGATCTCGCACTGCGGGGCTCCCGCCAGACTCCACCTCAACACAAGACCACGATGGCACAATACGACACACAAAAACAAATTGATATCGTCATAAAAAATTAGCGACGAAGAAATCAAATTAACATCCTGTATCGCAAAGATTCTAAAACTCTCTTCACCAAACCATTAAGCATCGTAACAAAGGGAAAGTACGAACCATCAAGCATCCAAACAAGGGAAAGTTAGAAAACCAGGAGATCCCAACCTTTTCACCATGCCTAGATATCATGCAAAACAAAGCCACTGTCAGTATCATCAGACTTCTTTCTCCTTCTCCTCCTTCTTCTCTATCTCTATGTCCATATCCCTGTCCAGGTCCAGGTCCTTCATCTGCTTCATTTATTCTACTTCTTCTCCGCCTTCTGCTCTTTATTGGCCGACTCCTCCTGCGCACGCTTCTCGAGCCCATCCACAAACTTTACGCTAGGATATTGGCAAGGAGCCAGATAGCAGAGCATGCGAGTACACTGGAGACATTCCTTAGCAAGTCCGTCTTGGGGCACAGGAGATGCAGTATCAACGCTGCTCGTGGCCAGACCAGGTGCTTCGGGGGAGTTGCTTCCGCGGGCAAATATTGAGGAGACGTCTCCGCCGTTTTTGCGTCCAAGCTCGATCATTTTGTACCACTTCTTGCGGGGAATCTGCAATTTCTTCGAGGGTTCGACGAACCACCCGCCGGCGTCGAAACGATGACTCATGTGAGAGCGATCAGGCATGCCGTGGGGAGGGATTGTAGGCTTTTCGGCTTCGAAACGATGGCTCATGTGAGAGCGATCAGGCATGCCGTGGGAAGGGATTGTAGGCTTTTCGGCTTCGAAACGATGGCTCATGTGAGAGCGATCAGGCATGCCGTGGGAAGGGATTGTAGGCTTTTCGGCGTCGAAACGATGGCTCATGTGAGAGCGATCAGGCGTGCCGTGGGGAGGGATTGTGGGCTTTTCGGCTTCGAAACGATGGCTCATGTGAGAGCGATCAGGCGTGCCGTGGGGAGGGATTGTGGGCGTGTTGGGCTCTTCGCGGGGCAGATGCAATTTTTTCGAGAGCTTGACGAACCCGCCGGCGTCGAAACGATGGCTCATGTGAGAGCGATCAGGCATGCCGTGGGGAGGGATTGTACGCTTTTCGGGCTCTTCACCTGGTGAACGTTGACTTGGGCCGGGACGAGGGAGGGGCTGGCCGGGCATGTACAACCAGGTGGAAGTGCCCTCGAGCTGCGTGAGATTGGTGAGCTCGTCGTAAAAACCTTTGATATCCTGAGCGTCCGGGGAGACATGGGTGGGCGTGATGCGTATCATGTCCGTGCAGTTGTCGGACGTCAAGGCCCCGGAATGGTGTCCGACCAGACAGCCCAACAGGACCAGCCTCCAAGCTTGCTTATTCTCCTTGGAATAGAAGTGAGGGTTCGGGCCCGGGGCTCGGACGACCTTGCCGATGACATGTGAAACGCGACCTCTCTCGTCGGGAGGAGGCACAGGGCTTGCGCTGCTGACAGAGGCAGCCACCGCAGCGGCAATGATGGTGATGACTTTCATGACCGAAGACTCTTGCTGGTGACGGTGGCGTGGGGATAATGCGAGAGGAAAGGTGTCGGTTGTAAGGTCCAGGTAAGTGAATGCCGGGTCGTACTTTTTGGTGACTTGTTCTGTGTTGAAAAAAGAAGGAAGAAGAGAAAAGAATAAACCCCCATACGGGGCCCATACGGGGGGGGGGAGAGCAGCTCGCAATTTATAGACTACCTCGTGTGATTTAAAGTTTTTTCGTTCCCAATCTCTGCGTTCAATTTCAAAGTTGCAAAGTTTGAGGTAATTCTCAACTTTACTGCTCGGCAAGTGCCGTTTCGAAAAAAAAAAAAAATGGGCGCTCTACCTCTACAGGATGCAGTCACTCTGTGGAATAAAAAGGTCACACCAAAAGTGGCCACCAAACTTCTCTCGGCCGTAGTTCACAAGGAAAGTGAGTTTCACGACGACAGGTTTTGTGGAACTGGGCTTCCCGACGAGCCAACAGACGGAAAGGAACTACCCCAAATATAATACATACACATGTCAGGCAGCTATCAAGATTATGGCGCAGCGGGTCAATCCCAATTTTTAAATTTTTTTTTGCCTTATGCGCGCGCATCATCATGATGTACTAGCGCGAGGGGGGGGCAAAGAAAATCTTGTCGTGTCAAAGCTTACGCGATGGATTGCCCACGCATGTCCGATCTTATCGTCCATCGTACTTTCTACAGCTCCCGTGGTCTAAACAATGAGGTTACAGGCTTGATGCGCTTAGTTTGGCGCCGAGGCTGTCTTCATTGTCTTCCCGTTCGGGTTATTCAGCGAGTGAGTTGGTTGCAGACTTGCTTGTTTTCTCATATCCATATCCATTTCAATCTTGAAGCTAGTTTCAGCCCAACTAGTTGTCTCCGCGGGGAGGGGGGGGGGGACCCACCTGCAAAACAGGAATAACTTTCATCAGAGTTCAGGACAAGGCCACGGCCACGGCCACGTGCTTCTCTGAATTACAACATTTGCAAGGCGTAATAGCGCACGTCATACGGTCGCACATTAGAGAGGTCCCGCAAAGGGCTGCCAAAACAAAAAAATCCCTTAACCCCTTATTTGCGATTTTGCAATTTTATGATTTTTATAATATATTTTTTATACATTATAATTATGCTATGTCTATAAAAAAACCTATAGAGCTTTTGTGAGCAAATTAAATCCCTTTATAATAATAGGATTTCTTATAAATAAATCCTAGATTAAATTAATACTAAGCTTTTTATATAAGGTAGCTAAAGTATTAGTCTTTATATATTATATTACTATCTTTAAGCCTAGGGAGTTTTATTTACTCTATAAAGTGTATAATGTCTTTAGCCCTTATATAAAGAGATCTCTAAGCTTTTTATATAAGACATTCCTATAGAGACTATTTATTTAACTATTATTAAGCTTCTTTAGTAATAAGGGCATTAACTAGTTAGCTTATAAACCCTCTAAACATAGCTTTAGTAATAGGGCTTCTTATAAATACAAAATTATATATAAATTATAGATAAACTAATTTATTATATATAGTTTTACTTTTTCTCCTATAGTTATTTAGATTAATTAATTCTTTAAGACCTTTAAGCGTAAGACTAGCTATCCTATACGCTATATATAATCCGCAAAATTCGCTATTAATATAGAATAAAAAGACGATTTTATATAAAAGAAAAGCGCTAAATTGCTTTATAGGATATAATTTAATTCCTTAAAGCTAATTTAAAATAAACCTTTATAATATAAGGCTTTAGTTAAGGATATTTATATTATTATATATAATAAAAGGGCTAAGTCCTAGTCTTATAAAACTAATTATATAACTTTTATTATATAGTCTTTCCTAAAGAAGTTTAAAAGTATTAGAAAAGGAACTTTTAATATTATATAAACTTCTTAGTACTTAGACTAAACTTCCTTTAGTGCCTTAATAAATATAAGAAGCTAAAGAGATTTAGAATCTAAGTATATATATATATTAATATATACTTACGCTATATTATTTAGTTTTACTATAGTTACTTTACTATAACTACTCTTAGTATATTAAAGTAGTATCTTTATATAATTAAATACCTTAGAATATAACTATTTTTTATAAGATTTAATTATAGAGTTAAGACTCTATTATAAGTAGCTACCTAAGTAATATTAGTATAAGCTAGCCTAGCTATAATTATATATAAGGATAAGAACTAAATCTCTTACTAGTTTACTTAAGGGAATTATATTAGCTCTTATTATATATATAAGCTAAGTAAAAGAAATATTAAAATTAAAAGCTAGTGGTATTAGCTATATAGAGGAGCATTTAATTACTAGATAGCATTCTTTAATAAACTTACTATATACGCATTATTTATTAAAGATAATAAAGTAAATTAAATTGTATTAAACGTAATTTATCTACCTATAATCTAAGACAAATTCGCAGACTTTGTCACACTATAGAATAGCTATAAAATCTATACGCAAAAGAATAAAAAGCACGTTATCTTAGGTATTCCTATAGACCTTTATTATATAGAAAACGCTTAAAATTAGGGTGTTTCTCTTAGTATAAATAATAATGTAAAAGATTATATAGTATTAAATATAATACTTAATCCCCTTAATAAGATTAATATTAACTAATTTCTTATATAGAAAATAGAAGATTAGTGTATATAAAAGCTATAGTTACTTAGGTTTTATAATTAAGAGATTAAAGATTATACGTGTCTGTATATATTATTCTATTTAGCGTTATAAGAGCAAATTTAAAATCATTAAGAAAGTAGCTAATAACTAGTCCTTTAACTTAGCTTAATTTCTTACAGGGGAATTCACGAATTTGTATAACTTCTTTAACAAAACTATAAGCTATTATATAACTAAAACCTTAATAGTAACCTAATTTCTTAAGACCTTTAAGAATAACTTTAATAGTTCTAAAGTAAAGAGATTAAAAGTATCTAGGCCTATTATATATGACTTTTCTTCGCTAGACGTTGCGTTTAAATATTTCTTATATAATAAGCTAGAGAATTTTCTTCTATATTAGTAAGCTCCTCTCTATTAGTAAGCTCTTCTATATTAGCAAGCTCTTTTATATTAGTACGCTTTTTTATATTAGTACGCTCTTTTGTATTAAGTATAGATTGTTATTCTTATTAAGATTGCTTATCTATATAAGAATTAAGAGGTTTAGATTTGCTTTGTTTAATTAGCCTTATTAGTAATAGGCTAAGGGAGGAGCTTTGCGATAGTTCTTTTATATAAGGGGGTGACTTATTAGATTATAATAAATCCTTTTAATGCTTTGTATGTTTTTTTATTATTATAGTAGTCTTTTCTTCCTTAATTTTTTCTTCCTTTATTTAGTCTTCCTTTATAATATAAAAATTCAGAAAGATAAGAATATAACTATCTTAAATCTCCTAATTATACGAATTTTTTTTCCTAAAGAGATTAATAACTATATAATTTAATCCAATGTGTAATTAAGGGAGCTAATAGAAGCTAGACGCCTTAGAATAAGCTTATCTAAGCTTATAGGGAATTTTTTTATTAAACTACTCTAAAAAGCTTAGTTATACGAACTCGTGTAGCTAGTTAGCTTTAGTCACTAGACTAACTTTACTAAGCTTATTTTCCTATAAAAGAGGTTAGAGCTTTATAGGCTCTAAATAAAATTAGCTTTAGTATAATAGTAAGAAGTCTTATATAAACTAAGCTTAGTAACTGATTTTAGGATAAAAAAGCCTTTATTATAATAACTATGTAAAAGCAATAAAATTAACTAAATATAAAGCCCTTAGGGATAGTTATATAAATCCTTAGAGGTAGAAGCTTAGGTAGCTTATATTGCCTCTTATACTTATGTTTAGAAATGTTTAGTAAAATTTAATATATAATCCCTCTTACTTTACGCTATAGGAATTAGCTATGATAATGTTAATAGAGATTTTGTACGGGAAGTTAATGTTTTGTTATCTAAATTAATAGTAATTAATTAAGGCTAATGTAAGCTATAGTGTAAATAAAAAGTAGCATCTAGATAAGCTTTCTGAATTTCTTTGTATATATATAATACCTTTAGGCATTATTTTTATTACTAATAATTTAAGTAACTAGGCATTATATAAGAAAGTAAAGAAAAGAATAAAAAGAGAAAGAAAGAAAAGAGAAAGAAAAGGAAAAAAAAAGAGGGGTAAAAAGGGGTTTAGTATAAATTTTAGTTATATACACATATGCAAGGATTCTTAGGCTAAATATAATTCTAAGGGTCACTTACTCTTGCCTTATATAGATAGATCTATACTTACTAGCTATAAGTTAAGATATATAGTTATAAATTATATAGCCTAAGCTAATAGGTAGTAGATAGTTATATGCTATAAGGAAAAAAAAACCTATAGCTAAAAGCTATAATCCTAAATTTTTCCTTTCTTGATTTTTATAAAAATAATAATAATAATAATAATAATAGTATGTATATATAGAATCCCTTTATTCTTATGCTATATACTAATGATTTTCTCTTCTAGTTAATATACTTTCTTTATATATATTATAACTATTTTAATTACTTATATCTAATTTTAGTATAGACTATAGTAATAGTAATAGTAATATAGTAGCCTTTCTGCCCTAAACTTACCTATATATATAGCTTTAACACCTCTTATAATATATAACTAAGACCTTTTCTAGGGTCTTATATATAGTATTCCTAGTATGCCTTAGCTACTTTTAGCTTATATAAGTAGGAATAGTCTTAGCCTATATATTTATTTATAAGAGTAATACACTATTTTTACTTTACCTAGCTATAATATATGATTTCTTTAAGATTAAGTCTAACTAAAGTAAATTAAAAGTAAGTAGCCCTTATATATAAATACTTTCTTAATTTAATTAAGAGGTATACTATATATGAATTCTTATAACTACTATATGTAATAAATAGTATAAAATAAAGATAATCTTACTATACTATTTCTAGTTTATATATGCTTACTAGGTTACTTTAGTGGTGCGTGTAGTAACTATAAATAGCTAGATTATGTGTTTTCTTATTCTAATAGAGACTAGGTAAGTTTGCTAGTAAGAGATACTTATATAGGATTAAATATAGGTTTCTAAGAATAGCTAGTTAACCTTATTAAAGAACTTAGGACTAAAGATAACCTAATTACGCTAGATAAGGATAAAACTATAAATAATCCTATTATCCTTTAAAGTTATATATATAAATTTTCCCTTACTTCTTTTACTTTAAGGTTATATTATAGCCCTTTTATATATATTATAACACTATTAATAAAGCTCTTAACTAAGTGGTTATAAATAAAGACATTAGCTAGTAATACTAGCTAATCTAGAATAATAGCTAGCACTTTCTTATAGTATTTTAGGTTAGTAGCTTACTCTTATATATAAGAGTTAAGTAAAGCGAAGACTAGCTTAGCTTAATTTTATTTTATATATATACACTTCCTTAAATTTATATATAGATTTAATTTACTATTTACATAGCTTACCTAAAATCATAATATGGGTTTTCTATTTTGGCAGCCCTTTGCGGGGCCTGTCTAAGGTGCCACCATACACGTCACGCAATTTTCCGCGCGACACGTGAACAACACATTTCCCGCGTCATGGGTATTTTCCCATGCGCGCATTATTAATAGGCCTGGCCGCTTGGGTGGGCGGTGGGCAGTGGACAAGTTCACGACGGGAGGGGGGCGCGCATCGATGATTGTACGGACTACGGATTAATACCGCCCGTGAGAGTAATTTCTTGTCATGGTATTTCTGCCATTCAGCGGCCGGGCGGGGTAATATTATACGCCCGGCCTTGGTTTGAGACGATCTATGTATGGAGTAGTTTCCGGATCACCCTTGTCTTGTTGCGCGCGCGCGCAAGGGAGGGAGGGGGAGGTGGAATGCGATGGTGTGAACAAACTGGTTCCTTCTAGGTACATGTCCCCGTTGTAATTTATGAAAAAAAGAAAAAAAAAATTGAAAAATTGAAATCATGATGCTGAAGATGACAGTCGGAATTCGAAATGGGCCGCCTGTTCAGAAATACCGGAATAAAACGCCGTGGTGGTGCTTCCATTTCCAAGGGAAATCATTTCGAGTGCGAATGAAAAAGGCGCGGGGGAAAAGGGGAAGGGTATATATAATTTGAGAGTCTATCATGGTCGTGGAAGCTTGTTGTCGTGTAATAGGTGGCATGCTGAATGAGGAAAAGAGGTACGTCGTGTGAAGAACAGCTTCACTTCCGATGGCTCTTGCAGGCACCGTCGTGGCGTCGCACGCGCTCGCGGCCCCTCGGCTCTTCGTCTTGACTGTGGTCGTTGCGGCCGTCGTCGCTGCCGCCGCTGCTCAGTCTCCGCCTGTCCTCCTCGTGCCATGCGCTCAGCGACTTGCCGCCGAACATGAGATCGTCGTCGTCGATGTCAATCGGCTGGACCCAGGTGTGCGATTTGGGGTCGACTTCTTGCGCTGAGGGGTCCAGGGCGCGCAGATTCGGCACCAGGTAGTAGGTTGCTTCTGATTTGAGAGACATGACTGTGGTGGTGGTGGCGGTGGTGGTGAAGGGGTTGTTGTTCGTGTTCGTGGTTTGCGCCGATGAGGGTCTGATGGCGGGATGTGGTGGTTGTTCAGAGACGGCACCTGTTTTGAGGGCGATTTGAGGGCGATTTGTGGGCGATTTGTGAGATGACGTTGATTGCGATGGGGGAGCGCCAGCGCGGATGCAATGCTTTGTTTCTCGCCAGGTTACATATGCGCAAGAGTAATCCGTACGTCGGTGGTATGTCGGTGGGGACGATATCGAGGATATCTGGGAAAAGGGGTGTGTGTCCGAGATATGTAGATGGAGAAATGAATGCGTTCCCAGCTTACGTACGGACTACAGCTTATCACAGCTTATAATCCGTATGTAATACTCCGTACAGCTTACAGCTTACACGAGGCGGTGCGTGCGTGGCGGGGCACCAGACAAACAAACAAACACGAGGCATGTGGCCCGTGTGTGCCCATAATGTGCCCGTAATGGACCCAGCCGAACTGTCCATTGTGGGCCACACGGAGCCAAGAGGCGGCACCTGTGTGGCAGGCGACGACAGGCGACGACAGGCGATGACGGGGCACTGACAGGCACTGACAGGCGGTACTTCTGTGCCTCTGGCGACGGTAGGTCTGGACGAGTCGCCGGAATGCCCATGTACACCCACTGTAGGTAGATCATGGTTCTTCGGTCGGACGCCCCGGGACCATCCGGGAAAGGGCCATATGTACATACCATGGATGCGAGAAGATGCGAGAAACCCGTGTCACAGCTGGGCACGTTGGTGGCGGCGCCTCCTCTTTCCAATCGAGGGTTCCCGGTTCCCGTGTGTGTGAAGGAAGAGACGGATGGATGATGGGATGGGATGGGATGGGGTGGGGGGGGGGGGGGGGGGCTGGTGGTGCCAAGAATAGCTCCGGGACGGTCGGTGTATTTCAGCTGGGGTGCATTTTCTGTCTCTCGTGGACATGTCAACTGACGCTGGTCTGATATGTGACTGGGAGGCAGCGACGAAATCAGCGATGATGCACCTGGATGCTTTCTTTTTGTCGCAACGACTCACAAGGCGGCAGCGAGGCAGCCCGCCCCCCCTCCAACTCTTTGGGCAGATGATGATGTCGATCCGAGCAAAAAGGCTTGGCGGGGGCGTCGCCAAGACAGAGACAGGCCCACTGCATAACTGGGGCAAACCCAGCGGGCTGGGCGGGCGCTGGATCCAGCAAAAGCAACTCGGGGACAAGCTACAACTGAAAAAAGCATCTTATTAATCTTATTACCCCGCCACGGTGCCAACGAAAGGAGGGCAATGTTCCTCTAGGAAGATCAGTATCTGACAGGAACGAAGCTTCTGATGATTTAATTAACTTAAATTGAATTCTAGAGGTAATAATCTAGGAGAAAAGAAGCCCTATTAAAAAAATCTACTAGTAAGGTTTTTATGCTAGGTAGGCTAGGTGCCTTACACCTGCCCCTACCTGTCATGTCTACTACCACTTAGTGGTTACCCTTAACCATTAGTCTAAAAAAAAATATTAAATATTACTATAGGTATTACCCCCCCCTTTAACTTATTAGCTTATACTACTAGCCCCTTAACCTATTAGGTATTTCTCCCCTTCTAATCTTAGTCTAATATAATTAGTTAATAATTATAATAACTTCTAGTATCTCTATATCTAATAGGGCTAATAGTCTATTAGCTCCTCCCCTAAAAATAGTAAATAACTCCTTATAAATAGTAAAAGCCCTTTTAGATAAATAGTTATGCTTTATTAGGTTACCTAGCTATATTAAGTAATCTCTAATTCTAATTAGGATATCTAGCCTCCCTAATACTCTTAGAGAGCAAAGCCCTCCCTTAATCCTATATAAGCACTTAGCTATTACTTTAGAGAATAAAGAGTTTATAGACTAATTACCCCCTAGAGTATTAGCCTATAAGCCTAGTTAGCTAATAGTTTCTTTAATATATTTATTATTTTATATAAGGGGCAGAGACTTAAAACTCTCTTAGAAAATAAGGACTCCCTCCTTTTTATTTAATACTAATATTAGAAATTTACTAGCTTCTTTTAAATCTTATAGCTATAACCCCTTAATTCTAGTAGCTTTAATATTTTTCTAGTAGTAATTAATTAATTTATTAAGTTCTATAAGAGTAGTATAAACTAGGTAATAGGCCTTAGATATTATAGCTAATACCTTAAGTGCTTTAATTTTACCCTTATTATACTTCTATTAGTTCTTATAGAGCTAAGACCTTAAAGCTTTTATTTTTAGAGGCTACTAAGTTAGTATAACTATAGCCTAACTATAAGGGTAAAGATCTAATAAGATACTTAACTAATCTTTAAATACTTTAATTAGTAGTAGTAGTAATAGTATAGGTAATTTTAGTAGTAAGGGTTAAGCCTCTTACTTAGCCCTTAATTTAAATTTATTTACTATTTTATTATACTCCTTAGCTATTATATATTAAACTTTAGATAAGTAAGGGGCACCCTTTAACTAAAGGTTATAATACTTATTAAAGATAAATATAGTTAAGGAAATATAAATTCTATAATTATTAGTAAGTTTTATTAAATCCTATAAGTTTATAACTAGTTAGTATTTAGCTATAACTCCTATTATTTTACTAAGGTAAGTTAAAACTAGTATTATACTCTTATTACTTACTTAGAAAGTATAGTTTAATAAAATAGTAAATAAGTTTAATATAATAGGTTTTAGTCTAGGGTTATAAATATCCTTAAGTAAAAATATATCTTAAATTCGTTATAGCTCCTTATTAGTAACTAGTTATATTACTTATATAGAGGCAAAGGTAAGGGTTAATTACTTACTTATAAAGGGGTTTGCTCTCCCTTATAGCTATAGTAAAGATAGTAATAGAGGTAAAGGTAATAGTTATAAACCCCTAATATTAGTAAGATCCCTCTTTTGCTTTCTTTCCTTATTAATACTATTCCTAGCTAGTCTTCTAGGTAAAGCCCTAGCGTTATTATTATTAGTTATAGGAGGGTTACTTTCTCTAGCCCCCTTACTAGTTTTATCTTTATTATTATTAGGCTTTTCTTTCTTACCCTTATTATTAATAATGCCCTTAGGGCTACTATTACTTCTTCTCCCTTTATTACTATCCTTATCCCTTTCTCTAGTGTTACTATTACCTCTAGTTTTCCCCCTTTTATTACCTTCTATACCCTTATAATTATTACCCCTAGGGTCCTTCTTTTTACTAGCTTTACCTCTAGTTTTCTTACCCTTAATAATTTCTTCTTTAAATATATTATCCTTAGCATTATTATCTCTAGAATTAGAAGGTAGCTTAAATAAATTATTATTACTTCTAATATACTTCTCTTTATTTATAATTATTAGGATATTACTACTCTCTATAACTTTATTAAGCACTCCTATCCTTAATAGCTACTTTACTCTCTATAGGTAAAAAGGCTTATTTCTATCTTCTAGTCCTATTAGGACCTTTCTCTTATTCCCTTTATATAGATATAAGGTTCTTATATATCTTACTATAGCTCTAGTTAAATAATACTATAGTAAGAAGTCTTTAGGTATTATTATAGTTTATACTTTAATTAGGTCTTTAAGTATAAGCAATCCTATTAAGCAAAATAACCTAAGTGCTTAAAGACCCTAAATAAGTATAGTTAGTATATTATCTATTATACCTTTACTCTTTACTAGATTATAGGGGATACTAAAGAGATAATCTTATAGATAAATTAGTATTACTAGTAGCTAAAAGTAATGTAATAGCCCCTTAACTCTTAATATTACCTATCTTAACTCCTATTACACTATATTATTAATTAAGTGTCCTTAATTTCTTATGCTTATATTACTACTAAATAGCTTAATAGCTCTTACTAAGAGTAATAGTATAACTTAGAATAAATGAGGGAACTTTAATAGTTTTAGTTTATAGCTTAGCTATAGCTAATACTAGAAATAAAGGTAAAAATTTTTAGCCCTAATAAGCTTAATATTTAGAATAATAGGCTTACCTTTTTTTCTAGAAATATAAATATAGTTTTTAGTCTTATATATTACTAAGTTAACTAAATCCCCCTATATTACTAATACTATAAGAAGGCTAGTAGTGTAGAAAATATCTATTAGGTATACCTTAATAAACCTTCTTATTATCTTAAGAATAAATATAGGAAACTTAAGGGTAAATATAAAAGAGAATATATAAAAGTAAACTCTAGGAGTAGCTTTAGTATAAGGGGTAAGCTAGTTTATCTTACTAACCTCTCTTACTAATCTAGGATAGTTTACTATCTTAACTATTAAAATCTTTTAAGCGTATAATAGCTTAATAGCATTACTGTTAGTTACACTAAGGAACGTTGCACTAGTGCGAAGGGGTTAAATTCAATAAAGTTAATGATAATAGCTAATAACTAAGAGAGAAAAGAAGAGGGAGAAGGAGAGGAATCTAGCTAGAAGAGAAAGTAGGCAAAAAGGGGGAAAAGTAAGGCTATAGTGTAGTGCCACTGCTAATAGAGCGGGGTAGCTTATAATACGTCTAATTACATCACGTGTATCCCTTTAGTGGCTTCACTCTTTAGCTATAGTTAAACTATCTATTATCTAAAGGTCTAAAGGAAGCCACACTAGCACTCTCTCTTTTCTTCGTGGCTAAAGAAGCCTAAAAACATAATAAAAATTAGATTAAAGGAAAGTATATATAAGTAAATCCCTTAATAGGAATCCACGGTTCTTATTAGCTATTATAGCTTTAGTTATTCTAATTAACCTAGTTATTATAATCTATACTTACATGCCTATTATATTAATCCTCCCCTCTACCTAACCTTATAGGTCTCTTAACCTATCCTTCCATATAAATTATTAATTTATTTAAATTAATTAAGGTTAAAAGGGCTGAATTTAGCAATGCCTTTATTATTATATTAGCTAGATTATCGCTGCTATTAATCTATCTAACTTTATAGACTTCCCTCCTCTTATATAACTGCTATAAGGCTATAATATTAATTATTAGCTACTTCTCTTTTATTATGCCTAGCTTTATAAGGCATTTATATAATAAGAAAGAGTCTATATAGAGAATTATTAGGATTTAAGGTATCTTTAATTAGTCTGTGATTATTTAAAGGGTTATAGATATTGCGTACGTAATATTAGCACCTTAAACTATGCTATATAGCTTAGATATAAGTGCGCTATAGGTTACACGCTTGCTTTTTGTAGAGCTATATATAATAATATTCCCTTTTAAGATAAAGGTATTATTCTCCTTTATTACTTTATTACTAATTATAATAATATATCTAATCTATGAACTTAGATCTTTGTTATTAGCAAGGGACTTATTTATAAATACAAAGAGCTTTGCTTCTTTAAGAGTTAAGGGGATATACTATAATCCTTATTACTATTGCTTAATTTGCTACTTAAGGCGTTTATTAAGTTATAAGATATTATTAGCAAAGGGTTCTTAGTGTTATATAGTAATTAATAGGTTATATAATACCTCTAGTTAATAGACTATTATAATATAACTTCCTTAGGCTCTTTACTTTACGTAATCTTGCCTTACTATTAGTAATTAAGGGTTAATTTCCTTAATCTTCTAACTTTAGCCCTTTTAGGTTAAGGTTAGGGAGTTATTAGTATTCTAGGTTAAGATATAGCTATTAAAGATAAGGGGATTTATAGTTATAAGGCATTATTTTTCTTTAGCTATAAACTTTACCTTTTAAAGCTCTTTTTCTTCTTTCTTAAAGAAGTTATTATTACTAAGGCCTAGTGTGTTATCTATTTATATCCCTATAATACTAAAGAGATTTTTATTATTTAGGGCTATAATTAGCAGGCAGGGATTATATATTAAGGTTATTATATTAAGATTATCCCTATAGTAACGAAAATATATTACCTACTAGTAAGTTCTAGCCTTTACAATCCTATAGAGAGGCTTAATAACCTCTATTATTATGCCTTTTAGAAAGAGATATATAATTTACTTTAGTAACTTTATAATAATTAGCCTATTTAGGGTTATTTAGGATTAAACATAAGCTTATGATATCTTATAGCTAAAGGTAAATTCCCTTTTGCTTTAATAATAGAGTAAGGGCTATAATAATCTATTAGCTTAATCGCTATATTATTAGTAATTAGGTTAAGATAGCCTCTTTTCCTCTGTTATTATACCCTTATATAATAAGGCGCGATTTCTTATATAGTGTTTTAGTGCCTTTACCTTTAATCTCTTAGACTATATAAGAATTAAAGATCTAGTAGCCTCTATGCTTTACTAGATTAAACATTATAAATCTAAATATATTATAAGCTTATAATATATTAATCTTAGCTTAATTAGATTATTTAAAGGGGCTCCCTAGGGTTATAATCTTTCTCTCTTAGTAAAGTTAAAGGGTAAGGTTTTAGTTAGCCTTTTCTTTTACTATAAGAAATACTATATTTAGTACTTCTCTAGCTATAATCTCCTTAATTAATACTTTCTCTTAGTCTTTATTAATAAATATAAGGGGTTTTATAAGTCTAATAAGCTCCTTAGGATTATAAACCTAGGCCTTAGTTACCTTTACTTTTACTTCCTTAGGGCTACTAGCTTTATAGCTTCCTATAGGGGTAGCTTTAGCTACCTTAAGGCTTACTATAAGTTCTTTAACTCTATAGCTTCCTATAGGATTACCTTTAGCCTTAATAGCCTTTATAGGCTTCTCTATGCCCTTATTAATAAAGAATTAAACTATAAGGTTCTTTCTTAGCCTCCCTTACTTTCTCTTAACTAGTATCTCTTTTTTTTCTTTCTTTACCTTACTACCCTTTATAAGTAGCTTATTCCCCTAGGCCCCCTTAGCTCTTTCTTATAATAGGACTATAGCATTAAAGAGAGCTATAGCATAGGAAAGGGCTATATTATAAGTAAGGACCTCTAGGCCTAGGTTATGCTCCCTAATATCCTAAAGGCTTTACTTATTAGCCCCTATATACTATAAGTTCTTATAGTATAGCTTTATTACTATAGAGTAAAACTTAGCTAGGCTATAGGGTATCTTAACTATATAGGTCTCCCTATTAGTAGCTAATAGCTTATAAGGGCTATGCTATTTGCCTTTTTCTCTTTATATATATATATTAGTCTATAGTAGTAGCTAATATATTAGTAATATATTAGGGCTATTCTAGGCACTAAGGGCCTTATAAACCTACCTCTTAGCTAGGTAATAGTAGACTTTATTAGTTACCTTCTAAATTACTTTAGCTTATTAAATAATAAAGATACTTAGTAATAACTTATTTATTATCTATAAGTAAGCTTTAAAGACTAGTAAGGTTAGCATAAGGCTATTAAGGCTTACTAAGTTATTAATAGCTTTAATAGCTATCTAAAGTTACTGCTTAGGAGTAATTTCCTTACTAATTAAGTCTATAATAATATTATAAGCCTAGTAAAGAGGTCTATAATATCTCTTAACCTTTCTAATACTATTATAAGCTTTAATAAGTATCTTATTAATATTAATTAATATTAAGTAAGTATAATACCTAAATTTAGCTAAGGTAAAGTTATTACTAGTATTATAAATAATCTAGTCTAGAGGGCCTAGATATATATTAATCTAGCACTCTCTAATTATATCCTAGATATTATAAGCTTTTTACTTCTTAGGGTTAAGGAATTAAGCTACTTAAAATAAGGTTACTAAATTAATAATATAAAGGACTAGCTAGCTATTAATCTATATAATATTAATAATAATCTTATAGTTAAAGTTATAGTTATCTTTAAGGGAGAATTTAAACTAGCTAGGGGCTTTTCTATTTATCTAATAATAGTGATAGACTTTAGTTAGCTTTTTAATTATATAATATTTAATATTATAACTAGCTTATTAAAGAATCTTTATAAGCTATTAAATTAAGGGATAACTAAACCTTTAGTAAAGTTAATAAATCTCTCCTTCTAATAGGTAAAAAGCAGTGGTTTCTCTTACCTCTAGAAGCCACTAAGGGTAGCCCTATTTACGTATAATAAGTATAGTCTTATTATTTTAAATTAATATATTAGTAAGGTTATTAATCTTAACCTTTATTTTATTTATATTAGTAAGGGAAAAGAGAAAAGGTATAGTAGTGTTAAGGACATAGAAGTTAATTTAGCTAAGCTTTATAAGTATATAGATAACACTATGTGTTATTACTAATCTAGCACTAAAGCAAATAACTTCTAGGTTATAGGGTTTAATTATTAATAATAGCATTAATCTTAGTAAGGCTTTAGCTTATGCTAGACTAGTAGTTAATTAGCCTAAGGCTCCTATATCTAGTATAATTCCTCTAAAGATCTCTTTAAAATAGCGTCCTTTAGAGGTATAATAGATTAAATTATCTTTATTAAAAGCCTCTTTAAGGTATAGCTCTTACTTAAGCAAGGTATGTTAAAAAGCTTAATTCTTAAGCATTATAAGGATATTAATATTATCTATTATTTATAATCCTACGTAAAAGAATTATATAATACTAAGTTATGCCTTTAATAATAGCTTTTTCTTAATATTATTATTACTATTATCTTAGTCCTAAGTAAAGGCCTTAAGCTATATTTCCTAGTCTTTTATTTCCTCTTCCTTATTACTATTATTTCCTTTAAATAAAGTAAGAAATACCTAAAACTTCTTCTCTATAGGAGGTAAATAATAGTTCTTACTAGCTTATTACCTCTCTTTCTCTTTTTAATATTTAGTATTAGTGTAGTTTAATAACTAGTAGCTACTCTTACTATAAATAAAGCATTACTTAGGTTATTTAGAGTTACTATAATAACCTTCTTTTCCTTAGTTTCTTTAATTCTATTAGCTATATTAGTAGTTTATAAATATTACCTCTAATAAGTCTTTATCTTAATGCTAGTAGTATTAGTTACTTCTTATACTACTCTCTATAATTATAATTAATTTATAGAGGTTACTAGTAAGGTTCTTAAAGCCTAGTGTATATATATACTTCACTACCTAATATTTAGGGATACTAAAGACTATATTTAAGGTTTACTTATAGAGCTTTATATTTACTATATTAAAGAGGTATAGCTCTCTATAAACTCTCTTTAAGGTAAGTAATAAAATCTTAAGGCACTTAAGCTTACTCTTATTAGGGTTTTATATAATAATATTTTTAAGGGTTATATTACTTTACTTATAGTAATAAAACTATTAATTACTTTCTATTTTAAATTATTAATAGATATTTATAATTATCTCTTTATAAGAGAGGTTCTTACTAGTAAGGTAATTAAGAAAGTGCTATTTAGTATTTCCTATTAATATAATAGGGAATGCTTTACTAAAATATAACTTAAGGAGGTTAATCTAGTTATACTTACTCTTAAAGAGCGTAAGTTTTAGTAAGAGGAAGTTATATAGCTTCTTACTATAGTAATTACTATCCTTATATATCTTTATAAGCTTAGATATTTTCTTTATAATTTATTTATCTAAAGGGAAGGAATAAGGAAGGAAAGTAAGCTATTAAGGGTTAAACTCCTAATATAATTAAGATTATTATAAGGGTTCTTATAGAGAATATATAGATTATTCCTTTTAAGGGTAAGGAATATTAGGGAAGGTCTTTAGGGTAGTAGCTTATAGGGGTTATATATAAGGTAGTTTAGGAGATTATAACTTATTTCCTAACTATAGGGTTATTATTATCTCTTAAAGCATATATTTAAGGGCTATTAGGATAGGAAGGCTTACTCCTTAGCTAATATAAACATTATTATCTTATAGGGAGTTTTATAGCTCTCTTAGAAGCTTATTAGAAGCTCTCCTAAATATATCTTTTATCTAACCTTTAAAATCTTCTCTAAAGTTCTCCTAAAGGTCTTCTTCTTACTAATTTTAATACTTACTAGTGTAAATAAACCTTATAATCTAATTATTAAGTTTAGGCTATATAGTAGCCTTTAGGTTTAGCTAGGTAAGCTCTTCCTAGTCTCTTATAAGTGTAAATAAATATAGCTATAGTTACCTTAGTAAACTATTCTTTTCTAGTCTTTTAAAAGCTATTTCTAAAGGCTTTTAGGATATCTTATTATTAAGGGAAGTAAGGTAAGGAGTTTATCTTATTAATAGTCTAATGTTTAATTCTATCCCTTTCTTAAGAAAGGTTTAGTCTTCTTAAATAATTTAAATAAAGCAAATAGTAGTATAATAATAATATAATTTCTATGCTTATTAAGAGGGATAGACTAGGTAAATCTAAAAAACAGGCAAAACAGGAAAAACAGGAAAAACAGGGTAAATAGAATAAATAGGATAAACAGGGTGGGATAAATAGGATAAATAAAATAGGATAAATAGGATTAACAGGATAAATAGAGGGAAATAACAAAAAACAATAGAAAAAGTATAAAAGAGGGAAAAATAGTAAAAAAGAGAGAAAAGTAAGCTATAAAGATAGCGTAAAAGTAGAAATAACTTAATATTTAAAATACTAAGGCATAAAAAGCTATAAAGAGAGAAGAGGGGTTATAAAGAGAGTGTAAAAGGAGGTTATATAGGTTAGCTAGCTTAGCTAAGGATTGTTTTTAATATTAGGTTTAAATAAAATGCCTTATAGTAATAGATTTAGTTATTTAGTTAGTTTTCTTATAATAGATAATAAGATTAATAATTAACTAAATATCCTAGATAAATATAATAAGGTTATATCCTATAAGCCTAAGGGTTAATAGATTAATCCCTTAGAAGTCTAATAAGCCTATAACTAGGATTCTAGTCTATTTTCCTTTAGCATACTCTATAGTTATGCCTCTTTACCTAAATAGCCTATCTAGGTTAGCTTAAGAGATAAGGGGCTGCGTTATCTATAGAAATGTCTTTTCTTATAATACCTAACTTATCTATAGTTATAGTTAACTACTAATTAGTATTAGTTACACTAAGGAATGTTACACTAGTGTAAAGGGGTTAAATTTAATAAAGTTAATAATAATAGCTAATAACTAAGAGAGAAGAGAAGAGGGAGAAGGAGAGAAATCTAGCTAGAAGAGAAGGTAAGTAAAAAGGGGGAAAAGTAAGGCTATAGTGCAGTGCTACTACTAATAGAGTAGGGTAGCTTGCGATGCGTCTAATCGCATTGCGTGTATCCCTTCGGTGGCTTCACTCTTTAGCCACGGTCGGACTATCTATTGTCCAAAGGTCCGAAGGAAGCCACAATTACCTCTCTTTAATTAATTATATATCTTAGCGCACTAAGTTAATAGGTTATTAAAGGTTAGGTTTCCTTATTTAGTAAGTAACTTTTACCTAAACTTTAATTTCCTTAACTCTCTAGTTATTTAATTCTTTAAAGTTTAATTAGCTACTAGTAAGAGTAAACCTTTTATTACTTTTAGATTTCCTTTTACTAGTAGTTCTTAGTAAAGGATTACTAGAGAAGGCTTTATATAATTCCCTGTTACTAGGTTAAAGAACATTCCTATTATATAGTTATTATCCTAAAGGAAGTTCTCTCTCTAGTTTATACCTAGTGCTTACATAGCTATAGGATATATTATATCTAAGAGGTATCCTATACAGATTTATCTAGGGCTCTTAATTATAGTATTTGCCTCTTTACCTTTAACTCCTATAAGTAATAAATTATATATAGTTACTATTATAATTATTACTATTTTCTTAAGATTATATAGCCTTAGGTACTTATTTACTAGGCTAAATATATACTATTTCCTAGGTTAAAAGTTTTTATTCTTAAATAAGTCTTCTCCCTATAACTTATTTACTATTTTTACTAGTACTTTACCCTTATTCTTAATAACTAGAAGTTATTTATCTAGCTTAAAGGTTACTCCTTTTATCTTACTACTCCTTTATCCTTATATTCTTTCTTTCTAAATAGTATAAGTAAAAGCTAGCTCCTTAGGGTTTTATATATAATATAAGTCTTTAAATAAGTCTAAGTCCTTTTACTTAATACTTACTTAGTATATTTCTTTAGCTACTAGTAAAGTAACTATTTATTTAGTAAAACTAAGATCTTTTCCTAGACTTATAGTTATAGGAGCTATGCTAAGAGAAAATTCAATAGTAAACGGCTTTAGATAAAAATATAAAGGTATAGTGTAATTATAGTAAAGTAAGAGGGAAGAGGTCTTTAACCTTTAAATAAAACTTAATAAAATTTATTAGGGTTAAACTTAGAATAGTAATAGGGTTTCCCTTAGTAATTAAGGAAAAGGGTAAAAAGTACTAGAATATAAGAGAAGAAGGGGGGAAGTATATAGTCTTCTCTAATTCTCACTCTAAGCTTACTCTTAGCTTACCTTTTCCTACCTCTTAATTAATTACTAACCTATGCTTTTTTTTTTTTTTTTTTTTCCCTCTCTCTCTCTCTTTTTTTTTTATTAAACCTCTAATTCTTACTATATAAATTATATATTCCTCTATATCTTAAGGGTCTCCCTTAATTTTATCTCTATAATTTTATTCTCCTTAATAATAGTTAATTCTATAAAGTCTTTAAATAACTAGTTTAAGGGATATAAGCCTTTAAAGTATCCTTATAAAAGTCTAAGCTATACCCTCCCCTTACTCTTAATTTATCTAGGTTAATAAGTTAATAGAAAGTATACCTAGTCTAAGTTTTAATTTAAAATAGTCCTTACTACTATAATTATAGCTTTAGGGGCTTCCCCTTAGTAATTACTATTACTATCTTACCTAGTTTAAATAGTTTAACTCTTTATTATTTATAGTATTCTTTATAAGTAATAGCCCTTAACTTCCTATTAGCCTTCACTACTATATAATAGAATTTAATATTCCCTATAAAATACATTACTATATCTCCTTCTAGGGACTTCTCTAGTAGCTACGCTAAATTCTTATAAAAATTATTACTTTAACTAGCTAAACTTTAGGTTAATAAGGCTCCTAGCCCTATCCCTAAATTCTATATTAATCTATATAGCACCTCTATAGGAGTATACCCTATAGATTTAATATATTAGTAATTTAATATTTTTACTATATTAGGAAGTTAAAGATCTTTAGTTCTTTATATTAGATATTATCTTATTTAACACGCCCTATAAGATTTAATTTAATACCTTTACTAGTCTAATACTCTTATAAGACTATCTTAGAGTATTTATTAAGTTTACTCCCTTTCTCTTTAAAAATACTAATAACTTTGCTAACCTAAATGCTAGCCTAGGATTAGTATAAAAACCCTCTAGAGTAAGTAATAACCTATTTATCTAAGCCTATAAATAGTTTACTACCTTTATAGCACTAGTTAACCTACAGGGGAATAGCTATATAAACTAAGAAAAATAATTAACTATAATAAGTATATGCTAGATCTTTTACTCTAATTCTAGAAATAGTCTAATATAGTCTATCCCTATTACTTAAAATAGTTTATTTACTACTACTAGTTAATTTAGTGCCTTTTTCTTTTAAGTAGTATATTAAGCATATAGTATATACCCTAGAATATAGTTAATAATATTACTACTTATCCTAGGCTAAAACACTAATTAAGTTAACTATTACTAGGTTAGGTTTGCTTTAAAATGCCTAGACTTATTATAAGCCTCCTATAAGGCACTTATTACTTCTTCTCTTACTAGGTAATATTATCTATTATACCTTCCTTTAAACTAAAGAATCCTATTCTTAAGTTTATACTATTACACTTTTATAACTATTTTTCTAATAGTATAATAGTTATAATCTCCCTTATAACACTTCCTAGTAGTAAGGAACCTTATAATTTCTTTATACTATAGCTTCTCTAAGTACTTCCCCTATAGTAATTTAACTCTAGGTAATACCTCTAGCTATCTTATATTTTAGCTTAACCCCTTAAGATTAAACTCTTTCTAAATCTTAGTAGCTTTTAGAGTCTTTAATATCTCCTTATATTCTCTAACTTTATCTTTCTAGATTTACTAGTTTTAGACTATATCCCTTAACCTAAACTTAGTTAAATTATTTATATAATTATCTAATAGAAATATAGTATAAGATAACCTATTAGCAGTAGTATTTTATTTTCCTTAAATAAAACAAATCTTAATGTTTAATAGCCTTAGCTTAGTAACCTATCTAGTATAAATACCCTTATAACTAGTAGTAGTTATAAACATTATAAGTGGTTTATAATCTATAAAGATAGTTAATCTTATTCTTAACTTAAAAAAGTGCTTATACTTCTAATAAAACTTAATAATAGTATAAAGCTCTTACTTATAAGTGCTATAGTTTTATTATATCTTAGTAAAAAGAAATAAATTATATAAAATAAAATAGGGGACTTTAGCTTAGACTTATAATATTATATACCCTTTACTAAATCCACTAGTATTAGAGTATAGTTAAGTTAGTAAGTTAAATATATACCTATATATACTTAGGATAGTAGTGGCTTTCTCCCTTAATATAAAGAAAGATAAAGCCTCTAAATCTCCCTATTACTAGCTTATATCCCTAGTAAGTTAATTAAGAGGTTAAGTAATCTTAGTATAGTTCTTAATTTATTATTAGTAAGGTCTAATAGCTCCTAAGAATAAACGCACGCTAGATTAACTTATAGGTATAGGCTAATCCCTTAGCTTTGTAGCTTAGTTAAGTTTAATATATATCTTCCCCCTTGCCTTATAAACCTAACTAACTATAATAATTAAATTTATTCCTAGAGAAACCTTTTTAAAGCTTAGTTTTAGTAAGGTCTATAGTAGCCTAAGTAGTAAATAGTCCTTAATAAAAGACTACTACTTCTTAAATAAAGCATGCTTATAGAAGATATTATCTATGTATATAGCTAATGCACTTAGATTACCTAAGAGTTAAGGAGTAATAAGAGAGGGTTTAGGGTAAGGTAATAGGATTAGACTAAGTGTAATCCTTATTACTTTAGTTATTATAAACCTAGCTAATTAAGAACCTTAGGGTATATAAGATAGTTATAACTAACTAAACCTAGGGATATTAAAGGTAAACACATGCCTTAACTCTAATGCTATAGGTATTAACTAGTATATATACTTAAGGTTAAACATATAGTAAGAATTAATCTAAGGGTTAGATAGTTAATTATGAATTTTAGCTAGTAAGGGTAACTAGCTACCTAGTATGTTCTCCTTAACGTAAGAATAATTAATAGTAAGTTATTACTTAGCCTATAGGTTAGACTTATCCTTTAGTACTAGTATAGGTTCTACACACTAGTTAGATATCTTTCTATTAGTAGCTATAGTATACTTATATATCCCTAACTTAATTCCTTTAGTTATTAACTAATTTAACTAATACTTCTAAGGCTTTAACTATCTTTGCTTTAAGGATTATACCTAAGGCTTTATATTTTCTTTTAGCTAAGGTACGTGCACGTAAAGGTCTATAATAGGGATATTAGCAATTAATAAGGCATTTAGGTCTTTATATATATAAAATATTTGTATAACTTCCTTTACTATAGACTTTAGGATAAGGGGGCCTAAGGTTACTTTATAACCCTTAAACTATAATAACACTATTTTAATTAGGGTTTTCTAGTTAGTTTCTTTTCTTTACACTCTTTGCTTAGTTAGAAATAGGAATAACAGAGAATCTAGAGTAACTAGCCCTAGCTAATTATCCTTTATCTATTAAAACATTTTCCTATTATTATTATTAACCCTTAATTCTATAGTATATTCTCTCCCTCTAAGTAAATTTACTTCTAATAGGAATATATAAAGACTAAGTTAATTTATAAGCTAAAAATTCATTTACACTAAAACAAAATAGGTAATCTAAGGCATATAGCTAGAAAACCACACTATAGGCTTAACCTAGAAATAAATAAAAGGGAGCTTATAAAGTTACTTACTCCTATATTTACTCTAGGCTATTAGATTTAGTTTTTTAACTTAACTAGGTTATAGTAAGTAACTTAGTTTTCTAACTTATTTAAATTATTCTCCTCCTTATCCTTAGATCCTAATAAGGCATTATCTAAGGATAAGTTTATATTATCCTAACCTATATACTTCTCTAGGATTATAGGCTTAGCTAGATAGAGTATTACTTTCTATTAATTAGATAAAGCTACTAAAGGTCCCTTAATAAAAATAACTTTATCTTTACGCTCCTTAACTCTAATTATAAGTTTAGAGTTCCTAATATTAAACCTTATACTTATATTATAAAGCTAAGGCAAACCTAGAATTAAAATAGTCTAGTTCTTAGGCTAATAGTCTAGGGTAATTACTGCCTAAACTAACCACATAATACTATAGTATAACACTTTTATTAATATAAAATAGGTAACTATATTCTCTTATCTATTAGTATTAATTATTTATAGCCCTTAGAAACTAATAAATCCTAAATTATAGACTAGTATATTTTCCTATAGTATAAACGCCTAAGATATAATATTAATCTTAGCTCCCTAATTAGCTATTGCTTATCCTAGCCTAAGATTAAATACCTATTCCTTCTAAAATCCTATATAAGCTTAGATAGTAATCCTAAATAACTTAGCACCTAATTAATGCTCTTAAAGTAACTTAGTATTATAATTATTAGCTATAGGCCTTTTCTAACCCTTACTAGATATAGCCTAAACTAAACTTATATTAAGTAAGAAAGCTACCTTTTTCTTTATTTGCTTTCTTAGGGCTATTACCCTTAATAATAGCTTTTAAAACTACTTAGATATCTCTAGGCTAATCTACTATAAATCTATTAGTAAAATTAGGACTAAGATATAACTTACTAAGGCCTTCTAGTTAATAGGACCTAGACCCTTATATCCCTAAATCTTACTTAATGCCCTTATATTTTACCTAACTACCTTTTCTCTTACTAATAGTGTAGCCTTAGGAGTTAGAGTTAGACTTTCTAATATCTTACTAAGGGGCATTCTCTTTTGTTTTTTTAATAGTAATATAGCCTCTAATACTAATATTATAACCTATAGAGTACCTTAAGTAATAAACTTAAGGGTTTTTATATTAGCTTTTTTAAGGCTCTTAATAAGGGGTCTTAAAACTCTAGCTTTACCCTCCTCCTTATTAGTAATATCCTTTACTTATGCCTTTATATTAGTATAGTAAGCCTTAATTTTCTATAAGCTTATAGTAGCTATAGGATTTTATTTAAGCTAAATAAGCTAGGGATTCTCTATAAGGTTAGGTAAGTTTTTAATAGTACCTAGCTTAATTAAAGCATATTAAACTCTAACTAATAATTCACCTATAACCTCTTTAATAATCCTAGATACTACTATATCCTTATATTTATTACTATTTAAGTATACTTAAGCTAACTAAGCATAGATTTATCTAGGTACTTATAACTAGTTATTATAGGGGGGAAGTATTATTAATTTTAACTATAAGGATTTCTATTATTATAATAAATTATTTCTAGTTATAGTATAGTTTATAGTATAATATCTAGTAACTTTACACTTAAAGTAAGCACCCTTATAAGGTAATAGTGTAATTCTATTAATATACTAATTCCTTAATTTAGTTACTAGTCTTAGTTTAAGTGCTCTTTCTCTTTAACTAGTACCTTAGGTTATTATAGGTATATTTTATAAGGGTTAATATATACTAGTACTATTATTCTAATACTAAGGGGGAAAGGTTACTTATTAAGTTCTAGGGATAGACTAGTTAGCATTACCTTATAGGTTTACTAAAGCTCTATTCCCTAAGTTAATATTACCTTTATTTTATATCTAAGAATAATTCTAAGGGTATATAGCTAAAGTTAGTGTTTAATTAACTACTTAAGGTATAGGATAATACTTACTAAATTACTAAGGGTTAGTAAAACTATATATTCCTAATAGACCTAGGTATAATATTATAGGCTAAAGCTAGGTAATTAAAGTATTAACTAAAGTAAACTATTATCTTTATTCTCCTAATACTTTTATAAACCCTAGGGGTAGTTTATATACCTAAGATAATACTTTATTAGTAAAGCACTTACTCTAGAGTTTAATAAATTCCTCTATTAGGGTGATTTTTATATCTTATATAGTTATTTTTATAAGATTAGCTTTTACCTCTAAAATAGTAGTAGCTTACTTAATATATTCTTAGGCTTCTCTAAGGCTATTAGTAGCTAATATATTCTAGCTAATTAATTCCTATATTAGTAATTTATTATATAATCCTTAAATAAACTACTAGATAAAGTTATAGAGGGTATAACTCTTAATTAAAGTAAGGGGATAGTTAGAAGTAATTAGTTTATCCTTTCCTTTAGTATAATAAAGTATATTTAAAATATAAGAGTAATAGGTAATAAGGGCCTTACTCTTACCTTATTAAAGTTTTATATTAGTACTAGTTTTTACTTCTTTATTAATAATATTAGGAGGGTATTACTCTTATAGTAACTATTAGAGGGTAGCTAAATTAGTAGTAATTACTATACTATTCTTAGCCCTTAAGACTATAAGCCTTAATTACTCTAAGCTATTAATAAAAGTAACTACCTTACTACCTAAGGCTATATTAATAGCTTAGATAAAGGTATTTAGGTTAATATCCTTACCTTTATTAATAGTCTTAAAAGTCTACTATAAATAACTTAACTATTATCCTACTAATAAACCTATTAAAGGTCCTAATATCTTAAGATAAGGATAACTTATATAGCTCTATTATAGGCTAATAAGTAAGTATTTTAACTATAGGTTTTTTAGTTTCTAATAAAGGTAACTTTAATTCTAATATAGTAGTAAGTTACTTAAAGAAATAAGCTAACTAGATTATAGCCTAGTCTCCTAGTCTAGTAAGAGGGAAGTTTTCTTCTCTTACTAGGACGCTTCCTAGAGATAATAACATTATTAATTCTAAGTTATAATTATATACCTCCGCTATCTGCGGATTTTATAAGGATTCTAACTCCTATACCTCTAGATTAATAATAGTAATAACTAAAAGTGTAGGGTTTTATAGGTATAAGTAAGGATTAGGAAATATAAGTAAGTAGACCACCCTAGTCTAACTAATAATAATAAGGATAATATAAAAATAATAACTTAACTTTAGGTAGCTTAAGGAAGCTTTAATTACTAATCTCCTAGCGTGGTCGCTAAGATTAGTATCTAATAGGAATAAAGCTTCTAATGATTTAATTAACTTAAATTAAATTCTAGAGGTGATAATCTAGGAGAAAAGAAGCCCTGTCAAAAAAATCTGCTGGTGGGGTTTTTGTGCTAGGTGGGCCAGGTGCCTCGCACCTGCCCCCACCCGTCACTGGGTCCTACATTTCCATTTCCATTTCAAATCGCTCGGTCCAGGATGCCGTCGTTCGCATGGCGTACCGTGTGCACTTGTGTGCGCCTCTTTGCTTTCTTGCTTGACTGCTTTTGCCCCTCCCCCGCCTTTTCCTTCCGCCCGTCAGGGATCTACATACATGTAGGTGAGCAATAACGTAACATTACCCTTGCTTGGCGCCAGCGAGACGAAGAGAGGAGAACTCGGGAGACAAAGAAAGAAGTCTGCATCCGCGATCCCGCCTCCCGCCCGGTGAGTTCCGACGAGCATGCATGTGGAAAAAGGACACCTGGCCTATTAGATCCATGCATGATGCGCAAGCCCAAGTCCATTCCACATTCCATGCGTGCCCGGAATCCGTCAAGAAATGCTCCGACGGTTGCTCGGTTCTGTCCTGCTTTGCCGGGCCTCCGACCGCACGGGTGACGTCATGGCCGCGCCAAGCCGAATCGTTCCTGGCGCCACAAAGTCCGCGTGGGTTTATACCAAGTCGGCAGCATCGGGGTATTTGCTTATTCGCATTTTCCCTATTCTCAAAGGCTTGCTTTATTTTTTGTAATTTTATTCTTATTTATTTCTATTTTCTATTTTTTTTTGGGGGGGGGGGGGGCTTCCACAGCGTCATCATCGTTCCGTAGATGCACCGAGTTATCTTCAAAGCGAGTGAGGTCCTGCCTCTTTTGATCCAGCCCGGCGCCGAATTTTCACCAAGACGCCGGCAGCCAGTCTTTTCTAAAGCATGTCATGGGGAAACGGCCGTCGGCACCATACAGCTGGGGGAGTCACTTTAGCAAGTCTTCGAGTTGCTTAGGCAGACATACTATTACCGCTAGACAGAATGGAAACTAACAAACTAGTAACACTACAAGAGCTTATTAAAGGATGATGTAAAATAAATCAAGGACGTTACTAAAAAGTCAAATATCAAACTTACTACCAATCAACCAAACTAGCTACACACAGTCCACACCGATGAAGTTCTCCTCAGTGAATCTTCGGATCATCCTGGCAAATGTGTCGCTATCGAGGTTCTTCGTTGAAGAAACAGCATCAACCTGTTGAGAGAGGCCAATTGGGCGCGGGAAGTGGCAGGAGTTGACGCTGCCTGGCTTCTTCTCCCAGTAGCTCGTTCGATCTTTTGGCAAGCTTGAACTTGGTACCCTGCGCAAATCGGTGGCTAATGTCAATCGTCTCATGCCTGAGCCCACTGCTCCTGAATCATCGCGGCGGAGCTGCCATCAGTGATGGCGTGGCTCATCTCTGGTTGGACAGTGACGTGGCTGCCTGCTCTTGGGTAGCTCGGGCAGAGTGAGGCGGTGAGGAGGTTTGAGTTGCTGGTAGTCGACTCTGGGGAGATCTGCGATGCATGCTTCCCACACCACCTGATTGAACGATGTCTCATCATCCAACCCTTCAATGAAGACACTCGGGAGTGACGAGTGTCGAGCAACTACTTGCTGCCACGCCCCTGCGAGGCGAGTCATGCTGATGTCCTTGTCCAACAAAGGCATCCTGTACGATGCGCCGATCTGCGCGAACCAACCAGTTTCGAATCAAATCTTGGTGAGAGATATGGCGATTCCAGGAGAAGGGGAATCTAGTTTAATCCTCCCTCTGTTGAGACGTTGATCTCAAAAGAGAAGCCGACATGGGTAGGGCAGGGCCAGCGTCCGAGATACCATCGAGCATCCCCTACGAAACGCACGATATGCTCCGGCGGGCTATCGATATTCCTGATACGTGTGTCGGAGCCAAGGTACTTAACCAGCCAACTGTTCGAGACAAGTCAATATCTTCATTCCATGACTCACGACCATGGCTCACGACCATGGCCCTCGTTGAAAAATCGCAAGACCTTGTCTGGAGTCGATTCCAAACCTGGAACGGAAGTCCTTCTTCCAAGTGGCCGCCGCTAACGAGGGGTCTCCAGGTCTTCTAGGACGATTCGCCAGGATACAAGGTTAACAACGAGGTACTGCTCCCCCGAGGAAAGTGTGCATAAGTCTGCGGCAAAAAAAAAAAAAAACGACGCCGTTCTTGACATCCAATGGCTTTTTGTGTCTCGGACGCAACAGCCTTGACTTCGGAGAGATGCACATCACAGAGCCATTCGCGAAGAACTCTTGCGATTGAGCTTACCAGAGGGATGGAGAGGAAATATCTTGGACGGCAATCCAAGTGGACGATCACGTAAACAGGAACAGCACCTTCCAGCATGGTAGGAAGCTCTTCCTGGAAATCTCGGAAAATCCGAGCTGTTCTTCCATCACCAGTGGCAAACTCGATTCTTGAAGAGTTGACATTTTCGGGTCGGTATGCCTCCAAGCTAACGACGCCGATGAGTCGGTTGGCGCAAAGGCCGGTCGTAGGGTATAAACAAGCTGCTTGTCGAGCGGATGGAACGACGGACCACATGGTTGTCGATTTCCCCCAAACTTCACACGCTGTCCGTGGAGTTTGACCTGGGTATCTTTACGGCCAGTGTGTATCAGGCTTCCATCCATATTTACATCGAACCAAGTCACCGCACCGGTTTGGCATAGACGCCCGTGACGACCAGGTTGATCCGCAGTGCCACGCAGCAACCAGGGTGGATTCTCAACGAAAGCTCCAGCAGTCTTTTTTTTGGGTCATTGAAGTATTCAGGGCCTACGGATGGTCCTTTCCAGGAGGAGCTCGCCGACGCTACCCACCAGTGTGAGGATTGAGGCCGTCGAGGGAGTCAATTGCACAAGATTAGGTCTCAAGCGTTGGAGAGAGCCGGCTAGACCGTCTTTTCGTTCAGCCTCAGAAGGGACGCACAAAGTGGCACCGCATGTCAATGGATTCAACAAGTTGCCCCAGGTGGCATCGAACGCGTAGGAAGCGAAGTCGTATACTCTTAATCCTTCTGTGAAGCCGTTGATGCCCTGCTGATGCTTGACGGCATTACTGTAGTTTTGAATGTGTGATGACGGCGCCTTTTGGTGTCAGTGGATATTTGACGTGTAATTCTGACGCAGAAGCTTTGGTTGCAGCAATGGCTTTTAGTGTTGACTAATTCGGGAGGCGGTTGACTGAAGAACCACTGCTGTATTTGCGTGACGAAGAGTTGGAGAGGATATGTTCCTGACGAGCGCAATTCGAAGACGTATCGCGCCATGTAATCGCCCAATCTCCGTGCAGTCAGGGCCAAGAGACCCCTCCTGCAGTAGTGTGTACATGGGAAGATATCCTCAAAAGGGGTGAAAAACCACGTCCGTAGGCTGCGATGGAGAAACCATGACCCGTTCATACTGTAATACAACCATGCCAGCGATTTCCTTCCGTTGACAACTCTTCTCTGCTCGCTTTCGATTCTACTGCCAGAGCAAGACTGTATGCGCCATTCCGACGCCGTTTCATCTGTTTTATTCCCTGTATATACCACGTTCGCACCATCAGCTCGTGAGTCAAGCCCGTCATCAACAGTTGCTGTTAAAATCTGGGACTGTTTCCCAGATTGAGACAACTTGAATCTCTGCCCGAGACAGTATACGCAGCTTCCAAGGTGGAGCGAACGCAGATGTTGCCCGAAAAAGAGGCGCAGCCGTGACAGCCCAGTCATGTCACCATCTCGTAAATCTAGTCAAGTACAACTTTTTATGTTTGACACACTGTTTAAAAAGTACGCTCTCGTCATTGTCATTACAGGAAATGGGCTGGCCCCCAAGGAAGGAATCAAATCAATCAACATCTCGTGATTACACAATGCCATCTAGTCCTTTTTGTCACCCCTTGGAGCGCCCATTTCCTTTATTTACTTACAAAAGCCTCAATGAAGTCAATTTGTTCCAACACACAGGCCTTGCTGGTGCCACCTTTCGAGGTCCTCTTCTCAACACTCCTCTCGAAATCAAAGACATCCTTGATGTCAGCCTCAAAGAGCGGCGTAATCTCCTTCAGATGGTCCAGGCTCAGTTCTGAGATGGAGCAGCTCTGCTTCTCGGCTTTGCGAACGACTGAGCCGGCCATGTGGTGGGTCTCGCGGAAGGGAACGCCCTTGAGGACGAGGTAGTCGGCCACATCGGTGGCAAGCATGTCGGCAGTCAGGGCTGCCTTCATCTTCTCGGGACGAATGTCCAAGGTCGCGACGACACCGGTGGTAATCTTGACGCAGTCGGAGACCGTCTTCAGGCAATCAACCAGAGGCTCGACGGACTCCTGGAGATCCTTGTTGTAAGAGGTTGGGAGACTCTTGAGTGAGGACAGGAACCCGGACGACTGAAGGATTCCTTGTTAGCATCCATTAGAAAAGGGCATTACCAAAACGAGGAGTAGACATAGCAAATCAGGACTTGAAAGCTTACCTGTCCCATGACGCGACCAGCCTTGCCGCGAATGAGCTCCAAGCTGTCGGGGTTCTTTTTCTGCGGCATCAAGCTACTACCAGTGCTGTAGGCATCTGCGACCTGTACGAAGCCAAACTCGGCGGTTGAGAAGAGAATCAAATCCTCACTCAGTCGGCTTAGGTGCACCATCAACAAGCTAGCCCACTGCAAAATATCGACGACGAAGTCACGGTCAGCGACAGCCGCCAGACTGTTGGGATGGGCTGAAGGAAAGCCCAAGTCCTTGGCCATGAAATCGCGGTCAATGCCAAAGGGATTGCCGGCAAGCGCGCCAACGCCCAGGGGGCAGCTGGCTACGCGCTCCTGGACACCGCTCAATCTCTGGAGATCGCCGAGAATGAAAGTAGCGTGAGAAAGAAGCCAGTGGGAAAATCGAACGGGCTGGGCACGCTGCAAATGGGTATATCCAGGCATCAACACGGGAAGCGTGACCTTGGCCTTGGCAGTGAAGACCTTGAGCGCCTCCTTGAGTGTTGAGGAGATGTCCTCGAGCTGTGATCTGGCCCATAATCGCATGTCGACGCTGACCTGTTCGTTTCGCGATCGACCGGTGTGCAGCTTACCGGCAACCTGGGTGCCGATGATCTCGCCCAATCGTCGCTCGTTGATGGTGTGGATGTCCTCGTCGGACTTTGGATTGATGACAATCGTGCCATTGTCCCATTCCTCGCCGACCTTTTTCAGACCAGTTGTGATCTGGTTCAGCTCGTCCTCGGTGATGATGTTCAGCTTCTGCAGGGCGCGGGCAAAGGTGATTGAGCCCCGGATGTCAGCGTGGCAGAGGCATTTGTCGAAAGACAGAGACTCGTTAAACTGCATCATTAGGTCATTGAGGCCGCCTACATATAGCTCAAAAATGGGTCAGCATAAGGATCGGAGGAGCAAGTGAGTGGGGTAACAGTAACAGGGCTGAACGTACTGCTGAAGCGGCCGCCCCAGAGGAACGTAGAGGCAGAATCGGAAGCCATGATGTCTGATCTGTGCGATTGGCTACTGGGAGGCGGCAATCAAGCTTCAATTGCTGTTATTTAGTGTACGATGATGGCAGGGTTGGAGCAAAAGTTGGGGGATGGGCGGGCAGGTTTTATGCGTGCCACGGCGTGCCACGCCCCACATTTTTGAAAATCTCGTTGACCTCGCACCGCTACGGACTATGAGGAATGATGCGAAGAATGAAAGAAGAGCAGATGAAGATTTGCTATCTATGAAATAAAAATCCAACGGGGAGAAAAAATGAAGCTTATTATAAGCTTCAAATCTATCAACAAGTGATTCGAGGTCTTCAAACGAAGCCTACGATGAGCGATGCGTGAATCGGCATCAACAAACGAAGAAGGATGAAAAGGTGATGCCTCAGATTACAGGCTGCGATGTGAGGCTGTGATATCTTCAACAGACTACTCTGCAAATTATAACTCAGGAGAGCATCAGTAAAGCCACTCAATTTGTGCTCATGATCCGAGTTTTGATGTTCGCGCGCCACGCATCAAATGCAATGTCTAGATCAGACTATAATAATAAGCAGGGTTCTACAGAAACGACGATGCGCTGTTAGTCCAGGCACCGAGTGAAGCCAGGCCACCACTCCAGCCAATGAAATTGACCGTCTGGCCACCACTCCAGCCTCCAGCCCGCACAAGTCAATAGTGCCTCCGAAAACCTGGTACGCCGTACGAATTAGACGACGGATGGCTTTTTTCTTTTCTTTTCTTTTCTTCTTCTTTTCCTAGTACACGGCGACGACCTCACTTTTCGGCCAACCTATCCCCAGGCACCCACAAGCCACCGGCGCGGCGCATTGGTTCCCCAAAATCCCCCCCTGATATGGGAATTAGGGCCTCCTATCCCAGCCAAAAGCACACATGATGGGATGAAGCAAGTGGCAATCATGTCCGACGGCACCGCCCCGAGAAAAGTCTAATTAAGTGAATAAATATTACGCCACGACCCAGACGCGGTGCAAAAAAAGTGTGAACACGTAGTAGGGCGTTTCAGAAAAAAAAAAACCCCAGATAAAGCACGCTCAGAATCCAGAATACAAAACTGAAGCCCATGGAGGAAGAGAAAAAAAAAAAAGACAACATCCGTCCGTACTCCATTCACATTACGTTTCGATCCCCCAAACTCCTCTCTGGTAATTGGAGGGGAATAAAAGGAGAAAGTAAAGTCAATCCGCCATGACGGTCCTCGCCAGGCCTACAATACGGGTCAGACCCCGAGGAGAGATCCTGGTCACCGGCGGCGCAGGCTTCATCGGCTCGAACCTAGTAGACGCCCTCCTGGCAGAAGGCTGCTGGAAGGTAGTCGTCGTGGACAACTTCGACGGCTTCTACCCACCGGCGATCAAGCGCGCCAACGTCGCTGCTCACCTTTCCAACCCCAACTTCCGCCTCTACGAGACAGACATCCGGGACGCGGCCTCTCTGCGCACAGTCTTTGCAGAGAACAACCTCTCGGCCGTGGTGCACCTCGCCTCGCGCGCCGGCGTGCGGCAGTCCCTGCAGCACCCGGGCTCGTACATCGACACCAACGTCGCCGGCACGCTGAACCTGCTCGACTGCGCCCGGGACTTCAGCGTGGCACAGTTCGTGTTCGGGTCCTCGTCCAGCGTGTACGGGCTCAACGCCAGCGTCCCGTTCTCCGAGGACGACAGGACGGCGCGGCCCATCTCGCCGTATGCTGCGTCCAAGACGGCCGCCGAGCTGCTGTGCCACACCTACTCTCATTTATACGGCATCCGCTGCATCTGCCTGCGCTTCTTCACAGTCTATGGGCCTCGCCAGCGGCCCGACCTGGCCATTCACAAGTTCACAAGGCTGATAGACGAGGGAGAACCTGTGCCCGTGTTCGGTGACGGCACCACCCGTCGAGACTACACCTACGTCGTCGACATCATACAGGGGGTTCGCGGGGCAATTGAGTACCGCGCATCCATGTACGAGGTCTTCAACCTTGGCGAGTCGCAGACCATTGAGCTGCGGGAGTTGATCGCCCTGATCGAGAAGGGTCTGGGTCGAGTGGCAGTCCTCGATCGACGAGCCGCGCAGCCCGGTGACATGGCCGTCACGTTTGCCGACGTGTCCAAAGCAAATCGCTTGCTGGGATATCAGCCCACGACGAAGATTCAAAATGGAATACCTCTGTTTATTCAATGGTTTCTAGCCCAAAGACGGACTCCTTGTTGTTCAGACCCACAGTAGATGTAAAGTAGACATATAGTCCGTACGGAGTACATGAGCGTCTATGATATTAGGACAATAGCCCAATAATGGAGAGGGGTTGTTGACAACAGTCAACTTGTGATCTTTCATCATTTGAATGGCCCTTCTGCGTCGCGAAAAACTTCATCCCACCAGTGCTGGCCCGGTCCACGGACCGGTTCATCAGGGTACTGACAGACATGTTGAAACTCCATGTTTGCCAACGGAGCCCGGGCCGAATCAACCATCAATCGTGGCCGCCTGTCTGAGGCCTCGGCCGGCGGAGCCCAGTACCTGACGTCCACGCCGCCCTCAGCATCGACTGCTGCCAATGGAGCAGCAGCCTGCTCGGTAGTCGCCATGCGTAGGGCAAGGAGGTGTCGGAGTTCCTGGTAAAACCAAGGCTGGTCCCACCAAGAGGTGCGTCTCTCCTTGAAGCCGTTGTGGTGTACTATGACGGGAACGGATTCGGTGAAGAAGTCGGCATAGAGTGGCATCTCCCCCCAGTCTGGTGACTCGATGACGCCCGTGAGCGGATTCCGCGCTGCCACAACATCGTTGGGGATGCCCGTGAGTCGAACGGGTGATATGCCCAGCGCAGTCGAGTGTTGGTCAATCACGGTCTGGTTGTTCAACGAAACAAAGGCTCCGTCGAAGAGGCCGTCCTCCGTGTCCGTCCAAAAGGTCTGAATGGACAGCTCCTGATGGTAGTCGAGACCGAAGTGGTACTCGAAATCCCGATCCATCAGATTTTTGGCATCATCATCGTCAAAAGCAGCGTCTTTTGCCCTTCGCCATTGTCTCCAGACCTCTTGCTCGCCCAACACTTCACCAGGGATACCCTGTTCGCTGAACAAGTGGATGCCTTGGCCAATGCCCGCTTCCATCTTCTGCGAGGCACGGCGGAACAGGCGCCTCATGTCGCCTGCAGGTCCCACGTAAACACCTCCGTTGATGTACTTGGGCCGATGATCACGGTGCCTCGTTGCATTCTTGTCCGTGCCTGGGCCGTAAAGATCAGCTCTCAACGGACTGTCGGGCAATCTTTCGCAGTGCATGTTGGAACCCGAGTCGGGTTGCGGGTGGCAGTTCTTCCCGGATGCAGCGACGATGGTCTGTTGCATGGGCATGGGCTCCTTGTTGCCACCCCACTGTTGACGCAGCCTATCGTTGGCCCTCTTGTTGATCGCATGGTACCGTTTTAGGAGAACCTCGACGGGGAGTTGGAACCATACATCGTAGGCGTCAACCATGAGCACGAGGTCGTCATCCTCGAGCCTCTCATCGGGATGCGCATCAGGATGCATCGCAGCATCGAGGTACTTGACGAAGCCAGGGATCTTGGGGAGATTTGCGCCGCCCTCCCATTTCGTTACCGCATGATAGTCGATTCCCCAATTGATGATGATGGGGCTCGGGTAACCGAGAGCAAGCGCCGTCACTATCGTCTTGCAGAGATCGGGATTTGGTGACGTGGCGGGAATGACCAAAACGAGACGGCGATCTCTGCGCAACTCGCTTGCTCGTTCGGGCTGATCAATCGCACCTTGCTCTTCAATGAGGTCTACGTTCTTCTCCGGTCCAGGATGCACAACAACATCTGGTGAAGCGGTGTTCTCGGGAACATGTACATCGATATGAGATGGAGTCGGACTGGGACTGTTCGGATGTGGCGTAGGGTTTGGAGTCGTGCTGCTTTGCTGATACTCTACTTCAAGAGTCTGATTCTTCGGTCGCTGCTCTACACTCGACGTTTGATTGGCCTGAGGATGGCCTTGCGTCTCGAGATTGACGCGCGTCCTCGGATATGAAATCAGGATGAGGAGAGCAAAACACAGAGTGATGAAGAGGATGGAGGCCCTGGAGAGCTTCCGCATGCCTAATGAGATGGAATATCTGAGCAGTTGACAGTTCGAGCCATAGTGGCTATTCTTCCATGGCCGTAGCGTGTCCAGCACACCGTGTTTGAGGCCACTCATTTTCGTCCATGCCTCGTGTCAATCCGGGCGTGCACATCAGGGGGAGATGGGTGGTGCGAGATGTGGAAAAGGGAGGGGCACTGGGCACTGCCAGTGACCCGGGTCAGGGGTCAGGTCACACTGCGCTAGCGGATACGGTGGTGTCACCTCGCCAAAATGCCTGCAGGCTCTGTCTGGGTGCGCCTTGTCTCCCTCGGAGTCCCTCCTGCAGGGATTTTACCACTTCGACATTCAAACAGGCGAGTGACTAATGATACCTAGCATTGCTACATAAGGTACGGCTATAGCAATACAAGAAAGAAATATTCATTCAGTAGTGCTTTGCACCGTGCTGACGTCCTTTATTACTCTCGCCAGCATGACCTCGACAAGTCCCTCCGTGCCGCCAACTCATCTCCGTCCGCGTCATTCCCTAATCGTCTAGGTCCCGGCCAGAGACGGGACGCTACGCCCAGTCAATAGCAGACGCATTCTTGTGGCAAAGAGATGGCAAAACATGTTTAAGGCCGGCTAAAGCTCCCCTCTGAAGATTGTTGGGCTTGGTACATTCGGCGATCAGACTGACAGGTGCGCAATCGTGAGGAACAACGCCACCGCCGGTGCGGTTGAGAAACTGCTTGAGGATGCTGAACTTTTGGCCGCCATAGTACGGAACTGCTTCGTTGCACACAGCCAGATTGTCCATTCCGACGACCAAGGCATGGCCGTTAGGAGGTCTGGCGATGTTTAGACCGGGCTGGCCTGGACCAGCGTCGAGCCTTAAAGTCGAAACGTCCCTGCTGCCTTCATCCAAGCGAGTGGTGAGGCCGAAGATTATTGCAGGCTCGCGGTGGTAGGGGCGGGGGCCAGGGGAGCAGAGCGAGCGACCTGAGACTTCTTCCTAGGAGCCATTCTGGTAGAAAGTTCGACCACGTTCAGAGCTACTGGCACCCAGGAGATTGTGAGGTGGGCAATGTGAATGCTCTGGATATATCTGCCGTGCACTGGCTCCCCCGCAAGATCGCGAGAGGCATCAGTGACATTGATAACCAGGTGGAAGCCGAAAGACAATAACAAGTCAGATGACGTGGCTCGGCCGATCACGGGAGAGGCTGCCGAAAGGCTGGCGAGGCAAACAGCAGCAATGGTGAACCGCATGATGAGAGTTTCTGAAAGTATATGCAGGGATTCAATAAAGTCTTAGTGGTTTGGGGATGATGGAATGCTTTTTTTGTTGTGTGGGATTGTGCAAAGAATGGAGAAACGAACGTGAGGCTGCGTGAGGTTTTCCCATCCCTTTTTGTACTCGTTGAAGACAACACTCGCAGAAAATGGAAGTAAGTATGCAGCCGTCAAGGTGGTCAAAGTGGTCATCGCATTGCAAGAGCTCGTCGCCTCGACTGCGCCAAGTTTTGCACCTGCTGCCCTCCCTGACCGGGCCGCAACATCCCAGTCTTCGTCTTTCAAGGGCAAAGGTAAGCGGCAGTGGAAGACGCGGTTGCCCAAGTAGAAAAGTCGACGGACAAGAACACCTCAAGCCGCCGGGCACGACCTGCCGCGACTTCCATCATCCTCAGATGCACCCCAATTCGCCCATACACCTGAAAATACAAGTATTCAGTACACATTCCAGCCTTTCTCTCGAAGCTCCGCGCTGCCCATCTCGATAGTTCGCATTCATCCACTCTTACATTGTTCAAGTACATGAGGAGGACAACGAGAAATATCTTGAGAATTGATACAATCGTGTGCGATACTGTGAAACCCTGTAAAGCAAACAATTCACAGCACCGCGCCGTCGTCTGCGGCCACGGCAAGCATTCGACAGAACACACGCACAGAAGAAATGAGGCTCGTCCTCCCAAAACGGTAGCAATAGCAAACAACGCGATCACCCCTCAATCACATAAGCCACACTACCATCTTGGTCTCTTAACTCATCTGACCCAAAATGACGAAGCGAGCGTGCATTAGACCAGACGCCTCGACGCCCGAAAACACAAAAAAAAAAAAGGGAGCGCCCACGGGACCCTCGGCTCACGACTTCTCTCCCATCACCTGTCATTTTCTCCGTGCACTTCACGGTCCGGTACGTGAAGGTGGGGGAAAAATGAGCAAGCATCCAGCCATGACGTGGACATTATCTGGGTTGGGGTTGGACGAGAAATGATGGCCACAAAGCAGGTGTACAAAATTTGCATCCCTCATTTCTGCACTGCGCGAGATGAAAAGACAGCGAAGCAGGATGAGGCTTATCGGACCGGCAAGCCCGCAAGACTCACTCGCCGATGCATTCTATTTTTGATGGTCACAGCCAGTGTAGGTCTGAAGTGAGCACGCAGAAGGATGTGTCGGAGTTACGACATCGCCGTCTACTTACCGTCGGTGATGACTACATCACATATCACGCACGGGGGTTGCCTTAGATCGGACCGGGGCCGACTTCAGACGTCACTAATGCGTCTTTGCTGGTTGGGTTGAAAGGACCACGTGCGACTAGAGGGCTGGGTGAGGATTGAGAATGGCTAGTAGAATCCGTCAGTCCTGGTTAACCTGATGAATGGGCTAATTCGTCACTGCGGTCCAACTGACAAATAAGAGTACATTAGAAAGTGATGCATATTCATGAGCTCCGGTGGGTGGTATCGTTTGTTGCTTCTAAGTACATATAGATTCTCTACAAAGGGGAGCAAACACCGTCGAAATGACACAAGGAGAGCTACTCTCGTTTTCAGATCAATCTCTTCCATTCCAGCGTTCGTGCAATGGCACCAAACGTATCTTCGAAGAACAAGGTCGGACGTGCAAATCGATGGTACTAAAAGGACAACAAGAAGGAAAGTGAAAAAAAAAAAAACCTTTTGCTGGCTGGCTGCAATGGGTGCGTGGCCTCAGATAAGAGGCTTCGAGTTGAATCTGCGTAGAAATCAATGAGAGGAAAAATTAGGTCGGCAGGTACAAGTAGTTCGAAATCATGCTCCTTGAGTCCTTGATAGTCAAGGATCATGAACGGGCCCAGAATTTTCGCTGTGATTTTGGTTTTGATTTCGACTGCACTGCGTGCGGGGGCCTGCTGCTCCGGAGACACCGGTCGAGCATTTCCCGTCCCTCATTGGGTAGATCGATGAGCGAGTCATTGAGGGTATCGATGATGAAAGGGTTCGCTGTTCAGATGAAAGTCCGTATTAGCCGAGATTCAGACTGAGAGACTTGGCGCATTTGCCCCGCACTGCTGAGCTAGGACGGACGGCCCCACATGGCAGTTGCCGTGCAGTTGGCTGACCTAGTCCGTAAGCGCGTAGCAGGCGCGATTGGTCTGGCACTTTCATGTTGCTCGCAAGGAGCAGCTAGCTTCGGCGAACCAGGCTTGCGACCACAGGCAAAGGCCAAGCAACAACTGAGGACTCGGGCAAGACAATTTCGCCTGAGTCCTGACGATGATGTTGGTACCAGATGGGATGCAGCCCTCGGAAGCTATCGCCCAAGGGCAGGGCAGGGCAGCAAATAACATGGGAACGTAAACAAGACGAGCAGGACAACACAACGGCCCCGGGGTCCATGACTTACGCATCAGATCTATTCCAGCTTCGCCTGCATTGACCGCCAAATCCATCCTCGTCGAGTTGTAGCACCCGTACAGCTGCTGCAGCTCGAGCATGCATCGCCAGAGCTCGCGCGTGTCTTCGGTGGTCATGCCCTCGCAGGTGCGACCTGATGTGGATGGCGTGCTCGGGTTGCGATCTCGCCTCGAGTATGTGAAGAATCGCAACGACGATCGGCGCGACGTTGTCGGTGATGAGGCCTCTTCCTCGTGTGATGCCCAGGAGCAGGCCGATGAGATGGACGACGCTGATGACAGTCGACGAGCCGAGTGTTTGTAAATGTCTTGCATTGTTGAAGTTTTGGAGGTGCCAGTGGCTGGTGAGAGAGAGACGAGAGGGGTGTTGGGTTTCTTTGTGTTGCAAACTCAAAAGGACCAGTGATGTATGATGTAAATGTATATACTTCAGACATCAATCAACCCAGACACGGGCTGGACGGGTGGATGGGTGGACGGGTGCAAGGGTTTATTTTAAACCACACGGATCGGACAAAGGCCAGACGAAAATTCGGGGATACAGGATCCATCCATCGGCCAAGGAATTCTCCATTCGGGCCTTGGAAACCTTTCATCATGTCTCTGGTTCTTGCCCTTTCTTTTCCCTGACGGCCACCCTGGCACTGTCAGTGACTCCTGTGAGTTGCGAGTCACCCAGAGTCACCCAAGCATTTGTTCACGCTTTCGGCCGGCTGAGTGGCTGACAGCTGTCGTCGATCTGATGTTTTGGTGGGCCGGGAGTGGGCCCATCGCGGCATCGGGTCCTGGAGGCCTGGTCGGACCCATGACATGGCATGGCATGACATGGCATGGCATGACATGACATGACATGACATGAACAGCAACAACGCAGAGCAACGCAGCAGGAAGCCACGATGGAGAGGCAGAGGGAGGACATTCCTCCGCACTGGAGGCAGGTACGTAGGATAGGGCCACTGCGCTACGGATTACAACAGCAAGAAGGTGGGATCGTGCCTTGCCTGCGTGTGCCTTTTTAGCGACATGCAACAACTTCTGCCAAGGATTGTGCGTCCAATGGCCGCTACATCCACTCTGCATGATACTACATGTGTAAAATGGAGGTAACCCGATACCAACAAGTGGCTCTACGATAGATTGGGTTGCGCGTTCATCTGTTCTTTGTCATGGTCTCTCTTTTCTTTTGTCCTTGAACAAGTCTGAATCGTGAAGCGCGTCTCAGGATCGAATCCAGTGCTGTGCGATCCCGGTCCGTCATTTCTTCAAGTCCACACACACAATTGCACAATCAGAGCCTCTACATGTAATCCGTACTCCCTACATCAACAAACGAATTCGCCTCGCACCAAGGGGGAAAACAACTAACTGTCTGGTAGTGTGGTGGTGGAACAAAGTACTCTGTACGGATTATTCCGTATTCCGTACTGTGAAGGGTGACATCGCATCAAGCAGACGGAGCCAAAGTGTGAATTGGGGTGGAGAAGGTCAGTCAGACAAATCTGAGATGGACAAAATGACAGGGTCAATGGAAGCACACGAAACCACCAGCTGGCTCTACTCTACGGATCCGTAACACTTCGGTAAAAGAAGCCCGCCAAAAGGGCGAAGTCACCGCTCCGGTATGTCAGTACGAAACGAAACGATGATGTATTACGTGTACGGATTACGCGTTGGGTGCCGCAAATGCCGCTCAAATGCCGGTATGCACGCCGGTCTTTCCGCTTCAAGCAATGGGATTTTGGGCTGACGCACCGTGGCATGGATATCGGGCCATCGGGCCATCGGGCCATCTGGGTCGATAGTAAGGTTCCTTGAAACGGCTTTAACGCCTCAAAGTTTGAGTTTTATTTCTCATCAACGGTGGCCAAATGCTTGTCACCCCATCCCGCGTGAGGAGAATATACGTTGAGAATCGTACGTCTGTTTGTTTGCCCAGGTGCCTGACGCCGGTGCCCGCAACCCGTTCCCCGTGGCGCAAACCTACAGAGTTGCATCAATATTCCACCTTTTTTTTTTTTCAAATTCAAAATGCTCCCTAGACTATATTTTGAGTAGCACTAGGTTTCTGGCGATGGTATGCAGGTAAGTACAATGAAACCCCCCTATTAAAGCAGCCAGGCCAACTAGGCCAAAAACGGAGCGCGCACCCCTAACAGTGGCTGCGATAAACGAGCACATAGATGCTTAACACCCCCCCCCCCATGAATTATTTTACAAATCTACATGCCCCAGTTTTTCGTTTCTCTCTCACAGCTGTGATTAGCTACAAGTAATACTATTATTGGAGAGCTATATAAGGAAAATGCATAGGATAGTACTATAAAATAGTACATCCGCTTCTCTATAGGCTATTAGTAATAAAAAGTACCTTTTAATCCTAGCCTTTATCTCCCTTATTTTCCCTGCTTATACCTGATTTGCTTAATTTTCCTTGTTATATAGATTTGTAAAATAGTTCAGGGGGTGTATTGTATTTTATTTGCAACGCTGCCATTGAGCGGTGGTCCATACTTTTATCGTCCACCGACGGCACCGTAACTCCATCGGCGCTGTGGCAGGTGATGTCGACGTTTATGATCGTTTGACTGAAGCCTACATCTGAGCGGTAGTGTCACTATGGGCCCTGGGGCCACATTTGGCAAGTTTGAGGGTGTGAGTGGTAATCGGACACCGAAAAGCAGGCAGCATATGGAAATTGGTAGTAGCTTTGAACCTTGCCACACGCTTCAAGGGGTTTGCAGGAGTTGTGACTTGGAGTAAATTGTGAACAGAAAGCGCCATCAGCGATGTAGTGTTGGGTGAGCGAGCCTTTTCATTCGGATCATACGGAGTTAAAAAGGGTCTATTCTCGTGAATAGACCACATGCCACTTCGTTGAATATGCTGGCCAAGGAGACAAGAGACAGACTACATACATAATGCCGAGTCCGTACTCCCACCAGTTTCGCCTGAGAGCATCGCAAAGTCGACACTGGGTCCCTCTCAAAAGCTCGAGATATCCAGAGGGCAGGGATCTCGCATTGACACCGTGGAGCAGCCCTGCCAAATATCAGCCTTGGACTACGAGAATGCAACACCATCTACGGACTACCAGACGGTCCCGTCAGCGCCATCGCCAAACAAGCCCACTGTTGCAGCGAACAATCTGGAAACGAACAATACGGGAGCAATATGAATCGACTGGTCCCCGTTTCGGAAAAAGTTTCGAGCGGAAATGCAAGAAAACCCTGTTCTCATGCCAATCACGTACAAGACGTGTTCACCGTGGGGCCGAGTCGGGACAACGCGGAGTGAAGCGAATACATGCAAAGAACGAGGCCACTGCGAACAAGACCCGCGCAGGTTCTCTTGACCGGCTCGGCATCCCCTTTTGTCAAACTGAAGAATCTCGTCATGACGCTCTCCCTCTCGTCATCGCCAACTTTACCATGCGCTGCTCTCGCCGCAGTCGGGGCCCAAATGCTCCGAAAGCTGGAGGAGCCGTCTTGGCCGGAATCCGTGTCCTGGTAACGGAGGCACTCGAGTGTCTGATGGGCCGGGGGGGGCTGGGCTTGTCCAAATGATCCTTCCGATGTTGTGGGCTGTATTGTTTATCCTTGTCCCTAGGATTGGAATCGAGGTCAATACAATGGAACCCCCCCCTGGATTATTTTATAAATCTACATGCCCCAGTTTTTCGTTCCTCTCTAACAGCTGTACTCCGTAATTAGCTGCAAGTACGGATCCGTAGTACTATTATTAATTCGTGCATAGGGAGCTATGAGGAAAATGTATAGGGTATAATGCGCTATTAAAGAATACATCTGTTTCTATATAGGTTATTTGTAATACAAGGTACCTTTTAATTCTAGCTTCTAATTTACTGCATTCCCCCTGTTATATAGAATTATGAAATAATTCAAGGGGTGTATTGTAGGTGTTAGTGGAGGGAGAGAGAGCAGCTGTGTTCGTCCAGAGGTACATATGTTGACCGCGGTACTTTCCGAGAGATGTCTATGTAGTTCTTGTATTATACGGACGTAGAGCCTGTCTGTCTTATTGGTGGGGGCGAATTTGTGTGCTGTGGCCTTGCCAGGTTGAGAAACCGGGAAGTCCGTGTCGACTTGCGTTGATCGCTGGAAATGCCGGTGGATATGTTTCGTTTCGAATGGCAATACTTGGGCCACAACCGTATTTGTTTTTGTGTCGAAGCTGCGGATAAGTAATTAGCGAATGGCCATGGAGGGAGGCAATACCACGGAAATCGAGGGAACTTGAATCCGGTTGAACGCGATTTCAGAGTAGTCGTCGGTTGTTCGGGGTCGAAGATAACTCGAGTCGGGCATATCCCGAAATGCCGTCGTACGAAACTTGTCCAGTCCAGGAAGATTCGCCGTGATACCTGGATCCTGGCTCGAACGTGTATCATCAACTGGCTTTCCACTCGGAACAGGGTCGAACAACATCTAGGATAGATAATTGGGGACGGGTCGATCTTCGCGAGCGGTCGTGAGAAGCACGGAGGGTCGCATCGGGCCGAGTGTTTTCTTTGTTGCTGAGAATTTGATGAGATGCCAGTGATGATTGTCCTCTCTCGGTTCTTGGTCCCAATTTTTTGAAGAGGGAACGATATTGCATCACCGAAAAATCGTTCGTCATCTCCATTGTGTTAGTGATTCTCGTGTACGCGGACAACTGACGATCTCGTCTCATCTGCAGTTTTATGCTGCAGCCCGCTCAGCCTCCAACTCGAGTGCCCAGCAACATATACGACTCTGCGCTGGAGGTTTAGGACAATGGGCTTATAACCGGTCGCAATCCCCAAACTCTGACTGTGTATGGACATGTATGGACCCATATCGACCTATCTTCGAGCCATCGTATATACAGCCAGGAGTTCCCGATTATCTACAAGCCGCTTAATAGTCACTCCTCAGAAGGCCGGAGCTGGATTCAACTGCGATGCACAGCGGCATGTGTGAGCCCTTACCTCACGGCGAGAGTGTTCATCTCCGGCATCCATCCATTCCATCCACTTCTCATGGTGCTTTCCAACCCAAGTGCGACACATTCATCGCGTGCTAGCCATGCATAATGAAATCAGGAGAGAGACACAGCCTGGTCACGCAGCGTGTCTAGACCACCAGGATATCGAGGCTGTAATCATGAGAAAGGCGATGAGAGTCTGTTCCTGGACCACCGACTTCAAAGGAGGCCTAAACTTGGAATGAAGCTGTCTAGGGTAGGTAGGTCGATTCGCTCGTGATTACTCACTTCAACATGAGTCTCGCAGACTATTAATACGGAGTACCAAGAATCGATTGTTACTCTTCATTGACACAAATTTTCCACGGAATCGAAGCGCAATAGTAGATACACAACGAAGGCAATGCCAACGCAACACCAAGTTTGAATCGGGATGAAGCTCACGATTCTTGCCATCAAACCCATGCCCCATTTGCCTATCCGTCTTCTTCTCAGTCTCTTTTTTTTTTTTTTTCCTATTTATAACCAAGCCATAGTTAGTCCTATTTTCCTCGTCCTAAAAATAACACCAACAGCTCGTATCGACGAAGGATAAGAATAAACCCCATTGACGTCTAAATCCGGCAATACCATCTTCACAGCTCTACTCCGTACATCCCCCCCCCCCCCGTACACCACTGCCGCGACAACCCGCCGAACCACAAATCACCACGTATTATTTCCTGGCCCAAAGTACACTCCGCCAGTACATGCACTTGCACCGGCTTCCCATGACTTGAATTTTTTGATCACGCGTGGTGGGCAAGCAAGAATCACAAATCACCCCATTACACCACAATGCAGCGCTCCCAGGGGCCCTTGGGGGAAAGGCAAAGGAAGAAAAGTACATCACACGGCTACCGACATCGAGGCCGCGAATCTGGAACATTCATAGATATGTACGGAGTAGATGCGTATGTACGGATTACAATGCCCGGGTGTAATATATTGTACGGAGTAAAGATGAACATTTACCCGCATAGGTATCCGACTGCCGAGATGATCTGGACCCTGTCATCTTTTTCTTCTTTGCTCTTCTCACCCTGCTCCCCCTCGAAAACCCCCTCTGTGGGAAGACAACCTCCGCGTCTGTCAGGCAGGGTCCGATTGATAGTCAGGGTCTGGAGGAGACGAGAGAGCGAATCGCGAGGCGCCACACCACACCAGCCCTGTTCGCGCCGGCGAAACAGGAGGATCGGGTCGTTTGTTACTCTGTCGGAGTAGTCCGTAGATGTCGGTCGCCGACTTGTCCCAGTGAGCTTTGGAGCGTCGGCCATCTGGGTTCAGGCTTGATCTTTGAGAATTGGCAAGTACGAATGGGGAAGGCTGATGGGATAAGTTACAGGGAAGAGTGGGCGAAGCGCCATCCATCAGTTACCTTATCAGTTACCTTATTTTGGGGGAGGTGGGGGTGGCAAAGTGCGTGCTCATGCTGTAGTAGTAGATGTTGTTGAGGATATTCACAGCCTCACATCGTAGCCTCAGATATCAGGCATCACTCTTGTTATCCCCTCTTCGTTTGACGATGCAGCTTCCCGCATCGCGTTTGATATCGCGGTTTATCGCAGGCTTTGTTTAAAGACCTAGATTTATTATTTATAGATTTAAAGCTTATAAGCTTCCCTTTTCTCTTCTAGATTACGAATTCCTAGACAGTAATTCTATAATTATCTTCTCTTCTACTCTCTCTTTACCTCTATCTATATTATTCCATAGGTTATAAGCCTAGCGCTTATAATCACGCCCTTACCTTTCTTTTTCTTTTTCCCTTTTATCTAACTATTGCAGTCTTATATATAATTACATATCTTTTCCTAATATCTTATTAAAGTAAATTACTTAACTTGCAAGGTGGTATAAAGACCTTTTTCCTTTCCTAAAGACTAATAACACTATATAAGTTAAGATTAGATTAATTATAATTTAGCTTCCTTTTACACATATAAAGCTATAAAAATTTTACATAACTAGGAATTAAATGCATAACCTTTATGCGTTATTTTCCTAATTTATAAGTATAATAATTTTTTCTTTAAGCTATAAACTTATATATTACTTAACACTATTGTTAGTTACACCAAGGAACGTTGCACTAGTGCGAAGAGGTTAAATTTAATGAAGTTAATGATAATAGCTAATAACTAAGAGAAGAGAAAAGGGAGAAGGAGAGAAATCTAGCTAGAAGAGAAGGTAAGCAAAAGAGAGGGAAAAGTAAGGCTATAGTGCGGTGCCACTGCTAACAGAGTAGGGTAGCTTATAATACGTCTAATCACATTATGTGCATCCCTTTAGTGGCTCCACTCTTTAGCTATAGTTAGACTATCTATTATCTAAAGGTCTAAAGGAAGCTACACTAGCACTCTCTCTTTTCTTTATAGCTAAAGGAGCCTAAAAACGCAATAAAAATCAGATTAAAGGAAAGTGTATATAAGTAGATCCCTTAATAGGAATCCACGGTTCTTATTAGCTATTATAGCTTTAGTTATTCTAATTAATCTAGTTATTATAGTCTATACCTACATGCCTATTATGTTAATCCTCCCCTCCGCCTAACCTCATAGGTCTCTTAACCTATCCTTTCACATAAATTATTAATTCATTTAAATTAATTAAGGTTAAAAGGGCTAAATTTGGCAATGCCTTTGTTATTGCATTAGCTAGATTATTGCCGCTATTAATCTATCTAACTTTATAGACTTCCCTTCTCTTATATAACTACTAAAGGGCTATAATATTAATTATTAGCTACTTCTCTTTTATTATACCTAGCTTTATAAGGTATTTATATAATAAGAAAGAGTTTATATAGAGAATTATTAGGATCTAAGGCATCTTTAATTAGTCTGTGATTATTTAAAGGGTTGTAAATATCGCATACGCAATATTAGCACCTTAAACCATACTATATAGCTTAGATGTAAGTGCGCTATAGGTCACACGCTTGCTTTTTATAGAGCTATATATAATAATATTCCCTTTTAAGATAAAGGTATTATTATCCTTTATTACTTCATTACTAATTATAATAATGTATTTAATCTATAAGCTTAGATCTTTGTTATTAGTAAGGGACCTATTTATAAATATAAAGAGCTTTGCTTCTTTAAGAGTTAAGGGGATATACTATAATCCCTGCTGCTAATGCTTAATTTGCCACTTAAGGCGTTTATTAAGTTATAAGATATTATTAGCAGAGGGTTCTTAGTATTATATAGTAATTAATAGGTTATATAATGCCTCTAGTTAACAGACTATTGCGATATAACTTCCTTAGGCTCTTTACTCTATGTAATCTTACCTTACTATTAGTAATTAAGGGTTAATTTCCTTAATCTTCTAACTTTAGCCCTTTTAGGTTAGGGTTAGGGAGTTATTAGCGTTCTAGGTTAAGATATAGCTATTAAAGATAAGGGGATTTGTAGTTATAAGGCATTGTTTTTCTTTAGCTATAAACTTCGCCTTCTAGAGCTCTTTTTCTTCTTTCTTAAAGAAGTTATTATTACTAAGGCCTAGTGTGTTATCTATTTATATCCCTATAATACTAAAGAGGTTTTTATTATTTAAGGCTGTGATTAGTAGGCAGGGATTGTATATTAAGGTCATTATATTAAGATTATCCCTATAGTAGCGAAAATATATTACTTACTAGTAGGTTCTAGCCTCTATAATCCTGTAGAGGGGCTTAATAACCTCTATTATTATGCCTTTTGGAAAGAGGTGTGTAATTTGCTTTAGTAACTTTATAATAATTAGCTTATTTAGGATTAAACGTAAGCTTACGTAATGTCTTATAGCTAAAGGTAAATTCCCTTTTACTTTAATAACAGAGTAAGGGCTATAATAATCCATTAGCTTAATCGCTATATTATTAGTAATTAGGTTAAGATAGCCTCTTTTCCTTTATTATTATACCCTTACATAATAAGGCGTGATTTCTTATATAGTGTTTTAGTGCCTTTACCTTTAATCTCTTAAACTATATAAGAATCAAAGATCTAGTGGCCTCTGTGCTTTGCTAGATTAAACATTATAAATCTAAACATATTACAAGCTTATAATACATTAATCTTAGCTTAATTAGATTATTTAAAGGGGCTCCCTAGGGTTATAATCTTTCCCTCTTAGTAAAGTTAAAGGGCAAGGTTTTAGTTAGCCTTTTCTTTTACTATAAGAAATACTATATTTAGCACTTCTCTAGCTATAATCTCCTTAATTAATACTTTCTCTTAGTCTTTATTAATAAATATAAGAGGCTTTATTAGTTTAATAAGCTCCTTAGGATTATAAACCTAGGCCTTAATTGCCTTTACTTTTACTTCCTTAGGGCCACTAGCTTTATAGCTTCCTATAAGGGTAGCTTTAGTTACCTTAAGGCTTACTATAAGTTCTTTAACTCTATAGCTTCCTATAGGATTACCTTTAGCCTTAATAGCCTCTATAGGCTTCTCTATACCCTTATTAATAAAGAATTAAACTATAAGGTTTTTCCTTAGCCTCCCTTACTTTCTCTTAACTAGTATCTTTTCCTTTTCTTTCTTTACCTTATTACCCTTTATAAGTAACTTATTCCCCTAGGCCCCCTTAGCCCTTTCTTATAATAGGACTATAGTATTAAAGGGGGCTATAGTATAGGAAAGGGCTATATTATAAGTAAGGACCTCTAGGCCTAGGTTATACTCCCTAATATCCTAAAGGCTTTGCTTATTAGCCCCTATGTACTATAAGTCCTTATAGTATAGCTTTATTACTATAAAGCAAAACTTAGCTAGGCTATAGGGTATCTTAACTATATAGGTCTCCCTATTAGTGGCTAATAGCTTATAAGGGCTATGCTATTTACCTTTTTCTCTTTATATATATATATTAGCCTATAGTAGTAGCTAATGTATTAGTAATATATTAAGGCTATTCTAGGCGCTAAGGGCCTTATAAACCTACCTCTTAGCTAGGTAATAGTAGACTTTATTAGTTACCTTCTAAATTACTTTAGCTTATTAAATAATAGAGACACTTAGTAATAACTTATTTATTATCTATAGGTAAGCTCTAAAGACTAGTAAGGTTAGCATAAGGCTATTAGGGCTTGCTAAGTTATTAATAGCTTCAATAGCTATCTAGAGTTACTACTTAGGAGTAATTTCCTTACTAATTAAGTCTATAATAATATTATAAGCCTAGCGAAGAGGTCTATAATATCTCTTAACCTTTCTAATACTATTATAAGCTTTAATAGGCATCTTATTAATATTAATTAACATTAAGCGAGCATAATGCCTAAATTTAGCTAAGGTAAAGTTATTACTAGTATTATAAATAATCTAGTCTAGAGGGCTTAGATATATATTAATCTAGCACTCTCTAATTGTATCCTAGATATTATAAGCTTTCTGCTTCTTAGGGTTAAGGAATTAGGCTGCTTAAAATAAGGTTACTAAATTAATAACATAAAGGACTAGCTAGCTATTAATTTACATAATATTAATAATAATCTTATAGTTAAAGTTATAGTTATCTTTAAGGGAGAATTTAAACTAGCTAGGGGCTTTTCTATTTATCTAATAATAGTAATAGACTTTAGTAAGCTTCTTAATTATATAGCGTTTAATATTATAACTAGCTTATTAAAGGATCTTTATAAGCTATTAAATTAAGGGATAACTAAACCTTTAGTAAAGTTAATAAATCTCTCCTTTTAATAGGTAAAAAGCAGCGGTTTCTCTTACCTCTAGAAGCCACTAAGGGTAGCCCTATCTGCGCATAATAGGTATAGTCTTGTTATTTTAAATTAATATATTAGTAAGGTTATTAATCTTAACCTTTATTTTATCTATATTAGTAAGGGAAAAGAGAAAGGGTATAGTAGTATTAAGGATATAGAAGTTAATTTAGCTAAGCTTTGTAGGTATATAAATAACACTATGTGTTATTACTAATCTAGCACTAAAGCAAATAACTTCTAGGTTATAAGGTTTAATTATTAATAATAGCATTAATCTTAGCAAGGCTTTAGCTTATACTAGACTAGTAGTTAATTAGCCTAAGGCTCCTATATCTAGTATGATTCCTCTAAAGATCTCTTTAGAATAGTGTCCTTTAGAGGTATAATAAATTAAATTATCTTTATTAAAAGCCTCTTTAAGGTATAGCTCTTACTTAAGTAAGGCATATTAAAAAGCTTAATTCTTAAGCATTATAAGGATATTAACGTTATCTATTGTTTATAATCCTACGTAGAAGAATTATATAATGCTAAGTTATGCCTTTAATAATAGCTTTTTCTTAACATTATTATTACTATTATCTTAGTCCTAAGTAAAGGCCTTAAGCTATGTTTCCTAGTCTTTTATTTCCTCTTTCTTATTACTATTATTTCCTTTAAGTAAAGTAAGGAATACCTAAAACTTCTTCTCTATAGGAGGTAAATAATAGTTTTTACTAGCTTACTACCTCTCTTTCTCTTTCTAATGTTTAGCGTTAGTGTAGTTTAATAACTAGTAGCTGCTCTTACTATAGATAAAGCATTACTTAGGTTATCTAGAGTTACTATAATAACCTCCTTTTCCTTAGTCTCTTTAATTCTATTAGCTATATTAGTAGTCTATAAATATTACCTTTAATAGGTCTTTATCTTAATACTAGTGGTATTAGTTACTCCTTACACTACTCTTTATAATTATAATTAATTTATAGAGATTACTAGTAAGGTTCTTAAAGCCTAGTATATATATATACTTCACTACCTAATATTTAGGGATACTAAAGACTATATTTAAGGTTTACTTATAGAGCTCTATATTTACTATATTAGAGGGGTATAGCCCTTTATAAACTCTCTTTAAGGTAGTTAATAGAATCTTAAGGCACTTAAGCTTACTCTTATTAGGGTTCTATATAATAACATTTTTAAGGGTTATATTACTTTACTTATAGTAATAGAACTATTAATTACTTTCTATTTTAAATTATTAATAGATATTTATAATTATCTCTTTATAAGAGAGGTTCTTACTAGTAAGGTAATTAAGAAAGTGCTATTTAGTATTTCCTATTAATATAATAGGGAATGCTTTACTAAAATATAACTTAAGGAGGTTAATCTAGTTATACTTACTCTTAAAGAGCGTGAGTTTTAGTAAGAGGAAGTTATATAGCTTCTTACTATAGTAGTTACTATCCTTATATATCTTTATAAGCTTAGATATTTTCTTTATGATTTATTTATCTAAAGGGAAGGAATAAGGAAGGAAGGCAAGCTATTAAGGGTTAAACTCCTAATATAATTAAGATTATTATAAGAGTTCTTATAGAGAATATAGAGATTATTCCTTTTAAGGGTAAGGAATATTAAGGAAGGTCTTTAGGGCAGTGGCTTATAGGGGTTATGCATAAGGTAGTTTAGGAGATTATAACTTATTTCCTAACTATAGGGTTATTATTATCTCTTAAAGCACACATTTAAGGGCTATTAGAATAGGAAGGCCTGCTCCTTAGCTAATGTGAACATTATTATCTTATAGGGAGTTTTATAGCTCTCTTATAAGCTTATTAGAAGCTCTCCTAAATATATCTTTTATCTAACCTTTAAAATCTTCTCTAAAGTTCTCCTAAAGGTCTTCTCCTTACTAATTTTAATGCTCACTAGTGTAAATAAACCTTATAATCTAATTATTAAGTTTAGGCTACGTAGTAACCTCTAGGTTTAGCTAGGTAAGCTTTTCCTAGTCTCTTATAAGTGCGAATAAATATAGCTATAGTTACCTTAGTAAACTATTCTTTTCTAGTCTTTTAGAAGCTATTTCTAAAGGCTTTTAGGATATCTTATTATTAGAGGAAGTGAGGTAGGGAGTCTATCTTATTAATAGTCTAATATTTAATTCTATCCCTTTCTTAAGAAGGGTTTAGTTTTCTTAAATAATTTAAATAAAGCAAACAGTAGTATAATAATAGCGTAATTTCTACGCTTATTAAGAGGGATAGACTAGGTAAATCTAAAAAACAGGTAAAACGGGAAAAACAGGAAAAATAGGGTAAATAGGATAAACAGGATAAACAGGAAAAATAGGGTAAATAGGATAAACAGGATAAACAGGGTGGGATAAATAGGATAAACGGAACAGGATAAACAAGATAAATAGGATTAATAGGATAAACAGAGGGAAACAACGAAAAACAACGGAAAAAGTATAAAAGAGGGAAAAACAGCAAAAAAAAAAAGAAGGGAAGAGCAGGCCGCAAAGATAGCGTAAAAGCAGAAATAACTTAATGTTTGGAACACCAAGGCGCAAAAAGCCGTAAAGAGAGAAGAGGGGTTATAAAGAGAGTGTAAAAGGAGGTTATATAGGTTAGCTAGCTTGGCTAAGGATTGTTTTTAACGTTAGGTTTAAATGAAATGCCTTACAGCAATAGATTTAGTTATTTAGTCAGTTTTCTCGTAATAGACAATAAGATCAATAATTAACTAAATATCCCAGATAGATATAATAAGGTTATATCCTATGAGCCTAAGGTTTAATAGATTAATCCCTTAGAAGTCTAATAAGCCCGTAACTAGGATTCTAGTCTATCTTCCTTTAGCACACTCTGTAGTTATACCTCTCTACCTAAATGGCCTGTCTAGGTTAGCTTAAGAGGTAAGGGGCTGCGTTATTTACAGAAATGTCTCTTCTTGTAATACCTAACTTATCTATGGTTATAGTTAACTACTAATTAGTGTTAGTTACACTAAGGAACGTTGCACTAGTGTAAAAAGGTTAAATTTAATGAAGTTAATAATAATAGCTAATAACTAAAAGAAAAGAAAAGGGAGAAGGAGAGGAATCTAGCTAGAAGAGAAGGTAAGCAAAAGAGAGGGAAAAGTAAGGCTATAGTGCGGTGCTACTGCTAACAGAGTAGGGTAGCTTATAATGCGTCTAATTGCATTGTGTGCATCCCTTCAGTGGCTCCACTCTTTGGCCACGGTCGGACTATCTATCGTCCGAAGGTCCGAAGGAAGCCACAACTATATAATCTTTTATAATATATATAAAAAGTTAATCCCTTCTAGGTAAATCTTAGTAAATAGTAAGCTAGGATAAGATATTCCTTATAGAACTACCTTAGGCACCTAAAACTAATAATCTAGATCTATTGCTATCTAGGGTAAAGTAGTATATAGTAAAGTAAGTAAAGTAAGTATAGTAAATTCTAGGTAAAGCATTGCCCTCTAACTAGGCTAAGGTAAAATATTTTAAGGCATCTAAAAATGCCTTTTAGGCCGCTTATATTCTTAACTTTATATCTCTATATATTAGTAGCTATATAGTAATTTAATCCTTAGAGAGCTACTACTATAACTCCTATTAGACTAAATTAATAATAATTAGTATTAAATACGTATAGTAATAGGAGTATGTGAATTCTAATATATAACCTTACCCTTCCTTTCCTATAGTATAGCTAATATAAGTGCTTCTAGTACTATTCTAGCTACCTAACCTAATCTAACTAAACTTAATAATATTACTAAGGTATAGTATATAAGGACTATAGTTATTACTCCTCTTAAAGGGGCTAAGAACTTTAAGGAATAGGAGATCTTAATCTAAATATAAGTTTGTATTATATAGCTTATACCACATTTAACTAGAGTAACTCTATAGTCTTAAGAGACTAATAAGTATTATACTATTCTCTCTTTTATTATATAGTAAAGCCTCTCTTTATAAGTCTAAAAGAATTTAATGCATATAGGATAGACTAATATAATGCCAGTCACTAATATAATGTAATTAATTAAAAGCAATTATGGCTTTAAGGCTAATTTAGCTATTATTAAGTTACTGCAATAGTTCTCTTAATTAAAGAGAGCTGATTTCTCTATAACAAGAGCTTAGCTAGACTATTACTAGAACCTTTAAAACTAGATCTATAAGATTAAAAAGATCCCTAATATTATTTAGGTATTACAGATAATTAAAGCTATTAAAGGTTTAATGCCTAACATTTATAACGCGTGGAAGATTAAGGGATTCTCTAAATCTAAGCTTATAAAGGAAGGTATGCTTACCTATTTAACGTATAAAGCTAACAAGCCTTAGAAGGACTAAAAGGTTAACTTTAACACCTAATAAAAGAATAATAAGGATAATGCTAATATAAAAGGTAAAGGCAAAGCTCTAATAAAGAAAAACAAAACCTTTAAGACTATTAAGCTAGATTATAGTTATTTAATCTCTCTAGGATAACCTATTTATTTAAAGGATAATTACTAGAAGCTTAATCTAGAGAAGAAGCCTAACTTAATAAAGAAAAAAGGTAACATAACTATAACCACTACTATAACTACCTCTCCTAATATTATTACTATAGGAAGTAATCTCTCTCTTATAGTAATTAACTAGGACTATTCCTTTTAAACAATAGTAAATTACCTTATAAAAGAAGACTATATTCTTAACTCTAGATATAATACTTACATATTTAACATAACTAAATAGTTTACTTATTTAAATACTAATGTAGTTACTAGACTAATAATATTAAGTAATAGAGAATAACTTAACGTTAAAGGCATTAGTAATGTTAAACTCCCTATTAGCAAAGGCTATCTAGAACTTTCTAACGCCTAATGGGCACTAAAGGCTAAAGTTAATATGATTTCGCTAGGTTTTCTTAAGCAAGGAGGCATTATTATAAATAGATTTAAAGATTAATTAATCTTAAAGTCTATAGGTAATGCTATTGCTTCTTATAATTAGAAGTCTAATGTTTTAATATTAATTCTTAGGGAGGAGAAACCTTAATTTAATTTCGCGGCCCTATTAAGCAAATCCATCACTAAGAAGGTGAAATTTAGCCTCTTATATAAAAGACTTAGGCATATAGGGAAAGAACAAATTATGCTAGCTTATAAAGAAGTAGGAATTGTAATTAACCCTGCCTCCTTAATTAACTTCTAGTGCTTAGCTTACCTTTTATTAAAGGCCCCTTAAATAATTTATTAAGAAGACTCTAATAATATAACCACCTTTCTTTCTTATATATTCTAGGACTTTATTAAACATAAGCCTAAAGGCTTTAGAGAGAAGAAGCACTTATTACATATAATTAACGCTTATACACGCTTTTACTAGGTAATCCTAACTATTAATAAAGCTAGCGTAGTTAAAGTAATCTAAGCTTAGAAAACTACTATTAAAAACATAAGCAGTGGCTTTACTATTAAATACTTCTATATAGATAATATAACTAAATTCCTTAAAGAGAAGTTTAAACTCTTCTATTAGAAGGAGGGAATTATCTATTAAACTAGCGCTCTATATATTCCTACCTATTAAGGCCTTATTAAATACACTAGTTAAACCCTTATAAAGATAGCATAATCCTTAATAATTAAAGCTAAATTACTAGAGCTTCTCTAGCTATATACTATAAAGCATATAGCTAAAATTACTAATCTCTTACCTATATATAGGAATAAGGATAATTAGTCTCCTTAGTAAGTATTATTTAATATCCTAGGCCTTAAAAACAACGCCTTAATTTAACACTTACGCACATAGGGATATATTGCGTATATACGCATTCCTAATGAATATTGTGTTTAATTATAGAAAATAGCGCTATAAGCTAAGAAAGGTTAACTTATAGGCATAGATAGCCCTAAATATTACCTTTATAAAGTTTAAATCCCTAAAGATTAGAGAATTATATATATAAGGGATATATGCTTTAATAAGAACATGCCTATGCTTACTAAATTTAAGGCTAATAAGACTATCTATATTATAAACCTTATTAACCTTTCTTTTGCTAAAGAAGGCCGCTATATTATTAACATTTCACCTATAGAAAAACCTCTTTCCTAGCCTATTAGCAATATTAAATAGAAGAAGGTTTATTTTATAAATACCCCTTTAGTTTCCTTAGAAATAGATAAGAATTACCACTCTTTTAAGGAGGAAAATAATTCTCCTACTAGGACTAAGCCTTTACTATCTTAGAGCTCTCTTCTAATGCCCTCTAAGAGTCCTCCTTAAAGGGACCTTATAAGTTAATAATAATAAATTATTAAAGAGAATACTATTCTCCTAAGGCATTAGCCTAAGGCCTTCCTAGATAAAGAAGTTAAAGCTAATAATAATGCTATTATTTAATAATAACTTAAACTAGAACCTAAGCCTCTAAGATAATCTCTTTAATCTAATATATGTTAAGATTACCTTAACATTATAACATTAGGCAAGAAAAAAGCCCTTTCTCTAGGATCTTATTAATTAAACCTTGCGATTTGTTATTATAATAATAACCTATATAATAATAAAGTAAAGGAAATTACTACCTTATACGCGTTCCTAATGCTTAAAGTAGCTAATGTAGCTAATATAAAGATTAACATTCTATCTAATTAGTATAAGGCTAAAGCTATAGATAACTATTATAACTTCTAGAGACTTACTAAAAAGAAGGAACTTCTAAAAATTAATAAAAAGAACTACTAAGACCTAGTCTTTACTCCTAAAGATATAAAGATCTTTAATAGCTAATAGGTTTACACTATAAAGTACCTAATTAATCTTAACCTATATCTAAAGGTAAGATAGGTTATAAGAGAAGACTAAAATCTAGAGGTCTTTAGTAATAAGGACCTCTATGTAGTAGTGGCATACTTAGTTTCTTTATAAGTATTTTACACACTTATTACTACCTTTAACTATAATTAGCAGTAATATAATATTATAAATGCCTTCCTTAATGCTAAAGTATAAGGAGATATTTACGTTAAATAACCTTATAGCCACTTAGATAGTATAACTAGAGTCTATAAGCTTAAAAGAGCTCTCTATAGCTTACTTATTTCTTCTCTTTAGTAGCTAGATAACATTACTAAGGAACTTAAATAGTAAGGCTTTAAGAGGCTATTAAGTAAACTCTACATTTTTTAACGTAATAATATTATACTTCTTTTATACGTAAATAATATGATTATTATAGGAAAGACCCTTATAATTATTATAAATATTATTAAGGAATTATAGAAACACTATAAATTAAAGCATTTAGGTAATATTAAGCTATTTCTTAGCATTAAATTTATCTATAATTATGTTAATTACACCATGCTTCTTTACTAAAGGCTTTACATATAGACTATTATAAAGAAATTTAACATTAATAACCTTAACACTTTAAATATTCCCTAGCTTCTAAAGACTATTATTCTAGCTAATTAAAAAGAGCTTAATATAGTTTATAACCTCTTTAACTAGGCAAAACAAATAGGAAGCTTTAACTAGCTTTTAGTATTTATATAACCTAATATTACATTTATAGTTAATTAACTTTATAGTGCGAATTCCGCACTAAAGCAAGTATATGTGGATCTTAAGAAACACCTTTAGTAATACCTTATAGGAGTAGATAATTTAGGAATTATTCTTAGAGAATATAGTTTTTTAGACCCTAAATTAATGCTTTAAGTAAAGGGATTTAGTAATGCCTCTCTTACTAATAACCTAGATATAAGATATTTAACTATAAGGCATGTTATAACCCTTACTAGAGGATGTATTCTTTAGTAGTTAAAGAAATAAACTCTTATAGCCCTTAGCTCTATAGAAGCTAAATTTATTAACCTTACGCTAACTAGCCTCTTAATACTCTAAGTTACTTAACTTCTTAATAACTTTAGGATTAAGCAATTATACCTATTACTACTATTTATAGATAGCTAGAATATAAAAGCTAATATGCTTAATAAGAAGCATAAGGGACGCACTTATTATATTAATTTACGCTATAAATAGATTATATAGAAAGCTTATTAAGGGGATTTTTGTCTTTAATAGATTAGCACTAAATAAATAATTACTAATAGATTTATAAAAGGTCTAGAACGCATTAAACATAGTGATTTTATATGCCTTCTTTAAATAATAAAGGCTAAGGACTTTGCAAAGGGAGATGTTTTAGAAGCTTTATAAATAACCTTAAATTTTCTACTTTTCTTTTCTTATTTATTACTAGCTAGATATGCTGCTAGGGGCGGTGTTAAGGATATTCATAGCCTCACATCGTAGCCTTAGATATTAGGCATTACTCTTATTATCCCCTCTTTGTTTAATAATGTAGCTTCCCGCATTGCGTTTAATATCGCAGTTTATCGCAGGCTTTGTTTAAAGACCTAGATTCATTATTCATAGATTTAAAGCTTATAAGCTTCCCTTTTCTCTTCTAGATTACGAATTCCTAGATAGCAATTCTATGATCATCTTCTCTTCTGCTCTCTCTTTGCCTCCGTCTGCATCATTCCACAGATGTGACGGGGTGTACGAGGCTGGATTCGATGTTTAGACAAGTCAGTTGGTTGATTGAGCGGAGGGGAAAGCAACTATTTGGGCGGATGGATGGATGGATGGATGGATGGATGGCGTCAAGGCAAAACTTGGTTACTCAAGGAAAAAAAGGACTGGCCGGATCGTGCTGGCCGTGTTGCCCAAGGTTGCCAACTGACAACACGCCATAAGGGTCTAAGTTCGCGAGACAAGGCCAATTGCAGTTGAATGGTTGATTGACGCGGGGGCGAATACAAAGTGGTAATACGCGAGTTGTTCATGTTTCTGGCCGATATTTTTGCAACAGAACTGGCGGGTTAGCGAGATCCGAGGGATACGTCGCGAATTGTGATTGGAGGGGAGGATTGCGCAAATATCAGCAAGACTCGGCCAGCCAGGACCATGCCTCTTCCGGCATGGCTGGGCTGGCTGCCCTGTGGTGAGCATTCAAAAAAAAAAATTGTTTGGCGCCGGGTCCAGATGGCGCGCGGAACAACACCTCTTCCGTGTAACCATAGCTCCGGTCCGGTTCCTTCCCTTCAGGTCTAGTGGAGCTGACTGGACCCATTTTGTATCTTGTCTCCACTCAACTATTATGTAATGCTTCCTTTGTCATTGCGCACTTGTTTCGTTTTCAATACTGAAGAAGCATGTGATCTTTGCTCCGTTTGTTCCGCGCATTCTTTGTTCACCGTCAAAAATGTGGGTAAAAGGTAACGTGGTCTACCTGATACGAAGTGTCCCGTCATGCCTGCATAAGGTGCGGAGAAACAAGAAACACAGTACATTACATGTACATACGGATTATGTCAAGAAGCAGCCGGGACACCGAGGTCATCCTTGCCACATAACAACGGGGCACAAACCAATATGGAGCCAACGGTAGCGTAGGTAGCGTAGGTGGGCTTCTGTCTAATACGGACTAATCCGCATCGCTTTCTTCCTTTCTCAATTGACAAATCGCGGAGCTTGGAGACCTTCCCGCTCAAGGGGGCTGCTGCAAGGCACCGCACTGAGAAAAGACAAGAAAGAAAACAAAGAAAACCCCAAGAGTCCTCGCAAAATAGGCAGTCCCAAACGACCGTGGACGAAATCAATCTCAAAGCCTTGTAAACGTTTGATGCAGCAAGAAACTGACTGGCCTGCACATTGAGTCTTATTCTCGCTCAACCACATCCTGCCTAGATCATGTGCTCGAATCGTCACAGGTGAAATCACGTCGTTGCCCGTGACAAGAATCTTCAGGTGTTGTTCCACCCCACAGAGATCCGATGTGCTCGGGAAATCGCGCAACGGAGAAGTGACAGGGGGGCTTTACGATGGATGCATTCTCACCTTGGAGGGCAAGACGACCCCGTCGCGGGCTGTGCAAGCCTCCGGGTCGAAATGTTTGCAAGACGGTTTCGACAAGACCACCACGCGCACACACACATGACGTTATGAAAGTGGCGCGGAGAAGCTGCAGCCTGGCAGCATAGGCACTTATTACCAAGCAGATATCTGTATCGATTTGTTTGGGCACCCAATATTCAAGTGCAAGCCCATCTGCAGGCAAATGTGCCTTGTCAACCCGGTGTGGAATTGGCCTGGTAGCACCTGCGTTGGATTTGGCAGATAACAGCCGCCATCACAACCTGTGCACATATGCAAGAAACCCGTTCGGTCCGACAAGAGCGGCACAACCGTCATCGGAACTATGTATGTATGCTCTCGAATGGCGGGAACTGCAATACTTGGACGTTGGCTGGTGACATCAGTCATCTATTACATGCTTTCAAGCCAAGAGGGCAAAAAGTGAATCATGTTGCAGAAAAATAACCATGGGCTTGACACATGCAGCTGTCTATGTAATCTGATCTGACTGTGGTGACCCCGAGAAGTCGAACCGTTGTCGGGTAATAGATGCAAGTGACTGACTCGACGAGCAGAGAGCTGGGCAGAATGTTCGTGGCATCTCCACGGGACCCTTGCAGCTGTCAAGACCGCAACAAGTTTCATCTAATCGATCATCAGCATGGAACACGTCCTTCGCAGCAGAGCCATGTGACAAGCCGTGTTTCATTGATGGAACCTGGTCGTTGGATGAACAGGACTGAACAGGAATCAGGAATAGGGGGGCCTACTAGGGTTCGGATTCGCGTCCCAAATAGTCGACAACGCCCGCACCAGATCCAACCTTGAGACCAAGAAAATCGTTCGTCCCATGTGCACGACGACAGACGACATTGGTCCTCTTACGGAGTCGATCGCGATCAGATATGAGGCCACGGTGCAGCATCGATAGTAGAACCAAGTAGAATGGCTATGGATCGTAAATTATGTCATGTACGTGAGAATTCGTACCAGATGTACGGATTATGTGGCACCCTTGGCTGCATATTGAGACTCGTCCAGCCTGACCTACGTCTGCGGGCGACTTATCAGCTCGGGAAACACATTCTTAGCATCAATCATACAGTACTTGAGTCCTCAACAGGACATGATAGGCCGGTGAAAATGCCAGAGTTCGCAGGAAAGGGGCGCGGGGCAAGTGGAGAGTGCCATTGGCAGTTCTCACAGCTGACCACATATATGGAGCGATGCGAGAATGGGAACAGAGACGTAATTGACTGTGTGCATCTGAGGAAATGTATCAAAGGCAAAAGGGAGCTCCATATGCATATCCAGAGCTTCTAAACAGAAGAGGGTCAGAAATATGAGGATGCGATATGATAACGTCTTGACCAAGGTAGTCATCGCAGCCACTCTGAAGCCCATCATCCATCCCAGACATATGGATATCAGAGCTCCTGGCCAGCCCACCGCCTTGACGTCGACACATATACATGTATGTAGTTGACGTCTGCCACGGACCAAGACAGGCCATTAATGCATTGCTGGCATCACAGCGAACGGCTGGTTGATTTCTTTTTTAGGAGCTCACCACCACTTGCTTTGACAAGGACCAGTCAGTGCACCACGTCAACAGCCTCCTCGCCTTTCCACTTGGCCGAACTAGGCGAGCTACTTGGGAGCCACGTGAAGACAGGATCAACACGGAGACGGCTCTGGCACGCCGGCATGTTGGAGTGATGCATCCGAATCAATCTGGCACACGCAGCTACTAGAAGCTTGTGGCACGACATACATGTACGCAGAACAAGTATTCAAGTACCTGTCCGATTCTAGCCAGCAGCGAAGCAACAACCCCCCCTCCGTCCTGTTATAACAGCCTACAGGAGACGGCATCAGAAAGAACGCGAGGTGTCAACCTCTCTGCTGCGAGGGCAGCCATTGGCAGCTTTCTTTGTCGCCCGACCGCTTCACACCAACACGTGGACCTGCAACACCCCGGCCTATTATTGCGCGCGCGTTGTTGGCAAGTTGGGCGTTTTGTTCTTGCCGCGTCGTTGATCTCATGTGCCAGAACCTGAGAGACATGGGTATGTAGTCACCAGCTTTCATTGTGGTTTATATACATCAGCTTCTTCCACCCCTAAGAAATGCACTTCTCGAGGGGTGTTACTGCTGCCTCCGCTTCTGCCGCTTCTGCCTCTCCACCATCAACACCGTCATCACTGATCAGTCATCACTCTGTTGTCTGCCCATTGTGCGTTTGTGTGTGTGTGTGTGTGTGTGGCTGCCCTGCCCTAACGCGGAAAAACTCTTCAAGTTGCTGGAGAACTGGAGAACTGGCGAACGGCTCGCCGGCCAAACAGCCGCCTCATGGCTAAATTGGCTAGCGGCTAGAAAGCGTGCCTGCCCCGCCACCCGCCACCCGCCATCCGCCATCCGCGCCACTACTAACAAACTCTGGGCACTCGACGGCCAAGCAGCTCGACGCGAATTATCCACCTAGATATTGGACTCCATACGGACTAGAGCTCCATGGGACTCCATTGGACTCCATTGGACTTTGCCAAACACTGACAAGGTTGGGCCCGAGATTCAAGCAATGCTCCACCAAGGCCCACTCCTAGACGTCCAGTCCATACATACCATACATACATGTAGAACCATCCCGGCTCCCAAACAAGAAGCAAGCTAGCTAGCATCGGAGCCCAGCAAACACGGAATCATCAGCAAGCACCAAGGCGCCTGCCCGTCTGCCCAGGGTGCTGCACCAGACAACTGTTCGGTACTGCTGTGCCCAGACGGACTCTCTTCTTCCTATTAATAATAACCCAACATCTGCAGCCAACATCATAATTAACGTTCGAACCAAGTTCGGCCCCCCACGAGCTCACACAGCCGCCAGCCGTTGCGGTGACTTCACAGCCTTCACGACCTACCCGCCGTGCAGCCATGTCGCCGAAACTGAAGCCACTGCTTCTACCGCAGTTGGTACGACAGCGACAAAAGGCCGACCCATCTTCCTCCAACATGGCCAACTCCGACCCAATGGACCTCTCGTGCGTCTATCATACGGCCAATTCGTCTTCATCTGAACTTGCCTCACCTGTTACGCCCGTATTCTCGCCAAAGAGCCACCAGCGTTTCTCGAGTTCAACGTCGTCATTGGAACTGCCAATGCAGCCCCAACCAGAATGCCCTTCCTCGCCGTCTTTGGCTTCCAGCACTGTCTCCAGTGTGCGACATCTGGCCGATGTTGAGGAGGAGCCTATTCACCAACGAGAGGAGGATACTGCAACCCTTTCAGAAGATAGTTTTGGATTGTATAGCTGTCTATGTACGACCTCCCTTGATTCTCCGCCCCCCCAAAAAAAAAAGAAAAAAAGCTCGCTCAGCTAATGTTGATAATACACAGGTGACCAAGCTTGCAGTCATCGTAACAGCTCGGAAGAAGTACATCCTGGGGGTTTTGTCTCCGATTTTGACATGGACATTGACTACGACATGGGCTTCCTCAGCGAGGGAGAATGCATCGCAGACAATGGCCATGTCCCGAGAAAGCGCAATGCGGCTGAGACGGCCTTTTCCGAGTTTACGTCTCGACTGGGCTCCCGGATGCCCACCATCAGGCGGTGGCGATCAAGGAAGCGTGCAACTCTGAGGGCTTCGCCGACAACATGCCTGAGCTTCGAAAATGTACCTTCTCACGAGACACGAAGCAGCCGCTCTTCGTCAATGTCTGCTTCAAATGCGCCTGATCGATCTTCAGAGGCCGTACCGACAATCTCATCAAACGCCTCCATGTCTCTCTACAGCCTTAGCGACGACGCAGAGACTGGACTTGGAATCAATCTGACGCCAGAGGATCGCTCCAACTTGCAACGAGATCGAGCCACAGCAACGACTCCCCTGCTCCCTCCTCTTGTGACAAGTGCCCTGGCATCGCCTCCCAGAGAGTCGCCGCTACAGTCACCCAAAATCGACTCCAGCCCGATAATGGATTCTCCGTTGTCACCTACGGTTGTGCCACCGCCCCAGTTTGCTCGGCCCCCTTTGAGCACTCGTCCATCCACCTCGTCTCTACGGAAGGTGTCAAGCAGCGCTGAGCTTCCTATCGCTCTTCCGGTCATCCTGCAAGAGCACGACGAGTGGTCCGACCGACTTGGACATGCCAACTTCATCATTTCGCCCCAGCCATATGAGCTAGACAGCTTCGAACCAGAAGCAATTGCCAAGTTCCGCAATCACTGGGATCTAGCGCGCATCAACTACACGAAACACCTGGTACGAACCGGTGAGAACTACGGGCAGACGAGCAAAATCTATGCCCTGACCGAGGCGAAGTGGGCCGAGATAGAGGGGCGATGGAAGACGACATTCGAAGGGGTCATCAAGAATACGTGCCATTCGGGCTCAGGATCCATGGCGGCATCTCGAAACCAAAGCCGCGGGCGTGGACGCGGACGCTCCAGCAGTTCCAACGCTGCAACACTCACTCGCCTGCCGACCCAGGACGACCTTTTTGCCGAGCTCGAGTGGAGGCGCGTGGAAGACTGCCTTCCCAGCGCCGTGCCACAGATGCTGGAGTCCCTCAATGCGGACGGCAAGTTCCCCGGCCGGGGTGACGAGGACATTGTCGGACCCATGCAGCGAGATGCCGTCATGGCGAGGGCGCGAAGCGAAGACGCCAAGGGTCGATTCTGGAAGACCATCGCAGACAAGGTTGGACTTCGCAAGTAGCCGTACTCGCGGTTGACCTATCCTCTCATTCCATGTCTTTGGATGGCATCACCTGCGACTCGGCGATGATTCATTTACCCAAACATTGTCACACCACATTTTATTCTTCTTTGTCTTGTCATATCAAACAGCGATTTTTAAAAAGATACCCCGACTACAGTCATTCATTTTTGCGGAACAACGGAGGAAAATAATCACAACGGCGCCAGAAACAGCGAATAGAAACGTGAACTTCACAGGCTTTTTATTTATTTATTTAACTAATCCCCTGCAAGGGAAATGTACATGATGGAAAGGGGCGTTGAAAAATCAAAGACGATGGTCAATATAACCAGAAAGGTTTCATCTTTCAATTTCAAAGATGCGGGATGGGGATTGGGTTTCGAGAATCTCGGAAGCAATGTGACACCGGGATGTGGAAATTGGAGACGATGAGCTCCGATTTGATGCATGGCGGATGGCGGAGATATCCTAGTATGCGGCAACGGTGCGTGCCACGTTGGCGACAGCACATGAGAAGATCAGAATGAAGCAATCTGAAGGTCTTTGTCCCTCGATTCCCCAGTCTCAAATTCTTGTCTTTTTTTTCTCTTGGGATGCTCGCCTACACCTTCTGTCCGTACCATAGCAGGAAGCACAACACACCGTGTTTGAGCCATGTCATCTGCCCGTGTTATCGTGTTGCAAAATGTCGCAAAGCGTCTGTATAGACCGAAACGGGACGGGCATGGCTGACAGAAGAGCACACGAAAAGGGTCCAGACCCAGCCCTTGAAACAATCTGCCACGATCTCATGCGCAGCAAGCATAGTCGGACTGGCGGAGAGACGCAGATAAGCCGTTTGCCTGAACACAGAGCGTCTGGCATGGACACTCCTTTCCACCCGGATGTGCTACACAAACAGGCATTGTATGTTGTACAACAGAACATCAGACTCTGGGAAATGCGGACCCGTCATTCTTCCTCCCCTCACCCAGCATGCATGTTCTTCTGCACTCTAGTCCGTACACAAGTTTCGTTGCGTTGCGTTGCGTTGCGTCGCGTTGCGTTGCGTGGGCAGTTTTTTTTTCCACATTACATGTCCTGTGGTCGAAGCACAAAAAACTGGCTGGAAACACGTGGCAGGAATTGTGACGAGAGAAAGTCTGGCGTGGTATAAGACACTTGAGCGCCCCTCCGTCTCCTGCCCCGCTTGCGCTGCCATGAAACGAGGACACGCCGAAAGCCGCGAGCAGGGTATCACGGAACTTTTTGAGTTCGGGTGAGCAGGCGGGTAGACGGGTAGCAGACGGGTACGTCGTGCGACGGCACGCTGAAGAAAGAGGAGGAGAAGGGCATCGAGCAATGAAAAGATTGAGGAAGTGTGGTGCGACCCCGGGTAAGGGAAGGGGGGGGGTGGGGGGGGGGGTGGTGAAAGCCTTGACACATGGTTTTGGGTTCTTGTTGCCATGCGCTTTTCTCCCTTATCAATCGGGATTTGCATTATCCGGCTGGTGTTGACCATCGTAACCGAGGACAAGTTCTACTTTCCGTAGAGCGCGTTTTGATACTGCGAAAGATGGGAATCGAAGGTCGGCCAGAACCTTGGAATCAGAGTGCTTGACATGTCGGAGCCTTCTTTCACACCTTCTTCCATCTTCAGATGAACCAAGATCGGAGAGGCATCGCCTGGCCCCTCCTCCCTCCCTCTGTCCGTCCAAATGCCGTGCCTCCCCTGGGAGCGACAAGAGATGCATCTATCCGCGCCTCACAGCAAGGTCCTCCCCCCCTCCCCTCCTCCATCAATTTTGCCATGCAGCCATTGTCATCTGCGATGCCAAGCAATCGTAATCGTAATGGGGTGTCTGGCTTGCTACGGAGTACATACGGAGCACGAAGCACGGAGCACGGCAAAGGGGGGAGAATTTTTTTTTTTAGCTAGATCCTCGTGTTACAGGACAGGGAACATCCCAGTTACATTGCAGCTCGCCTAGACTTGCCGTCTTTTCTTTCTCCGCGATAATGTGTTTTTCTTATTTTCTCGTCAATGACGGCGTGAAAGGGTGCCTGTCTGGTCTTTTTTTTTTTTTTTTTTTTCAGGACAAGTTACGCCAGTGACGTGTAGGACTTGTTGTTGGGCATGTGCAAGTTGCGTCTGGGCAGCCACTTTTGGTTCTGGTCGGTCTGGATTTCGGTGGTGGGGCGGCGGATGATGCCGGAGAGAGAGGAAAGCGCCCACTTAATACCGCCGCGTGGGAAAGCAGGTGGGTGTGCGGAATGAAGCGCTTGGTAAAAGGGGGCTTTGTTATTAACGTATTCATGACGAGTTTGTCGAGAAGTGTCTTCCGTGCCGGGTGACTTTGAGAAGCAGCGATTATTGAAGTCTTGGGTGATTAAGGTACAGGTCTGATCCCTGTTTGTTTTTATAGGAGGTACATACGGAGCTAGCGGCAGTACATGGGCCAATGACAGGTCTTTCTGTGGCTTAGTGTTAGCACTGAGGTGAGAAGTACCTTGTTTTGTATGTATTTTACCAGGACTAAAAAGTGTCGCTTACTAGTGTAAATACCCCTAATATAGTATCCCTAACAGGTCTACTTACCATAGCCACTAACAGCTGATAGTTACTGCGCTACGTGGGGCTTGTAGTCGCTGTAAAATCATTTATTAGGGGTTAGACTGTATGAATAACAGGGACCGCAGTGATAGAGATGGCAACAAGCTTCGAGGTTACGAATACGGGGGGGCTGCGAGGTTAGAGAAAAGTTAGCGATAAACTTTGTGGCTGCGTTGGAGATACAGTCATAATAGTTCGCGACCGCAGTCAAACTCAAATCCGTTCGAGTTTTGCTCAAAGCATGCCTTTGACAGTCAGAAGGCACCAGCAGCTGGGTCACGAATAGGCTAGGCCAATCAAAGGTACTTGATATTACGTGGAAGCCTCACTATAATAGAAGTCCTGACAATTTCTAAAGGTACAAAGAGGTACATCGCACACATCGCAGCTCTCACAACCCTCGCGGTCGGTCCCGTGACCTAGCTGGTGCCGTGATTCCTGTCAGGACTTATATTATAGTATAAACTGGTATGGTGGAAGAAGTACCTTCGAAATTCAATGATTTTGACTAGTCAAGCATCCTGGACGGTACAGATTTCGATTGACTTTTTATCGATTTTGCATTTTGTTGCGTTCTGCGGCTCTCAGCCCTAGTAATCCGGGTGACTCACATCGCGCGACAGGACGCGAACTATTATGCATCTTGTAAAGTTGGTCAATGTGAACCTGCCAGGTATAGCCAGCTCCTACTGTATAAAAACAACCCTCTGCAAAATAATAAGAATCGAGCAGTAATACTTGTCGATTTGATAAACACGTCCTCTCTCATGCTTTAGCCATGCTAATGATTGCCCCAAAAAATTTCACCCCTCTATCGATAAGACAAGGAGGGGCAGCAGAACAACGCGCCCTTCACCAACTAAGCGTATCCCAACGCGCTACGTCCAATATACAATATCGCCGACGAGCGGTATCTCTTCCATCATGCCTCACGAGGTTCTTGTCGGCAGCTCGTGCTACACGGCTTCCGGCGCTCGGGAGTTGAAGGCTCGTGCCAACAAGACGAGCCAGCCCAAGATCAAGCAGATCCGAGGCCAATGGGTCTACTACGTCGACCTGAAGTCCTCCGGCAAAGCCGTCGTCGACAATATCAAGACACTGCTTCAGGATGTCGACTCCGAACCCCTTTTGGCCTCCGAGAGCACCACCAGCGCAGTCACCGTCTATGTTACCCCTCGATACCTTTCCCCGTGGAGCTCCCAGGCTACTAGCATCGCTCATGTCTGTGGCCTAAAGGAACAGGTGAACCGCATCGAAAGGGGACGGTTAATAGTGGTCGAATTCGAGGAGGAATACGAGACTGGACAAGATGCAACTTTTCGAGACATCCTCCACGACCGGATGACTGAGACTTTCGCTTTTGAGAAACCTCAGCTCGACGTCATGTTCGCCGCTGGTGTTCCCGCGCCGCCTTCTATTGTCGACATCTTTGCCGATGGCGGTGACCCTCTCGAGATCCTCCAAGTATATAACGAAGAAAAGGGCCTCAGTCTGGACAAATCCGAAATGCAATACTTGGTAGATGTCTTTAAGAAGCTGGGCAGACCGCCTCACGATGTTGAGCTTTTCATGTTTGCTCAAGTCAACTCCGAGTGAGTCCCCGTCGATATGGTCCATATTATCGTCAATTCTTTTCGACTTACTTACTTACTTCCTTCTCTTTACAACGTTAGGCATTGCCGACATAAAGTCTTCAATGCCAGCTGGACAATCGATGGCGTTCAGAAAGACAAAAGCCTGTTTGAGATGATCCGAAACACTCACAAGAAGACGCCCGACTTCACTGTCTCGGCTTATAGTGATAATGCTGCTGTTCTTCAGGGCGAGTCTGCCAACTTCTGGGCTCCTGACTATTCCACTGGGACGTGGACATTGACCCCTGAGGTGGCTCACATCTTGGCCAAGGTTGAGGTGAATAGTCTTTGTCCCCATAAAAACGTCGCTTTCACTAATATAGGCTAACGGGTACTTTTTTTTTTTTTTTTTTTTTTTTTTTGGGCAGACTCATAATCATCCTACCGCAATCTCGTAAGCCTTTACATAAAAACTTGCCACATGTCAATGTATTGTTATATCCCCTGTCTAACTTAATGCACAGGCCCTTCTCTGGCGCCGCTACCGGCTCTGGAGGTGAAATCCGTGACGAAGCGGCTGTTGGCCGAGGCTCCGTGACGAAAGGTGGTCTTGCCGGTTTTTGGGTTTCCGATCTTCTCATCCCCGACCACACAGCTCCTTGGGAGAAGGACATTGGCCGACCTGCTCACTACGCCAGCAGTCTCGATATCATGCTAGAAGCTCCTATCGGCAGCGCCCGCTTCAACAACGAGTTCGGAAGACCTTGCCTTACCGGATGTTTCCGAACATTGCTCACTCTCGAGAACCCCACCGATGACACAAAGGCTGATGGTCTGGCATGGCGTGGCTATCACAAGCCCATCATGTTGGCTGGCGGCGTTGGTACCGTTCGTCCTCAGCATGCTTTGAAAGAAGAGCGCTTCGTCCGGGAAGGCGCACACGTCATTGTCCTTGGTGGTCCAGCTATGTTGATTGGTCTTGGGGGTGGTGCTGCTTCCAGTAACGCTTCGGGGGAGAGCAACGCGGATCTGGACTTTGACAGTGTCCAGCGTGGAAATCCCGAGGTACGCATTCGCCCTGGGCAAGTGACCTGGCAGAATAGCTGATTCGTAACTAGATGGAGCGCCGCGCTCAAATGGTCATCAATACTTGCACGGCTTTGGGAGAACAGACCCCGATTGCCATGATTCATGATGTCGGCGCTGGAGGTCTCTCCAACGCTTTGCCAGAGTGTAAGTTTTATCAATTGCCTTGATACATGAATATTTGGCTTGTCTTTGTACCTTTGAATATCTGATACTGACTATTCTGGTGTAGTGGTCAAGGATGCTGGCTACGGCGGTAAATTTGAGCTGCGCCAAGTAGAAAGCGTCGATCGAAGCATGAGCCCTCTTCAAATATGGTGCAATGAGGCCCAGGAGCGATACGTCCTTCTCATCAACCCCGAGAACATGAACTGCTTTACCAGCATTTGTCGCAGAGAACGCTGCGGCTTCTCAGATGTCGGTGCCGTCGTCAATAGAGACACAAATGGGGACGCTAAGCTTATTCTCACCGATCGTGAATCCAAGGAGTATCCTCGACCTATCGATCTGCCAATGGATGCTCTATTTCCCCCAAAGCGCCAGCAAGAACGAAACGTCACCTCCAAGAAACCGAGCCTGTCGTCCTTCGACGCTCTGGCCAGTCTGCAAAAAGCCTTTGGCGCGGAGCTCGACAACGCGTCTTTATTCAAAAAGGCTGTGGAACGCGTCTTCCTGATGCCGGCTGTCGGTTCAAAGTCCTTCCTGATTACCATTGGTGACAGGACTGTCGGCGGTCTCACTGCACGAGATCAGTTTGTTGGCCCATGGCAAACGCCTGTGGCCGATGTTGCTGTGACCGCCACTTCATTCAACCTCGGCGGAAAACAAATGACTGGAGAGGCCATGGCCATGGGCGAGAAACCTACTCTTGCTTTGATCAACCCCGGGGCTTCTGCCAGAATGGCCGTCGCAGAAAGTTTGATGAACATCGGCGCTGCTGATATCATGGGCGACTTGCGCCGAGTCAAGCTCTCGGCCAACTGGATGGCCGCCGTCAGCCATCCTGGCGAGGGTGCCGCGCTCTACGAGGCCGTTGAGGCCATCGGCATGGAAATGTGTCCAGAACTCAGTGTCAGCATTCCCGTTGGGAAGGATTCGACCTCGATGAAGGCAGTCTGGAAAGATCAGGGCGACGTGAAGAGTGTCACTGCCCCGGTCTCCGTCGCTATATCGGCGTTTGGCGTGGTTGAGGACATCTTGAGTACCTGGACACCTCAGCTTCGAAGAGTCGAAGACGTCGGCGAGACTATTCTCATGTTTGTTGATCTCGCCGAGGGCCGCAGAGCAATGGGAGGCTCAGCTCTGGCCCAGTCACTGGGTGCTATTGGAAACGAGGCTCCCGATATGAAGAACTTCAACCTCATGACCGACTACTTCGACGCTCTGTCACAACTTCACAAGAGCGGTGTTGTCCTGGCATACCATGATCGCTCTGACGGAGGACTTGTAACAACCATTGCCGAAATGATGTTCGCAGGTCGCTGCGGAGTAGACATATTGGTGGATGGCATCTCCAAGTCTAGGTCAGCAGGCGACATGATCGAAGCGCTGTTCAACGAGGAATTGGGAGCAGTGTTCCAGGTCAAGACTTCTGACGAGATGAACTTCAAACGATGCTTCGCTACCTGTGGGCCCCCTCCTGGTCTTATTCGCAAATTTGGAGTGGTCAAGGCAGGCACAAACAACCAGACGTTGACCATCCGACATGGTGCTACGACGTTTGCAACTCTGGACCGCGCTGAGATGCAGCAGTGGTGGTCCAAGACGTCGCACCAGATGCAACGACTTCGAGACAACCCTGCATGCGCCGATGCTGAATATGCCACAATTTCTGACGCATCTGATCCCGGTCTTTCATACAACCTGGGGTACTCCCCTGCGGAAAACATTCTTCCCATCACTTCCTCCATCACCGGCTTCTTCGGAAAGACCCCCCGGGTGGCGGTGCTGCGTGAGCAAGGTGTCAACGGATACGCTGAATTGGCCTTCGCTTTCAGAGCCGCTGGCTTCGAGCCCGTCGATGTTCACATGACTGATGTGCTGGGCGGACGGTCTCTGGCCGATTTCACCGGTATTGCTGCCCCTGGTGGTTTCTCCTACGGTGATGTTCTGGGAGCCGGTCAAGGTTGGGCCAGATCTGTCATGATGCACGAGAACACACGCCGCGAGTTCGAGCAATTTTTCAAGCGTCCCGACACCTTTGCACTGGGTATCTGCAACGGATGTCAATTCCTCACTCGCATACAGAAACTCATTCCTGGTACCGAGCACTGGCCAACGTTTGTCCACAACGAAAGCGCCCAGTTTGAGGGTCGGTACAGCATGGTGATGGTTCGCGAGGACGAGAGCAAGCCGTCCGTCTTTTTCCACGGCATGAATGGCTCATCTCTACCTGTTGTCGTGTCGCACGGTGAAGGTCGAGCCAAGTTCTCTTCACCAAACTCACTTCAGGAGCTCACCAACCAGGGCATGATTCCCATGCGGTACGTTGACAACAGACTGAACGTAACTGAGAAATACCCGTACAATCCCAACGGCAGCCCCGGCGGCGTCGCTGGTGTATCCAGCAAAGACGGTCGTTTTGTTGCCATGATGCCTCATCCCGAACGTACGATTGCCGCTGGTGTCAACAGCTACATGCCTCACAAGGCGGCAGAAGAGTGGGAGGATTTTGGTCCATGGATTAGAATCTTCAAGAGTGCCCGCAGATGGGTTGGTTAATGATATGTACATTGGGATTTTTGGGGAGTATATTACTTTTGGGCTGTACAAATTAGAAAGCTACGCATTTGGGATTTACTTACGCCGGTAGCAATGATTTGAAGATGAAATAGATGCTCCATGGTGCATTATGTAACTTGTACCATGCTACTATGGCTTGCACATGGTGATGTTGCCTGTTACCGAAGACGGACCAGTGACATGAACTGAGGGGTTCTTTCTTTCTCGAGTAGCATGCCAGCATCTATAAGTGTGGGCGTGATTCCTCTTTTCAGGATTCTGCTATCGGAGCATCCCCCCCGGAGTGAACTTCGATTCGCATAAGATCTTTTTCTTTTATTTATCAAAGCGTTCTTCATGTCACGGTCGGAAACTCAGTGCAGCCACATCTATTACCGCAAGCAGCATGCCGTCACAAGAGAACAATGTCATGCAACAGCATTCCTTAAGTCTTGCCCAACATGACTTTCTGAGGCAAAGCCTGTATACCCTGTTGTTGTTGGGCTATTCGGGTATCATGGACCTTGCGGTCGATTACTCTAAACTCAAATGCGCCTTCCAACTCTGCTCGGACTGATAGAAGTTGATCCTGAGCCTTCCTTATTTCATCCGGGTTGTTGTCCTGGACAACATGACGTTCGACTAGGAGGAACCAGCGTTTCTGCGAATCGACTGGTGTTACTGCGTCCCATGCTGGGAGCATTGTCGCGGGAGTTGGTTGCTGGCCGCCCCTGGCTTCTAACGGGGTATAGTCTTCGATTCCCCGTGTGAAAAGATGTCGCATGAGGCGAAATTGCACACCATGCCCGACAAACAAGTAGCTCTCTTCTAAAACTTCTGTTTTGAACCTGTTGCAAAGTCAGTGCTAAGTCTTGGGTCATGGACGACGATGAAAGCATTTGTACCGGAAATTATTGTCTCTTAAAATTGACGGCAACTTCTCCTGACCCCATATTTCCACCGTTTTCCGTTGGGTAATCAATGGCCTTCCGTGTGGAGGGTCAGGGAAATCTGCCCATCTCAGCACGCCCTGCAGGTTATCCAGATCCATTGGCGACCCTGTTGGTTCCAAATCAAGTTCCTTGTCGACTTCGTACCTGGCTTGGAGAATACATGATTGTCGACTGAGACTCTGGTGAAGTTCTTTCCACTGAAGCGCTATGTCTTTACGCATGAACCGTTTCTCAATGGACGATTGATTCATTATGCCCGTTGGCTGTGGGGGACCCTGAAAGTAGAGCACCCGATGGACCGTTTCCCATGGTAGTCGCATGTCACAGAAGCCGCATAGAAAAGCGCATGCTGCCTCGAAGTCACTGTCCTCGACCAAGGCCGTGAGAAAGAGCTCGTACATGCTGGGCACAAGTTGTTTTGAGCCGAAAAGGCCAGTAAGCAGACGACAAGGCTACTTGCTTGTTGTGGTGTCGTGCAAAGACGAGATGGATGCGCCGGAGACACAAAATGTCTTGATACAAGTCTACGTTCAAATGATGCACGTCGAAAAATGGACTTTGTGTTTCGCGGACAGATGTTCGGGTCACATTTGTCGCTTCAGAACATCGGAGTAATCGAACAACTGGTGGAATCTGGAGAAATTGTGTATCCTTCGCCCACGTGATCTCGCGTCAAGTAGAACTCGCGCCCGCCCCGCGTACCTCCAGACACAGTAACCCATGTCGACCTTCAAAAACAAATGAGCCTTGTATAGTGATCAAAATCGGATGAAGTTAAGCAAAGCGGCCAGACAAGTTATGGCGTCTCTAGATCCTAGCCGCAAGCGAAAGTTTAGTGATCGATCCATTTCGCCTGCACCAGAACCGATCAAGAGACTAAAAGAGGGCGTGGTCAGTAAGTACAAGAGAAATTCGTGCAGAGCCGTTGCAAATCCCCCCCCACCCCCCCCAAAAAAAGCCAGAAGCTAATAGATCCAATCAAGATAGCAAAAAAGTCAACTTCTTCCGCCCAACTTCGCAAAAACCACCATGTCCGACAACATGGTCCACACGGAGCTATAACGACGATGTCCCGCCCACTCTGCTGGTTGGTCGCTATCAGCCAAAGAATCATGACCCGAGACAAACCCCTCGGAAGAAAATTGCGGCCTTTGACCTGGATGGAACACTCATCAATACCCGCTCCGGGGCGGACCACGCTTCAAAGTCCACAGATTGGAAGTGGTGGAACGAAAACGTCCCTGGAGTCTTGCGAGCCTTACACATGGAAAGAGGCTATCAGGTCATCATCATATCTAATCAAGGTGGTGTATCGTTGGCAGAATCATCCGATTCAAAGAGCAAACCTGGCGGACGCAAGAGAGCCGTAGTCTTCAAAGAGAAATGCGAGAACATACTTGAAGAGCTCGGCATACCCACAAGTATCTACGCTGCATCAGAAAATGATGTCTTTCGAAAGCCCAGGACAGGAATCTGGGACGAAGTCTGCGGTGACTACGATGTCTCCAAAGACGACGTCGACGTGGAGAAAAGCTTCTTCGTCGGAGACGCTGCTGGCCGTGTAGCCAGTCTTGTGGGCTCAAACAGCGCTGTCATGGTGAAAGCCGACTTCAGCTGTTCAGACAGAGATTTTGCCCATAATCTCGGGCTTCTATTCGCAACGCCGGAAGCATACTTTCTGGGTAAGGATGCGAGAGAAGTCAAGTTTGCTCGCAATTTTGACCTAGATAATTTTCCCTTTGACGAAGCGGCAGTTTCCGAGCAGCCGGGTTTCAAGTTCAAAAAGAATGATACTCAAGACGTTATTCTCTTTCTCGGACGACCGGGCGCTGGAAAGAGCACGTTCTTCAAGAAGTATCTCAAGGATTTGGACTACAAGAGGGTGAACCAGGACACATTGGGGTCACTCCCCAAATGTGTGAAGCTCGCCCAGGATCTGTTGGCCGAAGGAAAGTCAGTTGTCATAGGTAAGTAATCTGTCTCAAAGAAGAGAGTACCAAACGAGCAGGTGGGAGGTGCGACATACTGATTGATTGACGACTACTACTAGATAATACGAACCGGGACGTCAAGACTCGGGAGATCTGGGTGACAGTAGCTAAGGAGGCAAAGGTTCCCATCCGATGCATGTGGTTCCAAACGAACTTGGCCGTCTGCAAACACAATGACGCGGTGCGAGTTCTCAACAAGTCCCTTGGGGCAGATGAAATTGACAGAAAATTCTTGCCCCGGCCGGCCTGGACCAGCTTTGATACGGCATTCCAAGCACCCAAAGTCGAGGAGGGTTTCCAGGATATAATTGAGGTTCCCTTTAAGTTTCGAGGGACCAGAGACGAATATCAAGTTTGGGCACAATATTGGACGGACTATAGGCTCGACGGTAAGAACAAGAAATAGGGCATCGATGACAAATAAAAGACACCAACACCAGAGATGGTGCCGCGCCGCACAACCCAGGATGCTTCAACTTCTTCAAGTTGGAATATATGTTTTTCTTCCCGATTAGACTTGTTCGCTCGAAGAAGCTTGGCCAAGCACTTCTTTTTGGAGCAGAATTTACGTCGGATTTCCTATACGTCAAGAAAAAAACTGATAGCTACTCTGCTGCACAAAGAATTTTGTATCATGGCGTAGACTTGCGTCAAACCGACGTCTATGCTGTTACACGTGGCCAAGACTATCCCGCGCCGCTCCAAAAGATGGTCAATATGATTGGCCCCCGGTTCCCACCGAAACATCAACTGGTTCAAACCAATTATGATCCCTCTGCTATAATGTCATTCCCTATAGACTATAGAAGCTAGCGAGGGATTTATTATAGTCAAGTCCTGTGGTTAAGTCCTGTGATCAGTTAAGTCTAGTAATAGACATAATAAGCCACACTAAAAACAAGTGGGTGGACTGTCTAACCATCCCGATTAGGACTAGTGGCATATGCGTGTTTAGACGTCCCCGGATATTCCGAACTATTCCTTACTAATCGCCACTGCATCGAATGGCGTGCAGCTCTCTCTGGACAACATGTGGACGAGGTCAGACGATGAGGTGGGCAATGGAACAGGTACAACATACGGACTATATCAAACTGAGAGGGTCCGCCTCGACTTGACAAACTCTCATCCTCTCACTCCTGCGGTCCTGCCGAGTTGTCGCAGCTTTTCTTTCGCGTGCTGCCATCTACAATATCTGGTCCTGCGCCTGTCAACCTTATCAGGAACACCGACATCATGGCCGGCGGTGTCAAAAAGCCCGTCAACATCTTCCGGCTCGAAGATCAGGGGGAGCCCCGAGGCACTTTCAACTGGCGACTCTGGTTTGCCGTTGTTTCCTTTGGTCTCCTGGGGGCCGCTCGCGGTATTGATGAAGGCCTCATCTCTGGTGCCTTCAACTCGAAAGATTTCCAGGCCTCGATCCGGTACAAATCCTACACAGTTGTGCAACAAGCCAATATCAAGGCCAACGTCTCCGCAATGGTCCAAATCGGTTCTGTTGGTGGTGCTCTCCTGTGAGTCATTTCTTGTCTGGGTGGCTGACATTTATTCTCACCACTTTCATCCCCACACCAATTTCTATGTAATGCCACGTAATAGTGCTACGTCAACTCTCATCTATATGGGCTGTCGCAGCTTTGAGACCGTTCTCGCCGCTGACCTTGGAGCTTGGCCACCTATGCAGAGCTTTCATTGTGTGCGACCGCGTTGGTCGCATCACGGCTACTCGCCTCCTCTGCGTCCTGTGGATGGTAGGCATCACCATCTTCATGATTGGCGGTGTCAATGGCAATCTCGGCGCCATCTACGCGGGGAGGTTCATTGCAGGCCTTGGCGTGGGACAGACGCCTGTCGTGGGGTGAGTTCGGACTTCTCGTCTCGTCTTGGTGTCTTCGGGGTGCCAACACGCATGGAACAATGCCAGAGGCCGAGACCTTTTGTCCTGCGCTTGCGCCTTCGACGTCCCGGCTAATTTGTCCCTACTTATTAGCTCTGTTTACATTGCCGAAGTTGCTCCCGCGTCCATTCGAGGTCTCTGCACCTGCTTCTTCACCGGCGCCGTCTACATCGGCATCGTCTTGGCATACTTCACCAACTACGGCGCCAGGCTTCACATCGCCGGTGACAGCCACAAGCAGTGGCTCGTCCCGTCCAGCCTGCACATCACCATGGCAGGCATCATATTCCTCCTCATGTTCGCTCAGCATGAGTCGCCGCGGTTCCTGGTGAAGCAGGGCAAGAGCCAAAAGGCCACCGAAGTCATGGCCCGCTTGCGTCAACAGCCTGCCGACAGTGAGTACATCGTCCGAGAGATCTCTGCCATCCAGGCTGCCTTGGATCGCGAGCTCGAGGCCACCAGGGGTGTGGGGTGGGTCGGCACGCTCAAGGAGATGTTTCTCGACAAGAGCAACTTGTACCGCGTTTACATGGCGAGCATGGCCCAGCTCCTGTCCCAGTGGTCTGGCGCCGGTTCAGTCACCATTTACGCCGTTGATCTGTTCAAGATTCTCGGCATCTCTGGCGAACAAGAGGGTCTTCTGGTGACGGCCGTCTTTGGCGTCGTAAAACTGGTGGCGGCGCTTGTCTGCGCCCTGTTCCTCGTCGATGTCGTTGGCCGCAAGCGCGCGCTCCTCACCGGCATCACGCTGCAGGCCATTGCCATGATCTACGTGGCAGTATTCCTGACTGCTGTGCCTGAGCTGGGCACAGATTCCCAATACGTCCTGCCCCGGTCCAAGGTTGCCGCCAGCCGTGGCGCCATTGCCATGATCTACATCTCGGGTTGCGGTTGGGCGTTGGGCTGGAATTCCATGCAGTACCTGCTCACTGCAGAGTTGTTCCCGCTGCGGATCCGTGCCCTTGCCACCTCGTGGGCCATGACGCTTCACTTTGCGAATCAGTACGGCAGCACGCGAGCTGTGCCCAACATGCTCCTTCCAGCCCGCCAGGGTGGCATCTCGCCCAAGGGCACCTTCTGGTGCTTCGCCGCCGTCACTATCCTCGGCGGCCTCTGGGTGTGGCTCTCCGTTCCCGAGACCAGCGGACGGAGCCTGGAGAGCATGGACCGCCTCTTCGATCTTCCCTGGTACAAGATTGGTCTTTACGGCAACAGGGATGCCGATCAGCAGGATACGGCTTACAACGACAAGCAGCGAGTTGCCGAGGAAACCCATGGCACGGATCAGCGCGTCGAGGAGAAGGAGGTCGTGTAAGTAAGCACTGGGAAATTTGATTGACCAGCTAGCACTATCAATATTTAAACCTTGATCTTTTTTTTACTTTTTTTTTTTTCAAATTGAAATGAACCACGCGCGTTTGTTTCATCACGCCAAGTCAACAACCACCTAGAAATCATTTTTGGAACTTCCAGCAGAGACGTAGCAATCATGTTGGAAATGCGCTTCAGATACGGCCCTGGAACGGAGGGCCTGATGGAATACATGCATGTGGGAACAATTACGACATTGACAAGTTGCAAATACTTGTTTGGGACGAAAATTGGCACGTCATGCATACTATTAGATGTAGCCGCTCATTTGCAGTGTCTCACACACGCACGAAACCCGTCATTTTCTTTTCCAAAAAGTACAACCAACAACCCCTGTAGCGTCAGGCGCATCAGATAGATCCGAGCTCAGCAGTGGTCCGCCCTTCTGGACAGGAACAAAAAACATGGGCGAGCGTCGCGTCGCGTCGCGTCGCGTCGGCCCTTCATCTGCGAGACAGCCCAACTTCCAATCCCAGGGGCTTTCGCAAAAAGCCTTCCCTGGTCCTCATCTCGCCCTGTCTAGGCGTCACGGCGTACCTCCTCACCCACGTCGCGAGGATCAGCTTCATTTCCATCTCGGCCACGTTGCGTCCGATACAAGCCCTTGGTCCGTGGCTGAATGGAATGAAGGCATTCTTCTGCCGCGCGGTGGCGTTTTCCCATCTCTCCGGCCTGAACTCCTCGGCGTCGTCCCCCCAGATTTTCGTTGAGTGATGTATCGTGTAGGTCGGTACGCTGAGGACGGTGCCCGCCGGGAAGTAGTGCCCGCGGAAGGTGATGTCCGGGGAGCCCGGGGGGATCTGGCGAGGCAGTCCGATGCCAGAGGTGGAGTGGTGGCGGAGAGCTTCGTCAATGACCCACGTGAGGTACTGGAGATCGCGGACCATGTCAAACGTCGGTACGTCCACGCCCTCGGGAATCGCTGCGTCGAGCTCTCTCTGTAGCTTCTCGAGAACACGTGGGTTTCGGACGAGATAGTTCATGAGAGCGCACGAGGTGTTTGACGTGGTGTCGCTCCCGGCGATGAGCTGAGTCAAGGCCTCGGCGGTCAATTCCACGCGCCCGAGAGGCTCTCCCTTTTCATCTTTGCCTTCCATCAACCGAGCAAGGAGGTCGCTGCGCCCCACAGCCGGAGGGTTTTCCACGCGGGCCGTGACCCGGGCGATGGCGATGCCGGCAAGATTCTCAACGGCTTCCAGCCCTTTGCTGAAGAAAGGATCGGGAAGCCATTTCGCGTAGGGTTTCAGCTGCGGGTAGCACCCGAGTGTTGCGCTTACTTCGCCGCGCCGGTTGAGAATCTCAATCGCCGACGCGTACTCGGGGGGACTGTCAGGAGAGGACCTGATCTCGGCAACATCCGCGCCCTTCTCAAGCATGCCGAATGGGGCTCCAAAGGCCAGGTCGCCGATGACGTCGAAGGCCAGAAAGTTGAACCACGGTAGAGAGTCGATGTGCGCCTCTTTGCTGCCATGGCTGGTCCTCTGCGAGCTCTCGTCGATCAGCTTGTCGAGCTGTTTGACGAAGCAGACCAGGTTCTCATGGATATAAGGCTCAAACTGGACGATGGATTTGGTCGAGAAGGTGTGCGATACCATCTTTCTCTTGCGCGAATGTTGCATCCTGTCTCGCGTATTGAACAGGCCGCGGCACATGGACACGAAAGCATCGTAGAATTCACTGCAAAATCCGAGGTTAAATTGACTAGACGCGAATGGATTGCTGCACCACGTAGCAGCGGGCTGATGGGTCTCACGCACGATTTCAGTAAACCGTTGCCGTGGCCGTAGACGACGGGAATGGCCTCATCGTCAGCAATACTGACATGATTGGGCTGAATGCGAATTACTTTGCCGAGCTTGGCGTGGCATTGATCGACCGTCTTGTAGCGATGTCCACGCCGACTGACGCCAAGCAACCAGAGATTCGAAAACTGTGCGCCAAAGGGAGCTGGTATCCCTCGCAACGGCGCAAAGGTGACGAAATAATCGAACAGGTAGGAAAAAACAACCAGGCCGATGACAACCGGTATTGCCCACGGTGACAGGAGGTACTCCAACAGCGCCATGCTATTGGCAAACGGAGCCCAGTGTCTGGTTTGTTCGGTTTGAATTGGTGGACTGGGTCGTCAGGTAATCAAAGACAGACAGACGGTCTGGAAAGCAAGCAAGCCTGGTTCACAGTAGGGGTTCTGTCTGAGCTTTAAATGTTTGGTAGCATAACCGCAAGACATTACACGCCAGACCAGCGTATGAGGGTTGGCGGGTTACGAAGCCGCCGCGCGCGCCCTCGGCCCCCCCCCCCCCCGTCCGGAAGCTCGGGACTGGCTATCGGCAAGCCGTTCAGGTGTCTGGGTGTCTTGGTGTCCAGGTGTTTGGTTCCACGTTTCACGTTGAAGGCAGGCGTCACTCATCCGAAGGCCGGGTTGGTTTCGTCGATGCTGTCCCAATGCCCCGTTGATTGGTTGCACGGCAAATAAAGTCGGGTTGGCTTCTCGGCAAAAATCCTGGCTCGCATAGTCCGCACACGCTGGTTTCCGTCACCTCCGTATGACATACGGAATAAGGCGATTTGAATCCGTATTATGAGTACACCCACTGTAGCATGTTTTTTTTGTCTCGCAACTCAAGGTGCAAGGTGCAAGGTGCAAGGTGCGCGCGCGATCAGCGTCGAATGCATCGCAGCCGCCGCCATGATCGCTCCTTCCCTTGCGTCGTCGCCCACCATTCTACCATTCTCCCCCCAACATTCTTGATTCAATTTTTTAATTTTTTTTTGGCGCGGAAGCGCCGGGCTTATAACCTGATGCCTGATGAGAGAACCGCTAGGCTAGAAATTGGATGGCGCACCCTTTGTAGGATTGCGGCTGTACGGGCTTTCTATTTTATCCAACAGTCATAACTTATCAGTCATCACCCTTGTCGATGGGCCGCCGCTACAGCCGCTCTCACGGAAGTGCATTCGTTCTGTTCCGCTCCCCCGTGTCTCTTCAAACATGGCCAACAATTGCACTACTGGGCGTCCGATCGATGTCAATGAGCTGGGACGAGCCGACGCTTCAGCAGAACAGCACTCGTGATGGCAAACGACGAGTCGGTTGAAAGACAAAAAAAAAAAAAAAAGTGTTGACAGGGTTGGGCAGCGTTCAGTGCCACAAGTGTACACGATTTGCCCACTACTCTTGGACAACCCTCCAATTCGACTTGATGTACGGATTACTCTGTCACATCAACAAAAACGACTGATCGACACTAGGCATGATCCAGATCCGGCGTTACTATTCGTTTATGCCAGTCAGTACGCCTCCATTGCCCGCAAGTATGCACCTAGATCCAGATCGCAGGCACGCGTGGGGGTTGTCACTCTCCAAGAGCTTGTCGAGATCTTTTGCTCTAGTGCCTGTACATACGCCTTCTCCTGCTCCCATGCCAGTTACATGGGTCTGAAATAGTACGGCGGCTCCTTTTGTCGCTGGGCAACGAACGAAACACGGCCACATGCTGTACGAGCAAGCAAACACGCATGTCCGAATGTAGCTTAGAGGGGGTCATGTCCAATCAACATCACCGACGCGGATGAACGGCTAAAAATGGAAGCACCTCTTCGTTAGTGATTTTCATGATGAACTCTCATCAGTGAAGCGAGGTCCCATGTGACTTCTTTCCTTCAAAATGACCTGATCTCAGCTTCGGTGGCGGACTACAGCACCGCCATACAACTCAGGCCCGCTCTCCATGCCAAACATCGACACGCTACTATTCCACCTTACAGCCACGATCAGGAAGGAAACTTTGATCGACAAGTCAGCCAAAAGACAGAGAGAGGGGGGGGGGGCATGCAGCTGAAACAAAGGCCAGGTGAGGCTCGCATGCAACGGACTCACCTACTCTGAGTCTTTGGATTGATAAATATATATATATATCAGCCGAACCCCCGCAAGACGTCTGGGAATGTTTCCACCCCGCGCTGCAGAATTGGGCGCGGCCACGCCACGACATAAAGTTGCTCTTATCCCCCTGGTATATCCGCGCAACATTGTGGCAGCCGCTCACAGCCCATGGGGGGGAAAAGAAGGTTAATGGCGGTTGGGGGGCGGGCAATTAGGACGTCTTGGTTGGCTGAATCGTAGGTCCGTCCGTCTGTCAGTCCAAATGTCAACCTTAAAATCATGTCAGTCAGCCGCGCTGGGCCAAGAACATCCCATTGCCCGTCATGGATCAATCGCACGCCTTCTGTCCCCGACCATGGAAAAAGTAACAGCTTTAAAGACGGCAAGATTTGCCATGCTGCTCTCGGCTCATCCCTTTTCCTTAAAAGTCTGCCCTCTCCAGATGCAACAGGCTTTCACTTGCTCCTACCGTCACCTTTTGTTCCCCCTGTCTTTTGTCTCTTCTTCGAGAAAAAAAGAACAGAAATGCGCCTGTCTGCCGTGTTAACGGCGCTGGCCGCGTGCCCGGCCATCACCGCGGCCTCCGGACCGGACCACGGGGAGACGCCGAGGTCACCGGAGGCACGGACGCCGGCGGGCGAGACGGATGCCGGAGATGCCGGAGTGGGTGCCCTTGCGTCGTCTATGAAGACGTGCGATGACTGTCAAGTGAGTTGTGCATTCCTTTCCCATATTCATCATGGCTTGTCCCTCGGCATCTCCGTCAGCCAAATTGGCACACCAGCCAGCTAACGCTTTCTTTAGCTTGTCATTGAAATGGCAAAGAGCCTTCTTGAAGGGGGCGACGAAGCATTTACCAGCCTCGCGAAGCAGCTCTGCGCCAGTAGTACCGTACGTCACAGCTCCATCGTGTCCAGCAATTGATTTCTCCATCGTAGATGTATTTCAACTCACCGGGGAAAAAAAAACAATCAGATATACGACAAGCAATTCTGCGATGGAGTTGTCGAGCGCGAGGCACCGATCCTCGCGTCCATTCTCCGCACAATGGAAATTAGGTCGCCGACCGCGGTCCAGTTCTGCATCTCGTTCCTCGGATTATGCGACATGCCCGAGGTGGACGCGTGGGCGGTGCCCTTTCCATCATCGGAAACAAGCTCTGCTGCTGCTGCTGCCGCTGCTGCCGGAAGCAAAGGTGTTGCTGGCGGCAAGAAGCCGCTCCAGGTCATCCAGTACTCGGATGTTCACATCGATCCCTTGTACAAGGAGGGTGCCAGCGCCGACTGCAAGAAGCCCACTTGCTGCAGGTAAAGAGACAAATCCATCCCTTGAGAAATGGGATGGGGACTGATCTGATTGACCATCGGATTTTGCAGATCCTTCACCGAGGACCATGTCCCGGGCAGGACGAGTCGCCCGGCTGGTCCGTTTGGAGACCACAACTGCGACACGCCCATGACATTGGAGAAGAGCATGTACCAGTACATCAAGAAGGAGTTCCCGAACGCTGCGTTTGCCCTGTTCACGGGAGACATTGTCGACCATGGCTTGTACAATACCAGTAGGGAATACAACGAAAACCTCAGTAAGTTTTGCGTCAAACAAGAACAAGAAAAGATACATCGCTCGCTTCCCTTGGGTTCATCACACACACACACACACACACACACACACACACCAGCTAAACAAATGACAAATTTCTAGTTGAGCACAGCTACCAAGTCATGCACGACTACATCGACGTCGTCTACGCAACGGCAGGTAACCACGAAGCCGACCCGACCAACGTTTTCAAGCCCCGATCCGTCGGCAACGACACCCAATGGATTTACGACAGTCTGGCCAAGGAGTGGTCCCGCTGGGTCAGCAACTCGTCCGTGGCAGAAGCCCGGGCCGCCGGCGTCTACTCGACAAAGTACCCCAAGGGCAACCTCCGCGTCATCTCCCTCAACACCAACATGTACTACCGCCTCAACTTCGCCCTCTACCAGAGGACGCTGGAGAGGGACCCCGACGGCCAGCTCGCGTGGCTCGTCAGGGAGCTCGACGCCGCGGAGCGAGCCGGGGAGAACGTCTACATCATAGGACACATGCCCCTCGGCGATAGCGACGCGCTGCCCGACGGATCCAACTACTTCGACCAGATCGTCAGGCGGTACGCCAAGACCATCAGGGCCATGTTCTTCGGCCACACGCACGTCGACCACTTCCAGATCAGCTACGCCGACTACGCCAACCGGTCGCACGCCAACGCGCTGGCCGTCTCGTACATCTGCCCTTCCCTGACGCCCACGTCGGGCCACCCCTCGTTCAGGGTGTACGACGTCGACCCTGACACCTTTGCCGTCCTCGACGCCACGACCTACATCGCCGACATGGACACCCCGGGCTACCAGGTCTCGGGCCCCGTCTGGAACAAGTACTACTCGGCCAAGGACGCCTACGGCCGCGCCGTGTCCCCCCCTCTGACCGACCCGGCCGCCGAGCTCTCCCCCTCCTTCTGGCACAACCTCACGGCCGCGCTCGAGAGGGACGACGCCCTCTTCGACGAGTACATGGCCCGCAAGAGCCGCGGGTGGAAAGCCGACGAGCCGTGCCGCCGCGACTGCAAGGAGAAGGAGATCTGCGGGCTCCGCGCCGCCCGCAGCCAGGACAACTGCTGGAAACCCTCGTTCGGCTTCAGCATCAGCAGGCGCGGCGAGACGGAGCACAACCACGGCCACCACGACGCGTGCGGCGCGTCGCCCGCCTCCGAGTGGCTGGGCCATCTGTACAGGAGGCAGGACATGCACGCCATGGTGCGTGACATGTTCCTGGCCGCGGGTGGCAAGATTGTGTCCCCTGCGAAGAAGGCGTAGCGTAGCGCATGCTCTGTCTTTTTTTTTTTTTTTTTTACACCGTCCTTGTCTTCCTCTGCGGCGCCCGGGTCTGGCAATGACATTGACCGACTGGGGAGTACGTCCGCTGGGCTACCATATTTTTACTTCCTACTTTGGCTCTGTAAAGTCGTGCTGCGATATGAGCATGTATAAAGCAAAGACTGTTTGTTAGTATAGGGGAAGTTGAGAGATGTGGGGGGACGTGTGGAACGCGGACAGCTTGTGTGAGGAAGGAAGGGGGGGGGGGGGGGAAAGAAAGGGCCATCTGGCACACGGCGTTGCAGACAAGGGCTCGTGTATCATCATGATGGACAAGGTTCGATAATATGTGTGGCGTCGCAAGTTCCAGTACACCTCTTGTTGCGGGGGGGGGGGGCTGACGTGAGTTTGGAGAGAATGTAATTCGGGGGGGTTGGTTGGCTTCAAGTTGATGTTTATTTCATCATCTAGAGACTAGTGTAGGCTAGCTGCTATACCCGCGGGCTTTGCAAGGCCCTCTATCATAATTTCTTAGTCGGAAAGAATCAAAATTTCCAATCACCGATGAGGTACCGCACTAAGCGCGTCTGTCTGCCTCCTTGCCCCCTTGTTGATGCTCTCCATCAACAACTCGGAGAGCTGCTTCACGCTCTCCTCGGACGTGATCTGGCTGGCCATGACATACAAGACATTCCCTAGCACCCGACTGTGTACGTTCCACGGGCCGCTCTCGCCGCCCGTCCTTCCTGCGTTTAATCTCTCCCGCAGACCAAGAGCAGCGTTGCTGCTGTACCCCGAGCCGGCCGAGTCCTTCAGATGAATGGCCAGCACGCTGCCCAACGCCCACGCGCCAATCACGCCATCTGTCAGCCGGGACAAGCTTTCCACAAGTTCGCGCGGCCACGTGGACCACACGTCGACTTTGTGCTGCTCCGGCGGCTGTCCCTCCGACCCCTTCCATCCCCGTGCTTGAGCCCAGTCCCATGCGCCCCTTTCTTCCATGCCTTGCATCTCTTTTACGGACTCCAGGGCCACTTGACACCCGATCGGGTGCGCCGTGTAACTGTGGCCGTGGAGCAGCGCATCCGTCTTATCGGGACTGAGGAACATCTTGAAGATGTTTTCCGAGGCGAGGGTTGTGCAAAGCGGCACGAGACCGCCTGTGAGAAGCTTGGCGTGGACGGAGATGTCAGGATGAACGCCCAGGAACGAGGAGGGCGTAAAGCGTCCGAGGCGATAGAGGCCCGTGAAGACTTCGTCAAAGATGACGGGGAGGCCTGACCATTCATTGGGGTCGTCTGCGGAAGTGGGCTGTGTCGCGGTGCCGAAGAGATGGGGGGATCTGCGGACGACATTCACCAGGGTGCGTTGGAAGAGGGGGTCGCTACGGGTGGGCGGAAAAGCTTCGTCAGTAACCTTTGATAACAAATGGCAATGGCGATATGAGGGAAGTCAAGAAAGGGTGTAACTAACACAAACTCCATGCCGCCTGCACCGAGAACGATTGGCTCTAGCATCAGGGCGCCGAACTTGCGGCCCTGGGCTCTGAGGGTTTCCAGCGTCGAGGTTATGTAATCTTCGTAGATGACATGCTCTCCTGACGCCTCACGGGCCTCGACATCGAATATGTCATTCAAGGTGGCATAGGCTCGCCCGGAACCAAAGCTCTCTTTGAGGCTATCCGCCACTGTAAGGCTCCATTCGCCATTTCTGCAGAGCACGGTGGGATAATCCAACCAGTAGCCTTTCCCTTCGTACCACTCGATTTTCTCGTTGTAGATGCCCGGCTCGGCGCGGTCCATGACGCCCATGGTGTCTCCATGATATGCACCTTTGAGTCCCAGAATGCCCAGTTTCTGATCCGTGCCCCAGTCATAGCGCAATCTAGCTGCGCGAAGTCCCATCTTGACAGCGACTTCTGTGCCGGTACTGCCATTGTCGGAGTAGAATACGCGGCTCAGACGGGGATTCTGCATGCCCTTGAGGAGCGTCTCGGCGAGAGCCATGGCAGGCTGGTGGATGGCCGAGGCGAACATGACATGACCGTACCTGCCGGCGGCATAGGCAGCTGCAAGAGTGAGCTTTGGGTTAGAGTGGCCCAGTCCTTGGGTCCACCATGAAGCAGAGGCATCGAATGATGATCGCAACACCGGTGCTTCAGCGGAAGTGTTGTTGCCCGGTGCTGACGGCGCGAGTGTTTGAAAGTAGTCACCGTGTGCAGAGTCGATTGTCATGATTTCCCTTGGACCAACCAGGCTTTGTTGTGTGAAGGGGTACCAGATATGCTGGCTTGCCTTGGTAGCCATTGAGTCCAATGCGGACAGGCGGTTACTGTGGTTCACATGCAACAACCCCAAAACTTGTCTCGCGACCTCCTCACAATCCTTTCGCTCGTAGTATTTCTGCATGGCTTCCTCGTCCCTTTGCGGACTTTCATCGCGCTCGGGTGGCACGGATAAACTGCTCACGGGGATGCCGTAGTTGTCCTTGAAATATTCGGCCAGATACCGATAGTTCTCGTACGTGTTGTCCTTGAAGAGCAACACTGATTCGACATCATAGCCGCGGATCCGGAGGGACTCGAATGCAGATATCGTCTGTGAGATGCCGCCCAGGCGGGAATCACCCACAAGCAATGTTGGCGCACGTAGTGGTATATACAAATCAGCTTGGGTCTTGCCCGATGGTCCAGGGGAGTGGACACCGCCGGCCGTCTCCATGAACAGCCAGCCATTGTCCTTGGCAGCGCACTGGGTGGCGAAGGCGCGGCATTTGGCTAGGAAAGCCTCGTCAGATGGAATGGGCTGCCGAGACAGCATTAGTTCAGGCCGTGTTCAGCTACGTTATCTCATTGGATTGGTCAAGTCGACGACGTACTCTGCCCGAGACCAGAGCTGCAGTGTGCGGGCTGCACGGGATGTCATACTGATAAAGTGTGCTGCGAGATACACCAGGTGCGAAGCGAGCTATATGTCTGCTCATGATTTATCATTAGACAAGATCCGAAGACCTTCACTGGGTGGTTTTCTATCAAATCATCTGTGTCAGTTCGTTAGTAGGAGTTGCCCCAGATGACATGGATATGAGAACGACTCACACCGATCATCAGCTTCCTCTCCTGCACCCGTCGACACAGGCTTCAAAAAATTGACGTGCTCATCCTTCCACTGTTTCTTGGCGGTTCTGGCCAACAATGTCGTGAAGATGGTCTTGCCAACATCCGTGTTCGCCCCGAACACTTGGTACACGCGGAGCGAGCGCCACAGCAGCGAGGCCAACGGCGACTTCATCGTGGTTCAACGTTGTGAGCGTCGATGCCAACCGATGACCTCCGATGATCTCGAACGCGGTGTCGAACAAATCCGGCGTTGCTGATTGCTCGAGCGCGTGTTTTGTGGTGTTTGGTTGGGTCCACAGACGAGTGGATAAGCGGAACCCGACGGAAACCACCAGTTGGCCAACTGCAAGCTGAGGCCAGCCAGCCGGCCGCGGTTTGGCCCAGAATCAAATCGCGAGGCGCACGCAGTCCATGGCTCCGCAGACTCCGCAGACTCCATAATAATTCACCGTCGACCTCTCATCCAAGCCAGAGAGAGCCAACAAGGGCCATGCTAATAGCACCACACTCGCCGAGCGGAAATCCAGACCTACTCATAGTACTTCTCTCACATGCCTTCTTGCTCCTTCTCGTTCCATCGTACCGCTCTGCCCTGGAAATGAGCCAATCGACTCCGTCTGCATCATGACCAACTCCGAGAGCGCCCTGGACAAGACCTACGGCTCCCTGCTCGCCCGCCGAGAGCGCCACAACCGCCTGCGCAGACTCACCCTCCGCGACGCCGGCATCGTCGACTTCTCATCCAACGGCTACTTATCCCTCTCTGGCCACCCCGACATACAATCACGGTACATTTCGCTTCTCCAGAGCTCCAGCTCCCAAGGTGGTTTCGCATTGGGATCGTGCGGCTCACGCCTCCTGGACGGCAACACGGTCCTGGCAGAGACATTGGAATCCGGCATCGCGGCCTTTCACGGCGCGCCAGCCGCTCTGCTCTTCAATTCCGGGTTCGAGGCCAACACGGGACTGTTTGGTTGCGCCCCGCAGCCCGGTGACGTGGTGATCCACGATGAGCTGGTCCATGCTAGTGTTCACGATGGGATGAGATTGAGCAGAGCGAGGACGCTCCCATTCGCACACAATTGCGTCAGAGGTGCTGATGTGCCGACGGAGTCTACCCTGCAGAGTCTAGGAGAGGTGCTCGAGGGGTTGAGGAGGGGAAAAGACGGCGATGAAGTAGCTCGTGGAGTGAAAAACATCTTCATTGCCGTGGAGGCGGTGTACAGCATGGATGGGGACGTCGCTCCGCTGCGAAGCATCGTCGACTGTGTGGAGAGTCATCTTCCCCGCAAGAACGGCTACATCATCGTGGACGAGGCTCACTCCACGGGCTGGCTGGGAGAACAGGGGCGCGGTCTAGTGAGTCAGTTGGGACTCGAGGATCGGGTGTGGGCTCGCGTACACACGTTCGGCAAGGCCATGGGCTGTGCGGGAGGTAAGCTACACCATCTGTTCGGAGATGCATGATCGCTCGAGGATGACGCATCCCGGATGCTAACTGGGGCTGACAATAGCTGCTGTGCTGTGTTCTCCCACCACTCGATCGTACTTGATCAATTATGCACGCAGTCTCATATACACCACGGCCATGGGTTTCCCCATGCTCGCGGCCATTCAGACCGTCTACGACTACCTCGGAACAGGCAACGGTGCTCCGCTCTTCAAGAGTTTGGTGTCGCTCATGGAAGTAACACATCAATTGTTCGCGGCTCTATCGGAAAAGCACAATCCACCACCGCAATTATTTCGCGTCAATGCTGCGCCGCCTGAATCACCCATCATTCCTCTATTTTCAGGTCGTGCGAGGAGCCTGGCCACGCACTGCCAGAGACGCGGATACATGGTTCGGCCGATTGTGGCTCCGACTGTGCCTGAGGGAACGGATAGGGTGAGGCTTTGCCTCCATGCTGCGAATACAGTCGCCGAGGTGCGAGGACTTTGTCTGGCAATCGAGGAGTGGCTTCAGAGCCAACTTGACGGTGATTCGGCTACGAGGTTTGAAGAAATGCCGCAGGAGCCGACTGTGACTCCGGCAAAAATTGGAGAAGCCCCCATAAGTATTTTGAGTAAATTATAGAATAGACGATAATCATACTGTTATCCATTGCTTTCCATCTTTTTCTTTATTGAACATAAAATCATGCCGCATGTCCAGCGTTTTTTTGTTTCCAATTGTTATACCATGATTACTTACACCCTGGCGGCATCAACGTCTCCTGCACCTTCAACGGCTTTCTTGCCAAAGCTCTTCATCGGTGTTAAGCCCCATCGCCCAAACATGGCGCTGTCCTCGTCCCATCCATTGCAATCCGTCGTCAACATCTTCTCGCCTGTGAAGATGGCGTTTGCGCCTGCCATGAAGCACAAGGCCTGCTTTTCTTCCGACATGCTTTTCCTTCCTGCAGCAATTCGAATCATGGTCGCAGGCATGATGAGTCGCGCCGTCGCAATCGTTCTCAGCATGCTCGTAAAGGCAAGGGTGTGGTGTCTCCCAGTGGCGTTCCCTTGATTGGCACCAAGGCATTGACGGGGAAACTCTCTGGATGAGATGGCAGCGTAGAGACGGTATGAAGTAGGCCCACCCGATCCTCTGATGACTCGCCCAAGCCCAAGATGCCACCAGAGCACACGTTGATGCCTGCATCACGGACGTGGCTCAAGGTCTTGAGGCGTTCATCGTAGGATCTCGTTGTAATGACATTGGGGTAGAATTCCCGACTCGTGTCAACATTGTGGTTGTAGGCCGTCAGTCCAGCCTCCTTGAGCTGCTTGGCTTGCTCGTTATCAATCATTCCCAACGTCACGCACACCTCCATGCCCATGGCCTTGACGCCTTTAACCATTTCAGTGATGTTCTTCAAGCTGTTCTTGCGACCGCGCATGTCTCTCCATGCAGCCCCCATGCAGAAACGAGTGCTCCCATTTTCCTTGGCCGTCTTCGCAGCCGCCAGGACAGACTCAACTGTCTCAACTCGCTTGGCTTCCAGACCTGTGCCTTTCTGGTAGCGGGTGGCTTGGGCGCAGTAGGAGCAGTCTTCGGTACATCCGCCGGTCTTGATATTCATGAGAGTACAGAGTTGGACTTCGCCGGGGGCGTGATATCGACGGTGAACCAAGTTCTAGGAATTGATGTCGTGTTAGTCCAGACCTGTACGGATGGTTCTCTGTACCCTCATTTGAAGCGTCGTCTTGCAGAGGTGGGGCTGTCGTCCCGACGAGTTGACTTACAGCTTGATGCGCCAGTTCCAGCAATGGCTGATAATAAATGGCTGAGATTTCCTCTCTCGTCCAATTCTGTCGAGGACCTGTAGCAGACACGGCATCTTTCAAGATTTTCGCCGCATTTGCCCGTCTGGCCGAGTTCTCGACTGCTTCAGGTTGGTCATGCGTAGCCGTGGGCGTGTCCACGAGTGTGGCGCCAGTGCGAGCTTGTCCCATGAACTGGAAAGACGGGCGAGAGATGGTCTTTGCTGCCGTCCAAGATGCTTGAAAAATAGCTGTCGATGGTGTTTTGTGGCCAGCCGATCGAAACGACCCAAGGCCGTTGGTAACAAGCGACGAACGCATCGTCATCTGTTTGGTGTCCTTTTCCCAAGCCTTGAATGTTGAGGTTGTCCAAACAACAACATGGAGGGAAAGAGCTGGCGGGTGGCACTCGAGAGAGGGGGGGAGGGGCAGGGCAGTCCGGTCTGGTCTGGTGCTTTCGGTTGAGCCACCACGGTCGCACAGATTGTTTAGGACCTGCTCGGCTTGTGACACATAACACATACAAAACAATCCCCGTCTGTTTCTGTCTAAAGTTGTCTGCATCCTAATTTATGGTGGAAAAGTCCGCTCTACGGACGTACATCGGCTTTCGATCTCGCCAAGCCTTTACCCATCAAGTTCGATAATTCACTTCTTCCAGAGAGGCGGCTTCCAGGCCCGCCCGAGGTCATCGAGCAATTACGGAGTACGGATTACGGAGCGCTTGGATGGACCAAACGCTCCATTGCAGCGGGTCGCGATCTTCTGTTTTCCAGATGGGGCTCAAGCCCATTGCCCGACATTGACGCAACGATTGCCGCTCGACCGCATCATTCAGAAACAACTCAGAACGGGAGGACGATGCCCTGAGCACTCGGAGCCTTGGCGATAACAGATGTTGTTGACGCTAGTGCTCCATTTGGTCGTCCATTTGTATGGTACTCCGTAGATCAAAAATATCCCTCAACAAACCAGCCAGTGTACCGTTCCAGATCAGGCAGGTGAGGAATGTTAACTGGGCGGAAGGCGTCACGACCACAGAGTAGCTTCAAACGCGTTTGTTGTTGTTTGGGGCTCTTCAATCGTAAGTTTGTTGTACAATTTCCTAGTCACAGGCTGCTGATGAAGTGGCTCCAAAAATATTCACCCGAGCATGGGTATGACAATGCCCATATGCTGTCGCGAAACCCGCACCCAGTTCCAGTTCAATGATCAATCAAATAAGCATCGCTTGGCGTTCAATAGGACAATAGTTATTTGACCCTCAACACCCAACTTTTACGAAGTATGGACGTCGATGATTGCATGAACATTTCATGTCCGTCTGGTACGAGGGCTTCCCGACACATCGCAGCTGTACTAAAAATGGCATCTCCGCACACACTAACAAGCAAACTGTTTGCGGACCATGTGAAACTGAATCTCTCGTGGGGCAGTTTTCTCGTGTACTGGACTGAGCTGATGAGGCATCTCGATTGCGTTCAAGTTCATACACCGCTCGTAGAACAAACAGCCAACTACCTGCACGATCACGGATGTCATGCGACGTCGGCATAAACTTCGGGAACAGGTGTCACTGTCAGCCCTACGTGATCCTTCCCGTCAATAAGCGGTTCCTCAGGGACTCGCTCATTGATGGTGGTGGATCGACTACTTTACTCGCTCGTGCTACTTGTCGGGCAGCAGCCCCCAGGTCACTTGGAACTGCTTGAAAGTCGGAAACTTTCGGGTGTCATTCCATGAGCCTTTAGTTCAATCTGAACATTGGCACCAATTCAGATCTGGAGTGGCTGAATATCTGTCTCTGATAATTTGAACGCGGCTGCAGCCGTAGTGATTCTCTATCCTCACCGAACGGGGTGGTTTAATAAAGCCCTTGATAAATCGATGTTTGGGCTAGGCTCGGCTGGAGACCTGCCTGCCTCCCCAACGTCCCGGAGTATCTTCCGCGTAGATTATCCAATGGACGTGCCGTGAGGCACAGCCTGATGTACGTTTTCTTACGTGCTTTGGATTATACTGAATCCTACCTTCGAGTGAGTTCATGCAGCCACTGCACGACCTGACACGTCAGTCTTCCGACGGAGATGTGTGTGATAGATTCTTTCGGGGGTGATCTTACTCGTACTAGTAGTTGTCGCCGAGTTCCGACATGATCAAATGTTTGCCTACAAGGGAAGTATTTTTGTTGTCAAGATACCAACAGCACCGCACCGTACGAGGCTGAAACTGCGTAGTACGGAACCGCAAATCACGCAACTGATGAAGACCGCCACCACTTGTAGCAATGAAACATATTCTTATTATGTAGTCTTGTTTGCTTTGACGATGCTTGCTGATGTACAATATGCGTAGAACAGAGGCCGTACTGCGTGATCTGGAGAAGGAATGCGATGCCCCCATGCGGGCGGGCATAACGTCATAATTTACATTGATGCATGGGCAAGATGGCGACGTTGCTCGAGTGGGCGCATAGAATCCACAGCGGACGATGAACAACTCTCACATGACGCAGCGACGTGGACGAATTTCATTCGTTCCTCGGCGGTCTTCTCAGGGTAATTGCAAGGTGGACCACAAGACGAGTTTGTATTCATGAGTATTCTCCAGAGACGAGACACATAATGTTTGTCTGCCGAGTGACAAACTGATGAGGACAGGCTGGCCACTACAAATGCAAGACGGAGATTGTCACTGAACATCTGAAGAAGGAGCCAGCAGAGCTCCATGACCCCCACCTGCCACCTGCCACGTTTTAGTTCTTAGACAAACATCCTTCCTAATCATAACCACTTGATCGAAATTTCCCGTTCCACTGTTTGCCTGTCGTACATACGGAGTACTGGCTTTTCTCTCACACCGGACACCTTGTTGCCATCCAATGAGATTCTGTACATGGCGAAATCGGCAGACATGGTTGCCTGGCGGTGCGATCCCGCGCCACGTGAAAAACCAGTCGAAACGCCTGGGTCAAACGACGCCCATGTCGAGGAGCGCCTTGCGGATACAGAAACGCACTGCCTCGTAGGCCTCGCACCAAGAACATGGAGCAGTTGCGTCATGAAGAATCGGCTGGGCAAGCAAATGAGCCATAGACCCCTGCGGAGTAGGGCCGACATGGCTCAGGTAGCGGATGCAGGGTGTGTGCCTGCTTATTCCGCACATGCCCCAGACATGCCATCCAAATGTCAAACATGAACTGTCATATTAAACTCGATCTCCCCATGTTTCATCACTTCTTTCACCAACTTATACATGCGTTTACGCAGAACTCAACATTGTTTACAAGACCCGAACATCGCGCGCAAGGGAAAACACAATGTCTAGACCAGGGGCCTTGGGATCAAAGTAAGCATACCCTCTGCCGTGTACCTACCCAGGTGCCTCTTTCATCGACAAATAGCTTCTTGTTGGTTCCCCTCTGTGCTGTGCTTGTACTCACACCTCGGATAGTCTTGCCGATCTGGCCAGCTATATACTCACAAATGGCCCTCGCAAGGTATACCCAGCATCTCGACGTGTCCGGGTGATTCACAATAATGCGACCATCGTGGACACTATCAAAGCAGTCCACGTTTGGGAGCACGATGGCTACCCACAATTCTATTTTCCATTGAGCGAACTCAAGCATTGCTCTTACAGGGACACGCAGCTCATCCGAAGCGAGGGCGTCGCGAGGGCTGCTCTTGTCGAGGTGACGATTCCAGCAAGGAATGGAGCCAAAGAGTGCAAGACAGATCGTGTGATTCGCTTCACGGATGATAGAAGCCTTGGCGCTCTTTCAGGACTTGTGCGACTCGAGTTCGGATCCATGGGTAAGATTGTTCGATTTCATTTCCGACATTTCATTTCGTCGGGCTGACTGAGATTTTCTTCAATAGATCAATGGCTCGAAGAGGATGTTCCAGTTTACGTCCACCCCAAAGATCCCTTTCGGCGTGTAGAAACACTTCAATCGTCGCGGTCAGTCGAGATCAAGCTTGAAGGCAAGACCCTCGCCAAGGCTGTGTCATCTGTTCACCTCCACGAAACGGGCCTTCCTGTGCGGTATTATATATCTCCAGGGGCCGTGGACCCGACAGTATTGCGAAAGAGCGAGCTCATCACCAAATGTCCCTACAAAGGAGACGCCGAATACCATCACGTAGTCGTGGATGGACAAGAACACAAGAATCTGGTGTGGTACTACAGACATCCCACTCACGAGAGTGCAGCCATAGCAGGCTTGTTGTGCTTCTACAATGAAAAGGTTGATGTTGTTCTGGACGGCCAACTTCAGGAAAGGCCTAAAAGTCTCTTTGGTTAGCATCTGTTGGCAGATAGATTATGGCTGCAAAAAGGAGTCCTACGACATAGTGTCACTAGTTTATGAAGCTTTGCTTTGCAATCGTTGCACTCATCATAATGAATCAACAGGGAGGACCTTCCCCTCATCGTCCATTGACAAAGCACTATTCGAGTGCCATAGTCCCAACGAGACACCAGAGTCAGGCAAAACCGAACGTTAAGGCATTATCACGCCCCCCCCCCCCCACCCAGGGACTACAATGAGGCGTGTTCATCGACTGGGGGCTGCAAGGGAGTTTCAACCTCGGTGACTCTGAAAAGAGCAAAAGGAAGCAATTTCATAATGTGGTTAGGGAAGAAGAGCCGAGAAAAACTCCAACCTTTATCCAGTCTATACTATGCGGTCCTTTCTGATGACATAAGAAAACCCGTAGAGACAAGAAGAAACCACAAGAAACCAGAAATAAGGAACCCGGTGTTGAAAAAAAAAAACACCAACCTCTTGCAAGGCCCTGCTTTATAGGACGCTTTCAACCCTCCAAGAAAGGATCGAATTCGGGAATCTGAAAATCAGGTTAGCATCACGAACCACCATGACAAGCAGGAGTCACACTCACTCTATGTCTGATAGCCTTCGCCAAGTACGCGCCGAAATGAGCATCGGCAATTTTGGGTTGGGTACCAGTGCCGTTAAATGCCTGGACCATTCGGTCACGAAGCTTGATGGAAGGAAACCCATTCCAGTCCACAAGAGCACCTTGCACCCAGACACCCCTATCGTTCTCAATATTCTCGTCCCGGGCATTGGCGAACCGCAATGCGTGCGTTCCGCTGCCGTGCTTGTGATAGACGATTTTGGCATGGCCATCTGTGCGAATCCACCCGCGTCAGCAATCACGTCCTTCTCCAACTGGTAGTTGATGACTGCAGAGCGCGTCCGAGATGAGCACTAACCTTGGAAGCGAACTCGCAACGGCTCCCGGGTGTCGTAACCGTCGTGCGCAGACGCAGACACGAGCCTGGGAAGATCCTCGTCTTGCCTGACGACAACGACGGCATTTTCCCACTCATGTCGATGGCCTGATGCTATGCCGGCGACGTGCTCTATCCCGACATCCTTCTCAAAATAGTGCTCGTACCTATGCGGCAGCTCTACTGTCAGTTTTCTGTTCTTCATTTCTCGAAGGACCGGGGAGGCTGTCCGTCTGGATGCCCATGTTGTGGCTTACATGTACGCACACCAGCCATTGTTGCACCTTTCTCGGACGTAGACATTCTGGTTATCCAGATCCTCTTCGTCTCGGCAATCCCTTGTGTTGCTCTGGTAGGTACTCTTGAGGCCTTGCGCCAGGTTCCCTTGGGCATCAATGGCGGGGACATTGTAGCAACTGTCCAAGTCGTAGTCCAAAAGGGGTTGGAACTGCAAGGCCCTTTCGGATGCGTTCTGGGGAAGGGCTCGAGGGGGACTCGGCCTTGAATTGGCAGGGCCAGCGGCGCCGGCAATGGCAGTCGAGACGACGTCAACGCCGGTTGTGGTGAAAGGAAGAGCGATTGCTGATCCGGCAACGGACAACATCGCGATAATGGTGGGCGCCCCCTTCATGGTGACGCTGCCTCTTGTCAGTCTCAATGACAATATTTTTCATGAAACAATATTAAATAGCTCAAGGCTTATGCAAGCAACTTATCTCGGGGGAGAATCTTACCGAAGTTTGAACGACAACAAGTTAAAAAAAAAAAAAAAAAAGGACCTTCTTGGTACTTCAAAAAGAATTTATATCATGCGACAGCAACAGTGAGTACGAGGGCACAGGAAGTTGGGATGAGAAGTAGCATAGTCCTGTGAGAGGCAACTCCTCGTTTAATACTGTGGTCAATGTGGTGTGTGGGAATACAACCGGCGAGACTTAGACGCGCGATATGTAAAGTTCAGCTGCAATGTTTCTAGCCAAACTATAAAATGCTAATCTTTTGCCTGCGCAGCGTCGCGGCGACGAGGTCTGGGGAGCCAGACTGTGTCACGTAGACGCGCAATGTCAGAAAATGTGTGTAAATTTCGTGGGATCTGAACAAGGTTCGGGTAAGCCTATTGCCACAATGAGGCTTCTCGAAAGGAAAACGCGAGGTCAAACTCTATTTTTCATCTTTGCCAAATGATCAATCACGAAACACGCACGAACTTGGCTTAGTTTAGTCAGTAATGCTCGTGGCTCGTGACTAGGCGGCCATTTTTGCGCAGCTCATTACAATTTTCATTGTGGGTGAAAGCAACATTTCGGCTCAGAACGCATTCTGAGATATTCATTTGTCCAAGGTGACATGGCATTCGGGGATTTTGAAACTCTAAAAGAAGCACAGAATTGAGATCGATCACGCATTAACCTCTGCGGTACTTTTTAAACTAGAAAAAAAGTTTTCATCTTGAAAAAAAAAACATACAACACTAGGTATTTGCTGATTGTTACTGACTTAACTGCTAATCTAGCGCTCACCACATTGTCTAGCGGAGATCGGACGGGATTCATCGTCAAATTCAACTGCGGAAGGATACCTAGATGGCTGAATTCATCATTATCACTTTCCACACCGTCTCACACCTTGCTTGTCATCCGCTCCCGAGCTGCTCCAATGTGGTTGCTGTCTCTTCCTGGCAGGTGACAGGTACTCGTCACGTGTAACCGCAGCCCTTTTCACCCCGTGTTTATTTTTCCCCGGATGCATCACAACTTCTTGGTTTTGGCCAACAGACGCATTGATTGACAGATCGTTATAACCTCTTGTTTTTTTTAGGGATTTTGTTTCTGTTTCCGATGTGTCCTCTTCTTGCCAGGAACTGCGTGCTGCGGCACCAATCCTCTACATGGAAAGTTGCATTACCAAAGGCTCTTCCATTGGATACACTCATCGACGAAGAGTGAATCCCAGGCTATAAGCGCCAAAATTTCTTCCATCCTAATCCTGGAGACATAATAGGGGGTCAATATCTACTTCATGCGAAAGTTGGTTGGGGTTCGTCGTCGACGGTATGGCTTGCTCAAAAGAGCCGGTGAGTGGCAACGCTTTCATGACCTGGATTTTCTCAGTCACTAACTCCAATGTGAGAAGAACCTGGTTTAGGGGGCAGAGATGTTTCGCCATAAAAATCAATACAAATAATTATTGCGATGGAGAAGCTACGCAAGAATTGGCAATGTCTGTTCACCTCGCGTCCGGCAACAAAAAGCACCGGGGTCATGACTTGTTAGTCACTGCTGTCGATGATTTCACCATTCAGTCTCCCAACGGACAACATATCTGCTTGGTGTTTGAGCCAATGCGAGACCCATTATGGCTGTTCAAGCGGCGACTTTCTGCTGGAAGGATAACGCCTTCGACGCTCCCGCTGTTCAAACTTTACATTCGGTGCATGCTGCATGGTCTCGACTATCTGCATACCGATCGTCATGTCATCCACACTGGTAACCCGCTTCCAGAGGCAGTTCTCTAATAGAGCTCTCCTGATCATGGCTACCTAGATCTTAAGCTTGACAACATTCTCATGGCGTTTGAGCATCCCTCGGTCATCAAGCGATTCATTAAAAGTCAATCAGTAAGCCCAATGCCCCGCAAGAACATTGGTGGGGATGCTATCTATCTCTCCCATAATGATTTTGGTGATCTTCAAGAAGAATATCTCCAAAATATAGTTCCCAAGATTGCAGACTTTGGACTAGCACAACGGGGAGATGGCGGAGTGCCGCTCCTCCATCCAATACAGCCCAATCATTGTCATGCACCTGAAGTTCTACTTGGAACAAGTTGGTCATATAGCGCCGATATATGGAACTTCGGAATCATGGTAGGTCTGATTATTTTTCCAAACTTCCAGGCATATGTTTTAATTCCTTGCAGTTATGGGACTTACTTAGTGGCCGGGAACTATTCCTCGGCCGACCCGCGAACTCACCGAACATCAAAGAAAACAGCGCCGCACATCATCTAGCGGAGATGATTTCACTAATTGGCCCAGTACCTACAGTCTTATTACAGCGACAAAGAGACATGCGACACTGGTGTTGGGAACCGCATATTCCGAATGCCAAAGGAGATATGTGTAACAACGCAACGGATTACTTCGGCGGTCCTTTCTTCGACGACCATGGTGAGTGAGACCGATATCGAGCAACTGAGATAGCCACCAATGAGTCTTCAGGCAAGTTCATGTACGGGCCATTGATTCCATTCAATCGTCAGTTGAGAAAGGAAGTGCCAGACTGTATTGTTCACGAGGATGTAGAATGTTTCCTTAAGTTTTTGAAACGTATGCTATGCTGGCTCCCCGAGGAAAGGGCGACGGCTAGAGAACTGGCGAAGGATCCATGGCTGGCTCTTGGTTCTGACAATTGAATTGAATTGAATTGGACAAACCAAACCTAGGTCGAAGGAGAATATTTCATGAGTCTTTAAAGGGCCCAGGCACATCTAGCTCAGAATCAGCCACCACGTGCGACAGCAGATTATAAAGACTAGGGAATGTTCTATACAGCCACAGATGCATCTCGCTTCATAAGTCCCGCGGCTGTATTACTAATTCGGTCTCCAATAAAGACAACAGAACACGCCGGATGTTGAAATTAGGTGACAGGTGGAATATTACTGACGGTATACATGTTAAGGGCCTACACATTTAGGTAAGTTAGTTGTAAATGTTAGTGAATTAAAGGGAAGTCTGAAAAATAAATCTATTCTCCCCAACTGCGCTCGAATTCCCGTCAAGTTAAGATCCTGGCCGTCAATAAACCGAATTTCGTTTAACTCGATTGCATCGGATTGCATTTCCACATCCATGCAACTTATGTAGATTTCTGGTGCCCAGGACGGTGAGCCATCATCATCAGGGGCACTTGGCCAATCCAAAACCCAGTACAGAGTATACCACCTCGGGTAAGGAATATTGTATGGTAGTCGTAGGTCAGACTGGCGCCGGAGGTCAGCACCCTGGGGATCCATTGCAGAATTTCTTCTGTCTATCGATCGAGTTCGGGCCCTGGTTTATTTGATAGCATTGCTGGTCATCAAGGCTTCAAACAGCACGGAGCTTCCCTTGGCCATCTCCACCAGTTCCTTCTTGATTCCAGACATTATGAATTGGAGTCAGCATATCATCGTCACGAGGATGTAGGGTGCCATGTATATGTATATATATGTTCCCGCTGTCTCTTTTCTGTGGCGTGAGTTCTGGTAAAGTGACGTGGCCAATTTCCTGGTACTGGAGAGCAATAAAATGACCCTGGGAATGCCTGAAGTGCAGGAAGTGACGCTGTATAGTTCCTTACCCCTCTGTGTTTTTTTTTTGCAGATTCTATCCAAACGAAGGTCATTGGAAGTGGTTGGCAATTGATGCTGCATCTGGAAGTCGTTAAAAGAGGGATTCAACCTGGAGACTGCGCCACGAATGTACCCAGGCTCTCCAATCACTGTACCGTTAGGTTCGATAAGCATGAGTCTCTCAACCCACGAATTTGAGAGTACGAGTCTAGTAAGGAAGAGAGGTGCTGCTATATTGTGTGAAAGCATGATAACCAAGATAGATGTTGTGATTAATCCGTATTTGCAACTTGTTAAGGATATCGCAGCCCCACATTACAGCCTCGAATCTGAGGCATTCCCCTTGTCATCCCCTCTTTAATTTCTAATGCAGATTCACGCATCCTACTAGGACGTAATACGACATGTACGGACTACTTGGGAAACATGTTATATGCAGAACGGGGGGTGGCTAGATTAAATCTACTGTGATTGGAATTGCTCCTGTTTCAATAATCATCGTATTGGCTGTCGGTCTTGCCACGACGGCGATGAGTGCAAGTTTTCAGCGTCCTCGCGCCGTAGGCAATTTGATCGTTGATTGACTAGGCAGGTCTGTGTGAGGCGAATTGATAAAGATTGCACATCCACAGCCCGTTATTTAATATGTAATGCTTCCTGGTTATATCCCCACGACGCGGTGATCTATAGTGCACGGCCGATATAGACGGGACCCCGGCTGTTCGCTCTCAGGCCTCCAACAAAACAGACGAATGACCAAGCACAACATGGCATTGCCAAAAACAATTGGATCGGCCAAGACAGGCGCCGGTGCCTGCTCTTGCTGCGGAGTACTGTCGAACGGCGTTGCCTTTACGGAGTGAGGAGTGCCACTCCCGTCCAGATTTCTACATTAGCAATGTGCCGCCCCACTTTTCTCGTAGATCCTATCGTATGTGGGGCACATGACTTTGGAAAAGATGTCCGCTAGCAGGACGATGAATGAAGAGAAAAGATTGCCATGCAATTGAACGATAAAAGCTCCTGTTTTATAGAGAGAGCAGTCACAGTAAAAGTCGTATACTTCTTTATGTGCGGTCTCGCGTTTAGCTACGTGCATCTGCAGCTTGCCCAATACGGTCACATACGCATATTTTTCGTCATAGGCGCTGTATCCGCCATCGGGCAACAGATCCTTCGCACCACCAAAGGGGGCGGCGGGACGTCTTCAGAATTTTCGCCGCATTCTTTGCTTCTGTTCAGACCAGAGGCCCAGCAGACCATTCCCGCCTCATTCTCGCCCAGTGCGATTTAAAAAATGATAGCTGCCTCGATTCAAGAATGCCGCTTCATATTTGAGCTGATCTGGCACGCGAGCCAAGCTATAGTCGATTCGGGTACAAAGAGGCGACGATGCCCAGACATGGCAGCCAAGTCGGTAGTTCGCCACGTTTGCCCGTGCCCGACGACAACGAACATCACAAGTCAATAGTCAAAGCAGAAGGCGACCCCGAAAGCCCAGAAAGCGTGTACGCAGGCAGTCGGGCCTGGGCACAGACGTTGGACGACTGGACGATGTACGCCACCATCCAGGCACAATTGCTCAGACATCAGTCTGGTGGGTGGGTGGCCATGGTTGGTAACACATCAGCGGTTTGCGCCTTCCTTCGCCAATCATCAGTGGCCGACCGCAGCCATTCATGTCTTGTTGACTCGGGACAAGATGGAATAATAATGCATGTACAACCTGATGGAGTGTGATCGGATATGGGACCACGGATTGTTAAGACAGGAGAGGCCGGAGCACCAGACGTCTTTGTGTTACATCGCCCACTTCTCGTCCTGCCTCACTCTGCCGCTCTGCCCTGCTCTCATGAACGCATCATTCGAGCAAGACCAGAGCCGCCTTCCAGTCGACCTTTGACTTTACACAGGCACTCGGCGTCTGTGGTTGATTAGCTGAAGAAGCTGCGACAACTGCCTGATTGATCAAGGCTTGTTGAGGATTCGATGATGCCCCACCGACACCGATTTAACGCCATGGCCAGGGGAACCTGGTCAAGACCGGGTCTTAGCGCAGCGGACTTCCAGAAAAATAAACACCTTGACCTTGATACCTTCAGGTCGCTCGGAACGGTATCCACCTGTTCAGACACTGCTCGACAATACGGACTTGGCTTGCCATGGCTTGTCCGAGTCCGCTTGTATCGTACTTAACGTCCTAGGTCCTCCTCTTCCATCTCTTCGCGGGATGTTGTCACCACAAACCCACATCACGACCTTTTGAGTCGGCAAGCGAATTCGTCGTTGTTGCCATGGTGGCTCTCCGAGCATTGCTGGTCACGGCCACGACCTTCATGGGCCTGGTCAATGGCGTTGCCGACACCGACACCATTACTTGGGGAGGTGACAATTCCAGAGCCGGTTATCAAACGTAAGTAGGACAATGAAAGTGCGAGACAACGAGTCCCGGATACATACATGCCTTTGTCCCTTTACAATGACTGACAGACTGTGTCTGTTAGAAATCACAACATGGACCCTACCGTGGTCGCGAGCAACCAGTTCGGACAACTCTTTCGAACCAAGTTGCCAGGAACATTCGATGGCCAGGCGGAGCAAGTCTTTTCCCAACCTCTTGTCTACACCCCGAGTGGCAGCGTTAAACAGTACGTGTACTTTGCGACGGCTCAGAATAACGTCTACAAACTCGACGCCAAGACTGGACAGATTGTCGCATCGCGAAACCTGCACATCCCTTTCCTGACTGCTGATCTCGATGGGTGTGTCGATATCAATCCCACGGTCGGTGTCATCTCTACCGGCGTTATCGATCCTGCCACCGATACTCTGTATTTGACAGCCAAAACCTACCTCGACCAAAAAGTCGCCGGGGCGCAGGGCAGACCCAATGGCCGATACTATGCTCATGCTCTTGACGTGAACGATCTCTCCGAGCGACCCAACTTCCCCGTTGATCTCGAGGGCCTTATCGCCAGCAACACCGGCGAGCGCACGTTCCAGGGTGGAATCCATCTCCAGCGTCCGGCCCTTCTCCACACCGGGAACTTCATTTACGCAGGGTTTGCATCCCATTGTGTGCAGTACAACTTCACCGGGTGGATCATCGGTTGGGACAAGACGAGTGGCAAGATAGTCGAGAAATGGGCTACTGAAGGGCAAGGCGTCCCCAATACCATCAAAGGTGGTGGTATCTGGATGTCCGGGGGCGGTATTGCGTCCGACGACAAGGGGTCCATGTTCCTTGCCACTGGAAACGGATACGCCTCTCAGCTGGCCGATGTCCCGGTCGGCGGTTTCAATCCTCCCACATCGTTAGAAGAAGCCGATCTGCACATGACAATTAACGCTGACGGCAGTCTCCGACTGGTCGACTTCTTCATGCCATGGGAGAAGCGAGCTCTGGATGGTGCAGATAAGGATTTGGGAACTAGTCCTCTCGAGATTCTTCCGAGCCCATTTTCATGTGGCGCCGTCAGGAGGATTGGTGTTGTGACGGGCAAGAGTGGCAAGACATATTTCCTTAATTTGGACGATTTGGGCGGATACAAGAATGGCAAAGATGGCCTGGACAGGGTCATTCACGTTTACGAGAATTTGAACTCGGTGTACTCCGGCGCAGGCGTCTATCCCCTCGAAGGCGGCTACGTTTACATCAACGTCATCCAGCACCCGTCCATTGTTCTAAAATTCTCCTGCAGTGGTGGCGTTCCTGGATTTACAAAGGTCGCTGAAACCCCTCAGAATAATGCCTACGTCCTCGGCACCAGTCACGGCACAACTACCTCCCTTAATGGTCAAGAGGGTACTGGTTTGCTTTGGGTTACGGATGTGCAGGGCCTTGGTCTTCGCGTCTACGACGCTGTGCCCAAAGCCGGCAGTCTCAACATGATCCAGTCTTTCAACATTCCTGGAGTCAACAAGTTCTCTCGGCCTGTTTTTGGCGATGGCATCGTCTATATAGGAAGCAATCAGGGTTACTTGTACGGCTTCGGCTCGCCCGTCAACGTGCCTCTCAATTGCACTTCGCCAGTCGACTTTGGATCGGTCAATATCAAGAACAGCAGCCTGAGCAAGCCTGTCACCTGCAAAGCGCGCATCGCCCTGACTGTCACTGGAATCGAGCTCAACGACGCCAAGAGCAAGGACTTCACTATTTCAGGCCTACCGACCACTCCTCTCCAAATGGCCGTAGACGATACCTTTACTGTCAACGCAAAATTCTCTCCATCTAGCGTTGGTCTGTCCTCCAATGATATCCTCGTCAACACGACAAATGGCGCAGGTGGCTACAGCAGCAGCACCCACGCTCGTCTCACAGGCACGGGGAAAAGCGCAGGGCCGCTCTTCCAAGTCAGTCCCATCATTGTCACCTTCAAGAAGGCTGTGACCGGACAAGATTCCAATGGGGTTACCGAGACCGTCCTTGCCTCCAACCTTGGCAGTCGGTTACTCACCGTTCAGTCCGTGCTATATTCCACGACCAGCACAGACGGGCCTTTCCAGAGTTGGGACGGTCAGGGCACCGCCCTGACGGTTGGCAAGTTCACATTTGGCAACATTCCCACTACGATACAGCCTGACGACGCGTCCAGCATCAACATCAAGTTTGATACGTCCGAGAGCGGTACCTCCTCTTGCTACATCAGGGTTGTCACGGATGGTGGTAATGGCACTTTTTCTGTCGCTGCTTCTGCTGGGCCCGCAGCAGTGGCACAGTTTGAATTCCAGACCCCTGATGGCACTGGCTGGGTCAGCCACACGTCTGGCACTCCATTCACCTTTGGAAATGTCACTGAGAACAACTCCAAGTCACTCAAATTTCGTGTGACCAACGCTGCTCCTCAAGGTGGCGTACCCCTGTCATTGACAGTATCCAAGCCCCCTTTCGGCGTCGCAGGACTCGTCCGGGCTCTGAATCAGGTTGATCTTGCTGAGGGCACCTCCTTGGCTCCCGGTGAAAGTGCCAACGCCACGCTTATTTGCAACGTGCCCTACGCACAGTGGAATACGGCCCCATACAACGGGACGGCACATTGGACGATGAACACCAATGATCCAAATTCCGGTAAACAATTGATTGAGTTTCTCTGCAATGCTGTCGCCGAACAGGCGCCTCCTCTGCTGTCGAATGGTCAAGGCCAGTTCAGGTATGTTGGCTGCTACAAGGACAATACGCCTGGCCGTCAGCTGTCCAACCAGATCCTGGCAAACGACAATATGACCAACGCGGATTGTATCATGGGCTGTCACGCAAAGGGGCTCACTTTCTGTGCCACACAGTATCAACGTGAATGTTGGGCAGGCAACACTATTCCTACGACCAAGGTGAGCGATGCCAACTGCAACTACTACTGCAAGGGCGATATGAAGCAAGTCTGCGGCGGCAATGGAAACATTGGCAACGACGGCACGTACATGTCTTTGTTTGCGGACACCTTGAAGTGGGATGGAAATACCACACAACCCGCTCCTCCTCCTGAACCTGTCGTCAACCCGGGTGTATCAGCATACACCAGCGTTGGGTGTTACACCGAGTCAACCAATGGCCGTGCTCTGCCAAATGGCAAAGCCACGGACAAGCAGACTGTCAAGAACTGTGTAGATGCTTGCAAGGCCAGTAACTACATCTATGCCGGTGTAGAATACGGCGGCGAGGTAAGCTGGCAAATCCTTGTCTGGTCCCGTTCGATTCTTTGGCTAACATCTCGCAGTGTTGGTGCGGTAATGCATGGGGTGGCGGCGCTGTTCCCGCGCCTGCCGCGGACTGCAAAATGACTTGCAATGACAACTCCACGGAGTATTGCGGTGGGCCATCTCGTCTGAATGCATACCGACTTGGCAACGGGACCTCTTCATCTACGACTGCCACGACTCTACCCGTCACGTCTTCGACTTCTAGCTTCAGCAATCTCACCTTGATTTCCACGAGTGGAAGCGATGCGGTTGTAAGCACCACCACCACAGTCACCTCTGCCACCTCTATTGTTATGTCATCTACAACCACCCCATCAACACCAACACCGACTGCGCCGTACAGGAGAGCCAAGGTTGGCGACTGGGTCCACCAGGGTTGCTGGACAGAAGCTACAAACGGCCGCGCCCTGGTTGATCGCACCTACGCAAATGACAGCATGACTCTCGACTCGTGTGCCAAGTTTTGCGATGGCCTGACCTACTTTGGTGTCGAGTATGGCCGCGAGTGTTACTGTGGCAATGCCCTCCAGGCCGGCAGCGTCAATGCTACCAACCAGGCCGACTGCAGCTTCTTGTGCCCCGGCGACAAATCGCAGTATTGTGGAGCTGGCGTTCGACTGGAGCTGTACAAGATTGGTCCTGCTCAAGTCTCGACAATTTCCTCTTCTGGGCAGACACTATTCGAAGAACGCATCGGCGATACTGTTGATTCTACCACGACACCCGCGTCCAAATCCTCTCCTTCCACCACATCGGCGGCGACAACAACAACGACAACAACAACAGCTGTAAACTCGACGACTGGTGCGTCTTCGGCCGCTAGCACCTCTACATCTGCACTGGCGTCTGGCTCCAGCTTAACTCCGACTACGAGCCCGGCTCCCGTAAACAGTTCAGCTGCTGCTACCAGCAGCCCAGTCGTCAGCACCAGATCTGTTGTCGCTGCCAATTTTGCTGCCAGTGCTTCGAGCTCGGCTCCCACCAGCAGTTCCCTTGTCAGCACCTCAAGCTCTACTTCCTCCAGCAGCTCCAACCCCCCAAGCTCGACATCCAGCGCAACAGGTACATCGAAGAAGGCATCATCAACCACTGCCTCTACCCAGTCAGTCTCACCCACCCCGACCGGACCCGTCATCTCGAACGGCAACTCAAACTTCACTTACTACGGCTGCGTGCTGGAGCCCAACAATGGCCGAATCCTCAAAAAACAGCTTCTCAACCACGTCAACATGACCATCAACATGTGCTTACAGACGTGCTGGAAGTACAACTATGCGGGTGTCGAGTACGGCAGAGAGTGCTGGTGCGGCAACAAGGTCAACTATGGTGGTAGGGCGGCCACCACGCCTGGAAAGAATGTCACCAACTCACAGTGTAACTTCTTGTGCCCCGGAAATAAGACGGAGCTCTGCGGATCACACGTCCGACTTTCCTTGTACTCTCGCAAGAATCTACCAAGCACCTTGGCTGGTCGCTTATTTTAATAATGCGTTTTATATACGTAATGCTGTCATCGCAGCATCCGCTCATGTTATTGTACATCAGAGCATACGCATGCACATATATTTCTTTTCAATAGTATATTTTCCTGGCCGGCGCCAATGGGATACATACACTTGGGCGGTTACGAGGCATATGGGTTAAAACTGGGCATTTGGGATTTCATGCATCATGGTCCATAGAATGGCATTGATGAATTACGTGACGCAAAGTCACCGGGTTGTATTTTAGTAGGAACTGCGCAAACGTGTAAAATATGGTGCTCGAATATATGTATATATAATTGCTCTTCTCTCGGAATCGAGTGACGTTGAACAAAGGGTTTCAGCTCTTGAAACTAGCTCGGTCAATATCCCCAATCATACAGAAGAATGCAGTATGGCCAAATTCGGTCTTGTATCCATCCATATGTGTTGAGGATATTCACAGCCTCACATCGTAGCCTTAGATATCAGGCATCACTCTTGTCATCCCCTCTTTGTTTGACGATGCAGCTTCCCACATCGCGTTTGATATCGCGGTTCATTGCAGGCTTCGTTTGAAGACCTAGATTCATCGGAGTCATCAGACTGATAGATTTGAAGCTTATAAGCTTCCCTTTTCTCTGCTAGATTCCGAATTCCTAGATAGTAATTCTACATCTTCTCTTCTAATCACTCTTTGCCTCCATCTGCATCACTCCACAATATGGACCGAATAGCACAGAAGAAGCAAAAGGAGGTTTTAACCCACGCAGCGGCTAACGTGGCCCCACTCCTTTTCACATGAATCGCGCACTAGGCCCCTTTTCGCTCTAGCTTCCTTTCCCTTTCCTAATACTCCGCAAGGTACCTAAGGTACCTTTTTTGATCCTAGTCCCTGTTTCCCTTCGGTCCTTGCCAATAGCTCATTGGCTCAATTCCCCCTGTCAAGTAGATTTGCAAAATGATTCAGGGGCGCGACGTCGTCACGGCGCTTCTGGCAGCTGCCATCCATCAGCCTTATTTCCGGAACCGACCCCCGCAATGGATGAACCGCGCGTCCGAGTTTCGCCTTTCAACACGCTGAACGGACCCTTTTCCCAAGGATGATTACATGAAGCCAGTTAGTTAGTTCCCTGGGGCAAAATTCCACCGTGGGGTGATTAATCAATGGAAATGAGACTGATTTTTTTTTTTTTTTTTTTTTGGCTAGCGGAGACGCTCAAGTACTTATTTGGTATTTCTCAACCCGACATCATCAACCTGGATGACTCTGTGCTAAATACAGAGGCCCATCCATCCGTTCAAGGTGCCCTTCCAAAGCACAGCACACAGCATACATCTCCAAGGGGTGAGTAACTTTTCGGTGCCGCCGTACAAGCCCATTCAGCAACCGACGGAGCCTCCACGTCCCAACATTTCAACTCCCCGCGTCACGGCCCCCGGTTTCCTCACATTCCCACATGAACTCAGATCCATCGTCATGGCCAACCCCCGCACGTGAGTTAGGCCTTCACGATTCCAGAGGCACTGACGGCCGCCCACGCCTGAGAGGTCCATTCACCGCAGCGACAGGCAGGGACGGCGTAACCAGTCTCGGAACTAGCGGGGTACTGGGAATCGGGAGCTGCCACGGAACGGCAGATGCGCTCCAGTTCGGGGACATGGTCTTTGCTGATGACGCCCTTGGCATCGGCGAACTTGAACCGGGACAGCCTCTCCTGGTTGCATTTGAAGACCAGTCTGCCGTTGGCGCTGACGGCGCCGCGGACGTCGAAGAGGGTGCCGCAGCCGTCTTCGTTGGTCTGGACGAATATGCCATGATGGGAGGCGACGTGTTCGCCGAACCGGACGGTAAAAACGGCGTAGGTGGTCATTTTCTTTTTTTTTTTTTTTTGAGGGGGGGGGCTGGGTGTTCTTGTTTATTATTATTCTTTGTCTCGGAGACTGCAAGTCCGGGGAAAGAAAAAAGTGATGTAAGCCGTGTCTTGGTATAGATTGAGATACGTCTCGTATAGGTGGTGATGGGGGAGTTGCGGGAGCCAAGAGTAAGCAAGGGAGCACAGCGTATAGGTGTAGCAGATGGAAGTTGGGGTGCAAAGCAAAAGAGTAATTTTGCAGAGGCGGCACCGCGTTCATATATGTATCGTCCATCAGTCTTCCATGGTGAATCACGAAACAGCTTGCTTGACTGCGTGATTCGCCGTGCCATGTAGCACGAGGCAAGTGTGCTGCCCAGATCAGTGAAGCAGGATTCTGTATCACGTCGTGCCGCGACGGGTCGGCGTTGTTTGCGTGAAATGGTTCGGGACGTGAATTGATGTGGTCTTTTGTGTGTGTGTGGTGCGTGTGTTGTTCATCTTGCTTTGCTTTGCTTTGCTTTGCTTTGCTTTGCTTGCGCTGGTGACAATCTCGTGCAAACGACGTGGATGCTCCGGATGGATTCACATCTCAAGCAAGTAGAACGTATTTCCGAGGTGGTAAAAACTTTGGCACAATGGAGCGCTGGACATGGTAAGAGAGTAAGTAGTGATTCGTGAGAGTTGTTGCCCAGTTCGAGCTTTGCTGGCGAGAAGATGGTTTGCTCCCGCCATTACGAAGCCGTCAAGTCGTTGGCCCCGTTGATAATTTCCTGCAGATGAATGAATGATGTGAGTGAGTCTAGTCCGTACGGAGGGAGTTAGACGAAAGTAGGATGACCCCAAGTCCAACCACCACGGGGGCATCACGGCCACCGTGTTCCGCTGCCATCACACCGTCCCCTGCGTAGGATACGTCTTCCGCTCGCTCTCCCACCGGCTGAAGCCGCGTTATAAATCCCTGGGGCCCGCACAGCTCAGGCACCTCCGGCAGTCGGGCGTGGTCCTCACCGAGCCTCATTCCACGCCCATGTTTGCCTTTCTGGGGGATACAACCGCTTCCACGCTTGCTTCTGAGCCGTCCTGGCTGCAGGAGGGCATCCCCGTCGTCATCACCGAGTGCAGCTTCTTGTATGACGACCACAGTCAGCAGGCCGACAAGATGAAGCAAACCAAGTGGAGGGATCTGGAGCCCATCATTCGCAAGTGGCCTCGGACGACCTTTGTCCTCACCCACTTCAGTATGCGGTACTCGGACCGGCAAGTTTGCGACTTCTTCAGGACACTTCGGCATCTGCCGCCGAACATGGTCATCTGGGCGGATCCCGAGGACTAAAAGGACAAGGTTGCACGCGTATGGCTTTGCTGGACGCCATTACGGGCTGCTTCAGCTATGTCGACGTAACGATGTTGGTCGTAAATCAGCCGTCCTGGTTCTACGGCCCAGCAATATCAACCATCTGGCTTGTGCCGTGTCACTGACGCTCAAAACGACTGTAATTACCGCAATGAGATACCTGCGAGGAATCAAAAAGCAACAACTTGCATAAAGACGTTTTGATTTTTTTTTTCCCCGTCTTTTTTCCCTCTTCCCCCCCCCCATCAAACAATACCTCAGGATGTCACCGACGCTCGAATGGCCGTGACAGGTATGTCTGGAGGTTTCATTATGTACATTGGGGTGTCATGCGATACATGCCAATGCCCCAGAAAGAGGAACCAATATTTTGTGCCATGTGGCTGCTTCATGCACGCTCCTCCCATCTTATTCATGCTCGGCGCGAAGCTCCTTGTACAGAACATGGGCTTCCCCGAGTCAAGTCGTTGGCGAAAGAACAGAATACTCCCAAACCATGAATGCGCCCTGTTGGTATAAACATGTATGGAAAAAAAATAGAGTGCGCGTGATACTGGTCGGGTAAATATCGTGCAGTGTGGAGAGTCTGAGACGGTGATAGTCGTGCATTTGTTCTTCACAGACGCCACGAGTTATCCAAGTTTATGGTTTTCTTTGGGGCGTTGGCTATCGCGCAGCCTTGTTCTTCTTCTTCTTCTTCAAGGCCTCAAGAGGTCCATGCGCAAGCAAATCGGCTTCTTCAATGTAGAAAGTTGGCTTCTCCCTCAAGTATTGTTCGTGGAAGAGCTTAGGGTAAGGACCGGGCATTTGCTGACCGACGTCGAGCTTGATCTGGTCGTCTTTTCCGAACCACAGATGACGGATGAAAACACCATGGCAGCCTAAACCGCTCTGTGGATAGCCGTTTGCCTCGGTGCATGGCAGCTCTCGAATGTGCTCAGTAAAGTTGTATCGCACAAAGGTGCCGAAGCCCCCTTGATCAGTCGGTTGACCGGGCTTATTCAGGCGGAACATCTCGCATCCAGGATAGGGACCGTTGTCGTCGGGACACTTGCTCCAATGGTCCATAATTTTGTGCGTCATTGGATTGTTCTGCGCGACGATGAAGCCGGTATTGAGATATAGCTTGCCGAATCTGTCCTTGTTGTGGTCCAAATCGGGGTCAATAGCAAGAGCCAATGAGTTGTTGTCGGGATAAAGCTTCCAGTAGTTCATCAACCACTCAAAGGGCAAGTCGAGGTGGTGGAAAATGGCGTCCGAGTCCAGATAGATACACACGTCGTGTTCCTTGAGAATCTTGGAGATGACAGGAGGCTTCCTCCACGAGGCGCGACGATCACCTGGGTCGGCAGTGTTGACGTAGTAGTACTTGTATCCATGAATGCGCGCTGCATGCACAAGATAAAGTCAGTCATTCGCCTCGATCCATCTTCAGTCTGCCCGCCTGCTCGGGACGGACAGGGGCACAGGGAAAGCATAATACCATAAACGTAGTGGTTCAGCAACCCCAACGACAGGCCGTGCACACCATTGGGACTGCCCCAATCCATGGTCTCCGGGCCGTAAATCTCGCCTGGTCCATTGAACCTGCGATTGTCAAGGTCAATGACGCATAGATTCTCGCGCATGGGCTGCTGCCAGTGAGCCCTGTCTATCAGATTCCACTCGAATGCATCGTAGGGCTTGAATTTGTGTGCATCAGGGGCGATTGACGCCTTGTGGAGCTGCTTCAAATAGAAGTCCCGAAGTTCGTCATCGCTTTCAGGGGCGGCATCAGAGGCGGCAGGCCTGCTCGGGCTGACATGCGCCGCTGGCTGCGAGACGCCGGTGTCGTCGACAACTGTTGGCGCTGAGCCTGCAGTGGACTTGGACTTGGCATTCGGTCTGTCATGGCAAGCGGGCCGAATCTGATTAGCTGGAGACATGGTCGCAAATCAACATGGCTGTGCGCGGAAGAGAACACAATGCCATCATTTTTCCTACCGGATGGGAAACTGCCAGGATTCCAAGTGGTTAAAGATGAGGCCGATGAATGCCGCGACGGAGAAGACGAATCCCACCAGGATGATCAAGCCCTTGGTAGAGCGCGTAGAGCGCGTAGAGCGCGCAGAATGGCCTAGCATGTTGGGCAGCGCAGTCCCGACATGAAGAGGTTGCTGGGGGTGGTCAAGACAAGGAGAGGTTTCTCGGGAGCGAGGACAAGTTTTAAAGGAAGAGAGGGCTGCCAGAAGATCAGAAGATGGCGTCTGTTGCACACACAAGACGTCCAGGAGGAAGGAGCAAGGCCCAACAAGCAAGACAAGAAGGCGAAGTCGAGACGAGACACAAGTTGTCGCGCAGTGACGTTGGCTCCAACCTTAAGTTAGGGCACACATGTAGATAATGGGGTACTAAATAACAAAATAAGTAAAGTCAATAGTCAATTGAAGTGGTGGACCCAGGACTGCCAAGCCAAGCCAAGCCAAGCCAGGCCAAGCCAAGCGACAGGCCGCGCGTGGCTCAGAAATAATCGGCAACAATCAAGACTTGATTGGCCTCTTCATCATCCCCTCAGGCCCTCAGGGGCCCCTTCACTCTTTCACGATTTGCCCAGGTCGTTATATGATGCCTGGCCACTTAGAAGCGGGTCAAGAGCCTTTTTCCCACTGTTCCGCAAACTTTCGCTGCCCTTGGGGGTTTTGTCTGCCGTGTCCGTCAGATCATCAATGTCGCTGTCCGAGACTGTCCCCGTTTTCCAGGGAACTACCGGAGGCGGTACCAGGGTCAATGAGCTCAGCAGATTGTTTTGGATGGCGCTCATGATGGCCAGGTCGACCGGTCCCTGCAGCCCTTTGCCGTTGCCGACCGTGTACAAGAGCCTCTTCGCCCCCTGGAGAGTGACGGCATAGCCGACGGTACATACGCTGTACCACGTTGGCGCAAGCACTCGGACGCGCGTCTCGTCGGTAAGATGGACGCCCCAGTCGCTAAGCTCGGAAGAATACGCGCCCGACATCCTGATACCATTGGCATTAGCACGAGTACACAAAACAACACAAAGCAAAAAGCCAGAAGGGGCCAGAAGGGGCCAGAAGGGGCCAGAAGGGGTCAGAAGGGGTGCAATGCCCACTCACTCGTTCTTATTCGGCGCAGATGGATCATCATACACCTCGTGCTGGGGCCGATTGTCTTTGTTGGGGATGTCCCAGCAGGAGCCAATATACAGCATATCCCATTCAAGCCCTAGCAAGTGTTCATTTCTCTAGTCAGCATGCGATCCGATGCGATGCGATGCGATCCGATGCTTTCATTCGACGGTAACAGTTGCTTCTGTTGACATCTTACCATACGGTGCGTGTTCCTCTTCATAAGCTGTCGGCGGGAGCTTCCTCAACTTGGTCTGTCTCATCTGACGACTGAGTCTTTCGAAAATATTATGAACGTCGACGTCCCAGTCCGCGTCGTCCTCCAAGATAATGGCACTTGTGACGTTTTCGGTGACCATCCTCTGCCACACGTCTGCATGGCTTCGCCAGCATCCCAGCTGTTCTGGCTTCAAGTTGTTACTTCCGGCTGGTTTCGCTTTTTCGGCAACCAAGCTGCCGTTCACCTAGAACTACTGTTAGAAGTCTGCCTCTCCATGACCGAATCGCCCCCCCCCTTTTTTTTCTTCTTCTTCTTCTCTGAATGAGGAAAGCTGTAATGCGGGACATTTACCCCGTCTTGGAGTGTGAGCTCAACGTTGGTCAACGAAGCGAGCAAGGTCATCCAGTCTAGTCGATCCGTCCGACTTCCCACGCCACGGGTATCAGCTGAGAACTTGCACTCATGGAAGTGTACGGGCTGGTGGGACGGTACCTAGGCAAGTTGATCAAGTAGATCTTTTCGAATCCAAGCGTTCGATTATGTGCTGCTAGCGAAATATCCTTTTTGGCAGTGACTGGCCACACTTTCTCCCGATCCAGAACGCCCATAGGATACTGGCGTTGATTCAACCCTTGATAACCCAACAAGAAGAGGACGCAGATCAACACGGCGATTCCGGTGAACTTGGTCCGATTTTGGGGGATCATGGCGTACATCTTGGAGGAGAACGGCGTCATTGTGCATCAGCATCTGCTGCGGGCGGTATAGCTGCCTCCAAACTGGCAGGAAAGTCGAGACTGGGCACAAAGTCGAAAGAGAGAAAAAAAAGAAGAGCCAGAAATCATATTCTTTCTCGAGAAAATAGAGCGTGACCTGCTCCCTGAGCAAGAAGGCCGCGCAAGTAATGTGCCTTGCCTGTGCGGGGGCATGGGTATGCAAGGTCTTTTACGTTTCTACGGAGTACTCCGTATAGGCACATTTCATAAGAGACATGCGGATAATAGCCTAAAGTACACTTCTGTGACAAGGATGATACATACAAGTCAAGGTTCATTATCTTTCCATGGGACATTGACCCAGGCCATGTACGTCCGTATCGACGTTGGTCTTGGGACTTGTTCATTCTTTTGACATACAATTTTCCAAATTTCCTGTCCTGGTTTGATCGTCATGTTCATAGCCAGTACATAGATCATGTCACGCTTCAAGACTCACTTCTCATTTGTACGTTGAAGATCATCGTGCGAGCCGCTGGACCGAATACGAGAACGTGTCAGGGCATGTGGAATCCAATTTACATGTACGGAGTACATATCATGTCTGGCAGGGGAGGGGTGGTGCTGATTTCCCCCCTTTCTCGTAATGAACAGTTTGCCGCCATGAGACGGAATCCCGAGACTTCCGGCCCCCATCGTACCGTACCGGTACGGCTGCTTCTCCCATCAGGGGGGCGATGTTGCAGACTGGCAACAACTTGTGCAGATGGGACACAGCCCCCCGGTTCATTGTACAAATCTACCTGATAGGGAGGAATTAAGCCAATCTACCTGATAGGTGGAATCAAGCCAATCGGCCCATTAACTTGGGGAGTATGAGTAAGACAGGAACTAATCCGTACCATGAATTATTCATAATTTACACGCCGAGTACGGAGTAGAAATAGATACGTATTTTCATAGCACCACATGCCCTGTGCAATCTCCTTACATATTATAACTCTCTCATGATATTATGTATGTAGTAGTCCGTATTCGTCCGTACATATACGGACGTACGGAGCACATACGGAGTACATAGTACTGTAAATAGAGACGAACAAAAAGATGGGGCATGTAGAATTGTTAAAATGAAACAGGACGGAGCATCTATGCACTTCCATGCAGCAAGGGCACAGAGTCCCCTGCTGGTCTTATGGGTGCACCCTGCGGCACACATGTCGGACGGAAATCAACAAGACGGGCGGGCACTCGACGCCCGACAGGCCGAGTAAATAATAAGCTGAGCGCCAGCCACATCTCCTCGCGAACGCTTGCTGACGAGAGATTCGAAACCCGAAGGATCTGGGGCCGATATTACGGATTACCAGAGCACTTCTTCCTGTGCGTCAAGGTATCGATTGGGTCTCTGGACTTGGGAGTTCCGCAATGACTTGGAAGGGCAACAATCATGATGAGAGAGCGCCGAGGTTGATTGATAGGCCTGCTGTGACAATTTTTTTCAATCATGCAGTTAGTGACTAGGCCCAAAACAGAAGAGGTATCTTTCCACGCAAATTTGTAAGAGAAGTGACCTCCTTCGATTTATATTTTCCACATTATTTTATGTAAATATGCATATCATAAGGGAAAACGCTGTTTTAGGCTTCTTTTAGAGATATAAAGCTTCTATTATAGCCTATTGTTATGGTGCAGCCCAAAAGGGGCTAATAATATCGCGGGTGTCTGCGCGCACGCGTACTCCGTACAGGTCATGTGTCCGATCCAATTGCGCCGTAGCACAAAGTGGACTAGCTAGTGGTCATTCCTCTTGCAAATTTGCGCGGAAAGGTACCTCTTCGTTTTGGGCCTAGTTACTACTGCATGTTCACGTGTTAGTATTATTGTACACTCTACGGTCCGCACCCCCTGAATTATTTTACAAATCTACATGTCCCAGTTTTTCGTTGACCCTCTAACAGCTATGATTAGCTATACAGTAATAACTATTATTAGAGAGCCATGAGGAAAATACATAGGGTATATGGCGCTATTAAAGAATACGTCTATTTCTATATAGGTTATTAACAATGAAGGGTACCTCTTAATCCTAGCCCCTTATGTAGATTTGTAAAATTCATTCGAGGGGTGTATTGTACATATGATTGCAAAGATACGGACACGGACCGACATTGTACAGCTTGAGATCCATGTACACGAAAAGAACCCACCGTCATCCACGCTGCGCTTCTATTCTTCGACACCAATCTCTACCATGCGCCACCTGATAGGCACACAGTCTCGGCTCCAAGAGAATACTCACAAACGCCGCTATGCAGATGCCACCGCTGTCGCTGACTGTCGCAGCACTCAGACTAAACTCTCGCTCGTCCTCGGGAATCTTCTCCATCATCTCCGCGAAACAATTGACGTATACTGCACCCCCAAGGAGACCTTCCCAAAGAATGATGACAAAGATCACGTACACTGACGGGATGAAGAAGTACAGGCTCTGCAATACCAGCAGCACCATGTTGCCCACTTGGAGGCAGGAGGGAGCATAGAGATGATGAATCCGGATAAATGGCGTTGAGGATCGTGAGATGAACACCCCCAGCTGGTACAGGAAGCCATAGAACGGATAAAAGCCACGGAATTCTCCAAACGGAGAGGACTCGACGGGGAATAACAGAGTCGGCGAGACTCCTTGGTTGATGGTGTATTCGGCCACATAAACCAAGAGAAGGGGTGCCATGTACGGCGCGATCAATGCCCTCGTTCTCCTCAAGTTGTTCTTGAACGAGTTGGCGTTCGATACATGCACCGAATACGCAGCAGCGTGCACGGTCGGCGGTCTCGGTGCTACACCACCCTGCGGCATTTCCTCCCCCTCCTCCCCCTCCTCCTCCTCTTCCTCTTCCTCAGTGGGATCCCGATCAGGAATCGTCTCGTAAACTTTCCGCTGCGAAACTTGCAGCGGCCCCAGCGGCAGTATAAAGAAGAAGCTCACAAACATGACGGCGGGCAAACAAGCCGAGAAGAGCAAGCTGCTCCTCACGCTGAACCTCGCCCACTCCGTCAAGACGACGTACAACCCCGCTCCCACGAGGCCAGCCGCGCCGGTCCCCGATCCCCATCCCACGAGGCTGACTTGCCCGTAGTAATGCGACAGACCCAAGAAGCTCAATTCGCCTCCTCCGCTACTGAGACTGGCCAAGACCACGCCAGCCATTTTCGCAGCGACGGATTCAGCCGGCGGCGTCAGTGCGACCATGAGCATCCCTGTGGCTGACAAGGCGATGAAGGCGAGAACGCGAAGCCGATAGGGCACTCGGTGTATAAAGTACGGCGCGATGAGCTTGGTAAAGAACGAGGGCAACACATCGGCAAGGAGGACGACGCCTTTCGGGACGGAGGAGCCGACGAGGTCTTGGGCGGCGGAGAGGGTGACGACGTAGAGCACATTATTTATCAGGCCTGTTTGTGTGAAAATATCATGTCCCATGTTAGCCTGTGTGTTTTTTTTTTTTTTTCGACATTCAAACGCGATTCATGTCTTGGGGGTCTTTTGAACACTCACCAAAGAGCCAGAAGGCGATGATGACCTTGGTGTCGGTATGCTGGAGAAAACCTGCCATTCTGGCACGATTCGTAGCCACCGAGGAAGCTGGTGTTCCGGAAGGCGCTGTTGGGCCTGTTATTGCGCCTCGTGCTGCAAGGGAACGGCGGCGGTGGCCGGAGGCGCAGGCATGGCCTTTTGGAATTGGTTTGGTCCATCAATTTGGCAACGTCTGGCGGTTGATGGATGAGCCGGAGATTGTATTGTGGTGGGTTGATGAGCCAAGTCCAGCCGTGTCACGTGCCGAGCTCGGATCCCTCAGGGGCCGCAGTTCATCACAAAATGGTTCTGGGAGGCGGGATCCGACAATCCAATCCAGCATGTTCACTCCCTCTTCCCGCCCGCACGACGGCACTAACAACCCCGCCAATAGCTTCTTCGGGTCAATTCGTTCTTTTAGTCGGCAAAACAGCGGCTTTTCTTTTCTTTTCTTTTTTTTTTTTTTTTTTGGAGACCCTTGAAAATTACTCGGCCCAACGAAAGCGACCCCTTCACTCTCAATCCAGCGACCTCAATCGCAACAATCTCCAATCATGGCCGTCGCAACAGACAAGGACGAATCCGCCTGCCCAGTCGACCCCAAAACCCGCGATGCTTGGCTCGCGCAAGCCCGCGCCGCCGAAGCCTCCAAGAACCAAAGCGCATGTCCCGTCGACCACCCCCCGCCCTCATCACAAACGCCCTCCTCCAAGACATGGGCGCAAACTGTTACTTCGTATCTGCCGTGGTCGTCGTCCTCCTCCTCCTCCTCCTCCTCCTCTCCCCCAGCGCAGTCCGTCACAGCGACCAATCCCATCTCCAGCAAAAGCCTCGACACCAACCGCGTCATCTCGACCATCCCCAGATCTGTCAACGACCCTGAACCCTGTCCCGTCGACCGCGGCGCAACCACCAACGCGGCCAACCATGAGATCGAGTCAGGCGTAGACGCCTCGGGGAACTGGGTGTACCCCTCCGAAAAGATGTTCTTCGACGCCATGAAGCGCAAAGGGTACGATGCCCGCGCGGCCGACATGAAGACCGTGGTGCCCATTCACAACGCTGTCAACGAGCGAGCATGGCGGGAGATCAAGGAGTGGGAGGCGCCGTATTTGTCCAAGTCAAAGTGAGTGGCCCGTCTCCTTTTTTTTTGTTTTCCTCACCCGTGATTATCAAGATTTTTTTTTTTTTTTTTTTTTTTTTTTTGCAAGGACGTTTGACTGATTTTGCTTCATTTTCTTCTTCTGTCCTAGCTGCGGCGGCCCTAAGCTTGAGTCCTTTGCGAATAAAAACGACCGCATGACGCCAACTGCTCGGATCAACACCATCCTTGGATACACGGCGCCTTTTGATCGTCATGACTGGGTGATTGACCGTTGTGGCACGCGCGTTGACTATGTGATTGATTTTTACGCTGGACGGCCAGACGCCAAGGGCAAGGTTGGGCCTAGTTTCTATCTAGACGTGAGGCCCAAGTTGAATACGTGGGAAGGTGTCAAGATGAGGACTATGCGGTGGACGGGTCTTGCGTGAGCTCCGTCATTGTTGGATTCGTCCCTCTACTGCTGTAAAAGAAAAAAAAAAATTTCTCGCTCTTGTACAAAAGCTTACGATTTGTATGATACCACTGAGGCGTTCTGTTTCTGGCGGGGCGAGTTTACCCAAATCACATAGATGCATGCACACAGACGAGCTCGCAGGCTCACTTGTTCAATACCAAGTCTCTATTCTGGAAGCTTTCCGTTCTGCCCTTCTCTATCAGATCACAACCGGCTACACCACTCTTCACGCCAAAGCCCTTTTTCGAGCATGTCAAGGGGGACAGGATATCAAAAGACAAACAATTGTGCCACGCGACATCGCATCCGCAATACAAGGACTTCATCATTCATCCTTGTATTCAATTGGTTGGACGCGGAGTCGAATCGGAGCAGCGGTCTCGAATGCCTGCGTCCGTAAATCCCATCCGCGCTGTTCCATCGACGTCCACAACTCCTCATCCTCGGCATGCCTCCCATCCGACATGAGCGTCCTCTTGTGGTCATGAATACAATTCTTCTTCATTTCCCAAGCATCCTCCATGGCGTGGAACCACGCCAATATGGCATGTTTGGGCTGGCATCCTGCCCAAAGCAGCAATTTGATCTTCGCCAGCCGACTTCCGCGGGGGGATGTGATGAATGAGGTGTGCATTGGGCCGTCCACCACGTCGATCGTGTCCCAGATCCCATGCGAAGCAGCCTGTCTGTAGCTCGCGGCAAACTCGACCCGCGCAATGGGTTCCCCTGCACGATTGCTGACAATCGGGACCCAGAAGATGATGCGCTCGCGTTGCGCAACTTGCTCCGGTGTAAGGACTTTGCCCGTCTCCATGTATTCCAGAAAGAGAATCGTGGCCCTCTGGCGATTGAGCGTTGTCATACAGACACTCCGCACGCCGAGGTAGTTCATCCAGAGATGGGCACAGACCAGAGCAATCATCAAGTAACCGACGCTCCGATGGTCCTCTACCACTTTGACGACGAGCGTGCCAACGAGAAGACCGACGAGACCGACTGCAGTTTCTTGACTGGCTTCTTTGGCGTTGAGCTCCGCGAGATTATCATGCTTGGCGAAGTGCACACTCAGCGCGGCTTTGCTCGCGCCAGCCGCAACGCCACACAATGCTCGTAGAGCCTCTCCGACAGCGAGGGCTGCGACCTTCCCCTGCGACCCTAAATAGGGACTGTAAAGTTCCAAGAAGAACGCGGTGTCGTTAAAGACATCAGCGAGAAACCGGTAGCGCTTGGCGTCAGGTTCAATGCGCAGTCCGAATCGGTGCGCAAATATAATGGTGGCGACGCGGGACATGGCATCCTTGAGGATGGTGATGAGCATGGCGAACGTGGCAGATGAGTTGGCATCGCCTACGCCCAGGCCCTGAAGCAGAGCTCTGCTGGCGAGCAGTGAGGTAATGGTGGAAAAGAAGGCCTGCAGGGAATCGTACGTCTGGTAGGCCAGATAGTCCTTGGACACGGAGTGAGGGTATCCAACGGGGAGGAAGGCATCGTAGAGTACCCTTTTCCATTCGTGGAAGGATCTTGCAAGGAAATTCCTTGATGCGTCCTTGGATTGCAACTTCACATTTTCACGGAGTCAGTTTAAGCGGCTCGAGATGGAAGATCGGCGACGTGCACGACACTTACGACAATTACGGCGTCAAAGGGCCGGTGAAGCCAGCGACGCTGGACGTTTCCAGACCTGTCGAGCTCCGTCACTTCGACATCGTGATCATTCTTGATCAACTCCGCGATGCCACGAGGCTTGCAGTGGCCGCCGTTTTGATCGCCAGGGCTGGGGTTCTCCATGTCAGCAACAGCAGTAGGGCTGCGCAAGGTCGGTGGATGGGTTTGGGCTGAAGGAGACTAGGGAAAGTTATCTGCCTGTGGTGCAGCTTGGGAAGGGGTTGAAATAAATGAATGGCTCGGAGAATTTTGCTCCATGTTGTTCGTTGTTCTGGTACTCCGTAGACGAATGACTGATGAACGAGGGTTTGATTTGATTGCAGCAGGTGAGCGCAGCTCTTGCCAGCTGTCCAGCGGGTGCTGACAGGAGCGGACGGCAGACTAGACCCCCATTGCGAATCTGGGTCTAGTTCACGCACGGAAAGACCAAGGAAAACCACAGGAATGGCTTGTGGTGTCTGTTCAGTGGCAAAGGATATTGGTTGGTTTTTTTTTTTTTTTTTTTTTTCTTTCTACCCCGATATGGGAAATGCGTGCATACAATAATGACTGGTTCGTCGACCAACTACCTAGCCATTGCGCCACAGCTATCGCTTCACAGGTTGGCCATCTTCACCCACCAAGTACTCTTCCGTCTTCAAAGGCCCCTCGCCAACGCCAGTCATGATGACCCTGCTCACTCCATCCCTCAAGGTGCTAGCAATGCCGTCCTCCAGCTTCACGCTGGACTTGGCACCGGCGCTGCCCTCCTTCCATCCTGAGACGCCGGTCAGAACTCCGGTAAAGGCTCCCAGTACCGCAGACTCATCTTCTTGCAGATAGTATACCACGCAATTGGGACCAGCATCGAACGTGTATGCAGCAATCGTCTTTCCAGCCTCGGCATTGATGGACTCGACGGCGCGAATGGCAGCACGAGACACATCATTCATGTAGAAGATGGGCGGGTATGTGTCGGCGCAGCAGGCGTGAAAGGAGTTGGAGTCGCGCATGGTGACTTCGGCGAATGTCGCAAAGTCCTTGTCCTTGATGGCCTCTTCCATGGTTTTCATGTTGGCGGGCACAATCTGGGTGATTCTCTGCTGGAACAGGCCCGACGTTGCGACCGTTTGCTGCATGCCAGAGGAGGAAGAGACACCCTTCTTGGCGGCACTGACCACGAGAATCAGTGCCTTCATGTTTGGCCAGTGGGAAGCTGGTGCAACAAGGTCGGCCACAGAATCGCTCCCATCTGCCTTTTCACCCATTCTCCATGCAACGTAGCCTCCGAACAGACTACGGCAAGCGGACCCGGAGCCTTGTCGAGCAACCAGGGACAGCTGTGCAGGGGAGTCGGCAAGTTCGTATAGATTCGCGATGGCCTGAACCAGGGCCGCAAAGCCTGCGGCCGATGATGCCAAGCCAGCAGCTGTGGGAAAGTTGTTCTCGGAGACCAGCTTGAGCGGCATGGCTGACAGCTTGGGGAGGGCAGAGTTGGCTGCCTCTAGGGCGGCACGGCGAGCTCGAAGCTCGCGAAAGCATGCTTGTGTTCTTGCGCCAGAGATATCGGACAGCTCGCCATTGAGCATGAGGCTATCGCCTTCGGTATAGGAGGCGGAGCAGGAGGCTGTCGTCAGGGTTCGCAAATCGGCCTGGGACAAGGTAACGGAAAGAGAGCTGTTGGTAGGGAGGTTGAGCTTCGCATCTCGCTTCCCCCAGTACCTGATTGGGCTCTTGTCAGCCTTCTGCAGACGATGATGGTCGCACAATGAGGGGTCTTCCTACTTGACCACGGCGATGTTCACCGGCGCCGTCGTGCTGGCTCGATACACCTTGTTGTCCGCCATTTTTAGAGTTGTCGTAGTGGCAGGCTAAGAGGTATTCATCAGATATGACAGCTTAGCCAACTGCATCGAAGCTTAACAAGAGCGTCCGTACAGCCGCGAGATGCTTTGTCTACACCGCTAAACCCTGGGGAGAAGTTGAAAAGGAAGCTGGAACATGGCGTTGAGACCGGCTTGTCCTATTATTTGGCCTAGTGCGGGGCTCTTTTGAGAACCCCGCCGTATCTCCTTGAGCGTGTTAGAGCTTGTGGAGTCACGTTAACCAGGGTCTGTATGTATGTATCTTTAGTTTACTTTTATCTAATTGGATACACACAGACCCCTGGTTAACGTGACTCCACAAGCTCTAACACGCTCAAGGAGATTGTTGACCAAGGGGGTGGAAGCATCTAGTACCAATTGCTCCAGTCATTGCCTACCCTGCATGTCCATGGCATGAGAATAAAAATCACGGCAAAGACTAGTCACGATATCATGATGAAACAAAATTTGGTGAGACAGGCCGTGTATTGTCTGTTTCTTCCCAGCTTTCCTGCCCTTGACTGTTTCGCTTGTGATTATCCAACCCATGAATGGTGAATTGGATCATAATTTCAACCATGCCCAATACTCGATCCAAAAGAAAAGAACAAGAACTCAAACTCCTCGTTGCGTGCAAATACTCCGCTGTAACTCAGCCAAAATGTATACGACCAGTCTGTACAAGAGTTCCCGTCAAGATCCAACTCCCCCGTGTGCGCAGTCATGCCGTTGCCTTTTGCCAACAAAATACCCACCAAGTGCCAGAAAGTTCAAGTCGCAGTCCCCCATCCTACAATGCTTTTGTTGAAGTCGCTGAAAGAGAAAAAGAAGAACAAGAAGAAGAAAACGAAAATTCGGGCATCGTTTTAAAGACCTCCAAAAAAGAAGATTGAAATGAAGTCCACGCCGTTGTGCAGCATCCTGGGACCTTGGTCTGCCTGTTCCAGGTAAATCGAGTAGCTCTCATCATCCAGGTAGTAAGTCCTTCGAATTACATCTCGAACCTCATCCGTGTCCTCGGTCCACCCTTGTGCATTATCTGGCCGGCAAGGGGTACTCGCCCGGTACCCAGGATACCAGACATCCACGACGAACGTCTCCTCCCGAGTGAGTTCGCCGACGTCAAATTTCGGCTTGCTTGATCCAATGGGAATGATGATGTAATAATCGGGATGAATCCTTGCAATGGTGATGTTGTATATCCCGAACCGGCGAAAGACGTAGTCCATGCAGCAGGTAAAGTTATCCGTCATGGTGATGGGGCAAGTTTCCATGCCGGTGACGTCGATGGATTGAAGAAAGGTTTGGAAGCGTTCATATACAGATGGGGCCCAATCTTGGGTCTTGCCGGTGGCTTCGAGCCATTGGCAGAGCAGTTCACCTTGATCCTGGCGAGGGTCCCACGGGAAGTAGCCCATGATTCGTCTCTCAAAGAGCATTCGTTGCTCGTCGTCGCTGTAGTTGGGATACTGAATCACCCCTTCTGGTATTTGTGGTCGAACCTCGACGAAAGATACCGGGCCGTTGCTTGTGTTTGATGATGATGATGATGGTGGTGGTGGAGACGACGACGATGAAGGTGATGGTGAAAAGACTTTGAATTTCTTTTTGACCCGGCGTTCTTCTTCTTCTGAATCCGAACTTGAAGCGTCCGAGGGAGAACGCTGGCGGGTTTGACCAAGATCAACAATGTGGCTTATGTCGCCGAGTCCTGAGCGGAAGAGAGGTATGGAAGCAAGTTCGATCTCATTGAGAGGCTCTTGTTTGATGACTGGATCCATTTTTGGTTGGATTTTATGTTGGAAATGGTTTGGTAATGTGTTTTTGACGCAGGATGTAGTGATCCGCAGTGTTTGTATGTGGTTTTGTGGTTTAGTGATGTGTTTTTTTTTTGACGCAGGATGTAGTAATCCGCAGTGTTTGTGTGTGGTTTTGTGGTTTAGTAATGTGTTTTTTTTTAACGCAGGATGTAGTAATCCGCAGTTTTTGTGTGTGGTTTTGTGATTTAGTGATGTGTTTTTTTTTTGACGCAGGATGTAGTAATCCGCAGTGTTTGTGTGTGGTTTTCTCTTTGTTTTTGACGTAGGATGTAGTAATCCGCAGTGTTTGTTTGTGGGTTTCTCTCTGTTTTTGACGTAGGATGCAGTAATCCGCAGTGTTTGTGTGTGGTTTTCTCTCTGTTTTTGACGTAGGATGTAGTAATCCGCAGTGTTTGTGTGTGGTTTTGTGGTTTGATAGTGTTTGTTTCGAGTATGATGACAAGTAGTTTTTTGAGAGATGAGATGAAGGAGAAGAATGGTTTTCCCTCAGAAACAAGAGGGGGGAGAAACATTTAAATAGACGCTGGCATTAGAGTTTCCAGTGATGATGGAACTTTCTCAGAAAAATTAGCATTTTCACTTGCATATGGCTTCGATTTGGCTCCTATGCCGAACTCTAGTAGGAGGGCACGGTGCAGAGTCTGTAGTGTTAGGCTCGAAGTGGTGTTACAATGCGTAACCTAAATGTGTTTATCACACTGTACGTAAGACATTAGAATCATGGCGGGCATCGTGAATAAAGTTAGGTCAAAGCCTTTCGACGAGGGTGTAAACGCCATCGGTCAAGAAGGAACACAGTAGCTGGCAGAAGCAGACGCATACTTTGACCAGAGTACATCGAGGAGGCTGGTTAGAATTATTGCGTGAAGGATGGTCGTCGCCTGCTAAACTAAACATAAAATACAAAAGCATACTGGCACTTGCTTCCCGCATGTATCTGGCAGGCGTGTCGTCGTGGGATGGAAGCGAGAGAGAAGTGTAAAGACGTGGCAAGAATGCATCAACACCGAAGCGCACCGAAGCGATCGGTTCCGGGCCGCCCGGGCCGCTGATATATGAACCCAGCTCTACCTTAATGAAGTCTAGGACCGCCAGTAACAGATTGGCCCCGCCGCCACGGGAAGTTATTCGGGAGCTGGCGCCCATTCAAAAAGGTTGAAATTGGCCATTTGGCGGGCACACAGTATTAAATCTCGACCCCAAAAAGTTCGTCTCGTATCCAGGGTGGAGCCTCTGAATCCTAATTAGGTAGGCGGTGAAAAATCCCAGCATATACTACATAAGCATATGCCAAAGACCACAGTGTATTAGTGCGAATTCAGTCAATTTGTTACGATATAAAACATACGATATAATGAGTGTGAAGGTTGTTATTCAATTCAAGTAGCTAGAGGTTAGGAAAAGCATCATCTACTATAGGGGTTCTAGGTCACGTGCAGGCCACATCCTCGGCAACGACCACTTGTCAATTCTAGCACATAACACAATTCGTCAATTCAGTCAGTCAGTCAGCAACTATAGGGAGGGGCTATAGGCAGTATATGCCTAACATATGCTATTCTGCTAGTCGAAAAGCTCCACATGGATACCTGTCAAGGTAGGGGTGAAAAAGGATAATAGAAAGCGTTCAATTTGGTTAATTAGAGGTGCAGACAGCACCTGACTTTTATACCTAAAAGGTACATAGTGCGCTATAGTAATAACTAGTCTATAGAGGTACTTCTAATATATTATATTTACTAAAGTCTAACCTTATGTTTTATCCTTATTAATACGCGCTACCCTTATATAACCTATGCTTTAAGGGAGCTCTCCCTAACACACCCCCCTTAGCTAAGATATTTATTAAAGCTAAAGATTATAAGCATAGGAAGAGATTATAATGATTTTCTAGTATTATAATTAAGCGGGAATTTCCTATAAGCTAATCTAGTAATAGAATTCCTTATATATTTACCCTAATAAAGGCTTTATAAAGCTATTAGTAAGTATCTTAAAGGTCTTTAACTAATTTACCTTAATATTACCTAGGGTATATTACTCTTAAATTCATATTTAATTTATATTAAGATGCTTTAGACTAGTTTAAAGCCTTCCTTCCTTATGTTCTATAATATAAATTATTTACTTATTATTATACTAGATAATTAATAGAGGAGGGACTTATATACTAATATTATAAAGCAGTTTACCTAGAGATATATACTCTTTTACTCTATAATTTAATGTAAAGAGCTTTACTTCTATGCTTAAGGTTATTATATAATACTACCTCCTAGACTTCTAATTAATTATGGCTTTATATATAATCAGAGTATTGTTTGTAGTGTAGTTAGTGTAGTTTTTAGGAAAAACTTGTATTTGTAATGTAGTTTTTTTTTCTTATAGTTAGTGTAGTGTAGTTTTTTTTTTTTTATAGTGTAATATATTATAGTTTTTTTTTTTTATAGTTAGTGTAGTGTATTGTAGTGTAGTTAGTGTAGTTAACTACAAAAACTACAATGTAGTGTTAGTAAAAAAAAAAGTGGGCCTTTTTATTATATAATGTTATTATAAGAATTAAAAGAAAGCTAGTTATATAGAAGCTTTTATTATTACCTATTTTACTTAATTAGTTATAGAATTTATAATATTTACTTTTTTTTAAGAATTTTACTATAACTAGGGTTATTTATAATATTATACCTTTTTAATAATACTATTATACTTATTACTTTATTTTACTAATATAACTTTAAGAAAAACCTTCTAATTATTTTATTTACTATTATTATTAATTATTTTATATTTTTATTATTAATTTAATTAAAAAATACCTTAAACTAATATAATTAAATTAAATTAGAAATCTAAATAAATATATAAAAGTTAATAGAATATATACTTAGTACTTTAATATTATTATTAATATAATAAGAACTTAAAAAAAGCTTAAACTATTTATTTACTATTTAAACTAATTAAATATTACTTTAAGCTTTATAATTCTAAAGCTTTAAGAAGTTATATATAGTAACTTTATATATCTTATTATAATAATATATAAAGAAAGAATATAATAGACTAATATTTATAATTTATTAATAGATAACTAATAGTATTATTTTAATTACCCTATATAGCTTAAATAAGCTATAAAAAATAAGTTTAACTTATTTTTAAAAATAATACTAGCACTTAGTTTTATATAATATATTATACTTATTATAAAAGCTTTAATAACTTTTATAACCTTAATTACTATTATTACTATAATTACTATTATTTTATATTTATTATTATTTTAAAAAAACACAAAAGAGAAAACATTTTTATAATATTAATATTTTTAAAAACCTTAAAATACTAAGTTATTAAAAACTATAGCTTTTACTATATATTCTTTACGCTAGCTAGCTAACTATGTAGCTGTTCCTAGTACTCCATCCGCTTAGTTAAGAGAGAAAACCCTTTGCTAGGAAGAAAAACCCCCTTACTTTTATTAACAGGCTAGCGCTAACCCTCTTCTAGGTTTGCACTATATTAGGTGTAATTAATTATAGGTGTTTAGTGCTAGCTTACACTAGCCTTATCCTAAAGAAAATAAAAAGAAAGGAAAAAGTATAGTAATAGTCCTAACTAGCTCCCTTTAGTGCTAGTCTAGTCTTACTCTAACCTAGCTCTATATCTCTTACTTTGCCCTAGGGCGTAGTAAATTTAGATTTATAATAATAATTTACTTTTTATTTGCTTTACTTCTAACTCTTCTAGTGCCTTACTTTTTAGCTAAATCTAACCTAGTATTAGTCTAGATATCTTATAAAGTCTAAGTATATAGTTTTATTTAATTATAATAAGGGGTAAGTAATTTAGGCCTAGTAACTAGGCGGTTTTGCTCCTAGATTAGTTACGCGCTATCTATGCGTTTACTTATCTTATACTTTATTTTCTAGCTAATATTATAGTTAGTCCCCCCCCCTCTCTCTTAAGTATAAAAGAGAGCTCCTCCCCCCTTAAGGTTTTAACCTTTTTCCTTTTCTTATAATAAATTTCCTATAGGTTCTTTTCCTTTCTATCCCTTTTAGAAGCTATTTAAGGCTTCTCTAGTCTAGTGCTAGTTTAAATACTAATGTTTTATATAGAAAAACGCGCTATAATATTACTAAGCTTTATAAGTACCTTATTTTTAGTGCTATTCTAGCTTTAATTTACCTAGGAACTTATAACCTTAGATAAGTATCTAAGGAAGTCCCTAACCTAGAAGTAATTAGATTAGGTAAAGGCAAATGGCCTAGAAGTAAGTCCCCTTTACCTCTATTTTGCCCTGTTTCTAGGTCTAACCTAGGGTAGCTAGGTAAGCTATAAGAGATTTAGTGTGTGTCTTATAAGACATAATTTATTAAAAATAAGGGCTATTAGTGCTATAATATTATTAGTAAGTTAGTTTATTTTTAGTCTAAGGGCAGGGCTAATTTATATGCAAAGGGGTAATATCTAATACCTATTTTAATTATTAGGTTTGTAATTACGTATATGTTAAGGTAATATTAACTCCCACGCTTATTCTAAGCTTACTCTAGTGCTAATCTGCTTATAGCTAAATATTACTAGCTAGCGAGAGGAATATTAGTGGTTAGTTAAGACCTAGGCTAGCATAGTCACTAGGAGTAATGTAAGTGATTTTACTCTAGCTTAGTGGTAGCCAGAGGATTGTATTTAATTACAACTACAAATGTAATTGTGTAGTTGTAGTTGTAATAATTACAATTAATTACAACTACAATTACAATTACAATTAATTACAAGATAGACTTTATAATTACAAATTAATTACAACTATAAGATAACAATTACAATTACAATTACATAATTACATGTAATTATTATAGTAATAATAGTTAATAGTAAAAAGTAAGTAATAGTAATAGTAATAGTAATAGTAATAGTAATAGTAATAGTAATAGTAATAAATAAATTTCTATCTAAATAATTAAGTAAAAGCTTATAAGTCTAAATCACTATTAGAATAACTAGAGGACTCTAGATCTGATAAATCTTAGGGATTTTCAGGATCTAAGTCTTCTTTAAAGTTAGATGAATTTGACTCAAAGCTATGATAGTTAAATAGGTTAGTATATTGCTTAATATTAGCAATATTATCCTCCTTTAGCTAATTCTTTAATAGTAATAATTCCTTAATAATATGATGTTTTAGTTTTGTTCGGCGCTTAGTAATAATATTTCCTCCCTAGTTAAACTGGCTTTCTATAGCACTAGAGGTAGTAGGAATTGCTAGGTATTTCCTAGCTAATATACTTAAAATAGGGAAAGATGTAATATTTCTTTCCTACTATTTAAATATATCTTCCTATAAATAGTTAGTAAGTGAAATGTATAATATAATATATAAAAAGAGAAAACTTACCTTATTATCCATTAAATTAAGCCCTAAATAGCTAGAAATTTTGTTTTTTCTAGTCTTTTATATAGCCTTATCCCTTTTATTTATAAATAATCCTTTATAAAGCTTTATACTAGGTTTTGGCCTAGGATTATTAAAGGTTCTAGGTAAAGGATTAGAACCACTAATTTCTACTGAAAATTGGCTTTTCTGTGTTAGTTATAGCCCTTCTAGGCCTTCTAAATTAGAAAGACTATCTATCTCTAAATTATTAAATTTAGAGATAGAATTCTGTTTTTCTTTAAATAATATATAGGTTCTAAAAGAAGATTAGTAACTTAATATAGATATTATAAGTTTATAAGGTAAAATATAATACTTACTCTTTATATTCTTTTTGTAAATCTGAAAGAAGTAATTTAATCTTTGGTTATTTAACCATTAATCTCTTTTTAATTATAGCTAGATTTAGCCTAGGGTCTAATAATATTGCAAATAAATAAGGTTTATAAAAATTATAGTTACTTTCTATATCTTTAGGAAAGTAATTCTATAACTTTTATAAACCAATATTTAAGCAATTAATAAAGACCTAGCTAAATGGAGCATATGAATGTTTCTAAAGGTATATTAGTAATAATAAACACTAATTAAGTAATAGAAAGATATAACTTATATCATTTTTATAAGCAATTTAGTCTTCTTTTATATTATTAAGATATTCATATATCCTAATAATAAAAATAGGGACTAACCCTAATGTATTATATTTTTGACTTTATAATATAATAGTAGGTTCATAAAAAACCTCTAATATACTGCTTAAAGTTACTAAATCATCCCATTCTTGGGTTAAAGGCATAGCATCTTTTAAAGCAGTAATATTAGTATACTTATTTAATAGATTAATAGCTTCTTTTAACTCTAAAGAAGTATTAATCATTAAATAAGTAAAGTTCCATCTTGTTTCATTTGCTAGTTAAAAAGTTAGTATAATATTATAATTAAATTAAATAGAAAACTAACTTACTAAGTGGAATTTTTGTAATATTATTATTTTTAGCTATAAGACTAAGTCTTTTAGCTTCTTTTAAAGCTTTAAGCCATTTTTTATAAATTGCTTAATTATTTTTAATAATAATAGCAATTCTTTTAAGCTTTCCTAGTAAACCTTATAAAAAGGTTAGTTAGTTAATAAATATAATATTATAATTTGGTTTAACTTACCTTTAACAAAGGATTTAAATAGTTTTCCCTCAGGTTGATTTTCAATAGCTTAAAATTCTTTAATAGAATAATATAAATATTCACTATTTTTAAATTCCTCTAAATTCTCAGAGGAGGATATCGAATTTATAAATTTTGTAATAATATCCTTAGTAACAATATTAAGGACATGTGCTATACATCGAATATCATGAGGTTTAATAATAATATTATTATAATTCTTATTAATATAAGAAGTTATAAATATATTATTATTAAAACCATTATCTCTAGTAAAGCTTAAGAATACGTTAGCATATTAAAATTCATTATACTAAGTAGTAAACTTACCTTATAATATTCTTAGCTTCTAAATTATAGTTAAGAAGTAAGTTATTAAAGCATTTCTGAATATAAGCTCCACTATGTGAGCTAGAGAGATATTTAAAGCCTGATTATATTAGCTTAATAACTTTAGAAGTTTAAATATAAAAAGTAAACTTACCTAAAAGCTTATATTTAAGCTTAAAATTAGGGTTAAGCTAACTAGCTAAAACTCCTAAATAAGATTTCGAATTAGTTAAGGTCCAAATATCTAATTGAATAGATATAGACCCTAGGTTTAATGTTTAGTAATTTAGCTAAGAAATAAGTTCCTTTTTAGAAGTATTATATAAAGAATAAACTCTTTATATAATACTTCTATAACTTAGTAAAGAAACCTTATTCTTATTACTTAGATTTAATTAGCTTAGAGTTAATAGTAATAAAAGAAAATAAGTTACTTACCTAGAATAATAAGATAATAGTTCTTTAAAAGAGCTACTATCTATTACGTTAAAAGCTAGGTTATTTTGTAATAGAAACCTAATAACTAAAGTAATAGCTTTTTCTAGTAAAAACTCTTCAGAAAGAGTATTATTTTGATGTCGTTTTTTCGAAATAAAGTTCGTTATAGAAGATTGATCATCTGTTGTTACTATTTCTGTAATTTCAGGCACTAAATATATATTAGATAATAGGATTATTATAAGAAAAAGGGTTTATAACTTACTAATAATCTTATTAGGTTCTTTTTCATTAGATAAAGAAGTAGCAATATTTTTATGCTTAAATTTGTAGTGTTAAACCCTATTAGATGCTTAGAAACAATTAACTTTCGTTTTAAAGCTAAAAGAACAATTAGGTTAAGTATAATAGCCTATAATAACCCTATCCTTATTAGGAATTATCTTAGATAATTTAAAATTAAATAGGTTATAAGTATAGATATAGGCTCTTGTACTAAACACATAATTATCCTGATTTTCAGGGAGTTTTTCGTGAGAGCCTAAGTGGCTAGGTTCTGAGTTATTATTAGAAAGAGCAAAAGAAGAATCTAAGGTTAATTAGGTTATTTTAAAGATAAATAAGGGTAGTTATAAGCTTATGATAAAAAGGGAATTATTCTTCAGTAGTTTAAGAAAAAGGTAAAATAGATAAAAAGAGAGGATTTACTTGTATTATATAGAAAAGTAAATCTAGAATAATTACAAATCTTAAATGAAATACCTATAGCTAGAATATTCTAAATTTGCTATCTATAGCTTAATTTGCCACTGCCTCACTTTAATTCTCGTATTGATAGCCTGATTTGCCACTGCCCCACTTTAATTCTCGTATTAATAGCTTGATTTGCCACTGCCCCACTTTAATTCTCGTATTGATAGCTTGATTTGCCACTGTCCCACTTTAATTCTTGTATTAATAGCCTGATTTGCTACTGCCCCACTTTAATTCTTATATTAATAGCCTGATTTACCACTGCCTTACTTTAATTCTTATATTAATAGCCTAATTTGTCACTGCCCCACTTTAATTCTTGTATTAATAGCCTAATTTGCCACTGCCCTACTTTAATTCTTATATTAATAGCTTAATTTGCCACTGCCTTACTTTAATTCTCGTATTAATAGCCTGATTTGCCACTGCCTCACTTTAATTCTTATATTAATAGCTTAATTTACCACTGCCTCACTTTAATTCTAGTATTTACTATATTATTTTACGTTACTTATTATAGTAATAGCTTAAAATAGCTTAAAATAGCTTATAATAGCTTATAATAGCTTATAATAGCTTATAATAGCTTATAATAGCTTATATTACTAATATTATTTATATTACTAATATTACTAATATTACTTATATTACTAATATTACTTATATTACTTATATTACTTATATTACTTATAATATTACTAGTGTTAAAGTTTAATTAAAAATAAATAACTAATAAATAATTTAAATATAAAAACTAGTAAGTATAAGTAAATTACTATAGAAAAAGCTTAACTTTTTAATTATTTAGTATTTTAAGATTTTTTAAAATATTAATAAAATAAAATTCTTTTCTCTTTTTTATTTTTAAAAATTCTAATATATTAATTAATAGTACTATTAATAAGTAAATAATATACTATATAAGACTTACTTTTTAAAAGACTATATAACTAAGTAAATAAGCTATATATAATATAATTTATTAGACTAACTTTTAAAGCTTATTTTCTATTATCTTTAAGATTAAAGAAATTATATTAAATATATTTATTATATTTATTATTAAATATTTAAGTTATTTTAAAGTAACTTTTCTAAGTATTTTTACTAATTCTTTTTCTAGAAAAACCTTAAAAGTTAATATAATTGTTTATAATTTTAATAAAATAGCTAAGTAACTAGGAATTCCTATTTTATATAAATTTAAATATTCTCTTAATAATAAGATAATAATACATATTTATATAATATTATTAGAATTTTAGTCTTATTTATATATAATAAAAAATAATTTCTTTAGGGTATATACTATATTAAAAGTAAAAAAAGTATATTAAAAAGAATAGTAAATCTAAAAAAAAAGATATTAAAGTAAATAAACCTATAGTATATATAAAAAAAACAGGCTATAAGATAAGACTAAAAGATTCTATATTTAGCTACTATATACCTATAATTAGCTTAATAGTCTAAATTAGCTTAGACTATAAAATATTATAACTAAATAACTAAATTATAAAAGAAAATAAGCGTAATATTAAGTTTATAAAGAAAAATCGAAAGAAAAATATATCTTAATTATATATAAGTTTTCTATTTTTAGTAACAATTACATGTAATTATGTAGTTGTAGTTGTAATTAATTGTAATTATTACAACTACAATTACAATTAATTACATGTAGTTAACAATTACAATTAATTAATTACACCCTGGTAACAATTACAACTACAATTACAAGGTACCCCCTAAAAACTACATTAATTACACTACATACAATTGTCTGGTGGTAGCTCTATTCTATAGCTAACTTTAATTATCTAGGCCCTAGAGAACTATATAGCTTAGGTTAAGAAACTCTATGCTAAAAACCACGCTAAGAAGAAATAAGGCACTACTATAATAAGCCTAGACCTAGCTAGGTCTAGGTTTGCGAAGGAATAATATAATAAGGTTATCTTTTAGCTCTAGTAGCTTAACGCCTAAGTGGCGGAGATAAACTAGCTCCTAGCCACTAGCCTATTAGCTAAGGGTAAGAGTAAGGTAATAGAGAATACAATCCCTATTCCTAAGGAGAAATAGGGCTAATTCTAGGTTAGTAAAGGGGTGGCGGCGGGCTAGTGTAAAATAATACCTATAGCTTTTTAACTTAAAATTAATCTAATAACTATTCTAGACCTATAGTCTTCCTATTATAGTGTAATTTCGCCTTATATCTAGCCTACCTCCATGGCTATACTATTTTACCTAGTGTCTCTCTCTAGTTATCTATAGTGTCTGTTTATTAGTTAGTTTAGTTACCTCTAGGGTAGCCTAGATCCTCCCCTAGTTTACATTAACTAAAGGCTAGGTCTTATGCTAATATATAGTATTAGAGTCTTCTTATGCTAAGGAACCACTTTGTAATATATCTTACCTTTAGGGGATTATCTAGGGCTAGCCTTACCTCCTGTGTGTCTCTAGGCTATCTTATTTAGGGGCGTCTATAGTTATAGTTAGTGTAGTTAATAATTATATAGTACTAGTCTTTAACTACATAACTATAGCTACATAGGGGCCAGAGCTTTGCACTACACTACACTACATTATGTAGTATTTGTAGTGTAGTGTAGTATACTACACACTACACTACACTACACTACACTACATACTACACTACAAGGAAATTTTTTCACTACACTACACTATATGTAGTATTTTGTAGTATTTTGTAGTATTTATAGTAAATAGCTTATAATAGCTTATAAATTTATTAGCTATTAGTATTAATAAGTATTTCCTTTAAGTAAAAATCATATATATAAGTAAGAAAGCTATAAAGAAGTAAGTTATAGTTATAATAACTTACTTATAAACTCACTTTTATAAAAATCTCTCACTTTTAAGTAAAAATTATATATTTAAGTAAGAAAGCTATAGAGAAGTTACTTATAGTTATAAAGACCTATTTATAGACTTACTTTTATAAAAATTCCTTTGTTTAAGTAAAAATCTTATATTTAAGCAAGAAAGCTATAAAGAAGTTACCTATAGGTATAAGGACCCACTTTTAAACTCACTTTTAAATAAATTTCTCTTTTAAAGTAAAAATCATGTATTTAAGTAAGAAAGCTATAAAGAAGTTACCTATAAGTATAAGGACCCACTTTTAAATAAATTTCTCTTTTAAAGTAAAAATCATGTATTTAAGTAAGAAAGCTATAAAGAAGTTACCTATAGGTATAAGGACCCACTTTTGGACCCACTTTTAAATAAATTTCTCTTTTAAAGTAAAAATCATGTATTTAAGTAAGAAAGCTATAAAGAAGTTACCTATAGGTATAAGGACCCACTTTTGGACCCACTTTTAAATAAATTTCTCTTTTAAAGTAAAAATTATATATTTAAGTAAGAAAGCTATAAAGAAGTTACTAATAGTTATAAGGGCCTACTTTTAGACCCACTTTTAGACCTATTTTTAGAAAAAACTATATTACTAAGTAAGAAAACTAAAGATAATCTACATTATTTAACTTACTTTTAAAGCTTATTTTTAAATAACTTTAATACTAAGGAAAATTCATTATATATATTTATTAAATCTATAATTAAATATTTAAGTTCTTTTTAAGTAACTTTACTTAGTACTTTTACTATTCCTTTTACTAAAAAAACCCTTAAAGTTAATATAATTATTTATAACTCTAATAAAATAGCTATATTACTAGGAACTTCTTTATTAGTTAAATTTTAATATTCTCTTATTAATAAGATAGTTATATATATATATATAATATTATTAGAGTTTTAGTCTTATTTATATATAATAAAAAATAATTTCTTTAGGGTAATTCCTATATTTTAAGTAAAAAAAGCATACTAAAATAAATAGTAAATCTAAAGAAAAAGATATTAAGATAAAGTAACCTCTATAATTAAGGGAAAAAAATAGGTTATAATTGTAAACTAAAATATACCTTATTTAGCTTCTATATACCTATAATTAGCTTAATAATCTTAATAATATTAAACTTTAAGAATTTATAACTAAATAACTAAATTATAATAAAAAAACAGCTAATATTAAATTCATTAAGAAAAATCTAAGGAATATTATAAAACTATATAATACCCCACTTTTTTTTTATTACTACATTACACTACATACTACACTACACTACAATTCACTACACTACATACTACAAGGAAAGTCAAAATACTACATTTACTACACTACATGTAAAGCTTTGATAGGGGCAAAGCCACCCTAGGAACGCGCCTTTAGAAGAGGAACTTATTAAGGCTAATCTTTCCTATACATAATTATACTATTATAGAGGAGACATACTTATTAAGCCTAGTGTGAAATTTCTAGATTTCCTTTAGGTTATAGGTAGGTAAGCAGTTCTCTATTAGCTCTCTCCTATGCCTATGTTATCTCTATTACCTATTAGAATACTAGTTTTCCTATTTCTTCTTTTACTCCTTATATAGTTATATGTCTAGTTTATTATTAGTAAGTAAGGGTTTTCTTCTATATTATAGTACTATTTACACTAAGTTAGCTATGGCCTATATCTTATTTATTATTTTACTAAGTATAATCCTTTCCTTAAACTTTTACTTTATCTTATTTAAGTAAAGGTCTAGGGGGGGGATATAGGTTTTAACTTCTAGCTAAGTAATTAGTATAGCCTTAAATGCTCTAGCTATAGTCTAGAGATAGGTTAATTAGTTTGCTATAAAACTTCTAACTATTCCTTATGGTTTTCCTCCTTTCTTAGTTAGGGTGTAATAAGCGCTTGCCTTATAGGTAAGAATAAGCTAGATTACTTATATATATATAAGCTAGGTATCTCTAAAGCTAATGCCCTATGCTAACGCTACTAATATAAAGAGTGTAAGCTACTACTAGGCTAGTTTTCCCTTAAGGATATTCTTATAGGCACTCTAGTTAAGTTTCCTATTTACCTATACCCTAAGGAATTAGTATGCCTTTATTAGCGCTATCTCCTCTATACTAAGCTAGACCCTAGCCTATAGGGGCCTATAGGCCTTACTAAAGTATATAAGTTTAGTTTTTACTAGGTTAAACTTTACTCTTACCTCTTTTACTTATTCCTTATAAATCTTCTAAGTAGCCTTAAGTTTTCTCTAGGTTTATGCTATGTTTTTACTAAATACTATAATATTTATATTATTAGCAAATCTAATTACTACTATGCTTAGGATAGCCTAAAGATATATATAAAGTTTTATAAAGTAAAGGAAAAAGAGAATTAGTAAAAAGGGAGATTCTTATAGGGTGCTAGCCTTAATCTTAAAGGGTCTAAAGAGTTCTCTATTAAAGCTAAGCTAGCTTATTTTATTTACTAGGAAGCTTTATATTATAGCTATTAGCTAGTAAGGGATTCCTATTAGGATTAGTAAGTAAATTAGGTATAGGTAGCTAACTCTATTAAAAGTAAATAAGATATTTATCTAGGTAAGTAAGGCAATTTTACTCTTACTCTAGGCCTCTCTTACGCACTTTACTAAGACCCTAATTATAGTCTTTATTAACCTATTTATCCTATTCCCTATCTATAGCTTTAGGAGAAGTCCTTTTACCTTAGTAAAGGCTATAAGTTACTTTATAATTATTACTTCTATGATTTTTCCTATAATATTTAGTAAGGAGATAGGCCTCTAAGCATTAGCCCTTCTTATCTCTTTTATTATCTTACTTAGTTTCCTAATTACTACTACTCTAGTAGTCTAAAATTAGGCTAGGAAATACCTTACTTTAAGGATAGTGTTTAGAAGCTAGACTATAGCTTCTTTTACTAGCTTATCATAGGCCTTAATAAGGCTTACTAGGAGCTTATTATTACCTAGTGCTTTCTAGCTAGCTATATCTAATATAATATCTAATATCTCTTCTAGTCTAAACTAGTTATTATCTAGGAATAGTGTATTATCTAGCTTTAGGAAAGTAAGGTCTAGGATTTAGAAGAGGTTTACTATAAGCTTAGGGAAGAACCTTAGTGCTAGTACGCTTACTTTATTCTTATGTGTAGTAGCTAGGTTTAGGTTATTTTTAGTCCTTTCTAGCTCTAGTAGCCTAAGTAGTTTTAGGGGGGCCTAGCTTTAAAGCTAGGCCTATCTCTCTAGTCTTTACACTCCCTTATTCTTTCTCTATATATTAGCCTTTTATAAGGCATCTCTTTATATGTTTTTTCTCTTAGTTTTAATAACCTATTCTTAGTCCTTATTTACCTTAGTGTAAGCTTACTAGTTTACTTCTATTCTCTATTATCTTTATTATCTCTTTACTTATCTAGCTTTAGTAACTACCTCTTTAGCTATTCTTAACCACTATACCTTTAGGCTAGGGAGCCCCTAGGGCTTTTATAGGGCTACCTTATCCACTATTTATTAAAGGTTTGTAATAAGCTAGGTGGTGTATATATCTATCCCTTCTTTATCTTATAGATCTAGGGCGTTTTTAGGTTAAAAGTATACTATTACCTTTGCCTTTATATATAGTTTATCTATTATATTTCACGTGTATCTAAGGGCCTATAGGATATTATCTTATAGGCTAGTAAAGATACTAATTAGCTATAGGATATAGTTAGATTTAGTAAGGTTTTTTACTCCTTTATAGTGGACTTAGATATCTAGGGTTACCTACGCTAGGTTTATAGTACTATCCTTATTATCCTTATGTTATCTAGTTAGTTCCCCTTAGGGCATTACTAGTTTAAGCCTTTACTAGCTTATAAGTTTTAGTAGCTTATTTGCTTTATTAGTAATTCTATCTAGCCTATCCTAGAGGGGATGCTTTTAGTTAAAATCTCCTATAAATACGCTCTAGTTATATAATGTCTTTATGTTAATATCTTATATAAGGGTGTTCTAGTTATTACTAATAACCTTCTAAATAAAGGGAATAGATATTAATCCTATGAATTTTCACTAGTAACTAGTTAGGCCCTCCCTAGGCTAACTATAACCTTATATTATGTTTCTTATTAATATATATAGCGTTATGTCTATTATAGTGTGTGAGTTAAAACTAGGTAAAGCCTAGTGTAAGGGGCTATAGATATTTTATATATTTTTACTCTTAGATTACTATTATATCTATATTAGTTTAGTAATAGAGCGTGATATATATTAGGCTATCCTTTTTATTTATATTCTAGAAAAGGACTTATAATATTACTATATTAATTAGGGGGGTGGTAGTAAGTCTTAGCTATCCTACGCTAGTTTTATTCTAGCCCTAAGTTATTTTACATAGCGCCTAATGCTCCTAGCTCTTAGTTATTTAGTGCTTTACTTTATATTTATAGGTTAACCTCTCTTTCTTCCTATTATTACTATAGGTTCTATAGCTATACTAGCTCTCTCTTAGGCTAAAGCTAGGTTCTTACTAGGGGAGCTAGAGGTAAAGCAAGATAGTTATTTTAAGTAACTAGCCTTTACTATATTTTACTTCTCTTTTAGTACTAGGTAGTCTCTAGACTAGGCTAGGTATAGTCTAGAGTATAAGATATAGTTTTCCTTAAGTTATTTATTTATTATTAGGTATAATACCTTACTATCTTTATACTAGCTAGCTTTATACTTACTATACCTTAGTATTACCTTATAAAACTTAGTAATATATCTTATTTAAAAGTAGTTATAGCACTATCTAGGTTATAAGGTCTTATTATATAGTTTAGTTTAAAATAGCTTTGCTTTAAAGACTATTTTATCTTAGTATATCTTATTAGTATCTTTAACTTTAGCTAGTCTAAGAATTAGGGTAGTTTGCTAGGTATTCTTACCCTAGGGGTGTCTTATGGTTACCTTAATTATATTTACTTTATTTGCTTTTCTAATTTCTATTACTAGGTTCTTAATAGATATATACTTTATTAGGAAACCCTTAATAATAATGCTAAGTATATAGTAGTAAATAGCTACCTCTAGGCTAAATACTTTAGTAATCTATTTTTAGTTTTCTTTATACTATATTATATTTCCTTTAAAGGTAATAATTATATTCTTACTAAGGAGTCTTTTAGCTACTATTACTAAGGCTTGCCTAATAGCTTTATTTATAGCTATAACTATGTCTTTTACGCCCCTAGACTAAAGTGATTTTTATATAGTGTTTTCTTTTATAAGTACTTCTCTATATTATCTTCTAGGGACCTAGAGAGAGGGGGGGTTAGTATTTAGTTATTTTAGGGTAGGCTTAGCTATAATACTAGCCTAGGTTAGGGAGTTATTATCTTTAGCTTCCTCCCTAATAGCTTTCTTAAGGGCTATTTTTAATGCTTCTTTAGTAGTATAAATATTACTATTATTAGTATTTATAGTTCTTATTTTAGCTTAGGTGTAGTTTACTACCTAGTTAGCTATAGTAAGTGTAATACACTATACTTAGGTAACTTTATTACTTAGAATAAGGCTAGTAATCTTATTATAATATTTTATGTCTTTAGGGTATATGAATTAGTTTTAGTTTACTATTAGGTTATCTTTGCTTCTTTAGACATTAAACTATCCTATTCTTATATTTAGGTAGTGGCTACTCTAAGCTAGCCCCCTTAAGCCTATGTTAATTACTATTAGTGTCTTATTTACACTCCTATTACTAGCTTTATTATAGTGTAATATTATAGGGGGGGAGAAATAAAGGTAAGGATTTTAAATATTAATGTGATTTGTATTTTAGAGGCGATTCCGAACCTTGGGGTTAGTGCGGAAAAGTATGCAAAGGTTTATATAGCTTTTACTATAGTAATTTACTTATAATTACTAGTATTTATATTTAAGTTATTTATTTATTATTTATTTATTATTAAACTTTAACACTAATAATATTATAAGTAATCTTAGGAATCTTAGTAATACTAGTAATCTTAGTAATATTAGTATTATAAGCTATTATAAGCTATTATAAGCTATTATAAGCTATTATAAGCTATTATAAGCTATTATAAGCTATTATAAGCTATTATAAGCTATTATAAGCTATTATAAGCTATAATAAGCTATTATAAGCTATAATAAGATATAATAAGCTACTTATATTAAGTTTACTAGTAGTTCTTTTTATAGTTTTTTTAAAATAAGTAATAATAATAATTTATAGAAATATAAAATAATTTATAGAAATATAAAATAATTTATAGAAATATAAAATAATTTATAGAAATATAAAATAATTTATAGAAATATAAAATAATTTATAGAAATATAAAATAATTTATAGAAATATAAAATAATTTATAGAAATAGTAAATAATATAATAAGAAGGTTTTTCTTTAAGTTGTATTAGGGAAATAAAGTATTAAGTTAAATAGTATTATTAAAAAAGTATAATATTATATATAACCTTATCGGCGCTGGCCTGTTAATAGACGCAAGGGGGTTTTTCTTCCTAGCAAAGGGTTTTCCCTCTTGACTAAGCGGATGGAGTACTAGGAACAGCTACATAGTTAGCTAGCTAGCGTAAAGAATATATATATAACCTTACTTAGTTATAGTAAAATTACTAAAATAATATAATATTATAAATTCTATAACTAATTAAATAAAATAGGTAATAATAAAAGCTTTTATATAACTAGCATTCTTTTAATCCTTATAATACTAATAACTAATAAAAAGTCTAATACTACATTTGTAGTGTTTGTAGTTAGTGTAGTTTAGGAAAAAAAATTTGTAATGTAATATATTATAGTTTTTTTTTCCTTATAGTTAGTGTAGTTTCTAGTGTAATGTAGTTTGTAGTGTAGTTACTACACTACACTACAAATACTACACTACACTACACGTTTTAGTGCAATACTCTGTATATAATAAAGACATAGCCTTATGTTAATTTCTAAGTATTAGGGTTATTACTAAGAGAGGCATTAGTGCTAGAGAAGAGCGTGTTAAAGCTATTCGCTCCTAAGTATTAAATATATAGCTTCCTTATGTTCTAAGCAGAGTATTGTTTGTAGTGTAGTTAGTGTAGTTTTTAGGAAAAATTTGTATTTGTAGTGTAGTTTTTTTTTTCTTATAGTTAGTGTAGTGTAGTTTTTTTTTTTTTATAGTGTAGTGTATTGTAGTTTTTTTTTTTGTAGTTAGTATAGTGTAGTTTTTTTTTGCTTATAGTGTAGTGTAGTTAGTGTAGTTACTAACTACACTAACTACAAAAACTACAATGTAGTGTTAGTAAAAAAAAAAGTGGGCCTTTTTATTATATAATGTTATTATAAGGATTAAAAGAAAGCTAGTTATATGGAAGCTTTTATTATTACCTATTTTACTTAATTAGTTATAGAATTTATAATATTTACTTTTTTTTAAGAATTTTACTATAACTAGGGTTATTTATAATATTATACCTTTTTAATAATACTATTATACTTATTACTTTATTTTACTAATATAACTTTAAGAAAAACCTTCTAATTATTTTATTTACTATTATTATTAATTATTTTATATTTTTATTATTAATTTAATTAAAAAATACCCTAAACTAATATAATTAAATTAAATTAGAAATCTAAATAAATATATAAAAGTTAATAGAATATATACTTAGTACTTTAATATTATTATTAATATAATAAGAACTTAAAAAAAGCTTAAACTATTTATTTACTATTTAAACTAATTAAATATTACTTTAAGCTTTATAATTCTAAAGCTTTAAGAAGTTATATATAGTAACTTTATATATCTTATTATAATAATATATAAAGAAAGAATATAATAAACTAATATTTATAATTTATTAATAGATAACTAATAGTATTATTTTAATTACCCTATATAGCTTAAATAAGCTATAAAAAATAAGTTTAACTTATTTTTAAAAATAATACTAGGACTTAGTTTTATATAATATACTATACTTATTATAAAAGCTTTAATAACTTTTATAACCTTAATTACTATTATTACTATAATTACTATTTACTTTTATTATTATTTTAAAAAAACATAAAAGAGAAAACATTTTTATAATATTAATATTTTTAAAAACCTTAAAATACTAAGTTATTAAAAACTATAGCTTTTACTATAGTAATTTACTTATAATTACTAGTATTTATATTTAAGTTATTTATTTATTATTTATTTATTATTAAACTTTAACACTAATAATATTATAAGTAATCTTAGTAATCTTAGTAATCTTAGTAATCTTAGTAATACTAGTAATATTAGTAATATTAGTATTATAAGCTATTATAAGCTATAATAAGATATAATAAGCTATTATAAGCTATAATAAGATATAATAAGCTATTATAAGCTATAATAAGATATTATAAGCTACTTATATTAAGTTTACTAGTAGTTTTTTTTATAGTTTTTTTAAAATAAGTAATAATAATAATTTATAGAAATAGTAAATAATATAATAAGAAGGTTTTTCTTTAAGTTATATTAGGGAAATAAAGTATTAAGTTAAATAGTATTATTAAAAAAGTATAATATTATATATAACCTTACTTAGTTATAATAAAATTATAAAAATAATATAATATTATAAATTCTATAACTAATTCAATAAAATAGGTAATAATAAAAGCTTTTATATAACTAGCTTTCTTTTAACCTTATAAATACTAATAACTAATAAAAAGTCTAATACTACATTTGTAGTGTTTATAGTTAGTGTAGTTTAGGAAAAAAATTTGTAGTGTAATGTATTGTAGTTTTTTTTTCCTTATAGTTAGTGTAGTTTATAGTGTAGTTACTACACTACACTACAAATACTACACTACACTACACGTTTTAGTGCAATACTCTAGTTCTAAGCGTATATTAGAGTAGCCTTTATAAGCTTAATATGCTTTATTAAAGGGTTTATTATAAAGGAGGCTAGCTTTAAAGCTATAAAGGCCACATTAGGTTTTCTAATAATATAAAGGTAGACTAAAGAGCTAATAACTGCTCTATAGTAATTAATCTTTTTATTAGTGGCCTAACCGTTATTTAGAACAATTATAGCTGTTATTAAAGGTGTTATAATTAAGCTCTTTAAATCGTTATTAATAATATTAGGGATAAACTTCTAAGCTATCTTTTAAATATACGATTCCTATAATAACTATATCTCTTTAGTATTACGATTTCTAATGATTTTAATGCCTAGGAACTACTTTAAATCGCCTTAGTCTTTAATATCTAGACTATTTATTAACTGCTTATATAGCTCTTTAAATTCTGCTTTAAATCCATTTAGAAATAGCACTATAATATTATCTATATAGAAAAACAAGATAAATCTGCCTTTTATAAAGATATATAGGTCTTCCTTCCCTTAGATAAAGCTAAGATTTAATAGGAATTACATTAGGTATAAAAACTATTATTAGGGAGCTTCCTATAGCCTATATAATACTCTAGTTATCTTCTAGAGATAACCTTATGTATTTATACCCTCTAGTGGCTTATAGAAGATAGGTTCTTTAAGTTTTATATATAGGAAGGTATTCTAAATGTTATATTAAAGCGTGTTAAGATTATTAGCGTAGCAAATAGTAAGTAGTATATATAGAGATTATAAAGTAAGCGTAGTAGTGTAGTTATTAAGGTTATCCTTTAGTTATTAGTTACCTTAGACTACTATTTAAGCCTTAAACTCTATAATAATACCTTTTTTATTAGTTTTATACTTAAAAACCTATCTAAGGTTAATAATTTCCTTAAGATTAAATAATTTATCTAGTATATTCTCCTAGTAGTTTAAGGATTAAAGCTTTAAAAGCTCCTTTATAATCGCTTCCTTCTAGTAATTATAATACGCTAAGGCTATTACCTAATAATAATACGTAGGTTCTAAGGGCATATCTTTAATATATAAACTATATTAAGTTCCTTAAAACGCTATTAAGAAAGCAAAAGAAAACTATACTTACCTAGCTTTTCTTATTTCCTTTCTTTAATATTTCCTAGTAATAATATTATTTATATTAATACTATTATTATAAGGACTATAATTCTCTATATCCTTACTACCTTTTATAGTAAATTCACTAGTCTTTATAGTAATTACTATATAATTAGCTATTGCCTTGCTTATAAATTTATTAATCTTATAAAATAGCGTATTATTACCTTATACTTAAAGCTCTAAGTTCTCTATAGTAACTAGTGCCTTTTAAGAGAAGTTAGAAGAGGTTAAAAGTACACTAGAAAGGTTCTCTTTATTCTCTATTATATAAGGAGGTGTTTTTGCTTTAAACTGCTTATTTTCCTAGCCTATAGCTAATAGTAAAGAGATAGGATTATTCTCTTTAAGCTTTATTCTAATAAGATCTTAACTAATCTCCTTATTAAGGTCTTTAGCTTTAAGCTCTTTAAGTAACTTAATTATTAATATCTTCTCCTATTAAGCTAATTCTAGCTTTTCTTCTAGCTTAAAGAAGGAGTTCTTATTAAACTAAACACACGCTAATATAATAACCTTATAATTATAAAGCAAAGGCACCTATATAATATATTATAACTTGCCTTTATAACTAATAAGGTATCTAATATAAGCTTTCTGCTCTAACTATAGTATTATATAGTGTAATTTAATATGCTCTAGAGCCTTTATTATTATTAGAAACGCCTTATATCTATAAGCTTATAAATATATAATTAAAGGCTTTTAAACCTCTAATATCTATGAATAGGCTAGGACTGTTTTCTATGCCTAATTTCACTAGAGTTTATAGGGTATAACCTAATTCCTATAATATTTAAAGGGTGTTTTATTTAGTAAATAAACTACTATATTAAAGACTTTATTATTAAGTTCTAAAGGAAGGTAAGCTTTAAGGCTTAATATATAAGCCTTTTGCTTAACTACCCCCCTAGATCTCTTTGCCTTTCTATTTTAACTAGGTATTAAGGGAGCTAAATTATAGACTATAATACTAGTAAAGGCTATTTTATCTCTTATGCCCTTTATAAATAGAGCCTTTTTAATATTACTATATAAAAAGCGTAGTTAAACCCTAAATTATATATATAGGAATGCTATTATTATATAGAAGCTATTATAAATTTTATCTTTAGTCTTAAACAAATAGAAGAAACGCATTAAGGTTATAAGGTATATAAAAACACACTAATACTAATTACTATTTTAGTAAGGAGAGTTATAATACTTTAGATTAACTAAAAGGCTATATCTAGGTCCCTAAGGAAGCCCTTCTAGTGTAACCTATAATCTCTAGCGCTTAGCTTTACCTATAGCATAGATCTTACACTCTATAAGCTTAGGTCCTATTAATTTAATACTAAGAGTAGTATTTATAATTTTTATAAAGGCTTTCTTACCTAGATAACTATATTATTAATACTAAAGCTCTATATTTCCTTTTATAGGTAGCCTTAGTGCTTTACTAGTTATAGCGTAGGCCTCTTTTAGGTTATCTAAGAGTATAGATAATATATAAAGCTTATTAATATTATAAAGCTTAGTAATAGGATACTTTCCTTAGAATAGGAAGCTTTTCTTTTAGTTCTAATAGATCCCTACCTTTATTAGAATTATTACTAATACTAGGTTCACGTGGAATTCTAGAATTAGTAAAGCACTTTACACTATAATCCTTCTTAGTCTTTATAATACTAGATCTATAATGGATATATAGACTAGTCCTTATCCTAAGGATATATAGACTATACCTCTAGCTCTAACCTCTATTATAATAGTTTTATTAAACTTAGACTATTTAAACTAATAAATGTTATTAAAAATGTGAATATTAGCTTTAGAATTATAAATAACTATATTCTGATTTCCTTTAGAGCTATCTATAGCGTTTAAAGTTAAATATATAACTTCCCTTAAAGGTTAAGAGCTTTATAAGCATATAAATAATAATATATTTATAGTCTTCTCTCCTAGAGTTACTATAAGTAAGTTATTTATTAGGTTTTATAAGGGGATAATAATATTACCACTTTTCTCCCTTTTCTCTAGCTTCTAACTTATAGCTTTTAATCTCTCTTATAGGTTCTCCTTTAGATATCTCTTAATATTATCCTTAGAGTTCTTCTTAACTTCCTAATCCTTAGGAGTAGCTTCTAGCTTATAAAGAGCTTTAAATAAATTATAGGATTCCTATTACTTTAATATATTATAAACATTATAACTAGAGTATTTAGGGCACTTCCTTTACTCTAATCTATTTTAACTATTTAATCTATTAGTAGTAATAGTATTATTAGCTAATTTTATTATTATTAAGCTCTAAGGAGCTTTATAGTCTCTTTTAAACTCGCTAACTACCTTAAGGAAGCTATTATTCTTTCCTTTATTAAGTAAGTTATTCTATTTCTTCTAGAATGCCTTAAATTTACTTTAAAGAGGGATAATAAACTTATATAGTATTATTTCCTTAGTCTATTAAGTCTTAAGATCTAGATAATTCCTCTATAGTACCTCTATTATTATAGCTTACTTATACTCAGAGCTTTGCACTACACTACATCTTGTAGTTTTTTTTTTTTCTAATAAATAATTAATATCTGATCTTAGAAAATACATATAGATATAAAACTTCTATTTTTAGATAGCTAACTTAAAAACTACAGTGTAGTTATATATAAAAGTGAGTCTAAAAGTGGATCCTTTGGCTATAAATTAGAAAAACTACATTTCACTACATTTTAGCACTTAAAAAACACTACAAATGTAGTATTTCCAATTTGTGGGCCTAGGGCCCACTTTCGGACCCACATTTATATATAGTATTTTTCTTAGAATTTTACTCTATAGGATTACGTGATTTTTAGGATAATAACTTTAATAACTAGCTAGATATAAAATTAAACAAAAAAAACTACACAAAAAACTACACTACACGAGTGTAAAGCTCTGCTTATACTAATTATAAGTACCTTTAGCTTATAAGTAATTATTAAGGTAATTCTCTATAAGGATAAGTATTTTCTTAGTATTTAGCTTATATTAATTATAAAGAAGCTTAAGTATTCTATAGGTATAATATTAAACTAACTCCTTTTCCTTTACTTTAGTATTAAAGTTAAGAGAGTCTTATATATTCTTTAAAAGAGTCTTATAAATATACTCCCTAATCTTTAGTATTTACTTTAATAGGTTTATATACTTTATAAGGTTAAATTAAAGCTCTTTATATTTAAAGTTAAATTAGTCCTTTATATCTTTATAAGTAATCTTTTAATCTTTAAGAGCATTAGGGTTATCTAGCGTAATCTCTAGTCTTAGACCCCTCTAGGGGTATATAGGTATTATAGGTTCTTTAAGTAATTTAACCTTATTAGGGTTAATATACTCCTAAATACTATATAATTCTATATAGTTCTTAACTTAAGTAAACCACTTAATCTAATCCTTCTCTAATAATAATACTATATTTAGAGTTTCTTTAGATATTATAAAGGGGAATATATTAGTTAACTAGAGCATAAGATAAGGGTTTTAACTAATTAATATAAAAAAAAGGTAATTATCTTATAATATAAGTAAGTATTAATTAATAATATTTAATAAAGCTTATATCTTTAATAATAATTAATAAAAATAGTAATTAAAGCCTCCTAGGCTTATAATTATTAAGGTAAGGGTAAAAAAGGATAATAGAAAGTATTTAATTTAGTTAATTAAAGGTATAGATAGCACCTAACTTTTATACCTAAAAGGTATATAATGCGCTATAGTAATAACTAGTCTACAGAGGTACTTCTAATATATCGTATTTACTAAAGTCTAACCTCGCGTTTTATCCCTGTTAATGCGCGCTGCCCTCATACAACCTATGCTTCAAGGGAGCTCTCCCTGACAATACCGAACGAACTTTTTTGGAGCCGAGATTTACACTGTAACCCCGAGTTTGGCACACGTACCACACGCCAGGAGCAAATGTTCTTGTGAAAAAAAAAAAAAAAAAAAAAAAAAAAAACCAGAGAAAAGTAAACTTTCAACATCGACGATGACAGCAGAATTGGAACGCAGACTCTTGCGTTCGGTCAGGTTTCTGTTGGTTGTCAGATGGCCTGCGTCTACATGTATTATCGATGAGGAGGAGGAGCAGCGAAATCAAAGGGCTGTCTTGCTGATCAGCGCTTTACGATGTGCACTACGGACTAATAATCCATACGGACTACGGACTAGTGAATCAATCACCTCCCACTCTTGACGTCATCTGCCCAGCTGATTATCACGACCACGCGACCACGCCATCTGTGCATTTGAGACTCTGACCTGCAATTTCTCAGCCATTGTTGCACCGAGAAGCTCATTTTCTTTGCATTTGACGCGCGATTGTCAGATTGCTGGCATTTGCTCCCAACTGCCGTCGCCATGGACCACGTTCTTCGTGGCGCACCATTGGTCTCTGCATGCCGCTCGCCGAGCCCATATGGCGTTTGGCCGCATGCCAATGTGCTGTCGTGGAAAACCAGCCGAGTCCACTCGGTCGGCCACAGCTTCTTCGAGCATATGTGTTTTGAGCAGAAGCTATAGCGGCGAGTCTGCTGCAGAAAAAGGAACAAACAGCCGTGGCGCAACACAAAGAAAGGCAGATGACCGGCCATGGCATCGAGAGAGCAGTAACGCGTTGCCCAAATCGACCTCCCCGGATCCCTCAGGAAGAGATGCGAGTAAAGGTCGGTGTACCAATAATTTTTTCCGATTTATGTATCCCCGGGAAAACACGACTGACTTCAGTGCCAGGTCGACTGCTTACGACACCGACGCGGCTCCTGAAGCTCATCCTGCCGATACCGTTTCATCCTGAACAAGAGCACATCAATGCAGATGAACCAGACAAGAAGAAATGGAAGGACGAGGAAGTTGAGCCTCTGGCACTTCTGATACATCCCCATCAGCCGTTGTCGTACCTGGAGAGATTGATACAAGCCGAAATACCACCTCTCCTCGTCAAGGGCGGCGGCGACAAGCTGCCTGAGATTATCTTTCGAGCCGAAGCAGACTACTCCGGAGATGAGAAAAACAACGAATCAAAGGACTCGGGAGAACGCCATGATTCCAACGGCGCAAACGTCGCCTCATACTCGGGTCTAGGACACGAGGGTCCCAGCACGCACAAACCACATTGGGTACGATGGAGCGGGAGCACTGAGATCGGCGACTTTATCAGAGATGCGGCCAGAGGCCGAGAGTTCACCGTCAGTATCGAAGGTCATGACGAGGAGTTGCGGATTGCTGTGCCTAGCTTCAAAGACAGAACATACTACCTTCGCATGAGGTTGCAACGAATGTCTCACGAGATCGATCAAATGGCTCGTGTGAAACGAGAGTGCGACCTCCTCGCACACAAGGGTGCGCATACGCTGGCAAAAGGCGGTTTTGCAGCCCTCGCTGGCTGGTGGGGAATCGTTTACTACGTTACCTTTCATACGGAAATGGGATGGGATCTCGTTGAACCAGTGACGTATCTTGCTGGGCTGACGACCATCATGGGAGGTTATCTGTGGTTTCTGTTCATCAGCCGCGACCTGAGTTACAAGGCTGCAATGAACATCACAGTGTCAAGGCGACAGAACGCTCTGTACCAGGAACGAGGATTCGACCAACAGCGATGGGATCAGGTGGTTCATGACGCCAACTCTCTGAGACGAGAAATCAAAGTAGCTGCGCAGGAGTACGGTGTGGATTGGGACGAGATGAAGGATCTTGGGGGAGAAGAAGTCAAGGAGGCGCTCGAGAAGGAGAGGAACAGCAGAAAGAAGGAGGACGAGGATGAAGAGGACGAAGAGGACAAAGAAGATGCCAAAGAGCAGAGTCAACAGAAGCAAGAGTCGGGAAGCAGTTCTAGGACGGGCTGATTGCATAATTTCATAGGACGTTTATAGGGCGTTTATAGGGCGTTTTTGTTGCAATGGAAGAATACGTTTCCCATTTCATTTTCATTTGGCTCTTGAAACATCTTCTTGAACACCGGCCATGCCATCTCCCAGGATGATGCAACTTCCGGGTTCGTTCGTCTCACTTGAAAAAAAGCATCGCAGCCCACTTCCACTTCCACTTCCACCCCGCCCCATCCCCATCCACCAGCCTTCATCCAATGCCTGGTCTGACGTTTGTCATGATGTTGCCAACCCAAACCATCCGATTTGACCGGGTCCGCGACTTCAGTTATTCCGCGCATTATCCAGCGTCGTCGACTCGGGCGTTTATCGCCTGACACCTCCAAGTCAATTCCAAGCTGATCAACCCCCCACCTTGACCTTGACCTTGACCTGGACCTGACCTTGACCTGACCTTGACCTGACCTGGACCTGACCGCACCCCGCATCCGCAGGCGCCTGTGACATATTTTATCAATCGAGCAAGTAACTCAGCACCGGCAAACGAAGGCTCCTGAATGGGGGCATTGGCATGAGCCCAGGATTCTTGCCCGGAAATGACTCCTCAGATCTTGCATCTGCCCGATGGCAAGAAATTCACCGTTGCGCCTGTCTTCGGAGGGATGGGGTTCCGCAGCCATGATCACCATAATCTTCTTCACCCGTATCCGGTGGGCTGGATGACGGTTCTACATACTGAAGAGGAGAAAGTTGACCTCGAACCTCGCGACCGAGATGCCAGCAGCAGCAGAAATTTACATAAAGGCAACTCTCAAACGGCAAGGGATGCCGTCGTTGGGGCAGATCAAGACGAGAATGCGGCACAGCCGAAACCAAAGAGACGCACCAAGCCTTTCCACTCGCCTACACTACAGGATGATACGCTGTTCATATCATCAATCTCGATCCCGTCCAGCTCGGAGTTTAAGCCAGCCGTCAGTCCTACGAGGGAAACCGCCATGATGCTGTGGATCACGCTGTACTGGTATTTCCATCAGCAAGAGCCGGACCACGGTCTGAACACGGCAGCCTGCAAGGGGACCCCCGATGGCGCAAAACCGCGGGGCGATTGGAAAATCAAAATCAAGAGAGATGGTGTTCTCCGTGGCCGGAATCTCATCCCCAAGCTCGAGAGAATGGGGTTGATTGCTTCGGAAGACACTTCTGTCGGGACGAGCATGGACGACAACGGCCAAGAATGGGCCAACATGTTTGTGTCGAAGCGCATGTTTTGGCAGATGCCGGCGCATTTGTTTCTATTCACCTTGCAACCCGTGGCCAAGAGTCGTTCGCCAGGCTTGCAATCCACCCCTGGCTCTCCCGACACAAGTCAGCCTTGGTCACCGAGAGAAGAAGAATCATCATCATCATCATCATCATCATCATCATCAACCAGACCTCCGCACTCGCGCTCACCCAGCGGCGGATCGTGCACCCCTACAGGCGGACAGCTAGCAGCAGATGTTCCCGGCGCTCCGATGCCCACTGCACCACTCCCTTCCATGCCGGGCTATCCCATCGGACCTTACTTTTCATCGTCTCACCTTCCGACTTACTATCCTCCCCCCCCGCTGCAGTACATCTACACTAATAACATTCGGCATCCCCTGCGGCCGAAGCCCCCGCGAATGGGAGAGGTATTCTACACTCGCTTCATTGAGAGCATGGGTCAGTACTTGTCTTTCCGCGTGGCGTCGTGTTCGCCACAACCGGTGCCTTACCTCGGTCCAACGGGGCCAAACCCACCCGAGAAGGGCCAGCTATCTTCAATGAGCGACAAAGAGCTCATCCGATCGTGGTTTGAGAACCCTCGGGTGAAGGAATTCTGGGGCGAATACACACCCGACTTCTTGGAAAGCGGACTACGCTCAAAGCACTCCTTCCCCGTCATTGGTCAGTGGGATGGCATTCCCTTTGGCTTTTTCGAGGTGTACTGGGTGAAGGAGGACATTCTCGGGCGGCATGTTGGCAGCGATGTCGGTGACTGGGATCGTGGGATTCACATCCTGGTTGGGGAAGAGTGGTCAAGGGGACGGGTGGCAGCCTGGCTGACGAGCTTAGTCCACTGGTGCCTGACGTCGGATTACAGAACGATGAATGTTTGTTTGGAGCCCAGAGTTGACAACAAGAGGTATGCCACACCCTTCCTTTGTCCCTCTGCAGGTTGTACGAGCCGCGCACGGAGCACTTTCCGAGGGATACTGCTAACTCTGGACAACTGTAGAGTTATGAGGCACCTGGATGCCTGTGGCTTCTCCAGGGAGAAGCAAGTGTCGTTTCCCCATAAGCAAGCCTGGTTCGTCAAGCTGCGACGTGAGTTTTGGGACGGGCCAGAGCTGTAGTTTGGGATCTGACGATGGGAGTGATTTCTTTTCTGTTCTTGTCCAGAAGGGAGCACGAGCAGGAGCAACGATAGGATATTGACGATATAATACGCTTCTCAGTTGTACCTACCTCGTACATGTATATCCAAACTGACATGACCGCGACCCCCGTCGCACCAGACTGCTCATCCATTCAATTACTCGTAGATTTTTCTCGTTCTTGGCAAAAACCACCCAATTTCCAAGAACCCAGGGAAACCATCTTTTGTACTACATATACGAAATTGGGTGCGGAATTAGCTTTGGCCAAGATGAATTTTTTTTTTACTCACACGATCATGAGGCGACCGACCCATGAAGGTTCTAGTAACTACCTCGACCGTGCTCGGAAACCTTTCCGTGGACTTCCGCCACTCCACAGTACATATATCCGTGTTTCTACCTCACAGGTCTTTTTATCCAATCCAAGAAAAGAAGACAAGACGATGTTGGAACCTTTCTTCTCTGTAGGCTTCAAGAAAGTTGGGTCGTGAAACCTACCGGCCCCGTCTCACCCTTGATCCAAGGGGTCGACAAGGCGCTTGTGATTATTCCGTCCCGAGGCCCTTGACCGTCACGACGAGGGCCAGAAGGAGGAGGAAGGTCTTGAGAAACATTGCTTGATGGGGGGAGCAAGACCAGAAACCTAGAATTGACGACCAAATCGACCGTGACCGTCACAGGCATCCAAGTCAATAATGCTTGAACAGAATCGAGGCTGTGAAGTGACTCACCAGCCAGCCAGCCTATGAGAGGCAAGCCCGTGCCTTTGCGTTTGGGAGGGGACGGATGGCTCATTGCCAACTTGTGCAATCACCCGTGACAGAGATGACACAGAATCTGGCTGGGACTGGCAGGTTTTGCAGGTGGCCCATTCATGATCATAGTCGAGAAATGACATATTTTATCGCCACCCGTCCATCCGCCGAACCTTCTCCACCCACCCACCCCATCCATCATAACCCCCAACTTCCCAATCCCCCAATCCCCCCCCCCAATTCCCCAATCCCCAAACCACCCATGCAAAACAAATCAACACCATCACCATCATCACCATGAACCGCCTCCTCCCTCGCCACGCCGTCCGCGTCCCCCTCCGCCCCCTCCGCATCACCCGCCCCTACTCATTCACCCCTGCCCCCGCGCCCCCCAAGCTCCCCGCCTCCGAACAAGCCGAGTTCGAGCGCCTCCAGCGCAAAGCCTCCTCGTCAACCGCCTTCCAACCCCAACCCGACACCGACACCGACACCGCGCCCGCGCAGGAAGAAGAAGACGCCGTCCACCCCAGCCTCTTCCGCGGCGCGCCGCCAGAGTTCCAAGGCGACACGAATCCCAAGACAGGCGAGGTCGGGGGTCCGAAGAACGAGCCCCTGAGATGGGGCGGCGACGGCGATTGGAGCTACAACGGTCGCGTCACCGATTTCTAGAGACCAGACCCCTTTGCTTTTTTTTTCTGCTTCGCTTCGCTTCGACGCGGGATGTGTAAAGATGGGGGAAACGAGCAAGTGAGCTTCGTGTCTCTTGTCCGGAGGATCGCGATGACATGGGGACGTCATCGGAGAGGAGAACGGTGCGCGGTTCGTTCGAGAAAGCGTCGCGACGCTTGTAGTGGTCATTTTGCGGCGAAAATACTTTGTTTTGGGGATTTTTCTTGTCGTGTCTGCTGAGCCGGCCGGGAGTGGAAGACCTGGAGCCGGCGTGTTGGATGGAAATTGGAGGGTCATGTATGTGTACGACTGGTTTCTGCCGAACGAGCTCTTCCCCCCAGACACGCTCAACAAGTCCTCATCTTGGGTGGTGCCGTGGTTTGCCTCTCGAGGAGGCCAGTTGTATATCACAGACACGCACCGCTTGTTCTTTCGGATCATGATTTGAAATAAAGAGCAAAGCGTCGCTCTTCTAAATTATGTACTATAGGACACTGAAATTGTACAGTCGAGGCAGTTTGGGCTTCATGCCATTTGAGACCCTCGCTTACCACACATTCACTTCCCATCTGCCTGAACGTCCAGTGCCGCCCTACTGTCGTCGGTTGCGTCAGCCATTTCAACATCTTTGTCCATCGCGCTCTTGTTGGTCTCCTCGGCGGGTTGTGCGGCATCCCTCGTCGCTTCAGCTCGATTTTCCTTGTCGCCCTCCCTGTTCGCTCGCTCCGGGCCGTGTCTCTCGTCCTCTTCACCCGGCGGCGACACTGGCTGGTGCTCCTTTTCCTGCTCCATTTCTGACCCGTTGATGTTACCGAAACTGGCTGACACCTCCTTCATGGCTTTGCGCATTCGTTCTCTTCGGGCCTTGCCGCGGAGTCTCGCCTGCGGTTCAGCTCCGTTCTCCACCCAGCGAATGCATTTGACCATGTAGCTGATGCCGTCGTGCACCGAGTGACGGCTGCCGAATTGGCCCCCAAACTCCCGACTGGTGATCCCGTAGCGGGTGCAGCTTGTGTACTTGGTCAGCCGTGGAAGGATGAGAATCTTCACATGCAGGTCGCGATGGGCCGGGATTCCCATGGGCCCTGATGGCGGTGGTGCTGTAATCGCATCTTCTGATTCGCCACCGGGATATTCCGTTGCATGAGATTTGGTCTTTCGCTTGCCGTCCGAGCCATTCCCCAGGTCCAGCATGGCTGTATCGACATCGTCTGTCCATTCGCCCTTGATCCATCCCCCGTGAATGCAGGCGGCCACGACATCAGAGTCGTCAGTGTATACATCAGTGCCCCAGAGATACGCTCGTGCAGTAATCTCTTCCCTGGCGACGGAGGATAGATGAACACGCGAAACCTTGACCGTGAGCGTGCAGTTCTCCTTGTCCTTGATCATGTCCCAGGGAAGGGGTTTCGGGTTTGACGAGAAGCCTCTGTGTGTCGGGGTGTTGGGAAGTATGCGGCCCGGTTTCAGCTCAGGCTCATAAATGAAATCTCCCAGATGATGCCTCGGGCGATGAGCGACCGAGCGCAAGACGGCCTGGGAAGATACGATGGTCCGTGTCTTGGGGGGGATGACGGGTGCAGCGGGTTTGACCTGGCTGCTCTGCGCTGGTTGGCCAGCCTTCTGACCGTGATGATGATGGTGATGGTGGTGGTGAGGCTTCTCCGTTGGCGAGCCCGTCGGTGTGCTGCCCTTGATGTTTTTAAGTGCAGCAACTCCCGTGGTTGGTGAAGGCACGGCGGCGTCTTGGCCATGGTGATGATGATGGTGATGGCTGCGTGATAACGGTTAGACATGATTCTTTTTCGTCTCACTCAATTTTCTTCTTCTTTGGAAGGTGCCTCATTCGGAGGAGTAGCTTACTGGTGGTGGTGATGTTGATGCGGTTTGGGCCTCTTGTTGGCCCGACCCCCCGCAGGTGTCAATCTACCGGCGCTGTCGTCATCGCGGTGGTCTTCGTCCTTCAATCTTCGCCTTCTGCCGCCCTTGCCACCTTTGCCTCCATTTTCGGGTCCAGTTTCGGCCGCGTTGTCCGCATCGTCTCGTTTTGTACCACTCGGATGCAAAGGTTGGGTCGGGAATGGGGTAGCTGCCGAGGACGTAATGGGGCTCGACATGCCAATACCACTGACACCGCTTCCGATTCCCGAGAACATTCGTCCGAACTCGCTCTTGATGCCTGGCTCGGCCGCAGGCCCGGGCTGCTGGGGCTGTGCACCTTGCACTGCCTGCGGCAAAGGCGACATTCGCCCCTTTCGGTTGATGTCTTGGACGGCCAGCAAGTTCCGTTGCAGCCCATTTGGTCCGTGGTGCTCATCATTGCCCTTGCGCGGAGACTCAAATAATGGACCATGCGCATTACTGTGACCGGCTGAATTCGGTCCATTGGCTTCCTCGCGAGGCCGAGGCGGGCCATGGTGCGGTGGCGGTTGCTGGTGAACCTGATCCATACGGGCGCGGTCTGCCTCATATTGTTGCGATGGCGGCACGGGCACGGGCACGAGCGCGGACGCGGACGCGGACGCGGACGCAGGCGGGGGGTGGGCGGGATGCGAAGTCGGTGGATACCGTTCAGAAGGAGCAATCCGCCATGAAGGTCCGTGATGCGAGTATGGTCCTGATGCTGGGGGATACTCGGGATGCTGTGGCTGCCGTGATTGATGATCCACGGGGGGTTGGTAATTCGGGTCTGGGTTCGACCTTCCCCATGGGTCTCGAACATCTCCATGTTCCGGTGGCTGGCCGTAGGCCGACTGATTCGGATGCGCATCACGGTGACCTAGTTCTCGGGGTGACATATGCTGGCGGCGTGAGTCTGCTCCTCCAGAATATGCTGGCTCCCGGCCGTCTCTCTCCCCGTGTTCAGGCACTGGTTGACGATCTCTCTCGGCTCGATATCTGTCGTCGTATGGGTACGGTCTCAAGCCCGGCCGTTCGTGATTGTATTCCATGCCTGCAGGTGCAGGTTGCCGTCCATCGTCTCGGCGCGGATATGCATCCTCGGGGCGACCCACAGCATCTAGCGGTCGTGGCTGCATGGCGCTGTAGGGCGATTTGCCGTGACCGTTTGCACCAGGTGGAGGTCCCGCGGACATTCGTCCTGGTTCCCTCGAGGTATCAGCAGGTGCAGACGGACGGCGCTGATGGTATCCTTGCGGAGTACCATATCGTTGCATGTCAGGGGTTGTGGCGTAGTGGCCATGGGGAGACGGCGCAGCATTCCCTCGGGGATCATGCGGTCTGGGGTGATCGGGCGTTTGGGGACGACGAAAGGGGGGGTATTCGGACGACGCAGAGTGCATTCGCGGCGAAGCTTGCATCGGCGGTGCATAGCCGGGCCCGGGTGCAGGCGGCTGGCCGTGTGGCGAGAAGTGCGGAGGGGGAGGCTGAGAGTCACGCGAAGCAGGTGGAGGTCCTCCCAACATGGCCGATATCGACATGGGCATGCTTCCGGCACTTTCTGATCTGCCAAGAGAACCCAAGGCAGGCAGCTCTCGACCAGACGCGAAGGAAGCAGGAGGTCCTGCTGAGAGAGGAGAGGGCCGAGGAGGAGGTGGTGGGCCATAGCTCGCGGAGCCCTGCGATTGTGAATGATGATGGCCCTGCTGTTGCTGCCCCCCAGATTGGCCCTGCGAGGGCGGCGACGTCGGCGGTGGAGGCATAGAGCGACTGAGCTCCCTGGTGACGGAGGCGAGCGACGATGCGCTCTGCGCTCGTGAATGTCCAAGCTCTGGCAAGTTGGCTCGAGAGGCGGCTGAAGGGAAGTAGGGAGAATCTGAGGCTCGGCGATGGGCGGGATACGCAGAGGCCTGGCTGAGGGCATGCGTCGCGAAGGGTTGGTGATGGGCGAGGTGCGAGTTGCTGGAGTTGAGATTGGAGTTGGAGATGGAGTCGGCGTTGGACCGTGGCACGGGAGCAGGCTGGCGGTGTCTTGGATCCATGGTGGTACCGAACTTTTAGCTCGAAAAACCCGACCCGTCCAATTAGGCTCGAGCGTGGCGATGCACGCACAGATGAATGATGGGCCGGGGTCGACCCCGCCTGGTTCAAACGAGGATGGAGGGAAGGGACCACCGAGGACCACCAACAACAAGTTGTCGCGGAACGCAGAGATGATGCCCCGGAGATTCGGGGGCTGAAGCCGCTGAGAGGCGTTGGGCCAGCTCTGGCGCATCGCACCTTCAGGCCAGCGAGGAGACTGATGGGCCGGGCTCCCGGGCTCCCGGCCTTGCTCAGGGAGGGAGCCGGCAAGTTGACAGGCACCAGACTGGACTGGAATTAGGAAATAGAAATGATGCGCTCTCGAGTCGGATCGATACCAAGGCTCCGAGGGTTGCCGCTTCAACCTCTGCCTGGATACAGGTTGGCTGGGGCTAGCACAAGTTTGTTTTTGTATTTTTTTTTTTTTTTTATAATGAGAAAAGTTTCAGAAAGTGAACGAGAAGCGCAATAGGAAATGGAAAGGGAGAGAGAAAAAGAGGGGGGCGGGAGAGGCTTTTTTTTTTTTCTCCCAGATGGACGAGGGTGTTGTCCAAAATTACCTATCATGGGAGAAATGCTGCTGGTCGCGCGCATCACACGACGCGAGCCCACATGCGGCAACATGATAGAGATGGGGACTGACAGAAGCTACGGATTACTTTCTGGGGATGCTCCAGATGCTCCAGATGCCCAAGCCACCGACTAGCAGCAAATGCGGGCGCTTGGCTTTGGGTCGATGCTATTGGGCCACAGAGGATGCAAGAATCCTCCGTCCTGGCTGCCCGCCTACAAATTGGTCGACTCTACAACGGACTAGGTTACTGATACCCCGACCTGGCATTGGTTTGGGAATGCAGTAGTCCGTACTGGCTCCTGACTGCAACCTGCTGCGGTTGACGAGTACGTAATCAGCAAGCCCCTCGTCAGTCAGGACTCAGGACTTAGGAACCTCAAGAGTCAGGAACTTTCATCAATCATCCTACCCTCGCTTCGCTTGTCACGACGTTCGTCAAACCAGGGCCTCGTTAGTCAAGACCTTGTAAGCACTCCTATGCCATTCCCTTCTAGGCTTTAGTTGCTGCTGCATGACTCCTCAATGTGCGCCTCGATCTGGGCCAGGCCGAAGCCTAAGCTCGTTCAACTGTCCTTTTTCCTTTTGAAACTGCAATGTGGTTCTGCCAAAGGCAGCTTAGCTACTCGGTGCAATCGGCTTGTCGGGCTCCCTCTTGTCTGTATTCTCTTCCATCTGCTTAAATACTCGACGCCAACCCCGCCAGAACAACGACCGACCGCAACCTCGCATCCCACTTCACCCCTCCGGAGTCCGCACACGACTCGACCGCCTCCGCGCCCAATCGCACAAAATGAGACTGCCACTCGCCTTCTTCTTGTCCCTGGTCGCCATTGTCGCTGCTGCCGATGACTCGGCCACCTGCGGCTCGACCGAGTACAGCAGCGATGCCGTCGCCGAAGCCTCGGATGCCGCGTGCCGAATGGTGAAGGATGGCAACGCTGTCGGCTCCAACTCGTATCCTCACCAGTACAAGAACTTTGAGAAGTTCGATCTCAGGAGCCAGGGCGGGCCTTTCTACGAGTTCCCCATTCTCTCCAACGGTCGAGTCTACTCTGGAGGTAAGCCATTCTAGTCCGTTATCGCAGGCAAACCTCGATGAATCAATTCATCATGCGAGCCATCGGCCGGTTTGGCGCGCGAGGTTGACAATTTGCAGGTACGCCTGGCCCCGACCGAGTCATCATAACCAGGGACTGCAGGACGGCCGGCGTCCTCACCCACCGGGGTGCTAGCGGAAACGCCTTTCGCGAGTGCAATATCAGGACCTCGGCTTCCTCTGCCGTTATCGTTGGCAGTCAATCAGTCCCGGCCTTCTGTTCTGCCATGATCATGTTCGCGTTTTTTGCTTAGCCATTGGGCTCGAGTTTCCGCGAGCTGATAGTTGATGAACTGTTGGATACCCACTTGGACCAGGCGGCTGCGCATCAGTCATGTTTGGGACATTTATACGTCTACGGAGGGGAAATATCTGGGAACAAATCGAATGACGAACCTTGTATCGATGCTTTTTGTCGTATCTCCAGGACCACCGTACAAATGGATGATGGAAAAACACTTTAGAAATCATCGATGATCTTTTTTTTTTGGCCCCTCGTCCATATTTGTCGTGTCCATGGTACGTTGCGCATATCGAAGATTTTGAGCGGCACATCTATTTGGGGCGGCGCGTGTAATCTGTAGGATCACAAGACATGACACAATATGTGCTTGCGAGCATAAAGCGTCTGCGTAAGCCGTTGAATGTACTCCCGATAAATAGAGACCAGTAGGCAGCAAGAAATGGCTTGAGGCGGGAATCGAGTATGTGACTTTTGTGGCCAAACGACAGAAGAGTTGGACTCAAACATCGGCAAGACGTTCATAACAACGGGATGTGCCGAGGGGGTTTGAAAGGCATGGCCATCAAAACTGAGCACAGGCGAGCATCTCCAGGACGGAAAAAGAAGCCATCGTGATGAACGCTCAGCCAATGCTCTACCTGCGTTTCTGACAGAAAAGTAGCCAATGTCCACATGAACAAACTTGGACGAGTCAGCCTCGTTGCCCATGCTACGATGTTGGCGTGGGAAAGAGAAATACGTCCCTGATCAGTGAGACGAGTAAAATCTTGGTCAACATGATGAGCAGATCGAGATGACTCGTCGCAACGTGCGTCAACTCTTGTAACCTGCCGCTATCTCGCATCTCTGGTTTCACCAACTAGCAGATGCTCATTGAAACGGGCTGGGCATACACTCATGTTTTGCTCAAACCTTGTTTATTTCCCTGCCCCGGGAGACTATTTCTAGTATTCGAGGTGTGACACGGTCGCGACCATCGGTTCGAGCGCTACATTATTGGCCAGTGGTGACATCTCCCGTGCTGTTTCCGCTCCAGGAGCCCTTTCTCGAGTGGAGGGCGTTCCTCCTGGCTACATCAGAATCATTGCCAACACTTTTTTACCGTTGCCCCATGCCCTCCTTTTATTTTGAAGCACGATTGTAATGGATGTGTACACTGCGAGCCGGCCACTTCGGACTTTGGGTGAGGAGGTTGTCTACGCGCTGTATGTACGTGGCCGAGACGCGGGAGCGTAGGCGCCCCCCCCCCCCTCATCATGCTGCTCCAACGAGGGCATTCGGACGGTGGTCAGACCCATGGCATTTGGTAAAGTCGAGTCGGCCGGGCCTGCTGCAGCAGCAGCCGTTTCCTCCTCTATTCCACCCATCTCGTCTCTCCGTGGAACCGGCAGAGGCACGATTCCTTTCCCAATCGACGACAACGGTCCCCGAGGAAATGGTTGTCGTTCAACCCCCCCGGGTGTTGCAGACACTCGCGCCAAGAGCACCGAGGTTCGTTCTCCTTCCACATGAATCAGTCACTTGTTGGTGAAGGGAGGGGTGGAGGCTAGTCCAAGAAGGACCAGTTGAGCCGCCAGATGGGAATAATTTGATAGCGCCGTGCCTCGGCTTTCTTGGTTGCGACCATCCGCGTATGACATTGCGGTGCAGTGTTGGATTGGTAAAGATGAAAGGGTCTAGAGGGAGCCGTGACGCAGATTCTAGACCAGCTTCATGTACCGGGTTGTCTCTTGAGATGAAGAAGAGATAAAACCTTGCCTGAAAGCGAGATTGTGAACAATCACGGATACATTCCATCCTTGCTTGTCGCATCGTGCAATGAGTCAATGACGGCATCTGTTGTCAGGCCGAGCCGCAAATTGGGCATAGAACATGGCACGGTTACGATCACCGTTGGGGATCAAAAGACGCTGAGATGATTCATTCAAGGGGAGCGGGCCTCAGTGGGCCTCGGTGGGCCTCGGTGGGCCTCAGTGGGGTTCTTCAAATAGCCAACTCCAGTTTCGAACCCCAGCCGCTCCACAGCAGCACAAGCTCCGTTCACGCGTAGGGGAGTCTCGATGGAAAACGGATATGCAGACACCGTCCAGTCGAAAACATGGAAGACGTGGGAGCGCTGTGTCACGATTTACGACGACAAAGTTATCAAGAGGGAGCTTCATGATGAAGAGCTAATTCGTCGCCCGAATGGCCACGTTCTTCGACAGTTCTGGGCCAAGGAGCGATTGCTAAACAAAGCCGGCATCACTTCAACTCATTCGCGAAAACACCACCATGCCGGTGCCGACATGCCAACTCTACATAATAGATGGGGTGGTCCACCTCGAGACGAAACGGATCACGACCGGACCGGAGTGCCCCTCGAAGAAATAGATGCAGATTCTCGGCCAACCGCGGTCGCTGCTATTGATGAACAGATGGAAAGCTTCGTATTGCCACAGCTTCGTCTGCTTCGGCGAAATTACATTGGAAGTGTCGATTCAAGTCTTCCGGTATCCCCCCCCCCCCCGCAGCGCGTATACCATCGTGACAGACGGTCCTGGGAGCGAATAACGTCGGAAACCGACTGTTTTGTGCTTTGCCATAACGATCTTGGGCCTCAGAACATCTTTATCTGCCCGAGTATTTTTCAGATCGTTGGAATCATAGACTGGGAATTCGCAGGATACTTTTCCCCCGTATTTCGAACTTGAACTGTGGAGAGCTTTCAGCTGGGAGGAAGAACAAAAAGTTTACGACAAGGCGAATTCTCGCGAACTCGACTTTTTTTTGGTCTCAGGCCGGAGGATTTAGAAGATTCCGTTCCACCTCATATGAGGTCATGAAGGGAGTACTCATGTACGAATCAACTACATAGGCGGGTGGCCGCGGCGCTGAGTGTCGCATGTAAATACATGTCGTGAGGTTTACTTTGGTCCACGCGCTGGTGGCGCAGGCTCGAGGTTTCACCTGGCATGTGGATCTGGAATGTCTCAGTGAGGAATCCTGGAAATTCGACATTGAGTAGAGAAACGAGACGGCCTGCTGACATGCAGCACCGTTGGTTCAGCGCCGTGATTCACGGGGCAGGCAGTGCGGCCACTTGTCACGACTCCAACACTCCAGTCTCCAGAATACAGCATATTCTCGTCAACCGCATCAAGAAAGAGACGGACACATGCATGAATAGCTCTCGTTCCGCACATGCCGTGCACCAAAGACCCGCGTGAGATGAGTATGAAAGGCACGTCCACGGTAGCACGCCGCGTCTGCCGTGTAAGCCCGTTAGTCGATGCGACCAAGACGAGACGACACGATCCATCCGCCACAGAAACGACGCCCAAGAGAACCAGAACAACGTCAAGACATCTTCACGCCCAGCTGCGCCCCTAAAATCAGACCCAGACAGCAGAATTTACAACAAAAAAAAAAGCAAAAAAAAAAAAAAACCAGTCAGAAATCGGCCAGATTGCCAAATCACCAATGAGAGGCGATTCCCTCTCCCCCCCAAGATGAGAGACTTCACTAATACTGCAAGCCGCCCAAACCACCGAGTCTCACGACCTCGTCAGACATCATCGTTAGCTCAGCCTAGCCTAGCTGGACACACTCTCCGAGCCACCTTTCGCGCGGCGGTGCGACAAGTGAGGTGGGGGGAAAAGCAAAAGGAAAAAAACAAAAAAAGAAAAAGAAAAAACCTGCACTTATTCATCGAGCAGCGCTGCCCCCATCCATGCCTATCTTGAAAACGGCGTCCCTCACCCTGCGCGGGCCTTTGATCGATTGGTCGACCGCGAGGGAAAGGGGAAGCCAACCACGGGTTCGCGAGGAGGCGCATCCCGAGAATCTTAAATGACGATGAAAAAAGGAAAAAAAAAAAAAGAACCCTGCAAGCGTTGTTTTCTCTCGCTTGGCCTCGTTTTTGCTTTTCTTTCCCCTTTGTAAGCGGGTGGTATGGGGAGCTTTTCCCGACGGGTTCAAGAATCGTTACATGAAGGCATGACGTGATGTGACGTTTTTTTTTTTGTCACGGCAGAAGTGGTAACGGGGTTTTCTAGCCCCCTGGAATGAATTGCATTTTTTTCCGGGACGAATTGCCAACTCGTTTCTATCAACGTACACCCACTTTCGCGCGCCTGGAACAGCGTTTTCTTTTGTTCCTTGCTCGGCTCCGACACCACGGCAGAGGGGGTGGGGGGGGGGGATGCCGCACTAAACCCAATTCTGTCGGCAGCCATGTAAAAAGCTTCCTGGCCAACTCCAAAACGCATTTACACAAGTTCTCGTCGGTTATCAGTGGCTTCAGATATGTCACATTTCGATCAATGAGGGATCGTTGTCCCCCCCTTTTTCCCCCCGATCGGTAGTCCACGACGCGAGTGCGCGCATCGAAGCATCAACCATAACTTGAATCCCTGCCCCGATGCGCCACGTAGTTGTACCGACGGAAGAAAACGTTGGTTTTTAGCCGTGCAAATCCGAGATCCCGGGACAGCCTCTCATCCACCATGATATGACTCAATCGTGGAAAAATGGGGGAAAAAAGAAAAGAAAAGGAAAGAAAACGAACTGCAGGTACGGCATGCAGACGTCACGTACAGCCAGTTGCGGGCATCAGTCCCAAGAAATTGGCTTGCTTGCTGGGAGAATGCGTGTACTTGCTTTTTTTCAGAGGAGCTTTCCATCAACATTACCTGATGGGTTAAAGATGCAAACTCTACCGCCTCTGTTCCATGCGCGGCATATTACTACTTCCCACGTTGTGAATCAACAACTCCGCAAGCCGATCTGGAACTACGCTGGTTCCGGGAGGAGATGGGCAGAATTAGCCCCGACGGATCGTCTTGAGAACAAATAAGCTACGACTCGGACATTAAACGCACCCGCATGGACGGGATCCCCAACCTTTGACTGACGCTATTTCCTCCATGCTTTGCCAACTACGGACTAATAGAACCAACAAAGTTCCAGCATTGGCTGAACATTTGACCTCTTCCCACTGCCGTGCCACGACCCCTGGCGCCCCCCCGCGCGGCAAGAGGCGAGAAAAGCCGATTTACGTCGGGGGGGGGCAGCGGCGGGACAAGGGAAAATGCATATGCACAGGCTAGCAAGAGCCGGTCAGCTTTGATGGCGTCCTTGGTTCCAAGAAGCTGGGACCGAGGACACGAGCGTAGGTTGGGGAAACAAGGTGTTAAGATCCCCCCCCCCTTTTCACGAGGGAGTCCAGTCTTTTCGAATCATAGGACGAGAAGAGGGGGTATGAACGCTGCGTTCTAGATTCGCCATCGCACCGAGCAAACCCACAATGGCCCATGATCCATCATGCTTACTCGGTGAGAAGGGGAGCCGGTGCGCAGAGAGGACGAGAAGGAGAACTTTTGTCGCGGTGAATAGCATGCTGGTCCTGATGGCGCGGCAGGTCAGATCGGTGAGCAAGTTATGCTTGGCCGGAACCTGCAAGCAAAAGACTCCTCTTCTCGGCCATGCCATTTTTCTAGGGCGTGGGTAAAAGGCAACCCTGTTTTGTTAAATAGTAACCCTATCGTGGCTAGCAGGTGGCTAAGACGCCTAATACTAGCTGCCTATAGTAATTTACATAGTAAGTCTATACTAAGTGTCTAGACTATCCTATATTATTAACCTTACCTCTTATGCTTACCTTTAATTTTAATTAATATAATACTAATACTCCTATAATATTAATAACTCCCCTAGGGTATCCTATAAAGTTATCTTTACTTTTTATTACTTAATACTAATACCTTTATTATTATTAATATTATTCTCTTTATTATCTAAAGGAGTATCTTTAAGTCTTATAGCTATTTAAGTATATGCTTAAGGATACTTAGTACCTAGCTTATATAGGTTATTATTAGAGATATTAATAACCTCTTTTAAAGCTATTTATAATATTTAAATTATAGTAAGTGCTATTAAGGGTAGTAGTTAAAGGGTATTCTAGGTAATATAAGTATTATTATCTTCCTTTACTTAGGTATGCTTAAATTTAGAGGGCTTATAAGTTATACTTATAATAGGATTCTTTCTCTTTTTTAACCTAAGGGCTCCCTTTAGCTTTCCTTTTACCTTTATTACTAAGGGTTTAAATAGTCTTACCTAAGAGCCTATATCTAATAGTATAATAACACTATAATATTAGTGCTAATGCTTATTAATATTACTAAGTTTAATAGGCTACCTTTCCTTAATATAATACTAAAGATAATACTAGTATAGTATACTATATAATATAATAAGCTTATAAGGTAAGTATAGTGTTTTTATAAGCTTTTCTTTAGTAAGTTCTAGCTTCTTTATAGGCTTTAGTCCTAGGACCTTTTCTTTATTAACTATTAGCTATAATATAATATATAAAATTTTCTCTTAAATTAAGCTATAGTATAGCTACTATAATAGATTTAGTAGCTTATAAAATCTATAAGTTAAGGCTTATTAAGCTTAAGTAACCTAATTAGTCTAATAGTTCTATAAGCACTAAAAAACATAGCTTAAATTACTTATATTACTTTAAAGGGCTTGCTTTATTACTAAATTTAAGGATTTAATAATAAAGGTAATATAATAACTAAAGTAATAATATTAATTAATATAGTATAAGATAAGCTTCTCTTTAAATAAATTAATCTAAGTCTATAGTATATATTTAATAGCTTAATCTAGGAACTTACTAGGCTACTAAAAGCTTACTAAGTTTCTTTTAAAGTTAGACTTTATTTTACTTAGAAGGAGACTATTCTAAGTATTAAGGAATTTAGTAAATTAAGGTACCCTCTCTATATAGCGTTTTTCTTAGTTATAGGTTACCCTAGGGAAGTAATACTTATATTTAGTAAGTATATTTATATTAATATACTAATAGTATAAAATATAAGAAGTCTTATTAAATATTAGGTTCCTTTTAATTACCTTAATTAATCCCTTATTATAGTCTATAATTATTATTTAAGGGCTTATAATTAATCTCTTCGCTAAAACACTTATAATAGTATTAATTACTTACTTAAAATTAGCCTTAGTCTTACTACTTATAAAGTAAGCTATAAATTAGAAAGTCTTTTTTATTAAGGTAATACTATAAGTATTAAATAATAGAAGGTTAAAGCGGTTTATTTTATATATATAATTAAGGAAGAAGTAATTAGGGTTTTCCTTTAATAATTAAAGCCTAAAGATAAGCATAATAAAGAGCTTCTAGATATACCTATTAGAGCTATATTAGTCCCTAAAGATAAAGGTATTATTATCTTTAAGCTAGTTATATAATTACTTAATCTTAGATTAGCTATTAAGTTTATTTAATTAATAGCATTAAATAGCATTCTTAATATCTTACCTTATAATACCCTTAACTTTAGTTAGGTAGCTATATTATAGTGTAGCTAGTATTATTAAGGGAATTTAATTACTATTATAAAGGTTAATAATCTCTTTATAATATTTTTAAATAACTTTATATTAGAATTAACTAAGATACTAGCTATTAGTAAGCTTATAATTCTAGTCTTACTATAGCTACCTCTTAATAATATAATCCTTATTAGGGGTAACTATAATTATAAGCTTATATAAGTAGCCTATTATCTATAAGCTTAAGTTCTTCTAAGCCTTCTTTAGATAAATATCCTAATAATACTATAATATATAGTTTTAACCTTTATAATATTAAAGGATAATTTAGTTATAATTACTAGTATTTAGCTTTTTATAATAAATTATAAGACTAAAGCTAAGCTCTTTACCTATAGCTCTAGTAGCCTTAAGAATAGCCTCTTTAGTAAGGAAAACGTAGTTAAAGAGAGACTCTATAATAATAGGATATTATATATTTTTAGCTATTAAGGATAGCTTTAATTTAGCTTTAATTTATAATTTTATAGTATTAGGTACGCTATACGCGGGCGCTAGGGGCTACGTTTGACTAGTACGTGGCCGCCTGTAAAATCACGTGGTCGGCTGGTAACGGGGCAACTAGGCTACCAGCCACAGACAGGGTTGCTATTTAACAGAAGAGGGTTGCTTGATACCCACGCCCTTTTTCTATTTCCGTTTCCATGCACCGGTGAGTGGACGTATGCAGAGAAGACGGGGCTCATGGTAGTGCGGGAAGAGTAATCAGTATCGGCCCAACTCGCACACTGGAAAGCTGAGCTGTATCCTCACGGACGCATCATGTCTCAAGATGATACAATGCCGGTCCTATGGATGGCAGCTGGGAAAAAAAGCCGTGTGAGATTTGAGAAAGAATAGTTTACATCTACGCATGATGCTCGCAACCGAAATCCTTTGAACAAATGACACGTCTGGTCTTGTCTATCGAGTTGCGGATTCATCAGGGACAGACTAGCTTGCTGTGATGAAGATGACGAACTGTGCGGGTGGAGACAGAAAAGGGGCCCCAATCAGCCCCAATCAGCCCCCCCGAGCCAGCCCCGAGCCAGCAAGGATTGTTGGTTAGGAGTTCCAGAACAGCGCCCCCCCTCCATGTTGCCGTGTCGCGGACAAAGATGGCCTTACACGACAAGGCCACTGAGAATAAAGAGGCGCCAACAACAACGAGTAATCTATTGATGGAAAAAAAAAAAAAAGACAAGAATCAATGGCTCCGTTGCCAATCATGTAACTCCGCCCCTGAGTAAGGAAAACAAGAGAAGAAAAAAAAAGTACAAATGCAGGTTCGCACCTCGAGGTTTCCCAGTCTTTTTGAAATCCCGTATTGTGTATGCAGTGTTCCCGATCCTTGCGCCGATGATAAGATTGCATGGCCACTGCCCGACCATGATGAGTGTAGTGACATGTAGAAATTCAAACAGTTCCCCCCCCCCCCTTTTTTTTTTCCTGGTCTTTGTCTTTTCGAGTATCATTGCGCGTAACCCGCTTTGCGGGTGCCGAACGGCTTCATTATCCTCGCCCATGTTGCTGTATTGGTGATGGGGGGGGGGGTGGTTCCGCAGCGAAACCATGGGAGGCGACGAGCCTTCGGGGCCACGAACACGCTGCTATTGCGCAGATATGTGGTGCGGATGCGACGCCATCCTGGAGGTTGGTCGTCGAATCATTTTGGCCCAGGGGTGATTACTCGGTTGTTGCCTTTCGCGGCAGGCCGCTGAAGTTGCAAGGTTAGCATAATGCAGCATGGACAAGGCGTATTGACGTTTGATAGGTCCAGACATACAACAGATATCGTCGCCCCTGTGAATTACAATGGTTGGTCAGCCCGTTTGGGGTTCATGGGAAGAAAGAGGAAGAAAAAAAAGAGAACGGAGATGTTGGTTGTCTCGCAGCTCTTCTGTAGATGTGTACTGACCAGTATTGCTTGCTGACGATGGTGGGTGGACACCTTCGTTCGGTCTCGATGTACTTGGAGCACCATGACTCGACCAAATGGTAGTGATGCTGGCAGCTCAGCTCTTTCTACGACACGGGCTGGTTAAGATATCTCCAGCCATGGATTCGGTATGAAAATGACCTACGTAAATGTAGTTGCACATTTTGGCTCGTCGAGGACGTCTTTGTTGAACGGATGTGGGGGGGGGAGGGGGGAGGGGGGGGATTATCAAGACCAGGTGATGGAGGTTGCAAATGATTCTCAGATAAGAACAGAGAGAGGAAGGGGAAAAGGTTGATTGGTATAGAAAGTAAGAGACCTTGGTCCAAGCCAAAAGGGTGGTAGAGAGTGGTGCTATATAAGAACAAGCACCGGATGTCGGATAACGGCAGATGAATGGAAAACCAAGAGGGGGAGTGAGTAAGGTGGTCGACAAGAATGTCAAGCAGATCGGCTGGACGGTGAGGCGATATTATAAGGCAGCGCGAGGTGTGTGTGTGTACGTGTATGAGCGTGTATGAGTATGGACTGGCGGGATCGAGTTGGTCTGGCCTATATGCTATGAAACAACAGCTCTTCAAGGAGGACGGCGTATACATATATGTATTTATTTAGAATACACAGATAGACAGTTGGAGAAGAAGGTTCTCCTCTTGCATCTCTGCCTCACAGGGTCTGGCCTGGTTAACACGAGATAGGCCGGGTCTCCGCCTCGCCACATGGCTCTGGCCCTGGCTCTGGCCCTGGCTCTGGCCCTGGCTCTGGCTGCTCCCCCTGGGCAGTCCAACACCAACCAAGTAATCCGTAGGCAGGCAGCTGTTAGCGCATCAATAAGTTTGCCAGAAGACCTGGTTCGTTGTATGAGGGTGCTGTTGGGTGGCAGGGTGCTTGCTCGCTGGCTGTTACACGCCCGCCCGGGGAAGATTCTGGTCGAGGGGGGCGTGTAGCGTGTAGCGTGCGCTGAAGGCGGCGGCGGCGGCGGCGTCGTTACGTTCAGCAGAATCAGGTCTCAGGGGTCAGGTCTCTGGGGTCAGGCCTCTGGGGACAGCCCCGGGGGTGCCTGGCCCGGCCAGCGGTTCAGCGAGTTGCCCCCAAAGCTACAATGTACGATGGCACGTGTGACTCCGACGGTGTGAGTGAATCGATCTACATACTCCGTACATGTAGCCCCCTGTTTCGATGTTTTCCCCATGAACAAGGGGAAAGCCAAAGCAGGCAAGGCCGCCATCATCATGGTTCATCCGAGAATGCGTAATTATTAGTCAAAGGTTCAATAATACATGTACAACAACATGTAGGGGATTTATTGAGCGCTCGGTCCCTACATAACCTATTATTATATCTATCTGCAAAGTCAAAGACCAGGACGGGCCCAGTCTATGTAGTCTAGGCCTCCGGTCCCCCTGTCCTGTCATTCCAGCGCAGTGCCGCCACGGACAATGTGTCGGTGACAACTCGATGGACTCGATGGTGGATTCATAGCCGAGTCATAACCTCTGCCTCATACATGATCCGTACACCAATTAATTCCTCGTCGCCGGGCCCAAGCGTCTCAGCTCCCTCAGCGCTTGTTCACCCAGCCAGCCAGATGCACACATCACGGTACATGTACATATTTTATATGTTGTGCAATCCGAGACCGGACATCCAACATGGCCCAAGGCCATACTACATGCTTGCACGACGTGGAAATGTGCATGACTCTCACTTCGCACACTCCTCGCACACACAGTCGGGCGTCTGCATGCTATGTGTATGTACACGTTTCGTAGAGGACGAGTATGTCAATATCGCCAGAGCTCAGACAGACGCAGACAGACGCAGACAGACGCAGACAGACGCAGACAGACGCAGACAGACGCAGACAGACGCAGACAGACGGTACGTGGCACCGCACTCTGGTTCGGCTCCGGTCTGGTCTACGTACGGATTAGTTTTTTCATGCGGTATGGTATGTATGTGTACAGTGTATGGGGGATGTGTGGAAACCCCCGATGGCCCAACGGCCGGCCAACCTCGAACTGGCCAACAAGGCCAGGCTGGCGTGGCCTTATGGCCTGGCTGGCGTGGCCTTATGGCCTGGCTGACGTGCTTGCCCCACGTTCCAGAGCGAGCCAAGCGCAAGTGAATCAAATCATTCTTCAATTGCCAACGAAACTCGGAGAAGCGGGTGAATAGAAGTGCGCGATGCTCCGTACAAAATACATTGGATTCATCGAATCCCGGCCTTTTGAGAACTCGTGTGACTCCAATTCGAGCCTGGCTGTGCTTGTTGGGCATTCATGGTGCCATTCGTCGATTCGACGCGATGCGATGCGATTCGATTCGATCCATCCCATCAACATTGCCGGCCATTCTCGTACGATATTATCAAAGCCAGAGACATGTAATTTGATGCTCCGTAGTCCGTAGACGTAGTATTATTAGTACGGAGTACGGATCACGGACCTTTATTAGGAGCGAAACAGGACAAGGGCTGGCTCCCAGTGGGCCAATGGACTCCACGTTGTTGATGTGAGTCGAGTTGGACGGGTCAGGCAAGAAGAGGCAGGAGAGGCAAGAGAGGGCAGCACTTGCCAATTTCCAAAGACAATCGTCATTGGTCATGGTTCGTTTGTGCTTGAACCACATCATCACCATTCTTGCTTTGCATCGGTTTACAAGAAGAGCATGTCACTTGACGTCGGCTGGTTTGATGCGCGGCACAAACGAGCGTCACGCTTTCGTACATCAGACGTGTCCTCCAAAGTGGTTCATGCTGCCCAAACCTATATTATACGGACGTATGCACTGCCTCCTGGCCGTCTGCTGCGTCCTTTCTCGTGTTCTCTCGTTCTCCCATTTTCAAATCGCATCAACCTCAAATAGGTAGGGCGTGCACTCCAGAACAGGAACGGTTTTCGAGCTGGGTGGGGCTCGTGAGTCAAGGCCACAACGACAGGTTGCATTGGTAGGATATTGTGCCGTGTGCTTGTGATTTCTCTCCATCTTGAATATCACCTCCCCTCACTGCCACCCTACATACATGATTGCTTCACTCACTGTTCACGTGGGCACACTGATCTGACTAATACTGAATCGTCTCTGGTTCATCCTGAAGAAGAAGAAGAAACCACATACGGAGTTACATCACACTGTACACATACATTACATCCGACCACTTTCTACTACGACTAGACCGAGATCATTTCGCGCATGTCATGGTGCATGAGCACTGTGAACACCAAGATGTGGACTGTACCACCCACCAGACGAAGACACGATGTCGCTGCTCACCGCACCGCGAGAAATGTGTCGGCCGAAACCTGTGGCTCTCTTCTCCATCCTCCAGTCTCCAGTTTATTAAGGCCAGCCGCTAGGGCTCGGCCCAACCGTCCGTCCCTTGCCGTCAAGTCCAACTTAAAACTTGAGGCGGGCTTTGGTGCTGGTTGTGAACTTGGGGTTTGAAAACGAAGCTGACCCATGTGTATAGTTCGCGGCAACAAAACATTCGGTCCCTTCGTTTCTTATTCAGGTCAGTATGGTCAGTATGGTCAGCCTTGCGCTTTCCATGTGCGTCGGCATTTTTGAAACCCCACAGGTAAATCCTTGGTGATGAGATGATCTGTTCACCAGCCCTGCTCGCACACTGCATGAGGTAAACACTGCATGAGATGCCACCGCAGCTCACTCACTCACTCACTGCTCCACCCACACACCATGTGACTGGATGTACCGAAAAAGGCGGCCGTACCAGATGGATATTCTCCCTTTTCATGGATTTCATTGTCTCGCGACGGCCCGGCAGTTATGTCTCGGTGTCCATTTCAACAAGGCACAGCCGGCACAGCTCAGACAAATCAACCTATCGGTCGGACACCAGACGGCAAACATCATAGTTTCGCACCGTGCTCTTCAGTCCCAATCCGAAGGTAGGAGTATCGCCATCACGGCATGCCTTGTCTTCTTGTGGGGCGACACCCTGACTATTACCCGTGAAGGCAGGACTGCGTATTATACATGTCATGATGGTTTGCTGTGCGGAACTGACCTCGGAAAGGGGATTTGAACAAACAATCGAGAAGAGCTCTTCTCGAGGACGAACAAGAGGAGCATGGTGCTCACTACTCGGTCGGACACCAGACGGCAAACATGTCTTGTCCGCTGGTTGGTAAGAAACCAAAAACTAAGAGTCCTCATTCTGCCCGCCTTGCCCAGTGCCCATGTTCAGCACGAGGGCAGGCATGGAGAGTCAAACCAGGACTGGGGACGCTTTATTGTCCGGACTATTATCCGCGACCAGGCCTTGTGAAGTCCCGACGACACGGTGGCGGGGGAAAGGCGATCCGAAGATGACCAAAGTGGGTGATGCTTGCGTAAACTATAAAACCCGCAATCTCTGTTTGGATGGCCGACCTATCTTAACGTCGCGTTGGACGTGACATGGATCATCAGGAATGTTGGCGAATACACGACGCAATTATTTGGTACGGTTGGAAACGACGTGATCCGTACGTACCTCGCGTCCGCCTGCTTTTAAAAAAGCATACTTTCGTAAAGTAGCACACCGACACTACATGATTTGACTCTGCCAGCCTGCCAAAGATTCGCCTACTCCGTACAGTTCAGATAGATGGTGGTCATTGGGCAGAAGCGGCCGAGAACCAACCGGGGTATTGTCGTATTGTCCCATCCAGTCCCTCCGTCAATTGTTTGCTCTTCGCGAAACCAAAAATCAGCAAAAACAACCATCTCCTTGGTGATGCAAAGAATCCATTACCCCCCCCCCCCCCCGCCCCGTCATCTGACAGCCGTTGAAGGAAGAGGTGCGCCGTCGGCAATTTGAGCTCTTCCTAGTTATCAATCTGCGCACCGTCGTATCCGGGGTGGGGAGCGGCACGATCAAAATTGAAACTCCACCTGGGAGTACGGTCCAATTATCAATATCTTCCTTTCGCGCCGTGAGACAAAAAAAAACGGGCATCCAGTTTCATCACAAAAGACGGAGTCTACCCCCGCCACGTCGCCGAGATACGATACAAGACACCCTGAGGGCAAGGTTCGCTGCCCAGACTGCAGAACCAGCATCGCTTGTGAATATCTGCTGGAAACGTGGCCACGGGCTTATCGCGGCAACCGAAAATCGTGTCGTGCCGTGCCGTCAGCCACCTGCGCACTTCGCCCATTTCCTACCAAGCGAGGCTGGACCGTGTGCGCATCGGGGGCGGGGCTGTGATGAAGAAATTCAGTTCTCTGGATTATTGCGCGATGTCTGAGTTTTGTTTTCCCCCAGCGCAAACTGGAGGGCTTGCCGAAGACGGGAATTGTCGGAACATATCGCCGCCGACTACGGAGTACTCCGTAGCTTCTTCTTCCCTTGGACGCCGTCACGCTATTATTACCCAACGTTTGGCGTGAACATGCGCCGGAAAAAACCAAGATCATGGCACGCGATGTCCACGAAGGTCATGAACTTAAGACTTTGTCGTCAACGCCGGGCTCAACGGTGTGTCTGTCTGTATGACTGGCTCATAGTATCCGGCTATTCCGGTGGTAGAACCGGCCACGTAATGTGCATGAGCAGCAGGGCAGTACCGCGCGACGTTGAAATGAATGTTATAAAAGTACGCATCCTCGTCTTTCTCTAAAGGTTCGAAACCGTCATCTATGTTTTGAGCGCACGCCGCAAGACCAGAGTCCCCGGGAACACGGCCGGTTTCACAGGAAGTTACCGGATGGGATGGGGCCACCGGGTTCAACAAACCTAGGAGGCTATACGTGCGCTTATTCCAAGGCCAAGGTTGATTCTGATGTCGTTGCATTCGCATAATTCATTTGCCCCCATTTTGTTTGTTCTCGCTCGGGAACCTCGCCGGCTGGTTGTTGAATTAGAAATGAGCTGAGTCGGGGAGGAAAGGGGGGGGGACTACGACGCTGCATCGCGTGCCTCACCTTTCACCGTCACCCCATTGACTGCATTGCACGAACATTGAGCTTCAAACTGTCGAGAAAAGAGGCGGTGTGCGGGTGGGGGTTTCCAAACGAGTTTGAATCGGATTCAATGCACATGACAGATGGCAGGTAGGCGGCCGAACTTTGACAGTGACATGTCACACGCCGTGACGCCTTTCTATTCTTTTCTTTTCCACGCTACGCGCAGAGAGCGTGGCTTCCAAAGGTCCTGCAGAGACAGTCAGGCCTTATATATATTGGGCGAGCATTCATTCTCTCGTCTGCATCACACTTGGCTCGTGGCGACATGTTCAAGCAACCACGCCACATGAAACGTGGAATATGCATGCAAGACACGCCGCATCATCTGAATGAACAATTCCTTCTGAAAGAGGATCGAGAGCTGCATGGCAGTCAACTGCCATCTGTCACCATGTCGTGTAACCTGGAAAGAACAATGTCTGAATGAATCAAGGGAGTGTATGCATAGAAACAAGACGATTGCGGCTCCTCTGCGAGAGGACGCAGCACTATATAATTTGCAACTGGGATGGCATCTTTCGCCCAAATAATGGCTATAGTGATGGTGGTACAGAACGGACTCTTCGATGGCCTGCATTTCCCCTACATCTGTGCCCCCTGATATAGTCAGTCATTGGGACCAAAAGGATTAGCCGCCGAGGCTTCTCTATTCTCCCACCGCCACTAACGTCCGTGTCAGTGATCCAAAAAGGCCTCGATTTCGTCCCGCAACTCAGCAAGATGCTTGCCGAGGCTTTCTTCCTTCGTCTTGACCGCTCGGTAGGAAACGTCGACGACATCCGAGAACATGGACCTGCCGTTTCCGCGATCCTCCATCCCTCCATTCGCGTGACTGGGGCCGTGTCCGAGAGCAGGATCCAGCGCCGCCGTGGCCACGCGAAGCCGTGCGAGGAATTCCTCGGCCAGCTGAATAGTGAGGGACATTTGCAGCGATGGAGACGGGTCCACGGAGAACGACCCGACTTGAACGTTCGGAAGCGTCCAGAATCGAAACGCGGAATCCGCATCTGCTTGCGCCAGCTCAAGGCGGACGAGGCTAAACACTTTCTGGTACATGTCGAGGAGGCGTACGTACGTTGACAGAACGAACATGGAGTTTCCTGGATCGGAATTGTCCATGCGCGTCACCATCGAGCCTTGTTCACCGCACAGACGATCCAGAACGTCGGCAACTCGTCGCGTAAGCTTGAACATTTCGTCGATGGGGAATCCCTGGTTGGCAAACGTCTCATCCCCTGGCCTGACAAATATTTGGATATTGCAGGGCACTGTTGCCGGCTGCGGCAAAAGAGACGCGAGGTCCAGAAGACGAGAGTTGATCTCGGATAGTTGCGCCATCCAGTGAACGTTGGAAGACGTCTCCTTGGTTGCTGGTGCGTTGGCGACGTGGCGCAGTGCGATTTGCCTTGGCCTGTTGCGCAGACGTGATCTTCGTCGCTTGTCTACTATGCTGTGGCCCTGATCCTCGTTCCCGAGACCAGCGACAGATATGATGGGGGGGAACTGGCTCCTGTCTGCCGCGGGTGGTGGCGTGAGAGTTGCCTGGTTTGTTGGATGAAAAGCCTCGGTAGGTTGACTTAAAGAATGTTCCCAGTGATCTGGAAAGGATGGGATTGATTGAAAACCTTCGACAGCGCCAGTGACTGCTCCTTGTGCCAGAGGCGCATGTGCTGGAGGAGAAAAAAACCCCAGTTGTTCGAATTGAGCAAAGTCAAAATCTGTTGTGTCCAGAGTTGCTTCAACTATGCTCACACACTGATCGTCTAGTCTGGTGACCTCTGCTTGGGCAAGGATCGGAAGGCCTTGTAAGGTGGGTGGTATGATGATCAGTATCAAAGTACCAAGTGCATATCAAGGAAGAGCGGCAACAACTTGCATATCAGGTCACATACCCTGTTCTCCAAGAACGAGATTCAGCTCGCTGGCAGTTCTCCGCCTTTTTGGTGAGCGCCTGCCAACGGGAGGTTTGCTTCCCCCGACAGATTTCTGAGGCGGATGTGCCTGGGGCTGTGTTTGGGACTGCGATTGGGCTGGCGGTTGATGTTGGGTTTTCGAAGGATGTCTTTGTTGTTGACGTTGTTGCTGCTGCTGCTGCTGCTGCTGATGCTGCTGATGATGATGATGATGAAGATTGTGTTGTTGTTGTTCTTGTTGTTGCTGCTGCTGCTGCTTCTTATACCGAAGAGAAGGGCTAGACTTGCACTCTGTCTGAAGTCTGATGCAACGCTCACAAGCCTCGTCGCCGACACGCTTACAGCTCAATTTTTGGGAGTGACAACGGTCGCAGGCTTTCCTAATGATGCTATCGGCCATGGTAAGAGACATATTTTCGGGGAAACAGAGGTTGGCGAAAGACATGTGGAAGGGTTTAAAAAGATGATGCCGAAATGTGACGTCCATCAAAATGTATGCGCCGCTCCGACCCTTTTTTTTTTTTTTTTTTTTTTACCCTTCGCGCCACGCCTGTGTCGGAAATTTTGAGACAATATTTGGCGAAATAATTGGCTACCGACCAGAGGTTTTCGTCAAATGCAGACTGCCGCAGCCCCCCGGGGCCCGGCTGATCTGCTCAACCCCTATGTCGTGATTGCGATCGCGACTATACGAGATGGACTTGATGGCCATATTCTGTCAACTTGTGGAACATGCTCGAACCCGAGAATCTGGATGACATGAGACAACGGTAACGAAAGCTATTCTTGTTTTCCGCCTCTGGCGTTTGCTGGATCTGGGCAGGAACCGCTGGGTCATGCAGGTGAGATCGTTCAACCTACCAGCCCCCCCCCTCTTCCCCCCTCGGCTCCAGGCGACAAGATATGAACCAGTCTTTTCCAGAGTTTTCGTAAACGCCGGTCATACAAGGTTTCTCATGCCCGAAAGGCTTCAACAAGTGTTCCAATCCAGCGATTCGGTGTCTCACTGTACCCCGAACGGGCAGACCCCGGACAATGTTCAAGCTTGCGACGTTCCAAATCCGCAGAACGAAAAACTGCTCGAACCTGGAGGTTATGAAGGGGTTTGTGTAACGTTACTCAGAACCTCGATCAAATTTTGCTTGGCCATCAACGTATTGTATTTGTAGCCTTTAGCCCTCCTTGCTTGCATCGTGCTATTGAGAGAGAAGCTATAATTTCATTGACGGAACGCCTGACATTGGTTCAAAGTGGCGCTTCTTCCGAGACCTTTGACGAGGTGAATGAAGAGACATATCATCGCCGAACGGCGCTCGTACTACTTTTGACAGTCGTCTATTCAACGGCCACGAGAGGAGGATCTATTTGCGATACTTTTGGCGTTGCACGATGCTATAGCCGTGTAGAAGGCGTTTGGTGAGAAATCGCGACCCTGACATTCGTTGAGCGCGTGGCCAACGCCGGGTCTGGGTCTTTTGGCCTCTCTCGAAAGGCTGTTACTATGATGTCTAGGTCAAGGTTATGCGCAAGAGGGACATAAACTCAGCTTCGCGGCAGGGGATCCCAAACATGACAGTAAGGAGAGATAAAATCTCATACAGCGAACAACTTGCTACCGATCGATGTTGGGAAATACAGAACAATGGCACTTGCAATGTGGGGAACCGTAAGTTTGGAAGTCTACTGCTCCTCCTGGAAGCTGACAGGAAGCCTGCCTCTTGCAATCTTAAAACTATCCGCTTTGACCGGTCCATCAGCATTCATCAATCTTCTGCCCCCATTTGATGGGATGAGCAAGCGAGCGGCGTCAAATCTTCAACCGAGGCATCGGAAAGCAGAGCGGCATCCAGAGATTCGGATATTGATGATGAAGCGGTGAAGATGCCGGTAACCGGTTATCTGTGTAACAACGGCAGCAAAACGAGGCATGCGAATGCATCCGAAGCTCAATGGAGATGTTTCGTGACACTTGTTTAGTTTTCTATTCTTTCTTCCTTGATTATGAATGCCAATTGCGCGTTGCAAGCCCAAGGTAGCCCTCCTCGTCAGATCTCGGTGTCAACTTCTAAATCGCGTCGACTATTGACTATGCGCTGTCCGACAGCACAAAGGTTGGTTCAAATCAGGGCTTGCTGTTCCCGCTGTTCCCTGCAAACTCCAAGCGAGAGAATTCAGGGAGAAGTAAATCGCTTTTCAGTTGCTTCTCTTCTTATATGCGAAACATATCTGGCTCCCAGTATCCTCGTCGTTCGAAGCTGACTTCTTTATACGAACGGCAGTCAGGATGCCAATAATCTTCACTACTACCCAGCGGCCACATAACGGTCAACAATACTTCATCAACCGCACACAACTCTGGCTTTCTCCACATGGTCCAACCGAGCCTCTTCTTTAGCGCAGCTACCAAGTTTTGGGAATCGTTCAACTGCTTCAACCTAGCCGTGTCATTCGCCGAGTCCTCGTGCACAATACCGTAGGCTGAGAATAGAGTCTCGCAAATATCCGACATGACACTTTGAATTGCAGTATGTATCAGCTGATCCTCCAGGCTCCATAGATTTTGATGGATATACGCCGGCAGCAAATGGTGCTGCCGGCATAATCGCAACGCTTCTGCCGTCTTGTTGTGGCCCGATTTCTCCTGTACGGATATACCTCCAGGCCGCGCTGGCGCATTGACGTACATCCGAGTTGCTACCCGCAATTCGCTTTTGACTAGATCCAACGGTTGTTTTGCTTCAGCTATCAATGACAATCTGCGTGCGTACCTTGTAGCAATCATATCCACGATAGCTTGCCAGTGAACAGTAAACCTCCTTGCTTTGGTCGCGACATTGCGGAGGTACGCTTTTATATCCTTCAACTCATCAAGACCGGCAGCAGCGAGACGCTGAAGATCTGGCCGATTTGGATCAGTACTTGAAATGTTGACTGGGAAGAAGTAGCCAGACACCATGGAGGAGAAGTCAAGCCTAACTCTGTCACCACCAATTCCATCATATTCTTCTGAAACAGCCCTGGCCAACTGGAAGATGTCCCTGACATCGACAGAGGGATATCCGCTACCAGAAGTCCGAGTTTGCATAACGAGATCCAGCCCTTTTTCAAAATCGCAGTAAATAACTTCGAAGCCTATTTCCGTTCGCATCAGACCGTCGTACCCCCATTGGACCAGCAAGTTGCAAATGCTCTCGGCCCTGCCCAGCTCGCCCATGAAAGAGGGCCGGTTTTCTGAAGTCTGATTTTCACGGAGAACAAGATCCTGAGTGTCCAAGGTTCCCATCGAGGTCTTTCCAGCACTCATTCCGTCAACGTAGAGCAGATTCAAATCGCGATTGGCCCGATAAGTGTGGAGGTATCCCGGGAAATAGGCATCGTTTTCGGCCAAGTCTCCTTTGATACCAGACATTGGCTTTTGCGCTTGATCATTCGCGGAGCTTGTGCTGTCATCTTGCCGAAGAGAATTCCTGGTCCCATTCTTAGTGGAAAAAGCGAACGCCTCAGCGTGTTCAACTTCGAAAGCCAACCATTCTGGACCGGCTGGGCGGTTTGCAGTGTGTGTTCCGTGATATAGCAAGTTGCCTTCAGGCATTATCGCCGGGATGAAGCTCAATCCATTGTGATATATGGCAGATCCCCACTGCCTGCCCGCAGAGTGTATTGCATTGAAGATGTGAGGGGCGTTTTTCTCAGCCGTTTGGTAATCCGGCGCTACTGAAGTTCTTGCATCGACAACGGCGCCGTGTATCGCGGGGCGGGCCATGAAGCAGAAGGCAATGACCCTCAAGAGAGGACCTCGAGTCAACATTATGATGTGGAATTGCCCAACCCAGTAAAAGTCGCATATGCTGAGAATCATAGGCTTCAACAGCTGTCGTTTCAAGGCTTATGCCTAGTGTTTTTTTTTTCGTTTGTTTTTTTGAACAGAGTGATGGCGAGGGTTTGAAGGTCGCTACGAGACGCCGTCAACCCGTTGTGCTACTGCCTGCCAAGCCTGGCTCCTTCCTCCTTCCTACCTTGTCCCACCTGCTGAGCAGCAGCTGCCGGCAACTGTTGCAGCCGAGGTTTATGTCATTTGTTTCCCCATGTACGGACGGACTAGTTAGTCTCTATGGCTTCCATGCTCACACCCTCCTCTCGGGTATCTCGGGAATTCATTTCGAAACAATCCACCGCATGAGCAGGAACTTGTCATCCCAACGCAAAATGGCCATGAATCCAGAACGTGCCCGAATGCTTGAAGAAAACGCCGACAGACCGTTCGAGCCATCTCCGACTCGGTTGGACGCCAAGACAATTCGTCTCACCGGTGCAAATCTTTTGGCTTCCAAACTCGACAGTGACATCGAAAATGGGTCGCTAGGCACGACCCTGAGCAAGCCGCAGCAAAAGCCCAATGACCAGAAGTCCCGTTCAATCCCCCGGAAACGACCACATGACGGAGCTGTAGTCAAGCAAAAAGTCAAGCGTAGTCGGCACAATGATACGCGAGAAAATTGGAGGGTGCCCCCTCTATTTCCTCCAGGTGCGTTTACCACAGAGTGTGAATGAACGCAGCTGATGTCTCTCAACCCCCCCGGGAAAAGCACCGCCATCCAATCAACACACAACCTATCTAACAGGCCTGCTCCGCAGCTGGCCGTTGCAACTTGTGCTAGAGCCTGCTGAAACGAAAAAATCATCACCATCGGCGGTCATGGACCATCGACTCGTCACAGAAGTCGGGCTGGTGATTACAGAGAATATACGTAAACATTCAAACCTGCCTGTACTACAACTGCCAAGTGTGGAGGAGACAGAGAAGGCGATTACCGAATCTCGGTGCTCCATCGCGCGCGTTGCTCGTGGCGAGTTGTTGGAAGATGTCTAGTGCACTCTTTCAGCGCATCAAAAGTATCAGGTGGCACGCCAGCTTCGAAAGTTCGTCCAGAAGATGCAAAATACGCCTAGCTCCGCTGACATGATGTCGCGGCGCGGCTCGGTAGCTTCTGGACAATTTTCTCTCATGCTCGACAAACATTTGAACAGCACATACTGGGCGGTGAGATCCAAGCCTAGCCATGAGGATTTTGTGGCATTCTTGATTTCCTCCTTCTACTCCACTGTGCCGAAGCCCGTCACGGCGACACTAGCTTATAAGTTGGGCGTTGACGCCCGCGTTGTCCTCACCCACGGGGAGCTTTGTCCCAGAAACATCATTGTTCATCAAGGCAAGCTTGTTCAGGTAACTGGTTGGGACTGCGCTGGCTGGTACCCAGAATGGTGGGACTATGTCAAGTTTTTTTGAAGCTCGGACGAGTGACAAGAACCTTGACTGGTACGATTACGCAAAGGAGATATTTGCCAAGGAGTTCCACGCCGAGTTAGCGGCATACCAAGGGGTCGTACGATGCCAAACGCCATGACCGATCGTGGCAAGTACGTTGCCAGATACCTGCAATGGACGTCGGTCCGTATCGTTTTTGGGGGCTGGTCTAAAAATGATCTGACGTCGTCTTTATCGGCGAAATATTCGCTATCGCCGTGGCCGTGTTTCGGTGTGCAATATGGTTATGATAGGCGCATTCATATATTTTGAGAACTTGGATCCGTCTGATTATGCTGGTTGGAACATGCAAGTACATATGGTGGCAGAAGCTTTGCAATTTACATGTATTGAAAAAAAAAAAAATCCTTGTTAGCAGGCACAAGCCGACGTCGTCATTACTTTTGAAATCGCTCAGAGACAGTGCCCCAGTTAATAACCTCCCAGATGGCACTGAAGTACTCGGCCTTGCGGTTCTGGTATTGCAGATAGTATGCGTGCTCCCAGGCGTCGATTCCGAGAAGAGGCTCGAGATTGCCAGTAACAGGATCCTGATTGGCTCGAGTAACCAGTCCAAGAGTACCCGAAGTCTTGTCCTTGACGAGCCAGGCCCATCCAGAGCCCTGAATTCCGGCAAGAGCAGCATTGGTCTGCTTCTTTAGGTTTTCGAACGATGCGAAGTCTTTATTGATGGCAGTCTATGTTCCGATACAGGCTGCGTGTCAGTAACCGATGTCGTCCTCTCGAGGGATCCCATGAGTGGGTGGGATCTGGGTTCAACGTACCAGAAGCTTGCCCTCGGGCTCACCACCACCGCCCTTGCCATTGGGAGCAAGATTTTCCCAGAAGAGAGAGTGGTTGACGTGGCCGCCACCGTGGAAGTTGAGCAAAGGCGCCTGAGCGGCGGCAGCCTTGGCATCGCCCTTGGCCCGCGCATCACCCAGAGCTTCAATGGCGGCATTGTAGCTATTCACATAGGTCTGGTGGTGCTTGGAGTGGTGGAGCTCCATGATTTGACCGGAAATATGAGGCTCGAGGGCAGCGTAGTCATCTATTTGGTGCAAGCTGTCAGCAGCGAGGTTCTTTCCCGCGGCGCATGCGCAAGCGCAAGTTTCGCGCAGACGGATCGCACTGGCTACGTCTCAAGAAGAGGAGGGATCTCGCTTACAAGGAAGGTCAGGCAGCGTAGCCTTGCCGCGGGCGAAGCTGGTGCTGGCCATGGAGGCCATGGGCTTGGCGGCGCGGAGGCCAGCCCGGACGACGGGCGTGGTGCGAAGCAGAGCAGGTGACATGATGGGGAGATGTGCTTCTCAAGCAAAGTCAGCGGAAATAGAAGCCATGTGACGAGTTGGATGGTCGGTGGCTTACCAATTGATTGAAGCAAAGCGGTGGATTGATGAGATGTAGTTGGGGAGAAAGACGAAAGCCAGAGAGCTCAGCGTAGGTAGTAGGTAGGGTGGAGCAGAGGAGAGGAGGACCTGGAGAGCTTCGTTGGTTTTCGGGCGACAACGTCGGTCGGCGTCAGCTTGTCGTCACTGTGGATTCGCGTGGGCGGGGCACCTGCGTGGGCGAGATTGTGATTTTGAATCTGTCAACATGCTACTTCTAGCTGTGTCATGGTCGATTTACCTTGATTTACTTTGATTCACTTTCTTTCTTTCTTTCCTTTTCTTTTTTTTTTGGGGGTGGGGTGGGGGGGGGAAATTACGAGTATTCCTCTTGACTTTTTAGTTCTTTCGACAATGTGCATTATACAAGAGCAGTGTATTGTATAAGTGTTTCTTAGCATCTCAGGCCACTGTGCAGGTGAGTGTACTACGAGTTAGGAATAATGATACTCAATACTCAGCCAAGGACGTGAGCTCTCGTGGTCTGGATTGAGGTCCGAGGATAAAGCACGAATCCGATCGGACGCGAGCGCACTTCCGAGGTGACCATCGGTGATTTAAATGAATAAGTGACTTTATCCTGTGTTGGCAGCTTTTAAGGAGTTCCCAAACGTTCTCAAAATCAAATACGACCGCGCTGTTACGGTGCTAGTCTAATAATAAATGAACATCAAGATCATTGCTACTGACGACAAACTGCATCCCTTGGTGATCACGTGTCTTCGCTGCCCAGACGCGTCTTGTCTTGGAGAGGGGGGGGGGCAGATCGCGGCACGTGTTACGTACCCATTTGTCCCCCGCGACAAATCTTACACTGCCCAACGTCCAAGAAACGACAAACGACTTCTCCATCCGTTCTCGACAAGCCACCATGTCGTACTACGACGTGGACGCCATCCTGACTGATGCGGAGGTAATTCCCACTCGCCATCAAATGTCCCCCCTTCTTGCCGTTCCTCGTCCAAGCCCCAAATTCTGATCAACCCATTCCAACCAGAAAGTCCCATGTCAATTCGAGCTCGACGTCCCATACCTGGGCCACCTCGACAACAGCTCGGGCCTCAAGCCAGGCACAGCGCTATCTCTGCCCCTCTGGCTCGCCGAGATGCTGGCCCTCGCCTCGGCAGGCGACGACTCCAAAGCCCCGCTGACGCTGAACCTCCCGCCCTGTCTGTCGGACCAGGTCATCAACGCACTGAAGGCCGACCCCCGGGCCGTCGCGCTGCGCGACCAAAGCGCGCATTTCTACGGCATAGGCGTCAGGATGCTAGATCTGTTCGACGAGAGAGAACTGGGCGCCGTGTTGAGGAGGACGTTTGTCGTGAGAGCCGGCGACGTGGGCTTGCACGCGCGCAAGGCAGACGAGGGCGTGGGAGGACAAGGGGAGGAGTTCCTGCGCGGGCTGGAGGAGTGGGAGAGGAGGCTGTTCAGAAGGGGCCATGAGGGGGTCAAACACTGCAAGGAGTGGGCGGAGAGTGTGAAGAAGATGTGAGGTAAGGGCGTGAAAGACTTGGGGGGGGGGGGGATTTGTTTTATTCTGGGATATTGAAGCTATTTTTTTTTAAATTTGTGTGTTTTGTTCCTAGATTGGTGTTGAGAGAATTGGAAGAGACACGAGATACCATAGACGGGAACATTTCACGAATCATGACACAAGCAGACCATTTCGAGATTCCCCCATTTTACATATATATATATATATAAAACGCACATTACTGAACTATTTAATCCTCTCCCTCCCCTCCCTCGAGAGCATGCCACCAGATGAACTAAACTGGCCGAGGGGCGGGGGCATGGCCTGCTCGAGCATCTGGATCGGTGCGAGGAGGTGCCATTGAGCTTGGCGAGGAGGTGGTGACCAGCGGTACGAGAATGTCATGGGCTGGATTTGAGGAACTCGGTCAAGGCTATGATGACGGGTGTCATGCTGGCAGAGACGAGAGCTGTCTGGGGTAGAGGACGAAAACGTTGAAAAAGGCATAAAACCATGGCTCCGTCGCACGTAGTTGAAAACTTGAATCAAAGACCTTAACTATTACTTGGTAGTGTGGGGCTAGCAACTCAGTTTTCTCGTCACTAATAATAAACGCCTCAAACACGCGGGAGTACAACATGTTCCAATGTGCATGTTCTCGGCCTTTCGCTCCAGCATGCTTGACTTGACGTGTTCATGGTGTGTATTCTGTATTCTACTAACATCTTGACCATTGAACGCCTAGGACCTGTCCTCCCTCCATGATTGCGCCGCTGTTGTTATCCAAGATCTATATGTGATCGTATGTCTTCATCGCCGAAATGACCCCCCCCCCCTTCCCCCCAGAGTAATCCAAGCCAAATGTACACGATTCGCGAGTGTGTCCACGCTCCTGATCAAAGAACAAGAGTTCTGTGGTAAGTCAAAGACAAAGAAACGATATAACTAGAGCTAAAAAAAAAAGTCATCATCCTGTCGTCAGAAAACTCCTCTAGAACATGACAGACCGGTCGCCAAATATAATCATATCGTCTTTGCCCAACCTGATGGGCGAAGTGTCAGGTCATGACTCCAGAGTATCTGCATGGGATATGACCCGAAGCTGACCTCAGAAAACGTGGTAGAAAACAGCGCAATCCCCAAGATTTATGCGGTTGTAGTCGTGGCATCACCACAAGACAACCAGATTTCCAAGAATATGAATCAAACGTATCCAGCCCCCCCCCCCCTTGTCCGAAAACATATCTTTGCAGAACTGACTAAACCAGAAAAAAAAAGACAAGGAAAAAAGACTGAAAGACGAAACCTTTAGCCGAAGAAGAAAAGAGCAAAAGAACACAATCTGATGCATGTGATGGTGTAGAAGAAAGAAAGAGGAAAGAAGCAGATGCTTGCGAGTGACGGTTGCAGGAGTCAATCTGACCCGTGGTGGTTGCATCAATGGTAGAAGGCAATAATCACTAGTCAGCAAGATGAGAATGACTTCCTTCTGAAAGAGCGACCGGCCCATCGACTGAAACAGCGCGAAAAACAATTGCAAGAAAGCCACCGCGTCATAAAATGAGATGTCTGCTAAATGTTGTTCATGGGCCACGGATAGTTTTGGACTTCGCTGTAAAAGTCGGCAGGCGCAAATGTCGGGTCAAAGCTGACATCGCCATCAACAGAAGCAGAAATGGCATAGATCGGATGGCTGACGAGAGGCATGGTGTCGTAGGAAGTGTCATTCACATGGGCGACCTCATCCGATGCGGCGCCATCACCAGCAACAAGTGCGCTGTCAAGGTGCGCCTGAGAGGCATCCTGCAACAATATCTCGTAGTCGTAGTCGACATCGTAGTCACGCGCATCTCTGTCCACGCCTTGCTCCAAGATCCAGTCAATTTTTTCAACACCTAGAGCATTTGCGCCAGCATCAACAACGGAGATTGAGCTGGAGACTGGCTCTTCGTCATCCTCACAGCCGACAAGAACCTCCTCGAACCAAAGCTTCAGCTCCGACATGGAAGGCCAATCCCCGCCACCCTTCCCACCTCGTTTCTCATCATTGGGTTTCTTATTCTTGCCCCGAGTAGCCTTGGGCTTGAAATGGATGCGGCGCAAGTGATCGGCGGCATTATAATAAGCGCCGTATCTTTTGCCACTGGAGCACGACTTACACTCCGATAATGGCTGAATGGCAATCACTGTAGACACGAGTCCGACCGTGGCCGGATCCCGACACACATACTTCTTGACGACACCCTTGTGTTTGGCGTTGAGATGGCGACGAAGTTCATGATCCCCACGAAAGCCTTCGGGATGCTCACCGCACTTGGTACAAAAGACTTTTGGGCCCTTGGGTCGCCGATATGGAGCCTTCTGTAGGACAAACTTGCCCCCTCTACCATGTGTTGTCGTTTTTTTGGTTGCCAGAGAATCCGATGTGCCATCATGCTTGGGGCGGAGTTTGGTGACCTTTCCATTCTCTACTTGTTTCGTCAGAGTCTCGCGAAGGCGATGTTCGGAGTTGGAGCCCGATGATCTTGCGCTTGTGGAGCTAGTGTTGGATACCGAGCGTTGCATCGACAGCGAGGCGCTAGGAGAAAGAAACACGGCAGTATTGGATGTGGACGGGGGATATCTGTGAGCAGGCGCAAAGCTGGAGCCTATGGCAAGCAAATCGGCATGGGGAGCGGAACTCATTGCACAGTGGGCATCCTCTTCGATCGGCTGAATAGGTGCCTGGGCAGAAAGCTCCTCGGTGTGGCAGGAATGAGAAGACGGAAGTCTCATCATGTTGGCACCACTGCTGCCTCCATAGGCACTGTTCTGCCTAGTAAGCGGCTGGGCAGATTCGAAAGCAGAACGTCCCGACACCATGGAGGGAGGAGCGGATGGTACGATGTTGCTGCGGGCTTCATCAGGCGGCAAGTATGTTCGGGCAGAAGCCGAGTAGGACTGCTCATCGCACCATCTGGCGGAAAGATAGCTGCAAGGATGAATACCAACTTCGGGAACCATGCTGTTCTCATCAACGCTGGCCAAAGGGCCTTGGCTCGGGGCAGCACGAAAGGGAGAGGGCTCATTTGCAAAGCCCGAAGTGCTAGTGGTGAAGGAAGCGGCTGCACCGCCGTACATAGAGGCAATGTCAAAGTCGGAATGACTGGAGAAACTGCGAGCCCTGCATTGCAAAGGACGATCTTGTTGTGAACATGCCCGCTGGCGGGTGGGTGCTCGCCACTCGGAGCCACATCGATTCTGCGTTATATGGGTTAATAAACAATTACATGGAGAGCTTGAGAAAGAAAAAGAGAAAAACGGATGAGATTGTCTTACATCCATGGCGGCATCTAGAGAAGCTCGGCGATTCCTATATGGATGGCTGGTCCAGCATGGAGAAAGGTTGGCGGAGGAGTCTGGCGTGGGCCAATGCTGATTTGCAAGCTGGGTACGGAGCAACTCGACAGAAGCAGTCAGGTTTTGAACTTGGAGTTGAAGCTGGAGCTTTTCCTCTCCATCAGTCGGGTTGCTCGTCTTGTTGCTCGTCTTGATCATGGTTCGAATGACAGATCGGCAGTGGTCAATTATTCGGAATGAGTGGTGGCACTGGCAGCCTCTCACGCTCTCTGCCTGGCGTTTGCAACTGGCCGCGCCGCAGGTCGAGGGGCCGCAGTCATAGTTAGCGTATGTGTTCTACTAGCCCCATTATATATTTAAGACGTGTCTTTACCTTTTTTTTTCTTATTTTCTACTTTTTACCCAAGTCAGTGGCGGATGTTTGATGATGGGTTGATGGTTGATGCAGTTGTCTCAGACGGTGCGCTGCAAAGTGGACGGGGTGCAAGGATGACGATTGACGGTGCAATGGTTATACCGCAGCCTCGGGTTACAAGGCCGCACAAACAAGTAACGAAACTAGAATGCGGGGACGACTGATTTGACTATCTGGGTGTAGAATGCTAACAGCCTGATGGTGGCTAGCAAGCACTATGTTGGAAAGGAGATGAGGGAGGAGGAGGGAAAGATGGGCATGAGGGAGATGGGCGGATTTAAAGGCGTTCAGTCCAGCGGCGGCGGTTCGAATGAGGCGACCAGATTCTCTCAACGTGTGTGCCAATCAATGTGCCTGCGCCTCGGTGTGCCAATCAAGAAGTCAAGTGCACCTTGCTAATTATTATAGGGCCTATAGGCGGGTTGAGAAAAAACCATGGGGGATGCGATGCGGCTCTGCTGGAGTCTTGCACGTCTTGCACGTCTTGCTCGTCTTGCACCTCTTGCACCTCTTGCACCTCTTGCACCAGTGCAACTTGTTGGAAGTATCCTCCATATACATAGATGAATAAAAATGCACCTCGACTTCCCAGAAAGGCAATTCGTCGACCGAGCTGGTGGGGACAACTAAACGCGCATCCGAGTATTATGCGGGTGCGGATGCCCCCTCTTGTCCTATTTTTAAGAACTACCTAACAACTTTTTTTTTGGGGGGGGGGGCTGGCGCGGCAAATCTTCGGCATTCCGCAATGACACCTTGGCAACTAAAGGACGGGAAGCCAAGTCTCCATCAACCCCAACGTTCCTCTCTCAGAACCACCAATCTTTTTATGCCCATGTAAGGTATAGGACAAGCCGCGGCAAAATGCGCCGTTTCAATCTTGTTCTCCTCGCCAGCCTGCAAATGGCCGCAGGACGGTCTCGGAGCTTTACTATCCATGATGATCTGCTTGCCTTTCCTCAGGTACGTCGACGCTGACTGAGAGTATCGGATCCCCGGGAATGATGACAACTGACCAACACGCGCGCAGTTCGAGATCGTCTTTGCTGAGAAGCGAGTATCCGGAAAGGAGGCACAGGCTCTAGTTGAGCGCAACAACCAACACCCGACATATTCGGCCGAATTCTCACAAGCAACGGCTAGCGAGGCTCATGCAACAACGGATGCGGCAGCCGCTGGGGCCTCGAGCTCCGTCGACTCAGACGAAATTGCCGGGTACGCTTACGAGATTCTCAACATGTCCCCGCATCGGTACCTCTGCTCGATACCCGTGATACAGCCGCCTGGTCCGGTGAACGAAACAGAGAATGCGCTAGCAAAGGCCGAAGAGGAAAGAGAACACTACAGGGCTGCCGTTAAGGGCTGGGAGCTTATCAACAATTTTGAAGACAACTGCCTGTACTATGTCTCTGGATGGTGGAGCTACAGCTTTTGCAAGAATCGCGAAATCGTGCAGTACCATGCAATCTCTGTCACTAGCAATGGCCAGATTCCCCAACGCGACCCAAACAGCCAGGAGTATATCTTGGGCCAAGTGCCCTCGCTCCCCGCGACAACGGGAGACAGACACTCGAAAAAGAAGCGAGATCCAAACGACCCCTCCCGGCCGCCTGCTGAACTGCAGATAAAAGGCGACCAACGGTATTTGGTCCAACGGCTGGAGGGTGGCACAGTGTGCGATTTAACAGGCAAGGAGCGTTCCATCGAGGTCCAGTATCAATGCGTGCCGGGTCTCCAGAACGACAAAATTGGTTGGATCAAGGAGGTGGTCACCTGCTCGTATATCATGATGATCAGTACGCCTCGCCTGTGCAACGATGTTGCCTTTCAGCCTCCCGTGGAGAAGGCCGCGAATCCCATTAGCTGCCAACTCATAACTGATGTCAGCGATTCATCACAGCCCCTCCTAGAGCAGCATGCCTTATCCGCACAGCAGCAAGCAGAGGGCGTCAGACAAGACGCCAACGAGGCAGAAGCGGACAAGGAGATGACTGAGAATCAAGACGGAACTCCTCAAATTACCGTAGGAGGTATCGTAGTCGGCGGGAAACGGGTACTTTCTACCGGCGACGATGGCGGCAAACCGCTGAAGCTCCAGCAACTAGCCAATCTGTTTGCTCCTCAACCCAAGGTTCTGGAAATTATTGCCCAAGCAGCCAGCAAAGCTGACGGGGGCAAGGTCAAGGAGCTGACGGCCGAGGAGCTTGAAAGCTTGAAAATTGACCCCAAAGCCGTGGAAGAAATGCGCGAAAAACTGAAGAAGCTTGCTGGGGATTCTGGCTGGAAAATGGAGGTATTTCAGATGCACGATAACGATGAGAAGGAACTACTAGGGTATGTTGACGAACCAGAGGGGGCGAAGGATTCGAAGGGCAAATCCGACAAAGCCAAGCAGGGGAAGAAGGACGCCGACGGCGGTCAAAGCGCGAATGAAGAAGGTGAAGACGCGTCGTCAAGGGAGAGGAAAGGTGCGAACTCAAAGGACAGGAAGAGGGGAGGTCGGGAGGGTAGTGAAGAAAAGTTTTACAATCGCGATGAGTTGTAGCTTGTAAATCACGTTTGGCGTTGAGCGCTTCTGCGGTACAACTTGAATACAGCGCTCATGAGTTGGTGAGCGATGATGAATCTGCGAAATTGTTGAGTTTTGGCGGGGTTGGAGCGTGGTCCAGAATGCGTCTATACTAGAACGTTCATCGGGTTCTCTGCATGATATCTTGTCAAGGTATTCGCGTCCTAAGCTTCGTCTGCCGTAGCGATGTGCATTTCGCGCTTGGTTGATCTTCGCCCTGGCCTCGTACTGCCGCAACTGCGCCGGCACCTCCCGAGCTCGGGTTGGATGGAAGGAGATGGGTCTTCAATCTCGGCACGTCATACTCATCTCCACACTCCTCAATGCAAGCACTTTAGCACGGGGTTGCGAAGGTTAGTTCCGCGGTCGGTGGCCGCTAGTACCTTTGCATGGAAACCGCATACAAGAGGTACACATTCCGTTTTGGGCTTAGTTGCCCGGAATTTCCATAACTCGTAATAACGTCGGAGAAGTTCACTTGCTGTGCTGGCGCAGCTTGTGTGACAGTAATTTAGGATGACGATGCGCACACAGAAAAGAAAAGAAAAGAAATTTCCGAGACAAAGCGTGGGAGAAATGGTCTGACTGGCCTGGCCGGCCGAAACAGTAGCATGCATTGTGATGGACTGAGTGGCCAAGCGACTGTTGGATGTGGAGCACCTGGGTGGGCGTCGGTCTGCGGGCTGGCAGCTCAGGATGACTCGATGAGTGCTTGGAGATGTACGGATTAGTAGAAGATTGTCGAGCAGCTGGAACTTGACAGCACCGCACCAACACTAGCTGAGGACGGTAGACAGTTTGCTAGCCGAGTTTATTCTTCGGCATCGCCAAGGCCAAACTTTCGAGGGTGTGCTGGGATGAACCAGGCAAGATATGAAATCGAGTGCGAGCCGAGAACGGAAAGGGGTTTATTTCTATCGTCGCATCTCGTTTCGCTTCCTGCTAGGTGATTTCCTCATTTGTGCACTTGTCAGCGCAAGGCGCAAAGCTGCCAGGTGACGCAACCCGTTGCACGAAAAGGGGCGATTAATACCAGACGGAAAAAGAAAGAAAGCAGCTGAGCTACCGAGTAATACTCTGTGGTGCTGGTGGGTACTCGAGGCGCTCGAGCCGTGCCTTGCGGGCGTCCCGAGCAGCTCTCTCATCTTTAGTAACTCCAGTGCAACCCAGCAGCGCCTGGCACGCTGGACGAATCAGCAACCAGTTGGCCTGCGCAGACTGGAAGAACGGGCTAGCCGACAAGTCAAAACTTTCAACGCCAACACATGGCTGCTCTATCGCATCGTCTCCACTCCCAGCCATCTTCAATTCCCCTTTCCTTTGCTGGCATCTGCCATCCACCTACGGAATCCCTGACCCATCCACCCATCCACCCATCCACTATCGCATGGCGCTTGCTGCGACTCTCTTGCGCTTCATTCCTTCATAGTAACCACCCCCTTGCTTGATTTCGTCTTTGCATTCCAGTCAGTCCCTCTGTTCGAGTTTACCTGTTTTGTTGCCATCCAGCAACCGACCGACCCCAGCGAGGATACCGCCATTACGGACGTACGGATTACACCCTGCACAATCAATCACAATCAAACATCCCTTCTTGTCTCGGGTGGTTGCTCTTTGACCAATCGACCAAACTGCGTCGTGGTGTTTCCACTTTAGCCAGTCGCCGCCGGCCTGTGTCTCGCGCTCAACGGTTCGACTGCAAGACGGAATAGAATCGGTCATGGGCAGCTGGTTTTGGCGGTGACACCAGCATTTTCATCACACGCACGCATCGCATCGCATCACCTTTGACCTGCTCTTCTTTGCAGTGCCGTCTTGTGCTACTTCTGTCGTCATACTTCTGCTTACAAGGATCGACTGCCTCCAGCGGCGAATTGCATTCTGTGCACTCCCGATTTCACGCGACAAAACTGCATATGCCTGCTTTATTTGTTACTCCAGCTTCAAGCACGATCCTGGCTTGAGGATTCTGCGCTCGGTGCTTCATATCATGCGTCGCTGGCTAGGCGCTTCTTTCTGAGTGGACAAGCGGGTTCTGCAGCGTCGTGAGAAATCACTGTCGTCCATCTTCAAACACTGGCTCACCCCTTATACGGCATGTTTTGCGACTTGGTCACAATCGCCTTTGCCTACAACGTCTGAACGGCTCCGAGGATTCCTGCTTTTGACATCATCGTCTTCGTCGACGGCTTTCTCGCTCTGCCCGATCTCACTTGAGCTCGCTTCTTGGCCATTACGTCTTCTTCCTTGACGGAAATCCTCTACCTAAAACCCTGGCCTTCAATTGTCTAAGAAACCTCTCAAATTCAGAAGTGAGACAAACGAAAAACATCTGCATATAGACATCAACTTTTCATCTTGTTTTCCACAGTTCACTCACTACGCTGTGCATCCACAATGGATGGACCTCGCCCGCGGCAATATCCACGCCCTCAATCACGATCTTCGACTCACACCAGCGCTTCCAGAATGACCTCAGTCAGTGCCAACAGCTCGTCTTCTCAAATCGCTGCCTCGCCTCAACTTTCTCAATCTCACTCAACACATCGATACCACCACAATCAATGCTCCACGAGCTCTCCTCGACCGACGTCAGGACCTACGCCACCGCTCTCTAGGCAGGAGAGCACCGAGTCGGCACGTCAACCTACAGTCTCATCTTTTCTATTGGAAAAATTGCAAAGGGAGCGTAGAGCCGAAATCGAAAAATCTAACCAGTCGCAGTCGTCGTTGCCAAGGTCCAACCCAGACATGAATGGATCGGCTGAGCTCGGACGAGCCCCGAGCTCTCCTATGAAGACTTCCGCTTCCGAAGCAAATCGACCGTCATCGAGCGCCGGACATGAAAACGGCAAGAAAAAGGGTCATGGTGTCAAGGAAATGGAACAGGTGATTTCGACTCTTCATAAACAGAACTTCGACTTGAAACTCGAGCTCTACCATCGGCGTGAAAGACAAAGCACGCTCGAGGAGCGGCTCGATGCTCTAGAAAGCGACAGGGTCCGGATGGAAGAAGTGAATGACAAGCTGTTGATTGAGTTGGAGAAACGCGACAAAGCGGTGGAAGAAGCCGTGGCCATGATAATCAACCTGGAAACAAAGGTGGATCAGCTATTTCGTGAAAGAACCATGGTGCAGCAAATTGAGAACGAGCCGTTCTTCTGCCCTCGGGATTACGATGTGGGCTACAAGACCCCGGTACCCCAAGGCCCGAGGCTGGATGTTGGCAAGATGGATGATGCCAAAGTCGTCAACCGGATGCCCAGCTTTTTGTCCGATAACAGCGAAGTAACCAAAAACCTGAGAAACGTATACTTGGACAGCAAGGCCAGTGTTCTGAGTCTTCCGCGCGTGGCAGGAAGCTCCCCTGAAGCGGACAACGTGCAAGCTCTGGGCAGCCCTACGCTGAGCGTGCTCAGCGAGAGTTCGTTTGTGAGCGTCTACGGGCGAAAGGAGAAGGGTGCCGATATGGATCAGAATGACACGGATGTGGATGAGACCTTGGTCCTGGACGGCACGGAATCCTCTTTCATCAAGAGCCTCGCCGAGAATCCTGCACCGCGCGGGAAGGCTCGTTCAATGTCCTCCAGCAGGACCACGGGCTCACGAACTAGCTCTGCAGGACAATACCAGTCAATAACAGACGTCATTGAAGGATCGCCCCTGCAGCGACTAGAACGACTTGACATGTCTTATACAAGCAGAAGGGACCCGAGACAACGGGGTCAAAGCCAAGGCAGGGACTTCACAAAGGTTCAATTCGTCTCTCACGATCGACCGGCGGCACAAGGACCCATGAGACAAGACGAGCGCGATACTCTGCGAAAGGTATTGACTGATGGACCTGGTGGCGTTAGACTTCACGACCACGGACTGCCGCCAACACCGGACACCATATCGAGCTCGACTCTACGCCGCCTTCAGGGCTCCAGCGATACCCTCTCTCAGCAACCAGACGTCCACGAAGAGAGTAGCAATGGCGTCTCCTTGAATCCTGCAAGCCACGGTGGAAAGTTGCAGAATAGCATGACAGTGGCGTTACCCCAGGGGGGTGGTCAGACGGGGGTAGTAAGCTGGGCGTCGCCTAGTAGATCAACCATTGATTCGCTATTCGAGCATGGTGATCCCCTGATTAGCCGGCCACGCTCGGCAGATGAGTCTACCATATCGTACGGGAGGGGACAAGGCTGGGATAGCGATGACGACGATGACGACGATACCCATTCGCTTCAGTCTAGCCTTGATATTTGGATGCGAGAGGGCGCACCTTCGAGAAATAAGGTTCAAGGCTCCCCAGATCTTTTCAGTTTCCCCTCCGGTGGCGGACACAACGGCAGCTGGAACCCGGGGGCCATGTATGGACAAGGCAGCGTTTCGGCAGACAGTACTCAACCTCCTCCCGGCTTTGACTACATGCGAGACCTGTTCTCTCTTCGCCAAGGTCTGTTCGCGAATACCGCGCCGCCCCCGCCAAACCGTCGATCCAGCTTGCACGCCAGAACAGGATCATCAGAGACCACATCACAAGCCACGGGCCATCAGGACAGCGAGAAAGGACCAACATCGGCAAAACGTCGAAGTTACCACAGCAGACAAAACAGTGTGGACCTTGGTCGAGGGGATGCCTTACGAACTCCAGTCCAGCGAGATCAGTTTGCACCTCCGCCCCAACCAAGTAGTGACCATAAGCAGAGGAACTACCCTCCAATCTCCGGCCATCAGCACGGAGCCAGGGCTGGCTTGAACAGACTATTCCGCCGCTCTACTAGCGGTGCACCGGCTGTGCCAGCTTCTTCCAACAACAACAACCAAACCGAAGCCGCCAGCCCTGAGACGGCCAAGAACCATGACGCAATGGGCCTGCCGTCGTGGGCCAGCCGAAGCTCGGCTGTGGAGGACGACAGAACTAGCGCCACGCCGCCGCCCATCACGTTCAATTCACGACAGACGCGGCGGAACACCATGGGAGCAGAGGGTGAATCAGAACGGCCCTCGACGCAAGACCTGCATAGAAGCAAGACTCCTGGGCCGGCTACTGCAGCGGCAGCGGCGGCGGCGGTAGCAGCGGCGGCGGAAGCTGCCGGTACAGATGAGGGGCCTGTGGCACCATCGGGGACAGGGACGCGGAGAAAGTGGCTCCCAGGTTTCTCGCGGACAAGCAACTCAAAGAACAAGACCGGATAGGGGCTGTGCCAATTTTGAGTCTAGGGACGATTGCAGAAACAACACTTCTCCATGTAATAACACCCATGACAGAAATGCGGGTGTGTACTTCATCTTGATCGTTGGCACATGATGGAGCGCATCTTTACAAGCAAGTAAAGGGTTGGTTGGGTTCAGCCAAGCCAACCGTGGTGAAGCTTAGCTAGGCATATTTCAGGAGCAGCATTGGCGTCTTCTTTTCTGATTTTTTTTTTTTTTTTTTTTTTAAAAAAAAGCCCAACAGCAGGGGAAATCTTAGCCTAGAATGCATCCAATACTTGAAACATACGCTGCAGTCCCCACCAGTCTTGACGTGTGTGTAATGGGCATGCCCCCTCATCGAGCGCGAAGTCAAGTCGTAAAGTATGACCAATATCCACATTCTACAACTTACAACCAGGGCAGGGCAGGGGGGGAAGTTTGTCAATCACCTGAGGTAGACTGGAAAGGTGTTTAGATGAAGGTAGTCAGGGGAATCTGTCTTGCGTGTGAGGCTTGTCGTGGCATGATCTACCCTGGTGGACTCGGCACCCTGCTTCCCGAAAACGGTCTGGGAAGACGTGCAGCTCAGACAGGAGGTTCGATTGCAGTTCCCAGGGCTTATTAATAAGTTCATGCTCGTCGGATCTCGTCGGCTGCTTGCCCCTGGGTTCAGCTGGGTGGGAACTTGGCACTACTTGGTTGGTGAGACTGCTCTGTCTCTCTGGCTGGGGGTTGCCGGAGATGATATTATATGCCGACGGTTGCGAAATTTCTCTGAGCGAAACCGCAGAAACCTCTTTGTTGTACATGGGTTGAGAAAGGCTTTGCGTTATTTGTTGTTTGGGGGGGGGGCTTTTATTTTTATCGAGTGAGGGTCGGGGGGGTTCATCGATCCGCGTAGATAAACACAGTTCCGTTCAAGAACGTGGTCCCATTTCTCAGGACGCTCGGCCGGCCGGGATGCAGCGTCGGGGGTGGGTCGTTGATGACGGTGCCGTTGGCGTACATGATTCCGTTCCAGGCCGAAGCCAGATTCACCGCGGACGACCCTTTGCTGGCCGCGGCGAGCAGCGGGGATCGCCGCGGGTTGATGTCGCAGTTCTCGCTAATCATGTACAGGTTCATGCCGATGGCGAAGGCGTACATCTCTGCGCTGAGCCGGTCCCAGTCCCACTGCTTGTTGACCACCACGCCGATGAAGTCGACCAGCACGGCTGTCGGCCAGCTTTCGGGGCTCATGTTGTTGATGCCCATCCAGTACAAGGCGGGGTTGGTGGGGAGGATGCCAATGTTCTCGATGGACAGCGCCGTCGTGGTGACGGGGTCGGCACTGACGAGCCACTGGCTGATGAGGAACCGGTCGTCGTTTGGGAAGCTGCCGCTTCGGCCGACCGTCTTCCAGTCTGCGACTTGGTCGTTGGCCATCTTCTCCGTGTCGGGCAGGTCGGACCAGTTGTCCCATACGTCCATGCGGGAGGTCTGGTAGATTCCGTCGGCGACGGAGTCCTGCGGGACGTCGGCGTTGAGGTTGCCGCCGAGGAGGAGGAACAGGACGCAGCCCCTGCCGCCGTTCTGGTCCATGAAATAGGATGCTTTTTGTTCATTGAACTTGATGGTGGGGTCGAGATTTCCGCAGCGGTTGTCGACGCCTCGGAGTTTGCCAAAGAAGTCGATGACAATGTCCGTGTTCCAATAGATGGGCCCGTTTGCGGGCACCTCAAGCATGCCGATTAGGTATTGAACTCTGAACAAGATGATTTCCCCTGGGTATTCGGCCGTAAATTGGTTGACTTCCCGGATGACATCGTCGAGAGACTCGCCGGTGTTTCCGATGACGACGTCGGCTTTTTCGTCGCCGAGGTGCATGGTCCAGAAGCTGTAGTCGTTCTTGTTGGCTAGTCTGTGGACGCTGCCCACTCGGAGGTCAAAGACGCGGGCGCCGGCACGAAGCTGGTCATAGATGTTGAGGCCTTGGGTTTGGGTATTGGGTTCGGTGCCGACGGAGGCGATCTTGTTGCTAATTCTACTCATGCCGGAATCGTGGGTGGCAGGCATGAAAATGTGCTGGACCTGGCGGTCCTTGATGACATCGTACAGGCCTTTCATCCAATTGCCTGGGCCGTGCCGAAGAGACGCGATGAACCCGTACGAGTCGCTCCCTGTAATGACCAGAGTGACGGCAGCCTCCTTTCCGGCATCCAGGTACTCCCGCTGGCCTAAGCCCATGCCGCTCAGGTCGAAGATGGTGCGGCGGGGATAGTCATTGGGGATGTTGGTGCGGGCTCTGACTTCAAACCGTTTATCCGTGCCCTCGATGGTGTAGTAGACCTCGCCGCCGTCGTCCTTTGGATTCTTACCAAGATGTTTTGTGTACTCTGCAGTGTTTTGGCGGGCCCGCCCTTGTGGGACATCATCCCAGTCAAAAGTGTCCATCTGATACGAATGCGTGCGGCTTCGGTCGAGGATGAATCGGTGGGGGGTCAAATTGACTATGGTGATGTATTGCTTGGCGGGGAAGCCGACTTTTTGGAGAGGAATGAGAGCCCATGGCATGTAACTTCCTACTTTGGGCACTTCATTGCTGTATGATCTGTCTTCTTTTCGGCACACATCGTGCGCACTGCGGTTGCATTTCTCAAACAATTTCGGGTTGGGTGCCGTTGACGCAACCTGGGCGTAAAGGAGCATCAAGATCAAGCTCGCGAATATGGTCACGGTCGATTGACTTTGCCGCATCGTGAAAACAGGTAGAGCGGCCCGGACACGGCCACAGCGTATCCAGAGATGAGGCTTCAATGTTCACGACCCGAACGACAGACATGAAGAACTGGCCGGAGGAGACCACGGCATATGTACACCACCAGACTTCTCTCCATGCGTTCCTACACCTCGGTCCCTACTCCCTATTCTCTACAAACAGACGACGCCATCCCCTCCTCATCGTCGTCGTCGTCGTGTTGGGGGGAGCGTAGAAGTCATGCTGAATGCTACCTCTCCGTCCCAGCGGCGCATTACTAGTCCCGTGAGCAGTACTCAAAGATACAGGAACATGGCGAACTAGTCCGGTCCCCAGGTCACGCCCGGGCCACGCCTAGGTCCCGGTTGGTCCCGGTGTTGTCTGGTTGTGCCCGTCCATCACAAGACTTGACGGCATCAGGTGTGGTGGCTGTCCCATGGTGAACATGGAACAGCCCAGGCATTTTGCAGGTGTTGCAGCGTCAGCCGTTCATGCACTCACATCTCAGTCTGATGCTCCCCGTCGTCAACCGACGTGGGCGGATGAGCAACTTCGTCCGAAGAGTGCATGTATGACGAAGGATTACGGGTCACGGTGCATTGCAAGCGCGAGGGCGGAACTGAGCAGTGAGGAAGTTGCTTGGGTTTGTGTCAGGGAGAGCTCCCTTGAAGCATAGGTTATATGAGGGCAGCGCGCATTAACAGGGATAAAACGCGAGGTCAGATATTAGTAAATATGATGTATTAGAAGTACCTCTATAGACTAGTTATTACTATAGCGCACTATATACCTTTTAGGTATAAAAGTTAGGTGCTATTTATACCTCTAATTAACTAAAATTAAACGCTTTCTATTATCTTTTTATACCCTTACCTAATAGTTATAAGCCTAGGAGGCTTTAATTACTATTTTTATTAATTATTATTAAAGATATAAGCTCTATTAAATATTATTAATTAACGCTTACCTATATTATAAGATAATCACCCTTTTATTATATTAATTAGTTAAAACCCTTATCCTATGCTTTAGTTAACTAATATATTCCCCTTTATAATATCTAAAGAAACTTTAAATATAGTATTATTATTAGAGAAGGATTAGATTAAGTGGTTTACCTAGGTTAAGAACTATATAGAATTATATAGTATTTAGGAGTATATTAACCCTAATAAGGTTAAATTACTTAAAGAACCTATAATACCTATATACCCCTAGAGGGGTCTGTAACTAGAGATTACGCTAAATAACCCTAATGCTCTTAAAGACTAGAAAATTACTTATAAAGATATAAAGGACTAATTTAACTTTAAATATAAAGAGCTTTAATTTAACCTTATAAAGTATATAAACCTATTAAAGTAAATACTAAAGATTAAGGAGTATATTTATAAGACCCTTTTAAAGAATATATAAGACTCTCTTAACTTTAATACTAAAGTAAAGGAAAAGGAGTTAGTTTAATATTATACCTATAGAATACTTAAGCTTCTTTATAATTAATATAAGCTAAATACTAAGAAAATACTTATCCTTATAGAGAATTACCTTAATAATTACTTATAAGCTAAAGGTACTTATAATTAGTATAAGTAAGCTATAATAATAAAGGTACTATAGAGAAATTATCTAGATCTTAAGACTTAATAAACTAAGGAGATAATACTATATAAGTTTATTATTTCTCTTTAAAGTAAATTTAAGGTATTCTAAAAGAAATAAAATAACTTACTTAATAAAGAAGAGAATAATAGCTTCCTTAAGGTAGTTAGTAAGTTTAAAAAAGACTATAAAGCTCCTTAGAGCTTAATAATAATAAAATTAGCTAATAACACTATTACTACTAATAAATTAAATAGTTAAAATAGATTAAAGTAAAGGAAGTGCCCTAGATACTCTAGTTATAATATTTATAATATATTAAAGTAATAGGAATCCTATAATTTATTTAAAGCTCTTTATAAGCTAGAGGCTACTCCTAAGGACTAGGAAGTTAGGAAGAACTCTAAGGATAATATTAAGAGATACCTTAAGGAAAACCTATAAGAGAGATTAAAAGCTATAAGTTAGAAGCTAGAGAAAAGAGAGAAAAGTAGTAATATTATTATCCCCTTATAAAACCTAGTAAATAACTTACTTATAATAACTCTAGGAGAGAAAACTATAAATATATTATTATTTATATGCTTATAAAGCTCTTAACCTTTAAGGGAAGTTATATATTTAACTTTAAATACTATAGATAGCTCTAAAGGAAATTAGAATATAGTTATTTATAATTCTAAAGCTAATGTTTATATTTTTAATAATATTTATTAGTTTAAATAGTCTAAGTTTAATAAAACTATTATAATAGAGGTTAGAGCTAGAGGTATAATCTATATATCCTTAGGATAAGGACTAGTCTATATATCCATTATAGATCTAGTATTATAAAGGCTAAGAAGGATTATAGTGTAAAGTACTTTACTAATTCTAGAATTTTATATAAACCTAGTATTAGTAATAATTCTAATAAAGGCAAGGATTTATTAGAACTAGAAGAAAAGCTTTTTATTCTAAGGAAAGTATCCTATTACTAAGCTTTATAATATTAATAAGCTTTATATATTATCTATACTCTTAAATAACCTAAAAGAGGCCTACACTATAACTAGTAAAGCACTAAGGCTACTTATAAAAGGAAATATAAAGCTTTAGTATTAATAATATAATTATCTAGGTAAGAAGGCCTTTATAGAGATTATAAACACTACCCTTAGCGTTAAATTAATAAGACCTAAGCTTATAAAGTATAAGATCTATGCTATAGGCAAAGCTAAGCACTAGAGATTATAGGTTACACTAGAAGGGCTTCCTTAGGGACCTAGATATAGCCTTTTAGTTAATCTAGAGTATTATAACTCTCCTTACTAGAATAGTGATTAGTATTAGTGTGTTTTTACATGCCTTATAACCTTAATATGTTTCTTCTATTTATTTAAGACTAAAGATAAAATTCATAATAGTGTCACGGCTTGCACCAAAAGGTTAAGAACAAAGTGATAGCTAAGACTATCGCAGTCGCTACTAGATAGATGCTAGCTAGGGGCGGGTGCGTAAAGGTTTTAATCTCTAACCTAGCACTAATAATATACGTAGTCTTTAATAAATACCTTGCTTTATAAGCACATAACTATCTTATAGCTAGCTAGCCTCTTTATTATTTATATAGCCTAAAGGTTCTCTAAAGACTTGCTTTAATAAATATCCTATCTTTAACCTCTACGCTTTTAATATAATACCCCCCTTATATATAATTAACCTTAATTATAAAATAAGCTACTTACTTAGGGTATAGTTACTATATTAGAGCTTTATAAGGAAAAATAAGATAAGGTACCTTATATCTAGATGTGTAAGTAAATAAAAAGAAATAATAATAATAATACCACTAATTAAAAATAACCCCTTATTATAGTTAGTAATGCTCTAATAGTAGCTTATATATAGCTTTACTATAGTAAGACAAATGTTATTACCTGTTATATAGCTAGAAAAAACAATATAAATAACCTATATTAATTTTTATAATTAGTTAAATAAATAAGGTACTTAATACTAGGGTTCTAAATAGTCTAACTAGAGGGCTTATATTATAGTTACTATAAGCTTATAGCTATTAGGCATATATGCGTTTAGTAGTGCTAATGGTTATTATTATAATTTATGAATTACCTATACGTAGTGTGTTAGATTACTTAAGGGGTCTAGGGTTAATATAAAAGAGACTAATTTTTTCCCTTTTCTATACTTTTCCTTTCTTTTATAATATCCCTTAACCTTATAAGTTACCCTTACTAGCTAAGTAATAGCTCTCTTATTACTATTACTTAGTAGTTACTAACCTCTTTTAGTCCTTAATTATTATTATTATCTATTCTTATTTATCTTAGTTTCTTGCCCTTATCTAGCTTATAAGTTTATACTCTTATTAGTATAACTTCCCTATCTAGTCTATTATAGCTAACTTATAGCTAGTTTACTATATCTAAGTCTTATACCTAAACTCTGCCTTTATTAATACCTTAAGAAAATCTATTAACTAAGAAATCTTCTATAAAGTCTTCTAGGAAGTTTACTTTAAAGTAAACTTCTTCTAAAATCTTATTATAAGTTTATTATATCCTTATAGTGTCTTTATTACTAACTTACTACTAGTAAAATAACTTTAAAGAAAATTCTATATATACACTATTATTAGTAAGTAATAATATAAAATATCCTCCTAAAAAATAGTACTTATAAGATTCTAAGATACCTTATTAATAAAAAAACCTTCCTAGCTAAATATAATAAATCTTTAAGTATAACTTCTTTACTTACTTATTACTTTTTTATAGCTAATATTTAATAGGCTATTTAATAAAATATACTTATTACTTCTAAAATAATAAAAACTATATTATAGTATATCTCTCTTAACTAGAATTTACCTAGTTATTACTAATATATTACTAGACTTTAGCTTAAATTATATAGCTTTATAATAGGCTATTTAAACTTATTAAAGCTACTCCTAAAGGTAGCTATTACTATTAAAATAAAGTAAGTATAATCCTATTTCCTAGACACTAGATTACTACTAACTTACTACTAGCCTATTATAAAAGCAAAGAAAAAGCTATAGAATACTATCCTAGTTTATAAAAATTCTAATAAGTATAGTTATATTTACTATACTTAAATATTTACTAATATTACTTATAAGGTAAAATATAATAAATATACTATAATAGTGTTACTAAGTAATACTATAAATCTAGAGACTTAGATTAATATTTTAAACTCTCTTTACTTTATAGCTTAAAATATCCTAAAGGTAAGCTTTCTTAATATATATAGCTAATGCTTAACTAACTTACTAGTAGTTTATACTAAATACTATTAATTTACCTAAATATATTAGTCTTATTAAGCTCCCTAGTGCACTTTAGGTTTATATATATAAAGAGAGGGATTTTAATAATAAAGATACTCCTAAGGCCTCTTTCTCTATAGCTTCTATAGCTACTAATAATAATAAGGGACTAGTAATCTTAGAGGCTAACTCTATTATAAAGAGATAAGTACTTAGTAGCTATATAATAGATTATTTAAGTTATCTAAGTAAATTAACTTTATTTTCTAATATCTTTAGTATATTAAGTTATAAAATATAACTACCTTATATTAACTTTATTACTTAGCTATTACTTATAGTTATTAATAATTTCTCTAATAATAAAATCCCTTTTTAATACCTAAGAATTCTCTAAAGTATTATAGCCTTTCTATTTAACTAGATATTTATAATACCTTTTATTATAGTAGTGTAAAATAATTCTCTTAACTTTAAACTCTTACTTATTATCTTTAATAGTATCTTATAGTAAGGGTATATTTTCTATATTAATTAAGTCCCCTTTAAAAGGTTTAAGACTAGTAATATTAAATATATTATATAATTAAGTCCTAGGTAGTAATTTTAATTAATATACTAATCTATAACTCCTAATTACCTTTTTAATTTTATAAGGGCTTAAATACTTTATAGCTAGCTTCTTACTAGGGTGTCTTAGGTTAATGTTTTTTATTAATAATAAAATATAGTTACTAACTTTAAACCTTATTAGAATTCTCTTCTAGTTATAATATTTTTTATACTAAGTCTATAAGTTACTTAAAAGCTACTTAATTATAATATACTTCTCTTTTAGTGCTAAAATCCTATTTTTAGCTTAATTATTTACTAAAGGAATGTTTACTATTACTTACTATAAACCTCTAGGATTATAACCTTATAATACCTTTACTAGTGTGTAGCTATACGTTAAGTAATTACTTATATTATATGTAAATTACGCTATTAATAGGTTATCTACCTAATTAGTCTATTTAGCATAAGTAAAAGCCCTTAAATAATGTTCTAAGACTTAGTTTAAACATTTTATCTAACTATTTATCTAGGGGTAAAAAGTAATACTAAGTAGCTGCTTTATTATAAGAAAATAATAAAAAGTTATTTAGAAACCACTAGTAAATATAAAACCTTAGTCTATTATAATACCTTCTAAGGCTTTATAGTCTCTAAAAACATATTCTAAGAATATAGTTACTAGCCTATTACTAGTTAGTTATGTTAAAATAGGGATATAAATACTATATTTTGTAAAATAGTTAATAATAACTAAAATTATATTATAGGTTTAATTTAAATCTTTTACTAGTGGAAGTCTAGTAATAAAATCTATTAATAATTCTTAAAAAGGGCAATTAGGCACTAGTAATATAGCTAGCTTACTATATAGTTTATAATGCCTTAGTTTTAAAGTCTAATAATTTATATAAGTACTAATATACACCTTTATATCTTTCTTTATTATTAGCTAATAATATTAGTTTATAATTTAATAAAGAGTTTTACTTACTTCTTAGTGCCTAGTAGTAAGGTTATTATAAGTTAGTAATAAAATTTCTTTCCTTATACCTAGAGAAATAAAAACATAATTCTTAAACATTAATAGCTTAAAGAGTCTAATTAACTATATCTAGGATATAGCTAAATCGCTGCTTTTAAGTAACTTTAATTAAGCTATAGTAAAGTTATTGCCTTACTATGCTTTATATAATAAGACTTAAATTAGGGGTTTTAATTTTAAGCTCTTTTCTAGAAAGTTAGAGTTAAACTTAGAAGAGGTTCTCTAAATAGATTAAATCCTAGCTATAATATCTTTATAAGTAATTAGTTTAATAAATACTTCTAGTCTTATAGGAACATAGATAAGTAATGTTTTTAAGGGGTGCCCTTGCTACTTGCTAGTAATAACCTATACTAGTCTATCCCTATTAGTAATAGCTAGTCTAATAGGAAAATTAAAATAATTAAGTAATAAACTGTCAGGAGCGCAGAGGTCAAAGATAGGATGTTTATCGAAGCGGGTCTTCGGAGAACCTTTAGGCCATGCGAATAACAAAGAGGCTAGCTAGCTATAAGATAGCCATGTGCTTGTGAAGCAAGGTATTTATTAAAGACTACGCATATTATTAGTGCTAGGTTAGAGATTAAAACCTTTACGCACCCGCCCCTAGCTAGCATCTATCTAGCAGTGACTATAATAGTCTTAGCTATTACTTTGTTCTTAACCTTTTAGTATAAGCCGTAATAAATTAATCTCTCTTAACCTTTTTAAGGATACAAACCGTTAGCTAGATTATTATGCAGCTAACACTCCGAAGACCCGCTTCGATGAACATCCTATCTTTGACCTCTGCGCTCCTGACAGTATAGCCCTAATCGCATGTCTAGATATATCTGTCTTCACTCTAAGATACGTAAGTAAGTTAAAATACACTAAAATTAGCGCTTCCTAAAATCTTTATTAAAAAGCTCTTTAAACGCTACTAGCTTATAGGGTTCTAGTTTAAATGTCACTAGTTAATTCCCTCTAAGGTAATCTATTAATAGAATAATAACTTTACTATACTATTTAATAAAACAGCGGTAAAATCTAGTAAAACTAAGAAATAACTAAATGTTAAAAACGCTACGTGGTATTAGCTAGGTTATAATTACTTTAACTCTTACTAGGTCTATTATAATACCTTTCTCTAATATCTTAAAGCCTAAAAATTTAACTTCCTTAACTAAAAATTAACACTTCTTAAGGTTAATAAAAAGACCTATCTCTCTAAACCTACGTAAAACTTATTTAACATGCTTTATATAATCTTTAACCTTACTACTATATATTAGTATATTATCTAAATAGATAATATAGGTCTTATTAATAAGTCCTTTAAGAGCATTATTAATATACTCCTAAAAAGTCACTAGTGTATTAACTAGTTTAAATAGCATTACTAGATATTTAAAGTAGCTATATTAATAATAGAACGCTATTTTCTACTTATTACCTAAGCAAATACATAGCTAGTAGTATATATCTTTTAAATCTAGGACTATAAAAATAACTACACTTACTAATTAATTAAGAATTTTAGTAATAAGAGGCAAAGGGGCCTTATTCTTAATTATAATCTTATTTAAGCCCCTATAATTCACACAAAGCCTTAATTTCCCTCCTTTCTTTAGAATAAATAAAATTAGGGCTTTAGCTAGGCTAACTAATTTTCTAATTTACCCTTTAAGCTACGCACTTATAAGGTACTCTCTAAGAACCTCTAGCTCCCTTTTAGCTAAATTATATATAGGCCCCTAAGGTAGTGTTTTCCTTTCTTCTAATTTAATTATATAAGTGTAACCTCCTAGTTTAGGAAGCTTACCTACTAACTCTTTAGAAAAATTATCTATAAACTCCTTATATTCTTCTAGGATTATTAGTATAAGGCACTTAGTGCTCTTATCCTAATTTAATATAGCTTCTTTGCTACTTATATTTTCTAAAATTAGTATAACTATAATACCTTTGCTTTTTTACTATAAATAAGCATACTTAAGGATTTATATAGTTACTTTACTATTTATTTATATATCTATTACTACTAGGTTCTCTAATTAGCTTTCTCCTTTTCCTTTTTAATTTTTATTTTCTAGAATACTTAGCCTAATCTTTATTACTTCTAATAATAAAGTAACTACTACTATTTTTTTCTCTTTATATACTTATTACTTACTATAAGTAAAGGAAAGACATTTTATTATTACTAGATATCTCTAGTATTTATACTCCTAATATATAATTATAGGTAAATACTCTTTAATCTAGTCTATACCTAGAATTATCCCTTTACTTATATTAGTAATAAAGTAACTAACTTAGTAAACCTTTATAAATCCTATACTATCTTTTATCTTAACTAATTTTTTTAGAATTCCTTAATATAAAATCACTTTTTTACTTACACTCTCTAATATCTTATCTAATTAGATTATATTCTCCTAATCCTTTTTTAATAATAATTTTAGATAAATTATTAAAGACTATACGCTTATATTAAATAGCGCTTATATAGCTAACCACTAGTTATCTTATTATAAAGATACTTATATTCTTATTCTATTATCTATAGGGTATTCTATAGTAAGATTATATTCCTAGGTTTATACTAATTAAACTAGTATTATATTAGGAAATATAGCTTTATTATTACTTTCCTTATGCTTCTTAGTTATATATTTAGTACTTTTATAGGTAAAATAATCTAGTGCCTAATAAGTTAGTATAGTATACCTAGGCTTTTTATATTTATAGTACACTAGGGATAATCTTCTCTCTTAGTCTTTACTTTATTACTATACCTTATTTATAAGTAATATAAAATAAGAGCATTACCTCTTTCTTTTAGAGTCCTAACCTTTTTTATTATTTTAGCCTAAACCTATTATAACCTTTGCTTTCTTACCCTAGCCTTATAGTTAGCTTTAGGTTATTAGGATCTCTTAACTAATTATTTACTTCCTTATAGTATTATTTAAGCTATTTAGAAAGATTATAATTCTTAGATATATAAGGATTTCTTTAGGTAACTTAGCTTTTACCTTATCCTAGGCTTATATAAAGAATTAAAATAATTAGTAGTTCTTTTACTTAAGATTTAGTAGTAACCTTATTACTTCTAAGTATCTTACACTTATATCTATTATTCTAGTTTTTAACTATTTTAGGAAATTTACCTAGGTAATTAATAAATAATTTACGTGTCTATTTATAGCTATATAACGTATTTACTATTGCTTTATATTACTAGCTAGGCAGCTACCTATATATACTACCTTAGTTATATTATTCTTAAAGGTATAGTAGTTTAATTTAAATAGTATATCTAAGTTTACTAAGAAATTCTATAGGCTTTTATATATTTCCCCTTTATATATAGGCATTTTTATCTATATTTTAATAAGACTACCTTACTATATAATTACTACTATATTACTATAGACTATAGGTGAAATTATAGCTAATGTTTAAGGGGTAATTATAGGTCTAGTTTAAGGTCTAGCTAATCCTAGATTTACCTTAAGCTCTCTAATTTACGCCTTTATCTATAAGACCTCTTATCTCCTCTAAAGGCAATGTAGCTTAGATTATATAACCTTATAGTATTACTATAATGCCCTTTTTTCTTTAGTTATATTATCTATACCTTTACTTAAATTAGGATTAAGTGGCGTTTATTACACCCTATTATCTATAGTTCTAGATTATAAGGGTTCTTTATCTTCCTAATTATCTATAGCTTTATTATTATAAGGTACTAGCGTGTTTCTTATAAATCTTCGGAGTGTTAGCTATATAATAATCTAGCTAATGGTTTATATCCTTAAAAAGGTTAAGAGATTGATTTATTATGGCTTACACTAAAAGGTTAAGAACGAAGTAATAGCTAAGACTATTATAGTCACTGCTAGATAGATACTAGCTAGGGGTAGGTGCATAAAGGTTTTAATCTCTAACCTAGCACTAATAATGTGCGTAGTCTTTAATAAATACCTTACTTTATAAGTATATGGCTATCTTATAGCTAGCTAGCCTCTTTATTATCCGCATAGCCTAAAGGTTCTCTAAAGACCTGCTTTGATAAACATCCTATCTTTGACCTCTGCGCTCCTAACAAATAGCTTCTATATAATAATAGTATTCCTACGCATATAATTTAGGGTTTAACTACGCTTTTTACATAGTAATATTAAAAAGGCTTTATTTACAGAGAGCATAAGAGATAAGATAGCCTTTGCTAGTATTATAGTCTATAATTTAGCTCCCTTAATACCTAGTTAAAACAAAAAGGTAAAGAGATCTAGGGGGGTAGTTAAGCAAAAGGCTTATATATTAAGCCTTAAAGCTTACCTTCCTTTAGAACTTAATAATAAAGTCTTTAATATAGCAGTTTATCTGCTAAATAAAACACCCTTTAAATATCACAGGAATTAGGTCACACCTTACGAACTCTAGTGGAATTAGGCATAGAAAACAGTCCTAGCTTATTCACAGATATTAGAGGTTTAAAAGCCTTTAATTACATATCTATAAGCTTATAGATATAAGGCATTTCTAATAATAACAAAGGCTCTAGAGCACGTTAAATCACATTACGTAATACCATAGTTAAAGCAGAAAGCTTATATTAAATACCTTATTAGTTATAGAGGTAAGTTATAATATATTATATAGGTGCCTTTGCTTTATAATTATAAGGTTATTATATTAGCATGTATTTAGTTTAATAAGAACTCCTTTTTTAAGCTAGAAAAAGAGCTAGAATTAGCTTAATAAGAGAAAATATTAATAATTAAGTTACTTAAAGAGCTTAAAGCTAAAGACCTTAATAAGGAGATTGGTTAAGAACTTATTAGAATAAAGCTTAAAGAGAATAATTTTACCTCTTTACTATTAGCTATAGGCTAGGAAAATAAGTAGTTTAAAGTAAAAACGCCTCCTTATATAATAGAGGATAAAGAGAACCTTTCTAGTGCACTTTTAACCCCTCCTAACTTCTCTTAGAAAGCGCTAGTTACTATAGAGAACTTAGAGCTTTAGGCATAAGGTAATAATACGCTATTTTATAAGATTAATAAATTTATAAGTAAGGCAATAGCTAAATATATAGTAATTACTATAGAGACTAGCGAATTTACTATAAAAGGTAATAAGGCTATAGAGAATCATAGTCCCTATAATAATAGTATTAATATAAATAATATTATTACTAGGAAATATTAAAGAAAGGAAATAAGGAAAGCTAGGTAAGTATAGTTTTCTTTTACTTTCTTAATAGTATTCTAAGGAACTTAATATAGTTTATATATTAAAGATATGCCCCTAGAACCTATGTATTATTATTAGGCAATAGCCTTAGTATATTATAACTACTAGAAGGAAGCGATTATAAAGGAGCTTTTAAAGCTTTAATCCTTAAACTACTAGGAGGATATACTAGATAAATTATTTAATCTTAAGGAAATTATTAACCTTAGATAGGTTTTTAAGTATAAAACTAATAAAAAAGGTATTATTATAGAGTTTAAGGCTTAAATAGTAGTCTAAGGTAACTAATAACTAAAGGATAACCTTAATAACTACACTACTACGCTTACTTTATAATCTCTATATATACTACTAGCTATTTACTATGCTAATGATCTTAACACGCGTTAATATAATGTTTAAAATGCCTTCCTATATATAAAACTTAAAGAACCTATCTTTTATAAGCCACTAGAGAGTATAAATATATAAGGTTATCTCTAGAAGATAACTAGAGCATTATATAGGCTATAGGAAGCTCCTTAATAATGGTTTCTATACCTAATATAATTCCTATTAAATCTTAGCTTTATTTAAGGAAAGGAAGACCTATGTATCTTTATAAAAGGTAGATTTATCCTGTTTTTTTACGTAAATAATATTATAGTGCTATTTCTAAACGGATTTAAAGCAGAATTTAAAGAGCTATATAAGTAGTTAATAAATAGTCTAGATATTAAAGACTAAGGTAATTTAAAGTGATTCCTAGGCATTAAAATCATTAGGAATTATAATACTAAAGAGATATAGTTATTATAGGAATTATATATTTAAAAGATAGCTTAGAAGTTTATCCCTAATATTATTAATAATAATTTAAAGAGCTTAATTATAATACCTTTAATAATAGCTATAATTATCCTAAATAACAGTAAGGCCACTAATAAAGAGATTAATTACTATAGAGTAGTTATTAGCTCTTTAGTCTATCTTTATATTATTAGAAGACTTAATATAGCCTTTATAGCTTTAAAGCTAGCCTCCTTTATAATAAACCCTTTAATAAAGTATATTAAGCTTATAAAGGCTACTCTAATGTACGCTTAAAACATAAGGAAGCTATATATTTAATACTTAGGAGCGAATAGCTTTAACATGCTTTTCTCTAGCACTAATGCCTCTCTTAGTAATAACCCTAATACTTAGAAATTAATATAAGGCTATGTCTTTATTATGTATAAAGCTATAATTAATTAGAAGTCTAGAAGGTAATATTATATAATAACCTTAAGTATAAAAGCAAAGCTCTTTATATTAAATTATAAAGTAAAAGAGCGTATATCTCTAGGTAAACTACTTTGTAATATTAGCGTATAAGTCCTTCCTTTATTAATTATCTAGTGTAATAATAAGTAAATAATTTGTATTATAGAATATAAGGAAAGAAGGCTTTAAACTAGTCTAAAGTATCTTAATATAAATTAAATATAAATTTAATGTTATGGACTGGCCCCTAGGCTACTGCAATAGGACGTTAATATAGTATTAAGAGACTTAAGGAAAAAGGAGGAAGGGTAAGAGGCTATCCCTAGTAATGCCCCTTATACCCCCTTAGCTACTTATATAAGCCTCCTTTCCCTACCCTAATTACTTTTACCACTCCCCTCTCTAATTACTATATAAATAATACTTAGGCAAAGCCTAAGCCCTTATATATGCCCTTACTTACCTATTATTAATAAACTCCCCTTTATATTAACCCTTAGCAATGTGCGTAATACTCACATTACATATACCCTTAGTTATTATAATAAAAACTGCCCTTACTAATAGCTATTTGTAAAGCATCTAATAGGCACTTACCCTACTGCCTTATTATCTATTATAGTAACCCTCTTACTTCTAGGTATTATTTCATAGTGCGCATAACACGTTTGCCTTACTAATAGGTTATTTATTATAAATAATTACCCTACCCTTACCTATTTATAGTATACCTAATATAGGTATAACTTCTATTATAAATATCCTACTTTAGCTTATACTTATCTTACTTTCCCCTTTATATAACACTATCCCTTTATTATTATAATTCTATTATACCTTCCCTATTATCCTATTAGTCCTCTCCTTCTAAATAATTATTTCCTTTACTAAAATACCTTAATACTAAACTAATACCCCTATTCCTATAGCTCTAGTAGCTATAGAAGTAACTACTTTTACTATACTAATATCCTATTTTATTAGTAAGTACTTTATAGAGGGAAACTCTAATAATAAATAGTATACTATATCTAAATTAGTCTAGTATTCTTATAGTCCTTATATTAAATAAGCTCTTATTACTAGTGTCTTAAACTATTATTTACCCTAAAGCAAGGAGTTATATTCTCCTTATTAGTAGTATTATATTACTTATATATAATATACTAGGCTTTTATTTACTAACCTATAACTCTAATATGCCCTTAAGGATCTTAAGGCTAAAATTACTATAGGTATATATATTATTAAACCTAGAGTCCCTAAGACTATAACTACTAAGAAAAAGATACCTATCTTATTATAAAAATACCACTATCTTATTAGTTACTAGAACGCTCTCCTTAGCTAGGTGTAATTTAACCTAGCTTCTATACACTTAGCTCTTAGGGTATCTTTAGCTATAGATACCCCTATAATAAATATAACTAGCCTTAATATTATCCCCTTTATTAGCACTAGCCCTTTAGCTAGTTATAGTATAGCGTAGTCTATGTAATAAGTTACTAGTGTTTTATTCTAATAAAACTAATAGGTTATTAGTAGCCTAAATACTATATATAAAGAAATATATAAATAGTTTACTACCCTTATCTAGGCACTTACTCCCTATTATTATAGTAAGAACTAATACTATTATTAAATTACTAAGTTAGGTAATAACTCTCCTTCCTATTATTACTAGTAACTTACCTATTTCCTCTTTAAGTTAAAGTTAGCTAGTTCTCCTCCTAAACACACCCCTAAAAACCCTAGAGCTAGCTAACCCCTAGCTAGAAATAATATTCCTTATCTTACTAAGACTACTATCCTTACTTACTATCCCCCCCTTATACTCTAGTTATACCTTTACCTATAAATACTTTATATACTAACCTTACTTATACTATCTAAAACCTAGGTTATATCCCTAGTAAATAACTCTTTATACTATAACTATTACTAGGTAAATATACTATAGCTATATTAGTAAAGCACTAACTTTAAATAGAGGTAGTATATACTTATATAAACTCTCCTATTAATTTAAATAAAGACTTAGAGAATAATTATTCCCTTTAAGTAATAGTAGTAAACTATAATATATTAGTATTATAAATATATATAGGAGTCTTTATAGGTAAATAAGTTTTCTAAAATTAACTTAGTTTATTATTATATTATATATTTCCTTATTTTACCTTAAACTTATTAAGGGCTTATATCTATACTATATTCTCTAATAGTTCCTATATAAGCTATATATAGCTTACTTATTTAATAAGTATATTATATCTCTTGCCCTAGCCTAGGGTGTTCTAAGCCACTAGGATTTACTTAACCTAATATTCCTTAATAAGTTTATTATTACCCTTTACTAGGACTTATTCTAGCCCTAGATAGAAGTCCTAAAGCTTCTAACTAGGGAGAGGGTCCTTTATAGCGTGTTTAATAAGGTCTATATAAAATACTAGGTAAATACCTCTTAGGATATTAAGCTACACTATAAGTAATATTAGGACTTCTATAACTATATACTTTACTACTACCTAATTAAGTTTTTATAAAGGGTAGTTAGTTTTAATATTTTTAAGTAAAAGCTATACCTTATCTCTTACCTAGAACTATTTTACTAGCTAATATAAAGTAAATATAGTGTCCTATTACCTTTATTATATATAGGCTATTATAGCTTATACTAGATAAGTACCCTCCTAGAGGTACTTAAGGAACTATATTACTTGCCTCTTTAGCGTTATTATAGAAGCAAATATATTTAGTAGTAACTAGACTAGCTCTAGATTATAGCTATATAGTAGCTTATTTAGGCTAACTCCTATTATAGAAAATAGCCTATTATTAATCATAAGCTAGTAAGTAGCTAGATATTCTAGCTAGTTAAACTATAAGAAGGAGACTATAATATGTAATATTACTTATACCTCTTAGTTTACTTGCTTAGTATTACTATTAGTCTATAGGTAATGTAATATAGAAAGTAACTAATTAATCCTAACTAAAGAGCATAATATTATCTAAAACTTTCCTAACTAATCTAAACTATAATCTATAATAATTAATTAAGGAAACCCCCTAAACTACTACTAAACCATTTTAAACCTCTTTATATATTTCTTAGCTCCTATAGACATTATAGCCTTAAGCTAAATAAATTTAAAGAGTTAATCTATAATAACTATTAGGTATTATGGTTTTTCTAGGGATAGTGCTAGTAAGTTTATTATAAAGTTAATAGAGATCTATAACTAGAACTAGTTAGGGATAGGTAAAGGCTTTAGTAAGCCCTAGCGATGTTAATAGCTCTTATAACTACTATAGTAGTAATAGTTACAAACAAACCTAGCGATATCTTATAACATCTTGTCCTAGTGAAACTGCTATTATAAGATTTAGAATGTAGTGTTACAGCCTAGGTGCCTTACTACCAGAGTATTGTTTGTAGTGTAGTTAGTGTAGTTTTTAGGAAAAATTTGTATTTGTAGTGTAGTTTTTTTTTTCTTGTAGTTAGTGTAGTGTATTTTTTTTTTTTTATAGTGTAGTGTAGTGTAGTTTTTTTTTGCTTGTAGTGTAGTGTAGTTAGTGTAGTTACTAACTACACTAACTACAAAAACTACAAATGTAGTGTTAGTAAAAAAAAAGTAGGCTTTTTTATTATATAAGGTTATTATAAGGATTAAAAGAAGGCTAGTTATATAGAAGCTTTTATTATTACCTATTTTACCTAATTAGTTATATAATTTATAAAATTTACCTTTTTTTAAGGATTTTACTATAACTAGGGTAATTTATAATATTATAACTTTTTAATAATACTATTATACCTAATACTTTATTTTACTAATATAACTTAAAGAAAAACCTTTTGTGCTAGTACTAGGTATGTAATAAAGGTATCTTTTAACCTATTAAAGGCATTATTCTCTTTAGGCCCCTATTAAAAAGGGATATTTCTCTTAGTTAATTATATTAGTGGTGCTACTAGTTCTAAAAAGTTACTAATAAAGTTATAGTAGAAGTTAGCGAACCCTAGGAAGCTATAAACCCCCTAAAGTTTTATTAGGGCTACCTATTCCCTAATAGCTATAACCTTTGCTAAATCTAGATAAATAGAATAACCTACTATAATAATATATTCTAGGTATTAAACCTCCTTTACTGCAAACATAGACTTATTAAGGTCTAAGTATAACCCTATAGCCCTTAGGTAACCTAATATTACCTAGACCTTAGCTATATAGTCTTTCCTTAATCCCCCTAAGTAAATTAAGACATTATCTAAGTACGCTATAATAAAATCCCCTAATGTATCCCCTAAGGACTTATTAATATAATATTAGAATATTACTAGTGCGCTAGCTAGGCTAAAGGGGCAAACTAGCCACTTAAATAGCCTAAACCTAGTTTAAAACGCTATTAGGTGCTCCTAGCCCTTAGTAATCTATAGCTTATAAAACGCTATATAAATATTTACCTTTATAAACTAGTGTACCTAGGATAAGGAATAGAGTGTCTCCTTAATTAATAGGAGAGAATAGTAATCCTATACTATTATCTTATTAAGAGCGTAGTAGTCTATATAAAAACACTAACCCCTATTAGCCTTTTTAATAAGGAGGACTAGAGCTATAGCTAATAATAAGCTAGTATAGATCTAACCCTTATCTATTAAGTCTATAATCTAGTATTTAACCTCTAGAAGCTAGTCCCTTAGTATATTATATAGTAGTCCCTAAGGGAGCGTTAGTTTAGACCTATCCTAATTCTTACGTAAGCATATGTGGTAATTAAGGGACCCCTAGTAAGGAGGTAAGCTATTAGCTTTAGCTTTATTAAAAAGGTCTGTGAAGTTAGCTAACTCCTTAGGTAATGTTAATATGTCTAGGCTATTTGGTTTTATCTTAGGCACTATAATCTATAGTACTATTATTATCTCCCTAAGGCTTATAGTAATAAATATTATAGAAGTGTCCTTTCTCTAGTGTACCTAGCGTGCTTTTATAGTATATAAGGACCTAATAATCCCCTATACTAAAGTCTTTACCCTACGCGTAAAGGCTTTAAAGACATATAAGCCCTTTACTACTCTAATAACTAATTACTATTTTACTACGTAAATAACTATATTATAATATTCTAGCTATAGTATCCTAAGTATAATATCTTATATAAGGCCTAGGATAATATATAAATACACTAATAACTCCTAGCTATTAATGTCTATTCTAGTATATACTATATAGGTAATTAAGGAGGTATTCTTCTATACCCTCTTTCCCTTCCTTTTTATTTTTACTATAGTCTAGACATGCTTTCTCTTTAGTAACTATATAAGCTCTAGGCTAAACTATTTTACTACTAACTTACTTATAGCACTATAATAATTATAACTATAATTAATCTAGATATTAATATAATAATATATATTAAAGAGTATAGGAATTAAGAATAGTAGTTAGTCTATATATTATACTATATCCCACTCTAACTCTATATAGCTTAAATAGTTATCCTATATTATAGTATATAGTTAGCTTTCTTACCCTTATATAAGACTTTACTTAAGGGCTATTTATTTTCTATAGGGGGAATGTTTACCTCCTTATTTATACTTTTCTTATTTACTCTATATAAGTTAATGCTAACCTATAGGGGATAGGGTAGGAGGAAGGTACACTCCTAAATATAGTAATCCTTAGATTTATATTATAGGTAGTATCTCTCCTAATAGCGTTTAGCTAACTTTACTTCTAATACCTATTTAGCCTATTATATATTTATAGCTAGCTTTAGACCCTTCTCCTTTTTAACTAGCCTATTTTATTTTCCTAATTAAGTCCTTACTATATATACCCTAGTTATTAGTATATTACCCTTATAATTAGTCTAAGGTATAAGTTTAGCTAGCTATAGTTTACATTAGGACTAGTACTTATTCTCTATAGTAAGGGCCTTAATATTAACTATAATCTTATAATACTACATAATAGCTATATACTATATGCTTTAGCTAATACCCTAGCTTATGCTAATTTCTCTTAAATACTTATTAAGTGCTTATTAAAGCTTTACTAGCTTTATATTATCCCCCTAATAATCCCCTCTTACTAATAAGAGCTTCTCTATAAAGTAAATAAAGAATATAGAAAATAGCTCCACTAGGCCTTATTTTATCTAGTTAAGTTCTATAAGGGCTATCTCTTACCTATATAAATTAGAGAATATAAACCTAAGGTATTCTAGGAATTTAGCTAGGTTAAAATTATAAATACTACCTTATTTAAAGAAAGTAACTACCTAGGACTAGACTTTAGAGAATAGGTTCTAGTAAATAAATATTTACTTATTCTTATTAGTTTTAATAAAGTCCTTATTTACCTATAGCTTATATTCTATTAGGAACTTTTATATAGTAAATAAGGCCTTATTATTATTATATAGGTTACTTATAAGGATAGGTTTTTATTTTACCCTAGGTATAGTTAAGACTAGGTTAAAGGTAAGAGATAAAGTAAGGTTTACTATTAAGGTATTAGGCTAGGCTATAATAGGTAATTAGGTTAAGGGTCCTATAGTATTTATAGTTACTTATTATTAGAGGTATATAAGTTCTACTATTTACTTATTAAGTATAAGTTAAAGTGTCTTAAATTAAGCCTATTAAGCTACTAGTAGTGCTATAGTATTAGATAGGGGAGTTATTATCCCCTAGCTAGGTTAGTCTTATAGTTAAAGCGTATTTGCTATATTTATTAATATATCTATTAGTATTTCTATTATGTCTTTTAGTAGTTATTAAAAAGGACTAAAGGAAGTCTCTTAATTATTATAGACTAGCCCCTAGGCTACTATAATAAGGTATTAATATAGTATTAAGAGACTTAAGGAGAAAGGAGAAAGAGTAAGAGGCTATCCCTAGTAGTGCCCCTTATACCCCCTTAGCTACTTATATAAGCCTCCTTTCCTTACCTTAACTACTTCTACCACTCCCCTCTCTAACTGCTATACGAACAATGCTTAGGCAAAGCCTAAGCCCTTACATTTAAGAGCAATATACCCTAGGTAATATTAAGGTAAATTAGTTAAAGACCTCTAAGATACTTACTAATAGCTTTATAAAGCCTTTATTAGGGCTAGGAATTCTATTACTAGATTAGCTTATAGGAAATTCCCGCTTAATTATAACACTAGAAAATTATTATAATCTCTTCCTATGCTTATAATCTTTAGCTTTAATAAATATCTTAGCTAAGGGAGGTGTATTAGGGAGAGCTCCCTTAAAGCATAGGTTATATAAGGGTAGTGTGTATTAATAAGGATAAAACATAAGGTTAGACATTAGTAAATATAATATATTAGAAGTACCTTTGTAGACTAGTTATTACTATAGCGTACTATGTACCTTTTAGGTACAAAAGTCAGGTGCTGTCTGCACCTCTGATTGACCGAAATCGAACGCTTTCTATTATCTTTTCACACCCCTACCTGACAGTTTGTCACGACACGAATCTAACAACCGAGTTACAGTGGGGCGTGGCACGATTAGGTAATTCCGAAAACAATCTACATACGGACTAGTACAGTGGGGTGTACATGCTAAGATGCGCACGCGCAGGCTATGTAGTCCAATCAACTTGCAAAGGGACTTTTTTATCAACAGGATGCACCCGCTCTGCAGGGCCCACAGTAACATGGTATCGGATTTTAGGAGTTTTGCTAATCGGAGCTGTACGGAAAATCCGAAATGATCCGTCCCCACAATTGTAATGCGGCCACATCCCACATCCCACGCCTTCGCACCTAATTTATATAGGGCGCTATGGCAAAAAAATATTACATAATATCGCTACGCGCGATTGAATTAGCTGCGCGCGATTGAATTAGCTGCGCGCGATTGAATTAGCTGCGCGCGATTGAATTAGCTGCGCGCGATTGAATTAGCTACGCGCGATTAAAAAATAATGCTATAACTATAGGTGTGATTTACGTGTAGGTGTGTGGTAAGTAACCTCTCTATCCGAAACCAGCTAGTCACAGCGTTGAAGGTTATTCCGTACAGCTCCGATTAGCAAAACTCGGATTTTAGCCACCTTTGTCGGCCGACAGGATTTCAACCTCTTGCCCAACTCACCATAACAAGGCGAAAGTGCATTCACGTCTTTGCATAGTTCGCCGGCTTCTTCAGACACGAGTCTTTCAAGGCCGCCATGACTGGGTTCTCCCAGCAATATGATGGCGCCGGGATGCCAGACTGGATGAACGTTTGACTTGGACATAGGATCAATGCATTGAGTCAACCCCATTCTAACGCTCCATGCCCTGATGCTATTCGAGAACGAGTTCACACGTCATAATTACAGTATTGGAGAAGAACGTGGGAAGAGGAAAAAGGAAAACGTCATGTCCGCATCATACACATCTCAAGCTTCATTGTCGACCGCCCATGCCTCCACAACTTCCGCCAAGGTATCCTCGCTTCCAACGTTGCCAGGGAACACAACGTAAGGCACGCCACGATGCCGACTAGTCTCCTCGTCGCATCGCCAGAGGGGCACACCGGGGGCAGCTTGTCCCAGAACGCGCGCGCGCCTCATTCTCAAGCCCTTTGTAGCAGTGTCTGAAGCGGTGATGCCGCCCTTGGCAATGATGTATCGCGGACGTACATCAATCAACTCGACCAGTTGAACTAGCGCCTTTGCAACCTTTGATCCGATATTCAGAGAACTGAGACCATCTTGACCTTGGATCAAGGTTCTCGACGTCATAACCAGGACATCGTGTCCTGAAGATATATGTGTGGAAATCGATGAGGCTGCCTCCCTGATAATCTGCTCAGCGGCATCCTCCTCGGAGGCAATAAGATCGGCCACCTCCAGCTCAAACACGTGCAGCTTGGGTGCCAACTTCTCTCGCAAAACTTTCAACTGAGCCGTCGTCTTAGGCACGTATGATCCCGCTATGATGAGTCCACCTGGCTGATGAAGGTTCGAGGACGGAACAAGTCCCAGGTCTTGCATCGACAGAGGCGGAATTCCTTTGATCCCAAGCCTTGATGAAACGAAGGCCGCGCCTGTTCGGTAAAGGTATCGCCTGCCACTTTTCTCAGCCTCCAGGAGACCAGCCACGAACACGTGCATGTCTGACTCTGCGGCTGCGTTGACAATGAAAACTCTGTTGGGATCTGCGGGAACGGATAGCAGTTTCTTGGTAACTGCCTCTGGCCCGCCCACCCTGATTTCGTCCAACGTCACGCTTATAAAGGACGAATCATTGAAGCGTGAGCCGCACTTCTCAAGCACGTACTGGCGAAGATTGGAGTTTTTGTAGCCAAAGGTTGCGTCCTGCGCAAATGGCGTCTGGCTGGCGGGTACTAGCACGTCTGCTTCTTTGACGTAGTGTACATCATCGATGGTATATCTTCCGCCCTGTGCGAAGAAAGGTGTGATGACCCAGCCGTCAAACCGACCGAGAGCCGCCTCAGCAGCTTCGGGTTCCTCGGGAAGATGACCACGCAGCGTGGAGTCTCCTCGAAGAACAATCTCAAAAGCCTTGCCCGCTTTCTTCGCCGCTGTTGATACATTTTCGCAGATTTCTTGTATCAGCCTTCGGGCTTCTGCCGATGGTAGGGCGCGTGAATTTGTCAGAATGAAGAAACCGCTTGGGTCAAGGCTGAACTCCGATTCCAGTGTCGCCGAGTCCCAGACAGTCAGGACGTCAATGTCGTGGCATGTTTGCGTGCCAGTGGGATCGTCGTCGAGGACAACCAGTGTAGGGACATGGCCGCTGTCGACGACTTTGCGGACATTACTCAACACATCGGTGCTATATTCTGGGGGGAGGCTCGCAAGTGTGGCTGCTGCTGGGATGGGCTGGGGCTCGCTGGCGGTGCCGGCCCTTGGGTCAGCCTCGTGTGCGCGCATGTCGTGGTTGCCAGCTTTACTTGCAACACTTGGCCCAAGCAATTCCCAGAGACGCACGACGCCGGCATCTGACTCCTTTGTCCAGCCATGCGCCGCTCCGGAAAGGTACAAGGTATGTGCTGCCGAGGAGATGGGGGCGCAGTACCCCAGACGGGCAGCTTCGTCGAGAACTATGCCCAGGTCCTTGACAAAGATGGCCAGGGCAGAGTGCGGGGTCCAATCAGCGTCCAGCATCTGCGGAACTCGGTTCTCAAACATCCAGCTCCACGCCCCTGATGATTTGATCATGTCAAACGTCAGCTTTGTGTCGATATCAAGGCGCGCGGCAAAGGCCATTGCTTCTGCCGCAGAAGCAATGTGGACTCCCGCGAGGAGTTGGTTGATGAGCTTTACAGATGAGGCCGCCCCTATGCCACCGTCTACGTGACACAGGTTCTTCATGCCGCCCGTCATGGCGAGGAGTGCAGCATGCGCTTTGGAGACGGCAAGGCTTTCTCCAGAGCAAATAATCTTGAGAAGATTAAAATCAGGTCATGTGTGAGTCGGCTGGGGGTTAAAATGAAAAAAAAATATGAAAAAAGAGGACTCTACTTACCGTCAGTGTACCATTAGCTGCGCGAGCGACACCACCACTGACTGGCGCGTCCACCAGTGTGATTCCCCTACCCAGCTGTTTCAACTTGAAGTCGAGTTTCCGTACAAAATTTGGGGGCACAGTGGAGCTGAGAATTACAACGGTGCCGTCTGATAGTGCTTCAGCACCACGTCCGCTTCCGAAAAGAACATCGTCAGCCTGGGCCGCATTCTGCACCATGAGCAGTACAATATCTGCCTCCTCAATTGCCGCAGAGGGTGTCGCAGCCGCGGTGGCATTTGATTCATTGGAGATGAATCTGTCCACTGCAGGGCCGTAGACGTCGTATCCCTGCACCTGGAAGCCCGCACGTAGCAAAGAACCCGCCATGCCTTGGCCCATTGCTCCCAGTCCGATCATGCCGATCTTGGAAATCTTAAAGGGACTGCCAGATGGAGTCAGCACACTCTCCAGCCTGGCTCTCTCTGCATTCTGCTTGACCAATTCATGTGAGCCAGGTAGGTAGAGGCGAACAAATCCCGCGTCATCGTCACAGCCGAATCCCTGCGAAACCCCAGCTATGAACAGTTGCTCTACCGCACTGCTCAGGGGCAGCGGGAAGTGCAGACTTCGCGCCGTTGAAATAGCGTTTTTCTAGATTTTCCAGACTGTCAGCAGCGCAAATGCGGCGTGCGGAGACGGGAGAAAGTCCTACCATTTCATGCAAGGTGAATTCAAGTGATACTTGGGGAGTCCAGCTTCCAGCAAGCATTTGAGGGACGCGAGTTTCAAACGCGGATGAGCTTCCTGCAGCATTGCTGATGATGTCGAAGGTGGCTTTGGTATTGAGGCCAGCTCTGGCTGCGAGAGCCATGGCTTCAGCTGCCGTGGCAGTGTGTAAGCCAAGTAGAAGCTGATACACAAGCTGTGCTTTGGAAGCTTGGCCCAGCTGGCCTGGAATCACATACAGCTTGTCTGACAATTTGTGCATGAAGTGTTTTGTCGATTTGATGGCCTCACAGGAGCCAGACACGAACACTGTACTGGCGGAACCCTCCGCGCGGATTGAGCTGGCGACTATGGCCATGTCCATGACGGAAACATCCTGCCGACCACATTCCGCAAGCTTTTGGGGGAGTGATTCATAAAAGGATGGCAGGACTGGCGTACTTATTACAAGAAGAGCTTGTTCGGGCAGCGCTGTTCACTTGATGGTTACTTTTGTGGTTCGCTGTAATACAGCGGCAGCAAAGGATGCGTTTGCTGTGCTCAATTTCGGAAATCGTACCTGAGATAACCCCCGAGGCGGAATCAAAGAGAAGACGGTTCAATCGTCCCTCGTCCGTTGTTGTACAAACGAGAATGTGACTGTTTTCGGCAACGCCCCTGGGGGAACCAGCTGCCTTGGCTCCCAGGTTGACAAGGTTTTCTAGGACGATGGCATCCTCGCCGTAGACGAGAACGAGGAATTCGGAAGTGGAAAGGACCCTGTGCAATGACTCGGGGTTCAGACCCCCGAGACCGATGGTGCCAACGATGCCAACGCTGGTCGGCTCGTTGCCCGATACGGTCATCTTTGTTGGACGATGGATGTGCTTTGTGACTTGGTAGACTAGAAATGCAAAATGACGATTTGTCCCGCGGGGGAGATGGTTCCCAAAAGCATCTAAACTCTTTCTGGTATTAGGCTTTTGTTGTTCAGACCAACCCAGTCAATCAACAACAACGGCTCTTCTCTTTTCTCCCACCTCAGGGCCACCTCGGGGCCACCTCAGGGCCACCTCAGGGGTAATTTCCGCGGGCAATTGTTTTGATTCAACGGGCACACGGATAGAAACCCGCAGACAGCGCCCCAAATTGCTTGGTGAAGATTGCCAATTGATCACGATTGGCTGTGGACACGTGCGGTGGCGTGTGCGAGGAGATCGACACCGACCCCTTGACACTTGTTGGCGATTGTATGTACAACTGTACATACTCTAGGGCGGGGCATGAGTACACAGAGGGCAAAAGAGTTTCATCCATCATCGGTCTTTGTCCCGCCCCCCATTTTACTCTTTCCTTCTTCCAAGCTCCATCACTCGAGACGACCCATTCCGACCCATTCTTGGGCGCGGACTTCGTTCCATCTCAACATATCGAATGTATCATGAAGCGAGCGAGGTTTGGTTCTTCGCAGGTCAGCCCTCCTAGCGAATCTGGCGACCATCAACCCAAGATCTCGAGGAAGATTCGTGCCTGTAGGTCATCCATCTCCCGCGCTGCTGTCCTACCCTCCCCCCGCCGTATTTGGCGTGTCTCACCCCCGGCCATCCATCCTTTCGGGATCCTCAAGTCCACGTGTTGCACGCAATGCTTGTGTCTGCTTGTTGCACAGCTTGGTGCTAACTTTTTTGTGTAACCTTCAGGCCAGGCATGCCAGAACCGCAAGATCAAGTGTGATCTGGAGGCCGGCCAGGAACAATGCGCGCGTTGCTCCAGGCTGGGCCTCAAGTGCACTGTCAACAAGAGTTTGCAGACGCTTCTAGACGGCGAAAATGAGTGGAAGAAGAGCATCGAGGCTCAAGTGCAAAGCCTTCAGGCCGCATTGTCCGAGGTCCAGCAGACTTTAAACATGGCGCGTCCATTGCCTACGCGGCCACCCAGCGTAGAGGGCCATGACTTTGCAAGAAGCGAGGGTTCAGCCACGTCAGCGCAGGGCATGCCGCGAATCCATCGTCATGACATGGGGCCAATTCGTCCGACAGGCATGACGAGAGAAAATTCTGTCGAAGCCGAAGCACAAGAAGGCGATGATCAGGCCATGGTCAATGCGCCAATGGCCAGTCTTTTCGAGGTCACCAAGCTGCGCAATGTTCGCAGTGATCCTTGGGCAAGAATGCATCGGCCTCCCAGCCGGACTCAGAAGGCCGACTTCATCACTCAAGGCAAGTTTGCCCTTCAGGAGGCGGAAATGCTGTTTGCAAGATTTCGGGAAACTCTCAATGCCTACCTTTGGGGTGGCATTGCACTTGTCCATGACACCCTGGATGAGGTGAGAGCATCGTCATCACTTCTCACTGCGGCTATCCTTGCCGTGACTGCTCTGCACGCACAGGATGATGGCCGCGCATTTGATGTCTGCTACCCGATTTTCCTGGAACTTGTCAGCCAAGCCATGTTGGACCGATATCACGCACTCGACGATGTTCGTGGCTTGTGTATCGGAGCCTTCTACCTCTCAGATCTCAGCTGGAAGCTCTCGGGCCTGGCAGTGAGAATCGCTACAGAGCTCAACCTGCACCAATTCTGTGCCATGGCTTCGAGACATCGGCCAGAGTATGTTGAAGAAGCTAGATTGTGGTACTTCTTGTATGTGTGTGATCATCACTTCAGCATTGCATATGGACGACCACCCGTCATCAGTGAAAACTCGACCTTGTCTTGCCATGAAGATTTCCTGCGGTTGCCGGGAGTGACAATGTCAGATCACCGCCTACACAGTCAAGTTGGAGTATTCATTATCCTGAGTCGAATTTACCATGCCTTTGGGCCTGACCGATCGAGGATGATTGCCAATGATGAATTTGAAATTCTGCGCCGATTTGACATTGACTTGGCGCGATGGCGCGACCAGTGGAAACCACGCCTCGGTGGGTAGATATCTTAGTACAAAGTCAAAATACAAAACGGTGGTGCAATTTGCTAACTCTAGTTCAGCGCCCAATCCCCACGTCGCCGACTACCCCGCGAAAGGAGTCATTCTTCACTACCACTTTGCCAGAGTGCAGCTGTTCTCCGTCTGCTTACGGGGGCTACGTCCTACGGAGCAGTATAGAATGTCGAGCGAGCGCCGAGAATTCGTGAACCTTGCCATTGGTAGCGCCTTTGCAGCCCTGGAGCTCATTCTCAATGACGCCGATATGCGACCCGCCGTTATGGGGGTGCCGCTGTACTTGCTCACCACGATTGCGTATGCTTGCTTGTTCCTCATGAAGGCCCAAACTCAGTGGAAATCAGCACAGCTCGACATTCGATACGAGAGTGTGGCCTCCATTATCGAAGGCATCGTGGTTCTGTTGGAAGAAACCAGCCCATGCGTTCGACACGTTGCTCATCACTTGGGTCGGGGGCTCAATGGGATGCTTGCGAAATTTCGAAAACACAACGCCATGGAAAGACAGCAGATGCAACAAAACGGACAGTCCGTGCCTCTCCCCTATGCGGACGGCGGCGCATGGCCCGATTGGAACAGCTGGATGTTTGGGACGACGAACATGGCCAATCAATTTCCCCTGGACCAAGAACAGCAGTACGGACTTAGTTTTCTGGATGCTCTCAGTTCGCAGATGCCGGGTTAAGCTGTCGGCAAGTCACAAAGGCGCGAATGTGTGTGTGTGTGGCTGGTGCAGTAATCCGTACGGGGACATGTAAATATGACAGGGCCCAATACATGACATGATGTAAAACCCGCCATGGCGCCCGCTGAGAAAGAAGCACAGCTACGGATTTTATTAGACTGGTGACATGAGCCAGATATTTCATTGGTAAGCCCAACTACAGTGGGTGTATAACAGCCGGCAACAGCCGGGCGTCACCCTAATCAGGAACGCCTCTCGATCCTGCGAATCACTCGCAGCTTCTCATTGACGCGGTCGAACCCATTTTTCCCTACGCAATCCAAGGCGAAATTTTGCCGTCCAAGATGGAACAGCCGCCACCGCACATTCCATTGTCCTTGTGGTTGATTTTTATGATACGACTTGGTCCTCGAGCGGAAAGAAGACCGCGCCGGGATTTGTTCAAGGTGGGACGCAAGCACGGCATATAGACTGAATAAAGCGAATAATTGCCGCCCCTTTCACCAGAACAAGAGGCAGCCAGGTCAGCCAGGTCAGCCAGCCAGCCATAGATGTGAAGGAGAAGTGGAAGTGGAGTTCCTCGATTCCTTTTCCCCATGGGGCTGGCGAGAGCGGGAAGGGGGATTGACAACTTCGTAACTTGTCGACTTCATCATCAACCCCCCCCTCCCCGGCCCTCTTTGCAACAGCTCGTTCCACCCAACATGGTGAAGATGGTGACCGCCGACAGGACCCAGACTGTCGAAATGCACGAGGAGACAACCTCGTTGGGCGTCAGCAACAATGAGCAGGCGGAGGCTCTTCGAAACTATGTACCCAACTCGGCAGAGGAGAAGAAGCTCGTGCGCAAGATTGACATGTTCATTATGCCGATACTATGGATCATGTACATTCTCAACTACGTCGATCGCACCAACATCGTACGCCATCATCCCTCTTCTTCTTGCCTCTCGGCATTTGGAGCTGCCCCGCCCCCTTTCCAGTGACTGCCCATGTTCTCAACCTTTGCTGACCGCATAAAAAAAAACACAGGGCAATGCAAAGATTGCCGGCATGGCGACAGAGCTGAGCCTCGACGATGACCGCTACGCATGGGTCCTGTCCGTCTTCTTCTTCGGCTACCTCGTCTGTGAAGTGCCATCCAACATGATTCTCAGCCGGAGCAAGCCCTCCATCTTTCTGCCCGCCATAATGCTCATCTGGGGCGCTCTCAGCGCCTTGATGTCCACCTCGAAATCCTACGGTGCCCTGCTGGGCTTCAGGTTCGTGCTGGGCTGTGTCGAGGCGGGCTTCTTCCCCGGCGTCCTGTACTACCTCAGTTGTTGGTACAAAAAGGCCGAGCTCGGTAGGCAGGCAAACCCGCCTTTCCGAATCAACGTCCAACGTCTCTCTTGTGACGAGGCACCGCCGCCGCAACGGGCTTCCCCAATTTGTGTCGAGACCTCTTGCAATTCCAAGTTCGCAGGCGCTGACGAAAAACTTCTCCCATTCAGGCAAGAGATTCGGCATCTTCTACACAGCTGCCGTGCTGTCTGGCGCCTTCGGCGGCATCCTGGCAGGTGGCATCACAAAGCACTTGCGCAATGCGCACGGCATCTCTGGCTGGCGATGGCTCTTCATTGTCGAGGGCACCGCGACCGTCGGAGTGGCCATCGTGGCTAGTTTCGTCCTGCTCGACTATCCCAGCACATCAACGCGTCTCACGCCAGAGGAGCAGAAGCTGGCCTCGATTCGAATCATTGCCGACGGAATCGCAAACGGGGGAGATTCGACCCGTAGTCGTCTTACCCACCGGCAGGCCTTTGTCGCTGCTGTCGCTGACCCGAGGACGTACATGTTTCTTGTTCTGTTCATGCTAGACGTCGGAGCCGGAAGTAATCTCACTCCCTCCCCCCCCTTCTCTCCCTCCCTTTCCTTTTCCCTTTCCCTTTTTTTATCCCACCATGACGGGGGGAAGATGATCGTCTGAGCTGACGCTGTTTCTTTCTTTTCTTTTCTTTTTTTTTTTTTTTTTTCGCGAAACCGCCAGCCTTCAGCTACTTCATCCCCACCATCACCGTCATGCTGGGTTACACCACCGTAAAGGCTCAGTACATGACGGTCCCCATCTACGCAGTGGCAAGCCTGTGCCTCAACATCCTGGCGTGGTCGTCGGATCGAACGCAAGACCGCCGGTGGCATATCACGGGTGCGCTGGCCCTCGGCTTCCTCTCGAGCCTCGTCTGCGCCATCGTCCAAGCCCCCGTGGTGCGCTACGTGATGCTCTGCTTCCTAGCCACGGGCATCTGGTCGGCCCTGCCTCTCATCCTGTCCTGGGCCAGCAGCACCGTCAGTCTACCCCCGGAGAAGCGGGCCATTGTCCTCGCCCTCGTCAATGCATTCGGCAACTTCTCGAGCGTGTACGGGAGCCGGATCTGGCCCGACCAGGACACCCCGGCGTTCCACATCGGGTTCGGCGTCACGGCCGGCTTCCTTGGCGCCGCCATGGTTCTTGCCGCCTTGATCCCCATCATGTGCAAAGCCGTCCGAAGTCCGGGGGGGCGCGGGCCGACAAGGAGCTGTGGCCTGCGCACACGACGAGACCAGTGACTGATGCGGCTTGTGATTTCTCCCTTTCCGAACGTACTTGTGTAAAAAGATGAAGTCATTCGAATGAATGTCATTGGCAGCAGGCCTGGAATCGGAACACTACTTTACTGGGGAAGAAGAAGAAAAATTTTTGGCTAATGCAATACCAAGATCGAGATTTTTATCCCTTGGATCAAAATCCCCCGGTTACCGTTTCTCACAGAATTTCACAAATGCCACAAATTCTGGGAACTTCCAACTTTTAAACGAAAGAGCCCCCTTGCCAACATGTACACACCGGCTGAATTCCTCCATTCTGGTAGTACAACCCCTTGACGTCTTTTATTTCACATTTGCCACATGTGCCCAGGGTCCGGTGTTATCTTCCAAATAAAAACGCAATATAGTTTGTATAATTATGGTAAAGTTACTATGATTCGTTGTGCTATTTCCATAAAATTTTCGGCGGGGGGGACTTGAGCGGCAGGAGAAGAAAATTACGTCCAAGAAACGGTACCAAGTGTTACTTTACGCACAAAGCCAAATAAAATGAGACTTGCCCGGCTAAATCGCCCACTTTTGTTTTCGATTCAATACACTCCATCATTTTTTTTTTTCCCCGTCCATTCGCGTCCAGTCAACGTCCTGCTCACTCGAGGTGGGACTCTTCGCCAGGGGCACCTTCGTCCCAGCCGTGCTGCTCCTCATCGACGTCATCATCATCCACGGTGGCGTCCTGGTATTGCTGGTATTCAGAGATCAAATCATTCATGTTGGACTCAGCCTCGGTGAATTCCATTTCGTCCATGCCTTCGCCCGTGTACCAGTGCAAGTACGCTTTGCGTCGGAACATGGCGGCAAACTGGTCCCCTACACGCTTAAAGATATCCTGGATGGCTGTGGAGTTTCCGATGAATGTGGACGACATCTTGAGGCCCTTGGGAGGTACAGTGCACATGGAGGTCTGCACGTTGTTGGGGATCCATTCGACGAAGTAGGCCGAGTTCTTGTCCTGGGTCTTGCGCATCTGGTCCTCGACTTCCTTTCCGGAAATGTTGCCACGAAACATGGCCGAGCAGGTGAGGAAGCGACCGTTGCGGAAGTCGGACTGAGCCATCATGTTGCGCGGGTCGAGCATCTGCTGACTGAGATCGGCGACAGTGACGGATCGGAAGGAGTGGCTACCGCGGCTGGTCAAGGGGGCAAAGCCAACCATGAAGAAGTGGAGACGTGGGAAAGGCACCTTCGTGTTTTGGAAAGCGGATCAGCAACGCATTCAATCATAAGTTTGTAGCACGACTGAGGGGTGGGTTTGAATCATGTTCTTACCAAGTTGACACAAATCTTTCGTAGATCCGAGTTGAGCTGACCGGGGAAACGGAGGGAGGTGGACACTCCAGACATGACGGTCGAGATCAGATGATTGAGATCGCCAGTGGAGGGGTTTGCCAGCTTCAGGGTACGTTGGCAGATATCGTACAAAGCCTGGTTGTCAATGCAAAAGGTTGCGTCCGAGTTCTCCACCAACTGATGAACAGACAAGGTGGTGTTGTAAGGCTCCACAACAGTATCAGAGGTCTGGGCAGACGGGACGACACTGAATGTGGCCAGCATGCGATCCGGGAATTCTTCATTGGTATTGCCGAATTAGCCCCCATTCGTTGTGCATTCTCGTTGAAGCAGATGGCAAGTTGCTTCGGGTGACTTCTTACCCTCCCGGATCTTGGACAACAGCAAAGTTCCCATGCCAGATCCGGTACCTCCACCGAGCGAGTGCGTGATCTGAAATCCCTGTAATATCTCGCAGCTTTCGGCTTCACGGCGAACGACATCAATGACCTCCTCTACCAGCTCTGCACCTTCTGTATAGTGGCCCTTGGCCCAATTGTTGGCCGCGGAGGACTGGCCAAAGACAAAGTTATCGGGGCGGAAGAGACGGCCCAATGGGCCAGCTCGCACGGCGTCCATGGTTCCGGGTTCCAAATCGACGAGCACTGCGCGAGGGACATATTTATTGTTCGAGGCCTGTTTTTTTGGACAAAGGACGGAGATTTCGTTAGGCGGCCAGTATATGGGTACGGACGGAGGGCATGTTTCTCACCTCGTTGAAGTAGACACTGATTCGGTCAAGCTGGAGTCGGTTGTCACCATGGTACCTAGCGCAGTTCAATCACTGTAAGCGGAGGTCTGAAAGGGCTAAGCGGTTGGAAGAGCGGCAATGGCAGGAGAAAAAGGACTTACTCGCCGTTGTTGTCAAGGCCATGCTCGCCGAGGATGTTCTGCCAGAATGCGGTACCGACTTGGTTTCCCTACAGCACAAAGAGTCAGGGGCAGACGAGGAGTCGCTGAATCCAAGAGGGAACTAACACATTGGCCAACCTGAAGATGAACCTATGAAATGACAACGGTGTCAGAGGTCAGTCTCAGAACAATGCCTGCCTACGCACCAACAGGGATGAACATACGATCTCGGGCATCTTCACACTCGACCAGACGCGAGGTCAGATATTACCGCTGGAGAGAGGTGAGAGACTTGAGGGGCGGATGACAAGCAAGCTTGAATAGCTTGGAGAAGGGGGTTCGAAGTCGGGAGCAGGATGGCCAATATTCGAAAGTCGGAAATTGCGAGCGTTTTTGGGGGGAGTGGTGATTAATTGGGCAGCCTGGTGGCCGTGACAACGCGATACCTCGAAATAGGATGGGTTTTGTGCCAGTACGGAGTACCATGAACAAATCTTGTGAGATTGATGCGCCCAAAGGGGTCAACAATTGGTTGCTGACACAGCAAGGCGAGGTCCACTGAAAGGCGCTGGGGTACCAATAGCAAGGAGGCTTCCGAATCTGGAAGAGTCTGTGCGAACCAGTGTGAACAAGTGTGAACAAGTGCATCATGAATCGCGCGGCGTTTTTTTCTCTTTACTTTGAAAACTGGTCTTGTTGAACCAGGGCAACTTGGGCGGTGCAGTCGCTGGCTTCTTTTTCATCATTCGGAAGAACGACGCACGACGCTTCATCCCGGGACGTGGAATTTTATTGGGCACGATGGGCAGGAGAGTTGTGTTTGCCCACAGGCATCATGACATTCAACGATCCAAGAACGACTTCGCGAGCGCGAACGTGGTGACCGCGCTTAAATAAAAACATATGTACATAATGAACGATCTGCTCATGATGATGAGATCCATTGCTTCCAGAGCATCGCTTCCAGAGCATCGCTTCTCTCTTACAACCCAGAACGCATGTATCAATTTCTGCGCAATCACAGAGGCTCTTCCAGACAAACCATATATACTTATGAAGTACCAGAGCAGCCGACAAAGTTGTTTCCGCTGGCACCGGAATGGGTGATGACACCGGCGAGCTGGCACCCGTCGGTGATGATGACGCGGTCAGGGCCGGGAGAGCCTAATCAAGTATTATGAGCAAAGCCGCCCGGTTCATGGTTCCAGGTGCTTCATCATGTGAAGTATACGGATGGGAAAGCTTACCGCCGCCGTAGACCTTGCCGGACTTGAGCACGGGGAACTCATTGTAGGGACCCGAGACGCCATTGAATCCGAAACCCTCGTAGTTGTTGTACCGGTGAGGATACGAAGAAGAACCAGCTTGACCACCGTCCCTGACGTATCCGCAGGCAGCATTAGCAGCGGCCTGGACAGCAGAGCCGCTGTACTTGACGCTTCCGCAAGTGGTGCCCGAGGCCCGGTCTTGGAGATCCGTGGGGGCGGCGGTGACCAGGGCCACGAGGGAGAGCAGGCTGACAACGGAGAACTGCATGTTGGCGGGTGGAAAGAGTGTCCGTCGAGGTGTGACCAGAATGGAGCGCGAGAAAGGATCAGGAGGAAGAAATATGTGCGCAAGTATGGTGACAAATGAAACAATGAAGCAGTGGGCAGCAAGGCCATCTTAAATCCCCATTTACACCCGGGGCTCGAGAAGTACCGACTTCACGATGAGACGGCAGGGGGATACAGCCACGAGCAAACACCTGTCGATCGGCGAACAGCCGTGTTCCACTAGGAAAGTAAGATGATGCCAAGCAGGGCAGGCAAGCACAGTCAGCTCAGCGCGTGTGTGGACGGGACGGAATGGGAAGAGTTGGGATGGCGCCTCGTGCCAGCCAAACTGCATCATCACCTGTGCCAGATGCCCCTCACCATCTTGGAAGGTCGCTCGTAGTCGCTGATCGTCGTGAATCAGCATCCTAGCGACTGTCATTTTCATGTCGGGCTTTGTCCAGTTGTCAATCTACTCGCCCCATGCCGAGAAGGGATGTCCCCGAGGAGAGGCGTGTTTGGCGTGGCCATCATTCGCCCATCTCCTTTCAGCTCAGCCTGTGCCTCCCGAGTCCTGGGCAATTCAAGCCGTCTCGTCTCGTCTCGTCGTCATGTCCACTTCGTAACACTCCAAGCAGGGTCCAAGATGACCCGACCAACTCCAAGACTCCCGTGGCTACCAAAAAGAGCAAGAGCGGCATGGCATGCTGTCGAGTCGACCCGCTCATCTGTGGACTTGTAAGACACAGACAGCACAACAGGAGAGAGTACGCGAGGACGGTTCGCCCTTTTGTTGTTGCACGCAGCCATTGCAACCAATTGCAACCCATTGTAAGCCATAAGCCATTGTAAGCAATCAGCTGGCCAACCATGACGCATCAGGAAGGTGGTGCGGATTCTTAGCCGCACTCTCCTGTCCAAATCACGTTAGTCCAGGAATACAGGTAACATAGGTAAACTCTAACAGAGATGATGATAGATACCAGATAATGCAACCTGCAAAGCGATGTCACCCTGGAACATGGATTGTTCAAGATCCTCGAGTGAGGCTCCAGCCATGCATGCATCAAAGATACACATGACGTTCTTTTGCTTCACATCTCGACATGGAAGAGGGTAACAACTATCGGGATGATTACATTCAATGACAACTCATTGGATGCGCCGTTCTTCTACAGAGATGCGTAATTCCAAAGTCAATTCAAGAATCGCATGATCAAATATTCAGAGGCACCGCTAAGCCTAACAATTTTGCATGGCAAAAGTCTGGCCTGTTCAGTCCTCTTCTTCCTCCTGGATCTGGCTAGTCTAGACCCTGTCACCGTTCTGTGCACCATTTTGTCCCTGTTGACCATTCTTGTTGTTTCCAGCCTGGCCATTCTTGTTGTTTCCAACCTGGCCATTCTTGTTGTTTCCAACCTGGCCATTCTTGTTGTTTCCAGCCTGGCCATTCTTGTTGTTTCCAACCTGACCGTTCTTGTTGTCTCCAACCTGACCGTTCTTGTTGTTTCCAGCCTGGCCGTTCTTGTCGTTTCCGACCTGGCCATTCCTGCCATTTTGGGCACCGTTCTGACCCTGCTGACCATTCTGGCGATTCTGACCGGTTTCATTGCCGTTGTTTCTAGCCTGGCCGTTCTGATTTTGATTCTGGTTCTGCGTGCCGTTTTGGTTGCTATTCTGATTCTTGTTCCCGTTCTGGTTGCCATTCTGGTTCTTGCTCCCGTTTTGGTTGCCATTCTGGCTCTTATTCACGTTCTGGTTGCTGTTCTTTCCGTCCTGGTTCTTGTTCCCGTTCTGGTTGCCTTTCTGGTTCTTGCTCCCATTTTGGTTGCCATCCTGGCTCTCATTCACGTTCTGGTTGCTGTTTTTCTTTCCGTCCTGGTTCTTGTTCCCATTTTGGTTGCCATTCTGGCTCTTATTCACGTTCTCGTTGCCGTTCTTGTTTCCATTATTATTTCCGTTCTGGCTCTTGTTTCCCTTCAGATCCTTCTCGTTCTGGTTCTTGTTTCCGATCTGGTTCTTTTCGTTCTGATTGCCGTTCTGGTTTTTATTTCCATTCTGATTCTTTTCGTTCTGATTGCCGTTCTGATTGCCGTTCCGGTTGTTATTTCCGTTCTGGTTCTTTTCGTTCTGGCTGCCGTTCTGGTTCTTGATTCCCTTGGGGTTCTTTTCCTTCTGGTTCTTGTTTCCGTTCTGGTTCTTCCCGTTTTGACCATTCTGACCAGCGTCGGTGCCATTGTCTCTGCTGGCATTGTCTTCAATCTGGCCGTTCTGGTTTTGGTTGCCGTTGTTACCAGCTCTGTGGCCGTTGTTGCCAACCTGCCCTCCGTTGTTGTTGTCGTTGTTCTTGTTCTTATTATTGCCAGCGTTGTTTACGTTACCAGCTCTGTTGCCGTTATTGCCAACCTGCCCTCCGTTGTTGTTGTTGTTGTTGTTGTTGTTATTGTTGTTGTTCTTATTGTTACCAGCGTTGTTTCCGTTGCCAGCTCTGTTCTTCTTTCCCTTCTTTCTCTTGCCGCCTTTTTCGGCGTTGTTCTTGCCATCCCCCTGACCAGTTTTCTTGCCATTCTTGCCTTTGCCAGCACCTGCATCAGGAGTAGTGCCATTGTTTCCAACAACACCGTTGTTCTGCTGGTCGTTTCCTTGTCGTCCGTTTCTCTGTTGACCACCAGCATTTTGGCTTACGAAACCACAACCAGTCTTGCCAGCCTGAAACTGGGCACCAACACCAGAGCAAAGGCCTACACCCCCATTCTGCTGGGCGCAGCAGTTGGATGCACAGTCTTTATTGCTCAAGCATTCTCCAGTAATGAACTGCTTTCCTTGTCCGTTGCCCACGTTGTTGGCGCCGGCAGGATCGGGTCCAGCTGCATAGACCGTCACGGCCACTAATATCCAGGAGTCAGAAGACTGAAGACAAATCGAGACTCGATTTCACAACTTACGGGCAAGAGCAGAGGCTAGGGCGATGCGAACCATGTCGACAACAGTGTGTGAGAGTAAAACCCAACAATATACTCAATGTTATATAGATGGGTAGTGTCTTGAGAACGAATAAAAAGAGCTGAAAAAGAAACGGAGCACCAGTGCTACCCGTGACGTGAAGAAGAATTATGAGAAACGAGGTTAAAACAAAATCGACTCCAGGTCGTTTGATGAAGCAAGGTGCGCTAAAGGTTGAGAGGCAGAGCAGAGGGAGAGAAAAACAGCATTGTGAACAGAACTGTCTCATGGTATATATACATATATGTATGTGTGTATTTACGTATGTTCGGATTGCGGAGACGAATGCCGACAATCACTTCTCGAAGTCGAACTAGTCCGATGTAATGATCCCAGACATCAGACATTTTGGTTTGGGGTGAAACTCGTCTTCCAACTTGGCTTTCTGCCATGCCCTTGTCGTGAACTGATGGGACGAGGCAACCCTCCAGATATCTCTACCCTACCGCGGAATTGGCAAAATTTTGCACGCCGCAGCCTGCGTGCGCGGCGTGCGCTGCGTCCATTATGGCCATCGATGTTTGAGAGTGTAGGGGCGTAGAGGCAGATCCGCGACAAGCGGTCCATTTCTCGCGACACGAGTTGTTGCACCTTGGACGCAGCCACGAGACGACAGCTGGGCACTTTGAAACCGCCATCCCCTTGCCGTCTGGTCTCAAGAGTAGCTTCCATTCTGTCGTGGGTCTTTGGTTCTGATCAAGCGAAAAACTTTCTCCGGAGGTGATGTAGACAGGGCCAGATTCTTGCTTCACATTGTTCACATTGCAGCCTTGTCGAGGTGGACAATAGATTACGTAATGAGGGGGAGGCACTCATCACATGACGCACCGTCGCGCATTACCGTAGCCCGCGATATTAACTTTTGAACTTGGTCAATGGACTCGACAACAGCAACCTCTGCCGAATCCCACGTCGGTCCTGCCGTCAGCCCTACCGTTGTTTGACTTTTCATCGTTGGCTTTTCTTGGTTGGGTCGCACTCATCCCGAGTAATGCGTATGCCAACGAGATATGTTGTTGTCACGGATTTCCGCAATGGGGAATGTTGTGGGATGGAACGGCAACTCAGGAGTCAGGAGTCAGGACTCACGACTCAGGACCCATCAATATCTAAACATAGCCATGCTAAAAAGCTTGGCTCGGCCGTGGCGTTGATCAAGCCCCGTCTGAGACATGGGCCGAACTCTGGCATGAAGTCGAAGTGCGTTTGGATGTTTTGGGGCCGAGAGACTGAACGTGGAATGTCTCGACTTCGAAAGTATTGCCAAGACTCAAGAAATCACCATGCATAGCAGACTGTTTTTTCCTCACCTATTCTGCGTCGACTTTTTGTTTCTTTTCTTTTCTTCCTCACTTCTTCCTTCCTCTTTGGCGCCGCCATCGAAACAACAGGGCAAGGAAATGCAAGTCAGCCTGTGATGTTTCGGCCATCGCTCGTTACAGACTTCAGGTGCCTTTCTTTTTTTTTTTTTTTTTTTGCCTCGGGCCGTTCGATTTCACGCACGAATCGCTCATGCCTGCACCAGTCTGCGTCAGAGAGAGGAGTGTACTTGCGGTGAGTCGTGACCATGCCTACTGGCTCCCTTACGCGACATGTTCAATGGAGCGAACTCTTCTCCTTCTACGTTTTCGCATCAGAATTGCACTTCATGTCCGACCTGGTTCAACAGCGCACTCGGGCGCCAATTTGCGGAGGCGAAGTTGGCTTCACGATGACCCCGACCATAAGTTGAGCTGAAGAATTCTCCGAGACATCTATCCCAGTGTACAGGGCCCGCCGCGATCACTCATACATGCTTCCGTCTTTCCCATACATAATGCAACAAGAGTGAAGTGAACGCTTCCAGCACATCATGAACCTCGGTGTTTCTCGGAAGTTTCGTAGTTCCCCCATGTGTGTTGGACTCGTGCTAGTGCATGGCTTTCTCCCGCGAGGCATGAAAACGCGCAAACTAGGCTTTGTTTCTGATCGTAGAGGTTCGCGAATCACAGGTCGCAACTCGATGCCAAACCTGCTGACCACAAGCATTTCAAACAAACATGCTGACGTCGTCGTCATCAGGTCGCACCTCGAATATTTGCTTCATTTTTTTTTTTTTTTAATCAGTCCACAGGCGCATTCATCAGTCACGGAGACCCAATGCTGCCGAACATTGTTTTTGACCGCGTAGCATATAGCCCCTTCCCAGAACATACACGCCGTGTCATTACCAAACTTCTTGTGTTCACGTCTCCTTTCGATCTAGTCTCGGGCGCCGCGAAGCGAGTTGTGGTATGAAACACAACAGCCCGACATGAATCTAAACAACAGCATCAAGTGTTTCCCCCATTTCGCAACTGACTAACGGTGAGGCGGAGGCGGCAAAAGCCTACACCACCCGTTGCTTGTAAAGCCGAAGCTCGACGATGCTGCATGCTTTTATTTTATGCACTCGGCCCACTGGATTCTCAAACCCCGATTCCACATTGCAAACATTCACACGCCAAGTCAGGACCAGGGAAATTGGGCGGCATCTAGTCATGATTCAAGTCCCATGAAATCCCGAGACGTTTGCAGTCCTGTATAATCCCGCTTTGCTAGCACCGCGTCCCCATGCAGGCTGCATCTTTGTAGTTGACAGCTTTTTCATCTCTTCACACAGATTCATAATGGCAGCATGGGCATCAGAGGCCGAGGCATGAAACCAAGACAGCGCAGGAAGCGAAGAATGGAAGCCAACGTATCACGTCGCGCTGAATCCACAGCCTATTCGTCGGTCAGGATTCAAACGGCTCTTCATCCTACTCGCGATGTACACCACGTCCAATGTCAGGTCATGGCCGGCGCCCACCCGATGGGCTTCACGTTCTAGATTGCTTTGGACATGAATTGACTTCCTTCGCCTTTTCCCACCAATCTTGCTTCGTTTCCCATTACGTTACACAGAGCTATTAAGCGGCCGGCGCAGGATGGTGAAACCATCTCTAGACACAAGTCGCTAAACAGTAGGTACTGTGCAGGGTGGAAAAGTAATCAGGCTCCATTGTTGAAATATATGCGAAAGTGAGCATGAGCTCCTCATGCTAGGTATCATAACATGTAAAATATCATCAGTCGTGCAAAATTAAGTAGAAAAAAAGAACCGCAGTTCCTATGATTCGAGAGATTCGTATTTTTGCTCGGCGCGCTCGAAAGCCCTGTGCAGGGGAACTTCGGCGAGAGCAACAATCTTTGTCTTTTTGGCGAATTTCCAAACAAGGTATGCAGTTATGACGAGAGGAATGTCACTTTTCGAGCGAGGTCAGTCGGAGTGAGAGAGAGAGAATTGGTGAGAGGATGACAAGCTTACAGGTACGCGGAGACGAAAGTGCTGGAGCTCCAGTTCCCCCTGGTGAAGACAGTGAAACCGCTGGTCAAAATGATGATGGCGCACATGACGAGTGCAAAGTACGAGCTGTACACTGCGCGCAGCCAACAACGTTAGAAAGTACTTGTGACGGGGGCCCAGTTGCGGCGGGATGAAAAGGAGGAGCACTTACGAGTCCATGAATGCCACCAGGGAAGACGGGCGAGTGGAATCGCCTGCTTCTCCATGGCCAGCCGCAATCGGATGTGGTTGAGGAGGATGGAAACCCAGGAGACCAGCACGCCGGCCGACGTTAATTTGACCAACCATTGAAAGACGGTGATGGCGTCGTTGGACAAGCTCATGAAACTCAGGAAGCTGAACGCAATGAACAGGAAGACACACATGTACGGCACGCCCCACGACGTAGTCCTCAGGAAGATCTTGGGAGCCTGCTTCTTGACGGCCAAGGCATACAGGACACGGGTTCCAGCAAGGAGGCTCTGGTTGGAGGAGGACCAGGCGGACGTGATGACGACGGCGTTGACGACGGACGAGACAGCAGGAAGGCCGGCGGCCTCGGCGGCGATGACGAATGGACTCTGGGCCGTTCTCGAACCGTCGCCCTGCAGGCGAGGGTCGTCGCTTCGAACGAGCATGCCCACGATGAGAATGGCCAGCATGTAGAACAGGATGATGCGGATGAAGACGTTCTTGCACGCGGCGGGGATGGCCTTCCTCGGGTTCCTGGTCTCGGCAGCAGCCATGGCGATGGACTCGACGCCCGCAAAGGAGAAGACGGCACCAGTCATGACGCTCCAGTAGCCGAGGAACTTTCCCCAACCGCCCGAGGCCATGTACTCGACGAACGGGCCCGGGTCCTTCCAGTGCTCAAAGTACACGGGCGGCGTGCCAGGAACACCGCCCAGGTCGATGACGAGGCCGAGGATGATGAGAAAGACGACGAGGAGGATCTTGAGCACGGCGAAGAAGAACTCGACCTCGCCAAAGATTTGGACAAGCGAGATGCCGACGACCAAGGTGAGGACGATGAAGACGACGATCCACACCGAGGGGTTCAGGTCCGTCCAGACCTGGAACAGGACACAGATGGCGGTGATTTCGGCCGGGATGGACAGCATGTTCCCATAGACCAGGTTCCACCCGACGGCGAACCCCCAGGCGGGATCCACGAGGAACTCGGCATGCCGCACGAAGCCGCCCGTCACGGGGAGCAGCGCCGCGACCTCTCCCAGCGCGAACTGCACGGAGCACACGACGAGACCGACTGTTGCGTAGCCGAGCAACGCGCCGGCCGGGCCGGCCGTGGCCACGGCGAATCCCAGCCCAAGGAACAGTCCCGTTCCGACCGCGCCCGCGATGCCAAGCATGGAGACATGTCGTTCGGCCAGGCCGCGCTTCAGATCGCGGCCCTCGGTGGCCGTGACGAGGTGGCCGTCCGGGTCATCATCGTCATCGTACGCGAGGGGCGGTCCCGAGGTCGTCCTCGTGACGCCGTCGGCGGGAGGAGCGAAGCCGGGCGTCGTCCATGTTTGCGCATGCCCGGGGGGGCCCTTGGGATTGCTGTCTCTGGTGACGGCCTCGGATCCCGGCGGCATGCCGCCGACTGCATCTTCTTGGTCGTTCCTGGCGCCCGTTGCGCGCGCAAGAAAGCCGCCTTTCAACGGCATGGCTTGGGCGCGATGATGGAAGAAGAGGTAGAAGAAGTTGTCTGACTGACTCCCGAGGATGAGCCAGGACTCTCCGGCTTCGGCTGCAAGGACGGGCAAGGTATCGCGACAAGCCACGCGCGACGTCGAGAAGAAACGTGTCGCCGAGCGACAAACTGAGTCGTGTGTTTTTCTCTTGTTCAAATTTTTTTTTTTTCGATTTTTTTTCGATTTTTTTTTTCCAATTTTTTTTTTTCCTGCTCTAGCCCCATTGACGAGCCCACTTTGGACCCTTGTCTCTGTGACAGCCGTCATTCGGTTACATCCGGACCGCGCCAGCTGGACATCTCTGAGACCCCACACATGTCGTGATTACATGTAAGTGGTGGTGTGATTTCCTTTCTGCAGTCTACATATGTAGGACTCCAGATTCCTGCTACTTGGAGCAAACGTCATGTTGTTGATGTAACAATGAAGGCGAATCCGCCATTAGTACGGAGTACTTGTAAAAGATGCAGTCCGTTCAAGTGAAGAAGCTGTCTTTCGGGCCGCGTTATGAGAGAGGATATTGAACCTGGGCCTCGCTTTGGGACGAGGCCGACGCGGAAAAGGTCTTTCCCGGAGGTCACCTCACGGACCTTCACTTGGCATTTCCCCACCACCCACATAATAATAGGATATCCTGTTCGAACACGGTCACTGTCAAGGGGAAAAGCAAGTCATGTCGAGGATTTGGTTCTGCACGTGGCTTCACGTGGCGCGACAACCATTCTTTTCGTTCCAGACTCACGTCCCGCAACGGGGGCTTCAGAATGCTTCGGCAGCACGTACATACATACATACAACCATATTCCCGTTCTCACGCCTGCCTGGGCATATATTGTACTCTCGGCCAGATGGGGAGCCAACTGCAGAACATCCTCCTCATCCGTGGTCGAGTGATATGGGTTTTGTTGTGAGCTTTGTTGCTGGCGGCTCGGTGGTGAGCAGCCCGTTCTGTTCTGCAAACGGTGGATGGAACGCCGCTATCACAAGCGATGCAGGATGCCATCCCTACGTATGCGCCGTGGGCCATCGACAATCCGGCCAGGGCCGACCTTTGTCGTTTTGGCCAACATGCGGCGATTTCGGCTTGGAAGGGGAACCGCTGCCACCTTAGACCGGACTGCTCACGCTGACTTGCAACTCGTGAGGGGGGTTAAAAGCCTTTTTCAAACAGCGTCTTCTTCGACCCTGACGTGGCGTGTAATGTTTGCGGAGCTTGGCTGCAGGGCTGGCTCATTCGCATTCCTCGACTCCGACGAGGCGAAAGACCCGCACCAAGTCCGCTTGCGCACCCCCATGCATGGAGATGCCGGCTTGAGATTTCTCTCTGGCTTGTTGGTGCCTTCATCACAGGTGCTGAAGCGCCAATGTCTCCGGGAAGCTCGATCGGGGGGTGGTGGAAAGT